>JAWWEU010000163.1:4368829-4473152 GCA_035583155.1 Acropternis orthonyx | reverse complement strand
CCCCGCGCCTCTACGGCCTTCCCTGCTGATAAAACACTCCCCCCCCCCACCCCCCCCCGGGAGATCCCAGTCCACATTCTCCTCCAGCTGAAGAGACTTTAATCCCTATTTCGCACCTCCTTGGAGGGTTCCCAGCTGTTCTGCTGTTGGGTATTGTGCAACTCCATCTGTTCCTACTGTCACATTTCCTATGGATTACACAGGTAGAAACTATTGATTTAAAACAGTACATAGAAGGTATTGATTTAAAAAATCCAGTAGGAAATTGCCCCTAAAATTTCTTCAACTACATCTGCATAGCTACATTCATATATATAAGTATTTTCACCTATTTCTGTATTCATTCACAAACACACATATTTATATATATAATGACATAAAAAAATTACACCCCTACAGAACATGAAGTGCATTGGAAGTTCTGAAACAAATGAAATGTCATTTCATTTTCCTTCTGTTTCTTCTGGGTATTATACTGCACTCCATCATGTAGTACTCATTTATCATCTTAAAAAATAAATGTTGTTACAGTATAGATTTAGCTTAGTTTATACTTTTAGATAAAAAGAATCAAAATTATGAAGCAAAAATGAAATGTTGCTGATGTCAAGTGAAAAGTTTGGATGCTATCCAAACAAAATGAGGAGCTTATGTAAACTGGCTGTAAGTGAAGACAGCAATGACACAGCTGGAAGCTAATAAAAGATTTAGATCTTGCAAAAGTTCATATTCTGGTCAAAAACATTGGATAGAAAATTGGTGTAACTGTATTAATATCTCTTTCAATTTTGTTTTTTTTTTCCAAAATACTAATTTCTGAGAAATAGTGTCTTCCACAAACTATGCAGTACTTTGAATCAGTGTAAATTATCTAACTGGTTTTCCCTAAAATGTTCATATCAGAGACATAATTGCAATAGTTCTTTTATCAGCCAATTTTTCAAAATATGGAATATTTTGCTTAAGACATTCAACTCTATAGTGCCCAGCTGATTTCCTTTTTCTCTATACAAAGCCTTTGAAGTAGCAATACTAGAAAACCAAAGTACAAAATACCCAGAGGAGCAGTTTCTCTTCTCTGCTTTTCACAACTAAAAGTAACCATTTTCTTAGGCACTGCTAATCTATACCTAAATTTTTTATTATTTCTTTTATTCACTAAAAACAGCAGCAAAATTGTATAAAAACTCCCAACCACATCAAATAATGCTCTGCCCTGACAAAAAGAACACAGCATCTTTGAAACTCGTACTTGTTTTCCAACTCTGCCTCAGAAAAATCTCAAAGAAACATCAGATGAGGTGGAAGACTCTCTGACATGTGTCCCAAAGTAAGAGAACTCTTGTTCATTTCCTAAGAAATACCCTGTGGTTTATGAAAAAGCAAAATTTTGTATTGTTTCAAAACCTTTTAATCCACACAATGTAACAATGACAATGAGTTGTTTGCATTTAAGTGAATGTGTGGCACAAAAGTAATTTCAACACCTGTGAATTCTCTTCTACATTGTTGTGCTCAATGCAGTGTTAAAATGCTAAATGCTTATCTATTTCACTCACCATCATAACAAGTACACATAAACAATGCATAACAAAAGATCACAACAACAAGATTTTCCACGGAAACCCAAGGTTTAATAGTTTTCTTCTATTAATTCTTAATACATAATGAAATAGCTGGTTTCTCACAGAGTACTTTGCTGGAGCACAGCAGCTCATCCAAATAAACTGAAAGTCATGTCCATAGAATGGTCTGAGTTGGAAGGGATCTGAAACCTCATCACATTCCACTCCCTGCCAAGGGCAGGGACACCTCCCACTGGCCCAGGTTGCTCCAAGCCCTGTCCAACCTGGCCTTGGACACTTTCAGGGATGGGGCAGCCACAGCTTCTCTGGGCAACCCATTCTAGGACCTCACCACCCTCACCATGAAAAAATAGAACAATTTTTACAAGCTACCATAAGGACGACTGTCTATTTTTGAATTATAGCAAACCACACACAACGGTTACAAAATGTTCAAGAAACTTCATTCTTCCTTCAAAGCAAAAAATACCACTTGAAGTTGTGTCTAGACAACACCAATCTAATATCATTTTTAAAAAGAGTATGTAATTAAAGATTAGAAAGTAGGGCTATGAAACACCAAAAAACACTGCAACAACAACAAATAAACTAAAAGAAGCCTTCTAGTCAACTCATCTTTAGCCCCTAAGAAATTCAGGCCAGGAAAGAGGGCAGGGAGGAGCAGGGGGACAGGGAGGGCAGAGAAGAAAACTACTTATTCCAGAAAGCTTTGGGAATCTCTTATCATATCCACATAAAGCCAAAAATGGTAAAAATGCCTCTTATAAATGTTGGTGTAGCTAAGGTTAGTCAAGCCTACTTGTCCTAATTCTATATGTAATTTATATACAAAGTCTTGTAGCCTCTAAAAAGAAACTACTCCATTACTTCAACAATAGCCCAGAAGCTTACTGCTAATTACCAGTTACAACTTTAACAAGCTTAAGGAATCGATATGGCTTAAGAAAAAAAGCTCAAACACAGATTAGATATGCTGCAAAACTCTCAGATTGGTTGTGTTTTGATATAGCCATTTTATGCTCTGTTCCTATCAGATGGATAGTTCATATTGCCAACCTTTGTTACCCTGCTGTGTGCGTAACATCCACATTTAAATGTTTTCATCAGGTGGAGTCTAGTCAGGAAACCGCTGTATTCCATTAAGGCTCAAAGCAAACAGTTACTTCTGGATTCATTATCACCTGGTTTTAACCAACTCAACGAGTTTTTCACAGATTTTCAGAGCACAAGTATTAAAGGCAAGCAGTGCATGCCAGACACGAGGTTTGAAGTTCCTGCTGTGAATGCCAGATCTCTTCGTGCCCTCACCTTCACTTTAAAATGCTGGCTCCTATATTCTGAAAGTGAGATACTTCCCTATTCCAACATGCAGATAATGTGCCAAAACAGTTAATTGCTCCCTTTGCCTCACCATCCCCTGCCTTTTTTAAAAAGTGGGGCCCATCTTGTTCAAATTCCATTTGGGTCACTCAAATAACCTCTTTAAATGATTCCTCACAGTCAGTTAGCAAAAACAAGTATGTTCCTTGCAATGCCACAATGCTCACAGCCTGTCCCAGGGAGGTTCTGCACCTTGGGAAGAACCACACTTGAGTCTTTTTCCCTTTTCTGGTGACCTGTTCTCATTGTCTACAACTTCCTCATTAGAGGAAGAGGAAGGGCAGGCACTGATCTCTTTGTGGTGACCAGTGACAGGACCCCAGCAAATGGCTTGAAGTTGTGTCAGAGCAAGTTTAGGTTGGATCTTAGGGAAAGGTTCTTCCTCCAGGGGGTGGTTGGGCACTGAACAGGCTCCCCAGGGCAGTGGGCACAGTACCAAGGCTGCCAGAGCTCAAGAAACTTTTGGATGATACTCTCAGGCACAAGGTGCGACTCTTGGGGATGGTCCTGAGCAGGGCCAGGAGCTGGACTGCAAACAAGGCAAGTCTCCAAGGACTGGTGTAATTTCCCACCTCCAAGGTGACCCTGTCCACTCAAGCACTTCCCATGTCAACCTCTGCCTCTTTAGGCATAGTCTCACCATATCCTGATTAACTGAAAGTTTGGGTTTATGAAACTGCTTAGTATTAAGTGCATTCTTATTTTGAATATGCTGACTAGCCTTCCTCAAACAGGCCAAGAGGAGGCAGAGATTTAAAACCCATCTCTGGAGGCTCTGCCACTGGAGATCTGCAGAGGCAAACCTTGTCTTTGTGCTTGATACAAACACAGCGACAACATCTCACCTGGGCATTCTGTTCTCTCAGTCTATTAAAGCCTGTATTTATTTTAACCAGATAAATTGCTACTGAGCTACAGGAATTCCAGATACTTGTAGCTACCCAAACCAATTCATTAGTTCTCAGAATAGTTTGGTAGAGAACACTAAAAATCACATTTTCATCAGACTGAGGACATCACAGCTTTAACTATATCTGAAGTAAAATATGTTCTAAGGAACGGTTCTTGGAACTACAGTAGAGAACCAGTTGAAAGCTGCTGAAAAGTACAAATTAAATAGATCTTTCAGTAATATGACTTTAGAAATTAGATCATGCTATAGGAAACATGTCACAGCTGGATTTTGGGTATCTTTGATAACTCAAGAAAAAAGGTTTTAAAAGGTTAAATTTCTTAAATGCTACTTCCCAAATCAAGATTATTTTTTTTTTAATTTATATATTTTATATGCGAACTTTGATATAGGTTCTGGATTTTGCAGAATTCCAAGCTGGAAGGGAGAGAGCAATGAAGTGACAGATACGACAAAAAACCGCCAAATAAGGTTGAACACTAAGTATAATTCAGTGGAAGAAAAACACAAAAAAATTAATACGCCTTTTTTCTGAGTAAGTTCTGTATAGAGGAAAAGGCTGTCATTTAAATTCCTTGCCTACTAATTATGTACAATTATAACCAGAAACAAGACTGTGAACAAGTTTTCTGCTTCCCTGTCTCAGCCACTTTTTCCTTCAGTGACAAAGTTTGGAGAGTCCCACTTGCGGGCTTGGTGTCAGCTCCATGTGCTGCCATTTCACCTACGATGGAGCAGCAAACAAGCCAAAAGAAAGTACATGCAAATTTTTGCCAGCAATTAGGGGGGTTTATGAGCTCACTCAGAATGTTATTCTGCAAATTGATGGAAAAAAACCTGTTATTTCTTTCACGAGCAGTTGACATTTGTGAACAACAAGGCACCAGACCATCAGGTGGCTAATTTAAGCATTAACAGTCCTTGGCAGGAAAGACAGCCAGACTGCATGCAGGCATTTATGACAGCATTTCTAAATGTAGGTTTTGGTCTGTAATCCTATAAATGAACATTCTTTTGTGCAATATTTTGACAAATCAAGGGAAAAAATGCCAGGAAAAATCCAGAAGATTGCATGAGTCACACCTTTCCTAAGCCATTTCAGGCATCTGTTACTATGGGACCATATGGATAAAACAGAAGATGCAGGTACCTTTTCCAGTCACAAGTATTATAAAGATAAGCATATGCTAAAAAAAGACCCTCAATTCATTGTCTCTTAATAGTATATACTATGCTTACAACAGCTTTTCTCTTATCACTCTTACAGTTACTTGTGATTCATCGTTGCTCTTGACACTCTAACATCCAAGTGCCAAAACCAAAAGTAAAACACTTCATTTTTAAAGTAGTGGGGTTTTGTTTTGGTTTTCTTTTTAACTGGGGGTGTTGTGTGTCCAACACTAAGTTCCTCATTCCTCACCTATCATTTCGAATTTGGTTATTCTACTACAAGCTCATTATAGTGTTAGAAAATGGACTAGTTGAACAAATAGGCTGGAATAGTATTTATTTTCCCCATATCAAAAGGTCACTGAATGATGAATGTGCAAGTAGCTCTGACACCACGGGTTAATGGATCATTACCTATATTTGCATAAAAAAGACTTAATCATCACTGTTCTTTGGTTTTATAGCAGAAGATGATTCGAAGAGCTACAACCACCAAAAAGAAATGATTAAAAAAACCTCACACATATTAAATGCTATAAATAACATTTGCTTACCTCATGTGTTTCTATATATGGGTTCTAAAGTGTTGGCAGACCTATAAAGCATCAAAACCTTGGAGGCAGAATCACCCCTGCTGGTACTACATATGTCCAGCTGCACTTAGGAGAGAGATACCACAACCAAAATCCCAAGTTTTAAGACAGGTATGTGAATCAAGCCACAAATATTGTGAGGGTTGTTCATCTTTCTCATACCGATCATATCATAAAAATAAAATATACAGCCCATGAATTGCTTAATATTACGATTTTTTGCACTGAAGTCATAGTATGATGTATCAGCTTAAGATTTGTAAAAGTACAGGGTAGTTTTATTGTGTTTTCCCATTTCAGGTACCAGAAACTTTTCAGGAACAGGCTGGTAAGTATTTTTCAAGCTGTTCTCAAGGTGTGAATGAACTTCAGCAATTCACAAAAGCATGAAAATTTACATAAAATAACAGAGAAAAGTGTAATTTTCAGGCACCAAAAACAAAGCTGCCAAAACTAGAAAGCATAAAATAGCATGCATTTTCAAATGAAAAATCACTTACTATGTCATATGTATATAAACACACCATAACATCATAGAATGGTTGGAAGGGACCTCAGACCATCCAGTTCCAACCCCCCTGCCATGGACAGACACATTTCCCACTAGACCAGGTTGCTCAGAGCTCCACAGATATAGATAATATGGATATAGATAAAAATATGTATGTCAGAATTTCAATGCAGTTCAGCTGGGCCAAACTCTCTGCAGAAGATAAACTGGACAGTGACATTAGAAGACCTTATAGCATTTTGAGGACCATATTAGTCTTATAATAAATTACTAATGTGTTTGGGTTATATTAGTTTCTTCTTTAAAACGTGCTGCTGTTTTGAAAACTTCTTTTTCTCTTTGTTCTGGGTTCCAGCTCTTTGTCTTCCAAGTATCCTTTTGGCCTTGATGCAGGATTCCATGCTGGTTTGGATCCAGCCGAAACATGAACACTGTCAGAGCTTTTACCTTCCTTCCCTCTTCCCTTCCTTCCATCCTGAAGGTTTTTAAATATAGTATTTCCTCTCCAACTTCCTTATCAGCAAACCATACGATTAGCAGTGCTAATCATAAAAAGTGTGTTATCACCCCTGCTCTTCCAATGACAGCTCTAACAGAAATCAGCTTTAAATCAATTACAGCATCAATCAACCCCCCTCCACTCCAAATTCAACAGGACCTTGTGTTTGAAAATACCCACTGGAAAGAGGGGCTGACAATATGCAGAGCTCACTGTCTTCTTTCTCTCAGTGGCAATGTCTTTTTATCATAATGATAAGACATGACACTTGAAATAAAAGTGTTGGAAATCTAAATATCACAGCCTGAACAATGTTAGTGTCTCAGGACATTTAAAATGAAAAAAACTCAAATCAAAGCCTGATGCTGCCTGTTTTATCTTCTGTGCTTTGCCCTGTCAGGTGAAATAAAAGCACAAATCCATAGGAATACACAAGCAGTGTGAAATGCTCTTGCTTTCCCTGGGCACCCCTTGCTGTCCTGCACTGAAGGTAATTGCTGTCGAGTCAGAAATTGCTGAAAAATAAGAGAAGCAGCTCCAAAAAGTGAGTGCAATTGAAGGCATAACACAGAGGTGACAGGGTCTGCCTCTCAACGTGCCCTATTGCAGGCCACCATCCTCTCATTTGTCCTTTCAAATCTAGCTAGAAAAAGGGGACATTTTCTGTTAGATTTTTTTTTCCAATTCCAATATGTAAATAATGCTTTCTACATTGAAGTGTGTATTCATTACCTGCCTCTCAAGTTCATGTTTCACTGAAATTCTGGCTCTGTATTTTTTCATTAGCAAAATGTATGCATCCACAAATAATTTTGAGTTGCACACCCTTACCTGTGCCACCACACCAGTGCTAGCACCACGCTGGTGTCACTGACAATCCAAGGATTGCTGAGAATACTATTAGGGCTGATCATACTTCATATGACCACAGGAATCTTTCAGTCAACCTTCACAAATTGCTGTAATTCTATATACTACTTAGAGATTTTCATGTGTGCAGCCCAACACTAAATTTTAAGCACATTGGAAAACAAACACTGTAGTGAGAAATATCCTAACATATGCATGGAGAAATAATGTAAACTGCTTTGCTTAAGGTGGACCCAGGTGTACATGGATGCAAATCAGCTGGCTTTTCTAAACAAAATAAATAAAGTAAGATTATGTTTCTTCCTCTTTTTGTTCACTCCAGAGGAGGTAATCAAGTTCGGGTTTAAAAACTAGAAGGATATTATAGCAAAATTATTTTACTAAGTAAAATTAAAAAATAACGTTATTTTCAATTGTCAGTGAGAAATACATGTTCTTACTAAAACAGTAATTACAGATAATTTAATTATTACTAAGAATTAAGATTTTTTTTGGCTTTGTTTCTATTTAAGGCAGTTCATGAACCTAACTCCTATGGTGGTTAGAAACATTCTTTTTAAAAGTAAGGAAATAATAATATGAAACGAGAATTCAGTGTGACCAAATCTAATTCCCAACCTGAACTGAAGGTTTTGTAAATGTTCTCCAAGGTTTCATTAGAACTATTTACATACCTTTGATCTTCTTGTTTCTTTCTGGGAGGAGTTTTAAGTGCGAAAATAGAAAGAATAGAATGGAGTCAAATTTAGTCAAATAGTTCTGTTGAAGGGAGACTACAACGATCATAAAGTCCAACTCCTGACAGATTTAAGGATGACCAAGAGTTTAAGCCTATTAGGACATAGTCTGAATGCCTCTAAAGCACTGTTGGGCATGGGGGAAACCCTCAGTAAATATTTCAGTGATGCTTCCAAAGAAGGAAAACCCTCTTTCTCATAGGAATAGCCACCCAAGTTTATTTTTTGCTTTTGGGGATATAATAAGAAATAGTTACTTTTCTGGTTAAAGCTTGTAAAGTGATGGTCAGTGTGAGATTTTTCATTTGGGACAAGAAAACATATTTTGTTACATGACAGAACTTTGTTTTTTTAACTTTATCTATCCCTCTTTACAGGCCACAAAACTGAGCAGTCATTTTGTTCATTTAACAACCACACAATCTCTTGAGAAGACTTTCCCTGTTATTTTACCTCTGTGTACATACACTGCATCTTTAGGCACAAGTTCCACTCAAGTCAGAGGCAAAGGTAAGTGTCTTGTAATAACCAGAAAGCTGTGCATCTTTACAAAGATGCATTAGAAGATCTTGTAAATAGCATTATACCCTTGGAAAAGGCACCATTTATGGTTCATTATCCTACCAATCTTTCCTTAGAAATAAGTAATATTTAGGGATGTAGCCTATTTAGGGCAGAGCAGCAAAGCACATCACTGTGTGCTTATATTTAAGGATGTGCCCAAGTCCTTCTCTGCTCAGCACAGGCCACTGACCTCCATCCAGCAAAGCACTCAGACATCTCTGCATAAACCCCGAAGCACACACACATTTGAGAAGCTGCATCAAGTAGTAGCACCAGTTTTGCTTAAAAGCAAGTAAATTGCCTGCAAAATACTTAAATCATTGCCATGCTTGTAAAATACTCCTCTTCCTGTTCAATGTGATAAACTCTTCTCTCAGGAGTTAATAGTTTTGCTATGTTCAGAGCCCTACAGATAGGGAAGTGCACAGAAGAAAGTAAAGTATGAGTTATTCTGTACTGATAGTGGATGTTGCAATTTTCCTCAATTTCTACAGTCCATTCCACAATGCAATCCTCACTGGAATATGGTTAAACATTTAGCAGTTAAATGCATTTGTCACTCACCCTCTTGGCTCTGCAAAACCTGAAGAGAAATAGATAGGCCACTTGTAGGATTCACTCAACTTTGTGTGTGTCTGTCTGTCTGTTAGAGAGGTAATTAGTTTGGACTAGAAAAAAGATGTGCTGCCCTCCACCAAAGACAGGTTGATGTGCTGATATCCTATTAGTCTTAATCCCCCCAATAATTGCTAAGCAATAAGAGCAAATACATAGATAGAAAGAAAACAGGCACAACATGGCCAGGCTGGATGAGGGTCTGAGCTAGATGAGGTGTCCCTGACCATGGTAGGGCAGCTGGAATGTGACGATCTTTAGGGTCCCTCCCAACCCAAATCACTCCATGATTGGGAGATACAGCTGACAGTTTCGAATAATAGTACATAAATATCAGAATCACAGTCCTCTAGAAAGAAAAGAATCCCAAATTGATTGAATATACATAAATTAGATTATGCTTGGCTCAAAGCTCCTTGGTTTGCAAGCATTACTGTAATTCAAAGTACATTTACTTCCAAAAATATTTTATTCCATCCCCACCCATTTTTTAATTCTTTAGATCATCTTTAGATTTTTTTTTTTTTTTTTTTTTGGTGAAGTTGTTTCTTGGTAAATCAATAGATCCTAAAAATTAAAATGAATTTGCTTTGAAAAATTACATCAGTGAGTTAAAAACAAAACATGAATAAAAATAACTTCAAGCACAGAATTTCCCAGAGATGCTACTGAAAAGACAAAACTGTATTTAGTATCTGAGGTTATTGTATAGAAAGCCCTGGAGAATTCCACATTTGCAGATCAGACAGCATTTGAATGCCACTTTATGAGGGCTGGTTTCTGAGAGGCAGTTGTCACCCAGGGGCTCTCTGATACTAACAGCAAATCACTCCTGGTAGTGTGTTTTGAATCAGAAGCAAGAACATGGTTAAAGCATTTTGATCTTACGTTAAATATTCATGTAATAGCCACAGGGGTGAATAGTAACTATTCTCCAATGAAATTATTTTTTGGATATAGGTGTCAATGTGACAGGAGCCAAAGATTAATCTTTCCCTTTGGTTGCCACAGAAGCATGTGGATTGGATAGATGAGTTCTTAAAGCTCCCAAACCAGACAATTTAGCCTGATGGTTTGTGTTGTCCTGCCATGAACCAGAGCTAACGTTTCAGTGTTACTGGGTGTTAAAATCCTGCATTGCTATTCCATTTCTGTTTGTTTCAGCAACTACAGGGATCTAACACAAACTACTTTTTGAACTCTATTTTTTTTTTACTATTGAATTAACATGGTGTTATGTAGAAGGCAGAGATTTAAGAAGCTATGTCAAATGATTCAGTCATAAAATAGGGGCTTTTTTCCTCCCCTTCACCTTGTTTCATGTTATGTTTAGATCACATAGATACAGCCTTTGCTGATCAACCACTAGAACCAAACTGTCTTCAACCTGTTTATCTAATACAGACCTGAAGAGTTAAAGGTTACTACTGTGGAAAATATTATACTACATTTATTCTAATCTTGAATAGAGATATCCTAGCTATGAGATTATTACAAAACATAATCATCTCAATTGTAATTAAAGATTATATTTAAGGTGTTGTTCAATAATGAATGCCTAATGATGGCTCTGGTACCACTAGAGAGAAAGCAGAATGCAGCCTGAAGTTTTTTATCTCCATATGACTAGAACACATCCTTTCTCTTGGTGCCCTGGCAGAGGTGTAGCCATTATGACACTGTGGTTTGAGTCAAAACCCTGTGCAAAGGCTAAAAAGAAGAGCTTATCTACAAAGTCTATTCTCATATTCTCTTTGTACTCTTTATTGTCCTTGATAAGCGTTTTGATCATGACTGATGTCACTGCAACACATCAATGTACCTAGAGCTGAGAAAAGGAAAAAAGGGAAGGACAGTGGCCTGGTGTATGGAATTAACTTAATTTTATCCTGGGCTTTTGGCAGGCCCTGCCATGTCACCTCGGAGCAGGCAGAAGAGGACAGATACCACTGGCCAAACCATAGAGCAGGGCTGGAGATGTACAGTGTGTGCAGGAGAAAAGAGGTATCACCAGGATGGCTGATCCTGGAGCTGTCACCTAACAACTTTTGAAGAGAACAACAACCAAAGTCCCTAAAAATACCCAAGCAAGACTAAAAGGAATCTTTAAATATCTTCTAAGGTGATTTTAAAGAGAATTAAATAAGAGGCTCTGCTCTTGGAACAGCTCATACCCCAAAGCTAACTTACTTCTATGTCATGCCAAATAAAAGCTCTATGAATCACAAAATAAAACGCTATGGCTGCTGGCACAATTAATTAGAGATGGAGGACAGCACAACTTTCACCTCAAACAGAAGTGTCATATTAGAAGAAAAAAAGCTATTAAAATACTGTGCCCATTTCTAACTGATTCAGTACAGAAGTTAGGAGATGCTAAGAAAATATTAATTTACAGGAAATGAGGAGTGTATGTATCACCGTGGCATTCCCACTACATGGTAATGTTTGTAAAACACCTTCTGGAGTTCATACTGTGATGATGGTGGATCAGCACTTCAGATGGCAAATCTCTTAATTTCCTGACTGCTACTTATGGCAACAAAAGAAGTGTAGCAGCATCTTAAAGGTCCAATTAACTCCAGATACACATTTGGGGAAAAGAAACTTCCACAGTTAATGCATAGGGATGGAAGCCCACCTTCATATTCTTCAATCTGAATGTTCCTTTTGCACTTAGAAAATTATACTCCTTCTAGTATTTCAGGAACGAAAATGAATTCAAGAGTTATTCAGGATTGCTCAAAACTAATTACCCAATTGAAGAATGACATGAGTGCTATTGCAATGGAAACCCCACTGTGGGTTTTATTTGTGGCTGGGTTCATGAAGCACCATCTTTATGTAATTTGAGCATATGAAGTCCATACCTGCACTGCACAAAAAAGCCAGGAAACCCCCTAATAACACAACAAAGCAACAGTTTTGGATCAATGAGAATAAATGTGACATTTTTCCATTTGTAGCACAGGTATTACCATAAGTGTCTACTAAGTACACCTACACTTCCATTTACATTGAGAGTTACAGGTGTGACTGCACAACCTGAATGGAAATCTTGCAGTTCTCGCCATCAGTTCTACTTCTGTGGAGTCATATAGATGGTTGATATAGGAGAAATGTAACAATAAGAGTACTCAGTCACCAGAAAATGAAAAAGAAAACTTAACAGTGGTCAGAACATCTCTCCTGCTCACCAGGATCAGTCAGAAGAGATATGGATTTAGGGACCAGGTTTGGCAAGCAAGGATTACCCTAATCACATGCCACCCATTTTAAACAAAATGAACAGTCACTCTAAGCAGTAAATCCCTGTGTGACTGCTCGGGTGACAGCCAAGATGTTAGCTGTAACCTCTGATGCCTGATTACGGCAATTAGCACAAATACTGTTTCAGAAATACGGATGTACACAGTGCAATGCAGCATAGTTTGGGGATCCAGCTTTGACAAAAGCAGAAAACGATGACACAAGGGTTCATTTATAATCTCCCTGCATGTGTCAGTTCTGATTTCTAAAAATGTCCATTTAGAAGACCTAGAGATTATAAAGATCTATTTCAATTATATTTAATTAGTAAACATGCCTTCAAAAGTTTGTTTTGTTCTGGTCATTTTAAGGTTTCCCTAAAGACAGAGTTGCTCTTTGCTATGGAATCCAGGAAACTTTCTGCAAAACAAGCTGTTAGTAAATAAGACTTTTCTCAGTCTTTTTTTTTTTATTATTATTTATTATTATTTTGTTGTATGGTTTGTTAGGCAAGAGTTACGCTCGACTGACTTGATGCAAATTGCAACACTCGGCAGATACAGTGACACACTTCTGTCTCCACCAAACTTCATTAACGCCAGCAATCGACAAGGAGCTCTGTGTCTTGGAAATGAAACCTAACTAGGTTTCCTTCCGTGATGTTTACCCACAGGGAACGAGGTAAAATTTGTATTCCTGGTTAGAATTTTTCCTTCTTGCATGCAAGAGGAACCAAGTTTCCCCTAGGTATACATCCTTCTATGTTTATGAACAGATGTAGGAAGGAAGCAGAGTTTATGGTATACTAGCTTTAAATTGACTCATTTGTGGTTTCATTAAAATGCAGAATAAATTTCATATCCCCAGGCAATATTTCTAGAGATTTCTTTAGGTTAAGATTTTCTGTTTCTCTAAAAAGCAAAAGAGATTTTCTAAAGGCTTGCTGATTTTATATATCATTAAAACTGCTGTTCAAAGGGGAAAGAACAAATTTTATTCCTCAATATTCTTCATTATTTCTTAAAACAGCATACCTCTCATCAACCTGTGAAACCTAATCAGAAAGTTAGTCTCCCCTTGCAGAGCACCTATGCAAAATTCACACAGAGTAAATGCCTCTGCACATGTTACACTTTTGGCTTCTCTGCCTTTTTCTTAGATATATTTATTCTGGATTAATCTGATTTTTATGCAATCAAAACTGATTGAGCTGTTGGTATGAACGTATATAGAGCAAGAAACTACAATATTGCCCCCTTTGTCTCAGGAATCTGTAAAATAAATATGAAAACAAGTAACAGTACTTAAAAAGGTCATTTCATTAAGATGACGGAATTATGGGATCACTGACCACCATGATACTATCACTTTATTTTTAAAATATGGAACAGCAACACTGTCTCATTATCATTACCTCTAATTAGACAAATAGCTGCATTCTGGACAGCAGCAGGAACTTGCAGGGAAACACTTCTTTGAACTGATCATCATTTTCATACCTAAGAAGGTGCCACAGGACGTGTTGCTTGCACAGAAGTGCAGCATCACTGACCAACAGTCACACCTTGTTTCTGGAGGAAGCAGCTTCTGGTGAAATCAAAACCATGCCTTGCTTTATTTTCCTCCATGACCTTAAAATCTTAAGTGGCAGGCTGAGGGCACACACGATTAGCTAAGGCAATATGGAAATGTAGAAAAGTAGTGTATGAAATGATAGACCCTTTTCCTTTCAGTCAAAGCCAAGAAATTTAGGTCAAAAGGGCCTGTAAATGATTACAAATCTCATCAAATCTTCCACAGAGGAACATGTGAATATTTCCTAAATTCTATGATTGATTTAAAAAAGGCTCTATAGTGTAGCATTCAACATTCTACATAAAATTTAATCTTACAAACTTCTTTGAAGATGAATAATAAACTTTGACGAACAATAAAAAGTATCAATATGCTTCTCATTGAATATTCATTAGGCCCAGATAACTTTTATCTTTAAAGACATTTCTAATAATGTCATTCAGGTACATTAGTGACCCTATATGCCACCCTCAGACAGTTTCTGAACTGAGGCTTGAAAGTTTGGCAACGCATGGTCTGCATCTTGAAATGCCAAGATGAAAAATCATTTCAAAATTATGTCAAGGGAGATTTAGTCACAGCCAATTATAGTGAGGTTTTACACAGGCAGTAAAAGATAACCCCAGACCTGTACTGCAGGTGATCAAGGGATATTATTCTTTGAAAAAATATCTGTCTCTGCAGTTGCAACCACAGTAATTAACTGAGATAGTGACAGGCACGTATTCTTGATGGAGCAACCAAGTCTCACAGCAGAGGGTTTGGATTCCTTCAGCTGCCAGCTTGTATCGGACTCCTGCTACTAACTACCTCTGGCTTAACTCTCCCTGACTGTAATAAATTCCTTACAAACTACAAAGTACCAAACTGTTGAATACATGGAAAGTGTGAACTCTGTGTAATTCAAACATCTTATTAATAGCTGGACTTTTAATCCAGGAATTGCTCACCAAATGTATGAATTGTCTCTTAGGCAGGAGACATTCTATAGAAGTTATCAGATTTTTTTTCTTTTTCTGGTCAGTAAAGCTATAGGGCAAAAATGCAATACAGTGTTTATTCTACTATACTTATGGTGAAGATATAATAGAAATGTAGGGGGAAAAAATAAGAGAGAAGTTCCTTTATTTTTCCCTAGTGTCTCCACCTTATAGATCCACCATTACAGCTATTATCCTGTGAACAAATAATGAAATCAAGTTTTGAAAACTTAATTGAAGTTTTTGCCTTTGTGACAGAACCAGTTCAGATCTGTTTGCTTCAAATAATCTTACTTCTCCTTCAGCAGTTCCTGTATTTGAATAACAGCAGCCACGTAAATGATGTAACAGATTCTACCACTAAAATTTATTCAGGAATCAGATTTCAACATGAAGGCCACATTTTTTGGACTTACATACTTACTGCAAAAAGTAAAACAATTTTTGTGTGGCATCTTTAGGTAGCATGGCATGTTTATTTACACACTGGCTATTTGAAAATCCTGACACTTGGATTGCTGTGAACTATTCGATGAGGAAAAGAGAAACAAAGACCAAGGGATTACGAAGGTCATGAAACTGGTTCAGAGTTTTCTCCCCAATTAAACGTGATCTGCTGGGAGTCTTGAACTTCTATAGAAATTGGAATTCAGAAGCAAACATATAGCATGACCTAAGTATCTGTGACTGACCTGATTTAGACTGCAAGAGCTATGGGGACACCCAGAGAAATACTTTTCGAATCTGCTGCATAATACAGGAAAGATGTAAAAGAAGGCAGCATTTCCCAAGTGGCCACCAGAAGGTAAGTGTTGCAACCGAGGTTTTTATTAATTCTGTCTTAACAGCTTATCTTCTGAAAAGCCATTTCTCTCAGAAAGAGATGAACACTCCCTGCAAAGTTAGCCAGAGAGGTAAATGCAGGGACCCACAGGGAACCTGAGGTTGGAAATAGAAAGCCATGTCAGTAAGCAATAAGTCCTATTTACTACATTAGATTTTCTATCCTTCTGGTTTTGTGCTGAAAAACTCTAAGTGAGGGGGAAAGCAAGTCTCCAAAAACCTTAATTTACAAATAGGCTTGTCCTCTACCAGGTTCCACTTGATTAGGTTAGAACTGCTTGAGAACAATATAAATGGAGTAGAAAACATCTATGGGGTACAGAGAGATGTAGGGAGGGCAATACCAATCCTCTGACGTCAGCTTCCAGTTTCAACTCAAACCCATATATTTCTTCCCATTAATAAGTACATATGTCTACTAACCTGTCTACTTAACTGAACAAATTTAGAGTGGATGTTACACCAGGTATTTCAAGAGTATATAAGACTAAATTTGTCAAACACATCCTCTGGAGCATATCCAGAGATCTCAGTTTCTGTCTGTGCTTGCAAACATGGAAATTCTTGTGCAATTAATTTTTATGCATTACTGCACCACTCACAGATCACCAAGGGCTGATTAAAGATTTTCTACTTTTGCAAGGTTTCATCTCTGATTAGTTACACTGAAAGTATGTGAGAACTAAATATCTATAGGCAGAATGTACCTGTCTAATAAGCAGATTAATGCATATCAGTTTTGATGAGGAATCCCATTGTGCCAAGAGACCTTCTCTGGGATGACACCTGTGAGACCATGCTTTATATAAAGGAAGGTTTTAGAGGAGGGCAGGTATGGGAGAATCTGTTTGGCCACAAGCAGCCCCACCTGTTCTGCTGCACCTACGTCAAGACAAGAAAGAAGGAGCAGAGTGTTGGCTTGGTCTTTCCAGTCCAGAAATGACATCTGTCTGGTGCTGGTGGAAGAATGGGGAAGGAAAAGCAAAGAGGGACAAAAATAACATTGCATCATTTGCAGGAGTGTGTGGAAACAGCAAAGGACCTTTAAAGAAAGTAAGCACTAAAGTGTAGGAATATATGTAGTAAATATGCATGAATTTATAGATGTCTATACCTTGTCCAAATATGGATATGAAGAATAAACATACTGGTATGTATCATGGGCAGTAATATGAACAGACTGTGTACTCTGAATAAAATATTTTAATACTTAAATGACGAAGGTCATGGGTCACTTCATAAAGGGGGTCGGAGGGATAAAGAAATTTGGGAAATGTTTCCTTGCTCCATAGAGCCAGGAAAAGATGTACCATTTATATGTAATAATCAGGCTAAGAAAGTATTTCCCCTTAATTTCTTTTAAATACTGGACATACTTCACAGACTGAAATATCCTCGTATTTAGCTTATCTCATACAACTGACACTAAAATTCCTGCCATCTATTTAAAGCTTAGCAGAAGAAGAACAACTGAAGGCATGGTTCAGTATGGGAAGGCAATAAACAATCTCAATAGTAGCTCCTGCTGTGACCCCTTCCGGTAACAGATAGGAAGCATAGCTTTTCCCATAACCCCCCCCAAGATATTATGCTGGATTCTTTTCAGCTCAAATCAATACAAGTAGTAGTTTCCTACCAAATTATGAAGCTGTCTGTGTCTGAACTTATCTGCCACTTGCTACATCTCATGTGGTAGAGCAGACATCTCTTCAAGAGAGCTTGCAGGAGCTGTGACTTCTGACATCTCCACTGTTTGCTTAGAAGTGCAACAGGAAAATTGGTCTGTCTGAATGGTATTCAATCCAAAAAGCAATTTACATAACAAAACAACGTACACCACTGAAGGTACTTTTGAAACAGAAAGGACACAAACAAAGTACTCAGCAGCATTTCTATTTCAGTTATACAGACAAAAAAATACACCATAGGCATAGAAATGGATGGAAGTTCTCTGTCGTTCTCCATCCTTGACCTAATTTCAAAACATTAGATAAGATGTCAGGAAACCACTTTGAGGGATGGTGAACATTTCCAGCTCAGAACTTATATAATACTATTTTCTTCAATATTTCATCTGCCTGTCTTATGCCTTCTTAGTTGGAATGTTCTTTATTAGCCCTCACATAACAAGACTGAGTGCCAGAAATACAAGCACTCTAAATGCTCAGGATATTTCTCTTTTGAAAATGGTAAGTATAATTGAATACTACTTGCCTGAGGAGATTAGAGTTGCAATATGTCTTATATATCCTAGTTGATTGGATAATATACTTAATGGAATATACCTGGGAAGATGAACTGCTTATCTGGTCATAGCATATGTCTCCAGGAAAGATAAGGCACTTGACTTTTTTTTCTTTCCCAAATGATAGTTCTTGATAATTCACTTGTTTGTTCATTTGCATATAGTAACTGTTTGATGGAGCCTTTTACACCCACTCATCAAGAGGAAAATGTGGAGAGCAGTAGCAAGCAAACAGCTCTCTGACATCTCTGATCTCCCCCAACCCATTCGCCAGAAGGTCTCCATGGATAAAGTAGCAAATCAGACACCCTTCTGCACATGCATTGCTCTGTAAAAGGGCTGTCAGGAAAAGCCACAGCCCAGTGACATCAGTCAACCTTGCAAGGAGTCTGGCCTGGAGTTTTAGCCCTTAACAAAACAATTAAGCACACTGGCATGAAGCTAAACCGATCCCTCCTTCACCCCACAGCCCTCTACTGCTTGTCAGTCATTGCCAGAAAGACACCTCATACATGCACACTTCAACAAAAACTTCTTAATCACCAACAATACCCGACTTCATGTTTGCAAGAACCTGCTTCACAGGCAGAAACAGAAAAATAAACATTTTCCCTACCCTGGATGCAGAGTGGTAATTATAATCTCTGCTTCCTCGCTTCAGCTGGGTATAATTCAAGTGGGAATTTCAGTCATTCCTTCCACAGCTCAATACTGTGCTTTAGTGAACAACTGCATCCCCATAACCGAAAGTCTCAGCTACTGGCAATAGTTGTTACTTAACAAGTCAAAATATATATTACCAAAAATTTCTTCTATATACAGAAAGCCTTGCTATTTAGTCAGAGTGGGGTGCAGCTTGGAATTAAAGCTTCAGTCTGGTGGATTTATGTGGGGGCTCATGGAGCTGCAGAGTAAAGGCTTTGTCCTGTTTGGCTCTGAAAAGTCAGCAGGTGGTTACTCATTAATAGCATGGCTCTCTCCCAGGCAGCGAAGGCAGCATTTGTGGCAAACTGAGGTAACAAACTTGCAGACACAATAAATATCATTTTTGAAGTCACTTGGCTGAGTCATGGCCAAAGTCAAGAAAATGGTCATATGAAAAAAGCGGTCTACAAAACTTAAAAAATCCTGAAGATTCTTTGGTGCATTTTGGTGTACCACATGTAAATACTGAACTATCCATGCTTCTAAGGGTCAGATGTGAGGGCAGAGTTCCAGTCTCTCAGTATTCTATGGAAAGATCTACTTTGGGAAGGCAAAAAGGCTCCAGAGAAAGATGTTGTCAAAGGACAGAAAAATAAAATGCTTTCTGGCAAACTCCTTTTTATTTACATTACTAAAGCAAGAGAATAGACATCTTTTACTGCCAACAACCTTGCTAGCCAGTTGCTCACAGAGAAATGACTTAATAAATGTAATAGGTGAATCATTTCCTATATTAAGTTACCAATAACTATAAATACAGTTATGACTGCTGAAGTTCCATAGTCTTGGAAGCAGGTCACCCTAGGGGCATGTTTTCTTATACAAGCTGGTTCCTAATTTTAAAGGGCAGTTTTAAGAGCTCAACTTGAAAACCTCACTAGGTCACCATTAGCAAGGCAGGAACAAGTAGTTCATGAACAATGTATCAGTTAAAATTTCTGATACTTACAGCTGAAAACCAATGAACCAATCAAACAAATCTAGGCCAAAAAGAAGTGGCATAAGCTTACCTGCAGCCCTTTATTTAGTAAGTGTAAATGTAACTGAAGGCTGAAGACCCACTCTAGTAAAATATTGGTGTAAATCACCATAATCTCATATTAAATCCAACTGTATTCCCTTTAGGTTTGGTGAGAACAGTGTAGGAATTGGATTTATAGCATAAAAACACTCACATACTGAAAAAAAAAAAACAACCAAAATTACAGAAGGATTTGGGTTGGAAGGCACCTTAGAGATCTAGTTCCAATTCCCTGGCCACAGGCAGGGACACCATCCACTGGACCAGGTTACTCAAAGTGTCCTGCGTGATCACGGAAAGCCCTCCTGATACTTAAAATACTCTCACTTTTAAACATTTCAAAATATTTTCTTTCCATTAGTTGCAAGCTGCCAAATGCTGTGAAAAAATATAGTTGTGATAAGCAGAGAACAAGATCTAAAATGTCTTTCTACTTGTAAATCATGACAGTCTTTTAAAACAGGACAGAGTTTATGAAAAAGCTCTTTCTCTGCTCCTTTTCTTACTCTCTGTTGTTGTTTTCCTTTTCTTTGTGATGGTTTTCCGCAAAAGAATTTTTAAGTTTTACTGTCTACATCTAAAAGTGCCTTTCAATAAAATGAAGCTGGAGGTGCAGTGCTTTGAAGGGAGTAAGTATTCCAACTTGGACAAAATAATACAATTTTATTGGCAACACAGCACAAAACCAAAAAGAATGGTGAAAAGAAATAAAAACACACATATGGCCATACCTTAAATCAGATGATGGGCCAGGAAAAGAGAGCTAAAACAGTATTTGAGGGAAGGGGAAATCCACCCTACTATGACATTTGGGCTGATATTTGAGAAATTATTCAGGCATTGTGCAAATGGACAATTTTACTGGATTTTTTTCCTGGAAGACTGCTCTTACAGAAATGTAATACATTTTTATTTATATTTTTTAGTGCCTAGTAACAGTATGAAAAATGAAAGAACAGATTCACTAATTCACATAAATATATTACTCAGAGTCCAACAGAAGGTAATAAGTAGTTTAACATTAATTGCATTTGTGAACAGAAAATGAAAATGCTTCAAAACCAGTCAAATTGATACACAGCCCTGACACTCCTGAACACTTAATCCATAAAATGGACACCACACCACGCTAATCCATTTTAAAACCTACGACGAAATTTCACTGTGCCAGTGTGGTTTCTTCTCCATCTAAACAGAAAGCCTAATTGAAACATAAATTTTAAATGAAACATCCATGTGGCACTATAAATAATAAAATAATTATAAAGTGGTTTAAAGTAATTTTGATCTGTGTGTTTGTTTAGAATGGTCAGCTGCATAAGCAAGACAAGTCAATGCCTGCCAATAAAACAGTCACAATATAAAGTGCAATTCCTGTGAATGCCTTCAGCCTTGATGTATATATTTCCCTGAGACTAAACTGCATAACTGATTTATACTTTCATTCCTTTGTTTTCCACAATAAATCCTCAAAAATGTTTAAAGGACAGAAGTTCAAGGTCCAGCTGCTCTCACAATCAACTTTAGCTTTCAAAACAGTTGAAACAAATTAGGGTAAATTGATTATCTTGAATTTTTACTGTAGTTGGGGAACATGCTGTTTCCAAGCATTTGGATTAATTACATCCCTTTGAACTTTCACAGGGCATGCTGTGGTACAAGGAACCCATAAGTTCTAACTAAGTTTATTTTTATAAGGCAAAATATGCCAAGCTAGGGGAAAAAATTACAACTGGAAGGGTGAAAGGAAAATAAGTATAAATAACCAAAAACTTCTTTTCCTTTGACTGTGAAGCATGTTACCTGTTTGGCTTCACATCTTTCAGCAGACAGAGAGAGAAACTTAGGTTTCTGTTCTGATCTTGGAGAGCAGGATTAGCCAGACTTAGGAGTTGTAGTTTTTATTTTCGTCTAGATTCTCTGTTCCTGTTTAAAACCAGTGAGACCACATGGATTCATGTGTCTTGACAGAGCTTTCCAAGTAAATTAAACTATTTTGGATGAGCTTACTTGATTAATAAAATCCTCAAGCCTCAGAATGTTTAATTTGAGAGACAGAAACGATAACACAAAGCTGTGTGAGAAAAGAAACATGAACATGTTATTGAGCAGGCAAGAAGCTTTTCATTACCTCTCTTTTTTGATAAATGTGCTCAGCATGTAACCTCTAGGTTTGCCTGTATGGGAATTAGTGTATCTAGCCTCTCCCTAATTCAGTGGCATGTAATAGAAATAAAGCACTTTGCAAAGAGTTGCCATTAATTAGTGTTTCAATGGTCTGCTTTTAGTTACACAATAAAATCTAAACTTTCACCATTGGCCATATTGGGATTGTCTATTAGGGTATGGTGCATGACAGCTGTCATATACTGATAGGGAATAAAAACATAACTTATCTTAATGGCAATATTTTTAAATTGGTTTTGAAGTACTCCTGTAAGTGATTACCTAATATGAAACACCCCCCACAAAAAAAAAAAAAAAAAAAAAAAAAAAAAAAAAAAAAAAAAGAACTGAGTAATGTTACATGCAAACATGTTGCATATTTCAGGATCTCCCATCAGTTTCATATATCACTGACATTCATATATAATTCATGAAACATTCCTCCACATCATCAGATTCAAAAATGTGTTTCTGCTTTTGTTTTGAAAACACCACAATGAGAAACATGGAAGGTTTTGAGAAACTGCAAAGGTGAAATCACAGACAGAATTTGCTACAGTAACCAAATGCTACCTGCAAAATCTATCTAAGCAGAGTATTTGTTCTTTCGCTCCTCCCTTGACAAGATAAACCACACAGTAATAGACCACGACTCCAGAAACCTTCTCATCACTTGTCAGCTTTGTGCAGCGATCAAAGCTTCACAGCAGCACACAGATTTGAGGGGAATGATAAGGGGCTATCTGAAGTTACAGCAGCTGATACAGCAATGCCCACAGGGGCACCAGAATGATTTAGGTGCCTACACCTTGGCTCTTTAATGATGCAAGTGGTTAAGTCTTCAGCACAGAGGTGCTTTGGGAACATGTTCCCCTTAATGGTGCACTCACAGTCTTGCAGCAGTGCTACAATCATTACGTGGTCTAAATTTGCTTACCAGACTTTAAATAATTTGCACATCTTTCTCACAACCTGATTCATATTTTGGCACATGACAAACCTTAAGCGCATCTGTGTTCATTAAGTAACCTCCAAGGGATTCACTCATGGTATCAGCCATCATTTTTAGTAATAGTGATGTAAAGGGGCAGGTAAAGTCTAGGTATCCTCACACCATCCACAGGAAAGGTTTCTGCAGTTTGAAAATCTAGAAAATTTGAAGTTTTGGCTTTTCAAGGAAACAAAGTGTATTTGCTGTAATTTTAGCTGTTGGAGTTACTAAGGCTGCACTTTGTCTTATTTGTAAATAAAGCACAAGAATGATAAAAAACACAAAGAGAATATTTACAAAAGTGTGCTCATTAGAACAAACTCACTGTTCCCTGCAAAATTTCACCCTTCTGTGTAATAATTATGGCTCAAACCCCAAGGTTAACCTGATTATACACAGTACAACAAACACAACATTTTAAGAATCAGCAAGACACTGCTCCCAGAGAACAGCTCCATGCAGAGCACAGACCATGTCTGGACCATCGACTGTTAAAGAAATTAAGAAATATAAATAAAAACAAGGTGTGAACTAAGCCTGCAGTGAAAGACTGGGGTGGCCGTGAATGCTAAAGACCTACCACCGCTTTGCTTTTGTGTGACTGTGCAGAGAGGTACAGTCTGTGCTCACTTTAACTTGTGCAACAGCCCTTTGTGTTTGCTCTTCTTTGCTGATGAAGAAAGACAATGAAATGAGAATTGCCCCCCATTTCACCACAGCACCTCTAAATACTTCACAGAATCATAAGATCACCATGTTTTGGTCTGGAAGGGACCTTCAAGATCATCTCATTCCAACACCCTTCCAACTTAACCAGGTTGCTCAAAGTCCCCACTCACCATGGACTTTGTATCGACCTGCTGGACAGACAGACAGACAGCACACCCCTTGGGAACAACTCTTAGTAAAGCCTTTTTTCACATATTCCTTTTGGATTATGGCAATTTTGGGACAACTATTTCTTGCACCTTTCTGTTTTGTTGCAAAATATCTGACCTCCTACTGCTGTAAGAGACACCTGCACACAAACCTCGTCAATAAACAGTCACACATCGCTGTTATTTCTGTTTTGAATATTACACAGCAAATTACTCATGGAAGATGTAAACTGTTTTTGCAGTAATGTGTTTTTAACCTGTCTTCTGAGGTTTTTTCTCCTTGATTAATGGCAAATTACTGCAAATATTCAATGCCTTTCAGTAGCCTACTTCTACATATTAACAACAAGATAATTATAGGTAATTCATTTTAACAAAATTAAAAGCTTTCACATGTGCAACTTGCAGCCCAAAGATGATTTGCATTTATTCCAATAAGACTAGAGAACATGGAAAGGTGCCAGTACTTTTCTGATTAACAGTTTACTCCTGGAGTTTTACAGAGATTTTCCTTTTTATTTCTGAAATCCTATTACTCAACTTCAACACCAGAACATCTCAAGCTTTTGAAATGAAGCCCAACATCATCAAAATCAAAGCAAGTAATTTCTGTTCCACCGAGGCAGTCTGCACCTGGCCTTCAGCAGATACTCTGGATAGGCTTGGAAGGGGATGGAGGGGCTTCTAAATTGCTCCAACCTGCCCTGCTGACTTGCACCTGAGCTGGCACCAGCATCACTGACTATTCAGCCTCCTGTAATACCTTCTGCAGTAAAATGTACTCTGCAATAAAGCCATACTCTGGTTTTCCATCTTTATAAAGTTGTTTTCACACTCACCACTCCGTGTGAAGACCAAACCTTGCCATTAATTTTTTTGCCAGGCACTTCCCTGTTGATTCCAGGTGGATCAATAAAGCAGGATACTGATCAGAAACAGGGCTGAAAGCTGAGCAGAGGACAAGGAAGCATCTGCCCCCCTGGGAGGCAGCCAACAATTTCAGGGTACAGAAAGAGTCACCTCTATTTCCCACAACATTTAAATTGGCTTGCCAAGAGTCTCCACCACTCTCAATTTCTCTCTGTGAAAGAAATGCATCACAGAATCGCTCATATAAATCACACGGTGAATAAAAGTTGCTTCTAAGGAGAGACTTGGCAGAAAAACAATCCTTTAAGGCCCCAAGCTATTTTTATTTTTACTGTGTCATCAAGACTCACATATTCCTGTCCTGGATTACCTAAACAAACACACACACCTTCAGACCTCAAAATCAGTGTCTCTTACATGTTTGGGCCTACTGTGGAGCACAAGTGCTGATCTGTAGACCCGCTCTAGCTCAAGAGCAGACCTGGATTTTTCAAGTCGAAACAAGGCATTGGCTATGGCAGCACTACAGGATGTCTGGTTTGAAATTTTCCAATTCAGCCAGCAAAGCTATTCATCAGGAAGGTAAACACATCCAGGAAACACAGACATACAGCAGTTCTGCTAAAGTAGTATGCAGAAAAAAAAAAAATCTGCCTTCAAACATATCTCTCTGGGGTAATGCCAAATTGTACTAAAAAAAATTTTAGGAAGAAAACCAAATTATTAAAACCAAAACCAAGAATCAGAAAAAGCTGAAGAGTATGAAATTAAATAGATTTAAACCCAAGCAGTGAAAAAAAAAATAAATATGAAATACTCCTTTGCCACAAATATAATTGAGACAGGCTGCTCAGTAATATACAGAATAACAGTTTTGCCATCTACGAATGCTTAAAAGATTTCAAAGTTGTCATCCCTAAGGGTGGTAAATTTGACAGAAAAACAGAAAAACTCCACCACCTACAAACAGTAAATAACTTCACTTATTTGAACTATTGGTAGAAGTTATTATAGGTGAGACCATCACAGTGCTCACCTAGCAATTAGAAAATTACCTATTTCATCAATGAACAGTTGTAAAGAGAAAACACAAGTCTCTAATTCAGATGGACTGAATTCCAGGTCAGTTACTGGCTTGTCTACACATTTTCTGTGTGATGTGCATTTTATTTGTCTCCAGATGCAGCAATAATTTTAATTCTCATAG
This sequence comes from Acropternis orthonyx, assembly GCA_035583155.1. NCBI lineage: Eukaryota > Metazoa > Chordata > Aves > Passeriformes > Rhinocryptidae > Acropternis > Acropternis orthonyx. Next base: position 4,446,984 of record JAWWEU010000163.1, on the reverse strand, counting down.
GATCATAAAGGCTCCAAAAGACGTTTAAGATCATCAAGTCCAACCAGTAACCCATCACTGCCAAGACCAGCACTAACCCATGCCCCCAAGAGCCTACACATCATTTAAATCCCTCTAGAGATGGTGACTCCACTGCTGTCCTGGGAAGGCTGTTCCAGGTGTTGACAAGCTTTTTCATGAAGACTCTTTTTTTTTCTTTTTTCTTAAAAACCAATGGTGCAACTTCAGGCTGTTTCCTATTGTCCTGTCATTTATTACCTGGAGGAAGAGTTTGAACCCCAACCTCCTGTCAGGGAGTTGCAGGGAGAGAGAAGGTCCCCCAGAGCCTCCTTTTCTCCAGGCTGAGCTCTCTGAAGCTGCTCCTCATCAAGTTTGTTCTCCAGATCCTTCCCAGATCAATTCCCTTCTCTGGACATGCTCCAGCCCCTTAATTTCTTTCTTCTCATGAGAAGCTCGAAACTGAACCCAGGATGTGAGGTGTGGCCTCACCACTGCCAAGTACAGGGGTACACGCACTGCTTGTTCCTGCTGGACACAACCCATGTTCCAGCACAGAGCAAGGAGTCACCACCACACTCTTAAGCCATGGCCACCTCTGGTTATGTATCTTTCCAGTGCAGTACCAAGTCTGACCTTGCTAATCAATCCTAATTGACGCTATTGATTCCTTTAAAAAGAAAAAACACAAGGCAAGTCTAAACCTCACTAAACAGGCCCTTTGTGAAAGACTATCCTAAGGAAAAATAAGGTGAAAACCCATTGTTTGGATGCATTAAAACACAATGTGACAAAATCCATTGTAAATATATCACCTGGAACATTATTGCCCTGGAGGGAAGATTAACTTCTCTGTCTTCTCTCCAGCAAGCCTGAGCTTATTTGAGATGTATTGAGCTTTGCGTCATCTGCTATTCAAAGCAACTTTGAGGTAAATCACTTATCACTAATTGCTATCTGTTCACCGTGGTACCAAAATGTACACATCAGTTTTTAGGGCACTTTTTCTGCATTTCATTTGTAATTTAAATTACCTCTCAAGTCAATAGGAAACATCCCTCTTTAGTTCAGTGAAATGCTCTTAATTATTTTTGTAGTTATAAGAGCTATATAGAACAATGTCATTATAAAGACAAATAGTTTTTGCATAAGTCACAGAAAATACTATTACAGGGTAGCCCCCTTCTCAACATCTATTTTATTTTCTTCAAGATAAAAAAGGCCCTTTTATTAATAGCACAATTCAGTCCATTCATAAGTTACAAGCCCAGAAAGCTTTCTAAGTGAATTAACTAGACCTTGTGGAACTCCATAGATTTATTAAGTGGAATAGCTGACTTTTCAAGGGGAGAAAGGCTAAAGCAGAATTTAACTGTACAGGTTTGACTAACACATGAGTTGTTTAAGGATCAAGAAAAGACTCATCCTCACAATGCACCTCGGAGTCAAATCCACGCTAATCGAGTAACTGTCTAAGCAAAAGTCAACTCAAAACAAAGCTCCACTGATACTTCTGAATATTTATTCCACATCAAATGATGGGCTGCAGAAAATCACTATCACTCTATCCAGTATTAGTTGAGTTAATCCACGTGGTTCTATGGATCAGAGGAAAACACAGGTATATTCCACCCCATATTCTCAAGAATCAGTTGTCTATATGCCACTTTTACAGCAAAGTACCCACAACCCCAAGGAGCCAGGGTGCAATGAGATTATTCATAGAAATGACATTGTGGGAGAGAAAACAAGGAGAGATTGTGTGAAGGCCATAGACAAAAAAACATTAAATAAAGTGAAAATTTCAAAAATTGAAGAGTGAGAAAAAGAGAGGACACTAGGGAAGGGGCTCTGGAAGATGGGGGCTGCACTCCTGCAGTGACCCACCTGGATCTGTCCTAACTCCTCACCCTGGTCCATGCTATCACTGAAGAGGATTTCTCCATGAGGCTGAAGAGCTTCAGAGGAACAACTTAATGTATTTATTTAGTGGCAAGATGTGGCTCAAAATTCAAAAGTTTCTAACTTCTCAATGAACTGGAGACTGAAATAAGAAGCTGACACATATTGGGGTTTGCTTTCCCATTTTGTTGCCTCATTGTGACATTATCTTCCACATTCTGTTACAATTTAAATGTAAATCTATTTGTGTGTTTTATGCTAGTGACTCTACAATTTAATATTATAATACAGAGAGTCCATTTAAAGCATTAAGTGCTCCCAAAAGGTATCTGTCATACTGCCATGTTTTATTATTCTCAACCATCAGTGAGAGCAGGGAGACGAGGAATGCTCACACATTATGATGCTTTTCACTGAGGCTTTTCCCTGGTTCTGCAGGAACTGCAGAGCTCTGCACTTCTGAAGATGCTCTCAATTATATTGATGTAAATGCTCATTAAAAAGAAATGAAGTGATTTTACTTTTAGGGTCGTTAATACTGAAATGTAAGAAATTTGATCCAAGCTACTTCCTAATCAAGAAACCGAAGTTATTTAAAGAGATTTCTTTAAGCACCACTTTAGTCTCACAAAAATCTCCACAACAACATACCCAACTTTATCATTCTGCAGAGAGATGGCATGCAGAGGCAGTGCCTCCTTTAAAAGGGTCAGGGAATTCCCCATCTGCCAAGAATTCCTATCATCACAACCAGCCTTTTATTAGTGAATCTAAAATATCCTCAGCCATCAGGGTCAGCAGATAATGTTCACAGTATCCATTTCATTGACAGGATGTACAGGGTGATTTTAACATCTCCTTTGATTAAGGTCCAAGGCTTCCTTGGGCAGAGGTGCCTTCCCTGCTCCACACTGCAATAGCTGCCTAATCAAAAATAACAGTAATAATTACTTGAGCAGCCTCACCACTGTGATAGTTTGTAAGATGCAGCTTTTCTGGTTTAACACCAAGTATCACATAAGTATTAACATGCAAATAGGAGAGCATTTATCCTGCTTGATACAAACACAGTCTTGGGAATAAGACTCAGGGTAGAAATTTATAGTTAAGAGAAAGCAGAGTTCTGAAATTTCTCCCTGTGTCTGAGAATTCAAGAGCTATTCCCTTTGGTCTCCATTAAGCATGCACTGTGAAAAACACGTTTCTGTAATCGATATACAATCACAAAGCAAGTTCTTAAGATAAGCTTTTGAGAACACTGAACATACACCACAAATTGGTAGATAGTAGGAAACCTTGGGCTATTTAGGCATCTACTTTACAAAACAAAACAAGAAAAAAAGTAAATTTAGAATGGGAAAACAATTCAGTGTATGGTCTAATGAGTTTCTTATGCAGTGTGTTATTCCTATATACAATTATAAACCACTAAATGCAAGTTTATTTCACCACATAAAACGCCTGTGATCACAAGATGCTCTGAGTTCTGTGGGATGATCAAAACCTGCAGCACTACTATTACAAATCCGTTCAGTCCACACTTTCTTTATTATCTACAGCATGGCAGGCCAACTGATATTTTTCTCCCGTACAAATATTGTCAATGAGATTATTATTATAACAAATTTGGTATTCTGAATTCTTTCCCTCCAACCCAGAGCCTTTTGATTCCAATAAATACTGAGCAAAACATAAACAGATGTTGCAGCCCCCAAGTCCATGTCTCACAGGCTGGATTGAGTTTCCAGCTCACTTTTGTTTAAGTTGGATTTAGGTGTTTCAGTGCTCATGGAGCTCTAAGCAATATCTTCTCATTTGTATGGGCCTGACCTAATTTGATTCCATTTTTTTCTAAACCTCAGAGGTAAGATATAAATGTCAATACAAATTAAACTCTGGCCAATGTAAATCTCTTTAGTCTTTTATTTCTTTTTAAATGCAAACAATAAGAAAGAAAAGAAAGAAACAAAGAGAGAAGCAGGCTGAAATCTCCCATGACTTCAGTTTGAAAATAACCATTTAAGTATTATCCTGAGTTTAAACAGCCATACTGCCTTCCACTAATGGGTAAATGTGAAAATTGTCATGAATGGTCTAATGTTGCACCACTGAAATTTCCCTATTCTCTGAAAATTCCACCTGTATCTTATAAACAGTCCAGCTTCTCATTTAATGTCTACTGCAATATCTTTAAATTCAATGAATCTGTGGAAGACATTTGTAAAATGGAAAGTTTACACTAACAGTAGATTCAGATTCTTTCATTTTTATTGACATTACTTAAAAAAAAAGAAAGGCAACTAGAGTTTCTCTGCGGCTTAAGAATGCAATCTATGGCATTTTCCAAATGCCTATGTAACATTTCAGCCTTCTCACTGTTTAATGAAATCAGAACAATTAGTTATAAACAGAAGTAGGCAGAGTTTATACCTTCCCAACTTTGAGCGGCAAAAAGCCTGTCCACGTCTTTTGTTACCACAGTAGTCCACGGCTCTGATCCATAAATACATGGGATGGATTTAACTCACATTCAGACAGACAGGTTTTCATACCACTTTTTCCAATTTTTGTTCAACTTTCAAAAAGCCTTTGCAAAACAAGCAGACCACGACAGTGGGAAATCTGGGACTAGCTTTATTCTCTCCTTGCATCCTTGCTCTTCCTCTCAGGTCTGCTGCGCTACTTCCCACCTCACTCCTGTGCCCACATCCCATCTCCAGCATTTACTTCTAATGTTTTTTAGCAGCTCCTTGTAGTAACTTCCCTTTTTTTCTCTCCCCACCCTCCTAAGAATTTAATCCCACTTCAGCAGACATTCAGCGTCAGCTGCCATACTACAAGTGAAGGATATATTATGGGGGGTTTTTGTCTCTACAAAGCTCTATAAAAGCTACATGCAAGACTACTGTCTGCCTTTTCGATCAGTGCTGATAAACAAAGAGGTACAAAGCAACTGCTTTGTGCTGTAGAGCTTAGTTTGAATTCCTTAATGAATGAAAATGAAACGGCTACATTGGCAAAGGCCAAGCAATTTCTGAGTCCCCTTAGTTTCAACTGTGAGCTGAAACCTCTTCAAACTCAGAGCCCAGTGGTGCACACTCTGCTCTGGGGTACAGAAATCCCCACTTCTGAAAGCTCCTAATCCTCCTATTTCCCCTCTCCTCACAGCTACCTCTCTACATGGTGTTATTTTCATAAATCCCCACTACTGCACATCCAGAATCCCACACAGCCAAATGCCAGGGCTGTTCTTATTTCCAGATTAAGTCATTACTTTAATTTTTATTTTATTTATTTATTTTTTGCATTGGGGGAAGAGGAAAGAAAGGAAAGGGATGAAAATACACTTTTAGCAACAGATGCTTTTTTTAAAAATACATAAATAACACTCATTGCTCAGAAAACATTAAAGAAATTACATTCTCCAGCAAACTGCTAGTAGGAGCTTGAAACAAATTCTGCTAATTGTACTTTTCAGAAAAAACCCTGTGGTTAAGATAACTAATCAGCCGGGAATATTGTAATCTGGCAAAGAAAGCTGTCAATTGAAAGAGGAATTTTTAGCATAGCTTATGAGCCAAAATTAGGACAGCTACAAATGTTTTGTTTCATTTGGCAATATTTGAGGAAAGGCTAAGTTTTAAGTAGGTTAAGAAAAAAGAAAACAAATCAACTATGACCAGCAAAATAAGACAGGTAGGGAAAAATAATATCTATAATGTATATTTTTAGCATTACAGACATATTGTGTGTGTGTATATATATAGACACATACACACACTATACATATATTTAGTGTTAAAACCCAGAATAAGGAATTAGTCTCATTTTCACTGGAAAAACCACCTCACCCCTTGGTACTTCAGCATATCACCTGGAAAAGCAAGGATAATAATAATTTATAAAACTCAGAAGTCTGCTGGTAGCTTTCAGCACCTAGAAATTCTCAGAAAACTAAAGAAAAAGCAACTGGTTGACAGTTAAAACAAACACCTCGAGAAAATGCACTGATGTGACCTTACACTCAAACCTCTCCATAAAACCCCTACTCTTATTTTCTTGTCACAGGTCCCAGCTCCTCCATTCTGTTCCATTAGAAGCAGACTGGTTCAAAATGGTCATAGGTTTAGTGATTTTTCTGCTCTGTCACAGCGCAATAAAAACCTGAACACAGTGTTTACCCTGATAATGAAAGCTCAGAATCCTCTTGCCTGTGACTGGAATACCTGTCACTGTACTTACTTGAACTCAACCTTACCTTTATTTGTGAACTGCAACAACAGGTTCTCTAACTGGGCTGGGGGAACCCAGAATCAAAACTAAACCAATCAAAACACACAAACCACTCCACAGAAAAAGCAAAAAAAAAAACCAAACAACCCTTCCCACCACCCCTCCAAAAACAAAACAAAACAAACAAACAAAAAAACCAAAAAACCAAACCAAAACAAAACAACAAACAAACACCAAAACCAACAACAACAAAAAAAGTAAAGCAAAGAACCCAAACCCCGCTAACATATAATTGTGGAAGGGTTTGGGGTGGAAGTGACCTAAAAGATCATCTACTTCCAACCACCCTGCCACTGGCAGGGTCACCTTCCACTAGCCCAGGTTGCTCCAAGCCCCATCCAATCTGGCCTTGGACACTCCCATGGATGGGGCATTCGCAGCTTCTCCAGGTAACCTGCACCAGGGTCTCACCACCCTCACAGGGAAGAATTTCTTTCTAATATCTAACTTAAATCTCTCCTCTTTTATTTGAAGCCATTGCTCTTTTTCCTATCACTGCATATACTTGTCCAAAATCCCTCTTCAGCTCTCCTGTAGTCCCTTTAGGCACTGGAATTGCTCTAAGTTCTCCCTGAAGCCTTCTCTTCTCCAGGCTGAACAACTCATCTCCCTTATCCTATCTCCATAGCAGAGGTGCTCCAGCCCTCTGAGCATCTTTGTAGCCTCCTCTGGACTTGCTCCAGCAGGTCTACAACTTCCTTACATTGGGGCCCCACAGCTGGATGCAGCACTGGTGGGATGTCACAAATCACTATCATCAGCAACAAAAAACCAAAGCAAGAAAAGCATTCAACTTGTGCAGGCTGGCATTAGCAGTCAGGGCGAGCAGTGGTTTTGAAGTTTATAAGCACCTTATAATGTAATCCTAAATCTAGGTAAAAAAACAAAACAAAAACAAAAACAAACAAACAACCCACAGAAAAACAAAACAAATAAATAAAAACCAACAAAAACCATCAGTAAAAAGTCCAAAGCAATTTCCACTTTCCTCTCCTACTTTTAGGAAAGGAAATATTTGATTTGTAATTACCATCATGATACTAGCAATTCACTATTTGGCCTGCAACACAGAGTCTAGGATATCAGGATTAAAAACCTGCAAGGAAACATCACTGAAGAGCATGAAACTGTTTTCACATACAGATTACAAAAAAGAGACCCAAGTGATGAACATCTGAGAGTAAAAAGAAAAGTATAGAAAAGTGCTATCAAACTTTCAAATATTCCCCTCAGTTTTCCAGTGAGAGTCTCAAGTTTGACCACCAAAATAACCCTTGCATGTTCCAATTTACCATTTTTATATCTTATGTAGTTATGTATTATTATCTGACATCAAAGATCAATAAAGTAAAAGTGTCCTTGGGTTACACTCAGGCGTTGCTAAAAACACACTGAACAAAGTACAGTATGTGTTATAGTCAGAAGAATTCAAAGAGATGAAAGTTGTACAGAAATTAGTTGCCTTTTTTTTTTTTTAAACTGGATTAGTTAATATAATTTTGGAGGAAAACCAACAGATAAGATGCTGAGCTTTTTCAGCTGTATGTACAAGGCTTACTATATCAATCAAACCATAGACATTGCCTATCCCTACAAAACACGAGAGTCTTCAGCCTTATCACAGTAGGATTAGTGAAGATGCTGTTACACAGTGACAGTGTCACTTCATTTTAATTCCTGGGGGGGGAGGGGGGGAACCCAAACTGAAATATCTTTGGATATCCAGGCATATTTAATGAGTTCCACAGATTTCTCATTCTTCAGTGGGATAGATAAAGTATTTGTACTCAAGGCTAATAAGCTTATCAGGGGAATAACCACTAATGACTAAAAGTCAGAAAACAAAATTTACAATGCTGACTGGCACTCAGGCTGACATGATCCAGCACATTTAGGAGGGATCATGCCCCAAATAACTAGCATATGTAACGTGGTCTTGGAAATGTGCAGTTCTGTGTCTCAAAAGATAATAAATAAATTTCACGTAATTAATGACTGGTGTATTTGCCTGTGTAGATTTCATATTATATCTTTCATGTAAAAAAGAAAATATAGTAGGACCTATACATAGACTGAAAGACTATTGAAGCAAATCTAGAGCCTCTAAACTAAAAGCAATAAAATAATGGATAATAGATAAGAGAGAAAGAAAACTAATGGGTTGCATTAAGTAAAAGATGTGCATTGGTACAGGCATAAAGCAAAGGAAGACATTTACTTCAATTGACTTTACTTCAATCTAAAAACAATAATGCAGATCACAGAAACAAATATTACTCAGACTGGAGCTAGGACAGAGCCAAGCAGCACTCACGTAATAGGGAAATGCTGATTAGAGAAAGAGCATGAAGGTCATGTTCTAATTGAAGACTAATTGATCCCTGTCCACTGGAATCAATTAACCCTTTGCCATCGACTTCAGTGACAGTAAAGTGTCAAACAAATCCATTGCAGGCTCTGCTCTCGGGGCACACACCCAACCTCACCCACTGGCAGTGGCTGCTCCTCACAGCCCAGGCACTGAGTGATGGTACAAAGCAAACAATAAATAACTCCCTCATCAGCTATCACTTGGTGGTCCTTTGTGCTCAGGAGTTTGACTTCGTGAAGATCACAGAACTGCAAGCAGCAAACATCCTGTAAAATCTGGGATACGGCATTCATACTGGAGTTTTAAATGAAGAAGCTACAGAATATAAAAAGAAAAGGAAAAAAAAAACCTGTTTGTGCTGCCATAAACAAAAAGAACAGAGATGATAAAGTATATAAGGAACAATTCATTGCTCTGATGCACACAATAATTCACAAGTTACCTTTGATGAAAGATGGGCCATTACAAGAAGTATCTTTTAAATGGCATATTTTTGTTCTAGATTTCCCATACATTGGCACAGTCATGAAAGATTTAGTTTGGGACTGCTCATAAAAAAACATTAGCCACTTTAGTCCTATTACCAGAACTGTTACACCCCTTTTCCTCAGTGTAATTACTAAATAATCTATCTCCGGCTCCTCCTGTTCTTAGCTGATTTGACTATGACTCAAAATCAGGTATTTTCTGACGGCACGGTTGCCCCTGAAATCAAGCCCCATTGACAGATGAGTCTGTTCTTTTTGTTGCCTCTCTCAGTGAGTCCACTTTATTCCCTTACTGGTGACAATGGGTGGTGCAGCTGGGGGTGCATTGAGCCACCCCCACAGGACTGTCAGCTTCTACACTTCTAAGGCGCACCTCCAGCTTCCCAACTCCAAAGGGAAACACACAGAGCACAGACTTTAGAAACTGCCCACTGACCATAAAGTCAAGTTAGCGCTGTACTGGATGAGAACTTCACATTGCACACAGTGACACTGGGAGCATTTTGGTCACTATAGGGGTGTTCTTTGTCCATTAATGCTCAATCTATCAATGGGGATTTTATTTTCTTTACTGCATCATTATGTTTCATCTATTTCTGATTTTCTGTCACGGCAGAAAGAAGCTGCATTAAAGACTACTTCATATACAAAATCACAACCAGGGAAAAGTGCAATTTCAGAGGGAAAAACAAACAATAAAACCCCAGCCCTGTACAACAGGCAGCCCAAGACAAACCATTCTCACCCATAAAGCCTCTTTCAAAAGTGCAACCCTCTGCAAGGAGCTCTAAGCTACCCTAAACTCTTCTGGTAAAGCCACAACAAGTGGACTACCATGCAGAAACCTGTCAGCTCAGACCATGCATGTACCAGAACAGCTGCATTCACAGTGCTGTGCTCCCCACAGCAGCCTGTGCACACTGGTGAGAGCTGCAGAAATCACAAACCTTTCTCCCTTCACACTCCCATCCCTTTCCCTACCGGGGTAAAGGAGATGAAATCAATTTGTGGTCTGTTCCCACAGTGTGGACATGAAGGGTCAGCATCTGTTTTTTCATGGGATGTTGCTCAGTGCTGCCAGGGGCAGGGCAGCCTCTCACCACCCGTCTCCTCCCTCTGCCACTCTGGCCTCAGGGTTCTACCTCCTTCCTGGCCCCCAGACAGTGGCAGTACTTGCCAAACCTCCCCTGAATCAATTAACTTGCAAATCTCATGGGGAAATAATTATTAATGTGTATATATATATATAGATATAGTCCTGTTTCCACAAGTTAAATTTGCTCATTGAGCAGTTTGCTGGGCTTTGGGATGAGCTCAAAATATTTTGTGGGTGCGTGGTCAGTGTCCTGGCAAGAGAGGGACAGGATGGGACAGCAGGGAAGGCACGCAGTGACAGACTGGTATCTCATGCTGCATTCACACACACACACACACACACACACACACCCCCAACCTGCTGTTGATAACAAAACTTTGGCACAGAAGAGTATTTTACTGCATTTCATTAGGGATCAGCAATAAGATTAAGTTCTTCCACAGAAACATTGAATCCACATCTCAGAACCATAGCTGGAAACTAAAGGGAGCCCATATAAAGCGTTTTGTTGGCAAGTATAAACGTATCCAAAATTGATTGCTGAACACAGATCCTGCATATCTTATTTAACCGTTGCATCAAATTCAAAAACGTAACATTTTGAAAATTACTGTTAAATATTTTGAAATAAAATGCTGCATGCACCCATGCTACGTATCAATTTCAGTGATTCCATTCAGTGCATTCAATAATATTGCTGGTTTAGTTCCAAAGAATTAGGTTATTTTATTTCTGTATTTCTTTCTTTTTTTCCCTGTCTCTGTTGGACAATTACAATTATTTCTACTCCCACCCTCCACTTACTTCCCTTAATGGTGACACTAAGATAATGAAATCACCTCCAGAATGTATTCAGATTTTACTACTAAGTCAACATGGAACCAAAAATATATATTCTAAGTCTTTTTGACAGAAACCTCACAATTCCATCAGATTTAGTAGGTTTGGAGCTCAGTATATATAAGATGCAAGTTTCCATATCCCTGTTTCTGGTCAGCTCTGTATAGCACAGTCCTTGGCATCTTGGGTTTGCATGGAAAAGGTCTCAATGTCCTATGTTCTGGGGGAACAGAACTGCTTGAAAAACAGTAAGAAATTCATGAAGGATTTGGAAAACAACAAAACCAAAATAGCCAAACTCAGGGACAATTAAATAGGAAAAATTCCAGCAAATTCTTAAAATTAACATGCTCCAAAGGGATTTCAAAATCTCTTTTCTGGGCTGCTAAGAAGCAATCAAAAGAGGTGATATTATGAACCATGGAAGTATTATTTATACAGAGGCCACTGTTCATCCTCCAAGAGTGTAATCATCTCTGGAGGGACCAGGGCATGCAAATGTATGAGCTCTGAGTCCAAACCCACAGCCAGATGTTGTAGGCTTATCATTAAAATCACATGAAAAGGCACTGTTTGCAAAACAATTTCATCCCAGAACCTCTTGACTGACACTTGAACACCAGCCCAGTTTGCCAACTGGCACCGGACTGGGGAGTCTCCTGAGCAAATTGTCTTGTTGTTCACCCTCACAAACACAACACACTCCATTCCCCCTTCCCCACCCCCAGTGCAAAGGGACAAGCAAAACAATAAAATCACTTCAGATTTTGCTCCTTCCATCACATTTCCACCACTGTCTCCAAGGCTGTCCTCCCCAGGGAATCATAAATTCTGAATATTTTACACCATGAGGCAGGCTGCCCTTCACATGCAGTGCACCAAAACTCTGTGCTTGAAAGCAGCCTCAGCCTTCCTCCTGCTATTCCATAGCTTTCCCTGGTTTACTTTGCCTTTTAGCAGCCAGGATTTTCAAGTAGCATTAAAGCTTTCCCAGGCCACAGCAGATAATAAAGATCAGGGAGTGGAACCTGCTGTACTTTGTGTCTATCCTGTTCGCCTTTGCAAGGTAAGCTTTTAGGATTCTATATACCAGATGGACTGTTGAAACTTCTTTCTGCAGGAGTTCATAATTTATTTTACCCAACAATGTCTGTGTTCAAGTCCCACAGGTGAAAGGAAATTATTGTGTGTCCTTTCCAGTTTAGTGGGTAACTTTAAAACTACTTTGGTTTTGTTCTCCACAACCTTCAAGTAACCAGTTCGTTTCAGAAAAGCTACTGTGTTGGACAAAGTCACTGCACTTTACTACTTTGGGACAAACTGTAGCATCTAGGGCCAGCCAGGACTTTCTTTTTTTAATCAATGTCCTTTCCTCTTTATTAAATAACAGCTGTAAGTGACAAGAATATGGCAAAATCACTAAGAGTATAGTTATCCCACAGATAAAACATTCAAACTATGTCTTTAAAAAATGGAAGACATTAGTTGCATTGGAATAATAAGTTCTCTCTGAATCTAATATAATTCCCACTAAAACAGATTTCCTGAACTGAAAAATGCATAGTTGAGTACTATTCCACTTGAAAAATTTTTGAAAGCAATTCGGTAAAAGGAATTCCTCCATAAACCCCATTGCCACTCCATTAAGCTTCATATAGTTACAAAAAATTATAATGTAATTATTAACTTGAACAAAGATTAAAGGGTTTCTGCAGAGGCCCTCCAGTATTAAGAAGTGTAGTACAATTCTTAATATTTTTTTCATTTATTAGGTCCAATTCCTTTTCAAAGATTTAATCTCTGTGACACATACCATATTACAGGAAACAAATATCCTAAAGGCATATATGAAGAGAAAATCCAGAGGGTGACAATACTACAGTTAACCTTGCAGTTTGCATGCAAAATTTCTTGTTCCCACATTACATCATGAAAAGCTGGTTTTTATTGCATAACGAAGGATCCTTCTTTTTCCCTCCAAAGACCCCATAGACAAACTGAATCACCCACAGTCATTGGAGGAGTGGGACTTGGGCTTTCAAGTCGCAGAGGCTGCAGGCACAGCAGCCCCTAAAAAATAGTGTCCATGAGTACTTGCCCCAGCAGAGATGCTCTCTGGGTCTGCAGGAGCACAGCAGCCCCACTGGCCCAAGGAGAGGCTTGGCTGACCAAGGTATTCTGCAGAAACTGAATTCCAATCCTCCCTTTGGCCCATTCCCTTTCTCTTACCCTGGCAGGGCAAGATGAGAGAGAAGGCAGGATCAAGAGATACTGTAGTTTAAGTTAAAAAATGTTAAGTCTGTCATAACCTACAAGAGGAATAGTAGAAAGTGAAATGGAATGTTGAAGCAGGTGAAAGGCCACTTATGATTAATAAGATCTTTTATTTTTCATCTTTCGGTAACTTTAATTAAAACACAAAAAAGCAGGTATGAAATCCCTTTACTTTGCAGGATTAAGATGAAAGCATGCTACTGCTTTCCTTCACAGCTCAGAGCCCCAAAACCACACCTCTGCAACAAACCTGTCTTTCAAAAACTGTCCCGGACCACAACACAAGTGTCTAAATGTGCCTCTCCCGTTCCTCCTGCTCCACAGGCTCCCCCTCACAGCATCTCTGCACAAGGTGCAGCAGGAAAGCTCATCCTGCTTGCCGGGACTGCTCCACGTTACACAGACAATATTCACTGGATCGGCATCAAAAGAGCATTTTGAGTCAGAACTCCCATTTGTGGCCCAGCCATTCAGGGCAGTCAGCTAATGATGACTGTCTCACTTGGAGTCCTGCTCCAGAGAATGCCACATACTTAATCTACAGCTGCCACCAGTATTTCCTACATAACCCAATCCATCATGCACACTCTGCATAGCAGAGCACGATGCCTGCAACACTCTAAGTGGCTGGTGGAAGCTGCCAGCTTGAGTGGCAGCTGAGCTGCTTGTTGAAGATCTAAAGCCTGGACTTACGCTTCTGAAGTGACAGGCATCTATCTTAACTCTGTGGATGTAGCTTTTAATTGTTCTGCTGTCTGGCAGCTCCAGCAGACAAGGAAACGGCCATGTAAATGTCCTGCTCCATCACGGCACGTTCCCCAGGAACACGGAGCTGTACATGAGGAACCTGTGCCGGGGATGGCATGGGAAGGCACAGCATGCCAAGCATGAAATAGTCAGGGAATTTCACTGCCAGTTTGAATGGATAACCTGTACACAAGAGAGAAACGGAATCCTGTGCCTCTACTGGAAGCAGAGGAAAGGCTCCAGTTGTAATTCTGCAGAGAGAAAAGGCAAACAGATATTCTCTGGAGGTAACACTCTGCCCACTGCTCCCCTTTTGTAACCAGAGGGTAAGGGACTTACTAGTTCAGAGCAAGACATGTGCTAGAAATGGGAAGGTAAAGTTCCAGAATGCAAACCTGTAAAACCCCTCGGATCCCGTGTCCCATTACAACCTTCACTTTTTCCAATCTAATCTACTACCACTTCTGGAGCCACCAGTTTGTGAAAGAAAGTAATTTTTGCAATAACTTCTTTTTCAATTACATTAGTCTTTGCATTTCTTCCCTATAGAAAGAATGGGCACCTTGCTGATCCAGGAGGATTCCTTCTGCAAACCCGAGGTTCCTGCACTGTACTTTGAACACCGACACCAGGGAGATCAGCATGAAAAGGGCTGGAAAAACACAGCCCCTCAAGGGAATTTAGATTGCAAATTACTGATGTGCTAATAAGATTCTTTATGTACAAACAGGAATAAAGAAAGAAGGAATACAGGTAATTTCAGGAGGATACATACAGACAAAATTAAGTAACGCTGTGGGAATAATCCTCTGTAAAAGACATACTTCAGGGCATTTTATTTCTCTCTGCTTAGTTAAATTAATTGACTAATAGAAAAATCAGAATTATGGCCCTTTTTTTTTTTAATTTAACTAATGCTTCATTTTTTAAATTGCTTAAAGTGTCTACTTATTCCAAAAGTACCTATGCAATCAAATATGCTAGAGCAACAAAAATTCATGAACCAAAATTTGAAAGGTAAAAATATGAAAAATAAGGGAGAAAATGCCCTTTTCAATTCCACTGAAACATCCTTTATGTGTAGAGTTATTCAATGTACTTAAAGTTAGAGGGGGGAGAAAAAAAAAACCTAAAACCACATTTCTGCCCTTTTTCACTCTGGTTTCTCTGCTCCATTTTTTTTTTTTTTTTGGTTTTTTTTTTTTTTTTGTTTTTTTTTGTTGGTTTTTTGGGTTTTTTTTTTTTTTTTTTTTTTGTTTTTTTTTTTTCTTTTGTTTTTTTGGTTTTTGGGGGTTTTTTTTGTTTTGTTTTTTGGTTTTTTTTTTTTGTTTTTTTTTTTTTTTTTTCATTTTCATTTTAGTTTATTGAACCTGCTCATAATTAGCTTTGGCTTTATATTAAGAATAACCACTCCTGTAAGAGCACATGGGCTCAGGATACTGAACATACAGACTCCTTTCTAATTTTTACAGCACAGGGCAGGAACCTATTTCTGATCTCAAACAACACAAACCCTGTGAAAATTCAGCCTTACTTTTGAAGAGTATATTGCTCCTATAGAAACAGTGATGAGAAGAGGTTCAATTTCAATAACTGAGAGAAATTCTGGGCAAAAAAATAGTAGTACTTGGAAAAAAAGAAACCAACCTTGGGTTAACACTGGACAGAATCTGATGCACAAGTTCAAGAGGACAAGTCCATTCAAAATTCTAGAATCTGAAATGTTTCATTTTCCAAAGTGTTCTGTCTTTCTACTTTGAAGTAACATTAAGTGTTTTCTTGCATTAAGCAAAAAAGGACAGAAAATAAAAGTCTGACAATGTTTGGTTTTTTTAATAACAAAAGTGATTTAGGTCATCCATTTGCAACAGAGAGATAAATAAAAATAAAATTATTACAGTGCCCTTCTTGTGATAATTTTTTTTTTCTTTTAATTTATTTCTGGAATCACAAGAACATTAAACCAGAAGTGATGGGGAAGTTGATGACACATTTCAAAACTACAGTGCAGTTTTAATTTCTGAGCTGATGTTTCAGTCAGCAGCTCTTACATAAAACCCAGCTTGTCAATTCTAAGAGCAGTAAGAAGTCTCTCTTTTAAAAAAGGTTTCCTTCTTTTTCCAAGTGATTTCAATTTTTTCCTCCTTGGAAAAGTGTAACAATGAGTGAAAATCTCTTATTTAATTGGAAGTTTAAAAAAGAATGGATACATTTTATATGTTACATAAATCAGAGCAAGAGATTAAAGTTCTTCTCTACAAGAACTTTTTTCCAATTTCCAAGGGCTTGAAAAGATGGAGTTTGCTAATATATAAAGTTCTGAGAAACCATTGACTGACAAAAGATTTTTTTTTTTTTTTTTTAATCCAGGGCTATTTTAGAGGACAAATAACTTTTAATATTGTAAGAAATTTAGTATGACAAAGCACACTAAACCATGGGCATATGGTCTTTCATAGCATCAAGAAAATTATCAAAATAAATAACTTTCTAATGCTTAGAATTTGTAAATATTTGCACTCCAAGCATCACTGCAAGTACAGTGCATAAAGTTAAATGTACATTTACATTGTTGTGGTTTATTATCTTAATCTGTTGGATATCATTATGATTACAACAAAATTACAACCAAGTGGCAAATGTTTCCAACCAGCCACAACATGAAGGGTCAGCCACAGTAACTACAAAGAGTTTATACCATATGTGAGACCTCTAGTCCCATATATTTTGTAAAATTCTTCTAATAGAACTACTGAAAATGCACTGTGATCACAGGACTGGACCTCAAAATCCAAATTTTTGGATGACAACCTCTCTATTTCCCAATCCTCCCTTTTCACATAATTAATTTGGTTTCTTCATATGAAGATGCTCGACTGGACTCCCTTCTCACAAACATGCTGCACAATGCTGGTCTCTGAATATTTAGGGCTGATACCTGAGCATCTTCCTTCAATGTATTGCCCAATCACAAAAAAAAAAAAAAAAAAAATGTTTTTTCCCCCCTCCCTTTTTATTAAAAATTAATTAAATTAATTAAAAATCCTGCTACTTACAGTTAAGTACTTGGTATTATTTTCCACAAGACCTCAGCAATTTTTAACTTCATATCATTGCTATTAATGAGCCATAATACCAACTTAAACATTATATTAAAAGTCATTTCCTTTAGATATCAGAGCTTCTGTTCATGTGGATGGTTATTTGGTTATTCCATGTGGATAACCAAGGCTTTTCCACAGCATTTCCTGCAAAAATATATTCTTGGTCCCTCAACCAAATACTGCAAACCCTACTTCTGCTTTTTCTGTCTAATAAAGAGCAATTATCTTGGTAGAAGAAAGGCATCTTTGGCAGGAAACAGACTTAAAAGCCTTGGAAATATCAGTTTTCTGAATTCACAGCCCTGACTTAATGCTGGACTGAAGATTTTTTCTTTCAACTCCCTCCCACAGTCAGGTTCCTTTTATCTCTTTTCTAGTCTCTGGAGTATCCTCCCTTTTCAGCATCCTGTTCCTTTTATACATCCCTTTTATTTTTGGAGGAAAAAATAAGAGACAGAAAAAAACCCAAAACTATTCACTAGTGGAATTTCAACAGCTACCAAGTACATGACAGTAAAGAAAAGAGCAAGGAAGCAACAAGCCAGAAGTGAAAGAGTTTTAGTATTTGGTTCCCTAGCTGCTCAGGACCAGCTGGTGTCACCGTTGGTTGGAAGAGCAAGAATTTCCCAGGTGGTCAGTGGGGACAGGGAGCCTGGAGTTGCCCATTCCCTTCGGGATGCTCAGCAGCCACGGGGAGCTCGCCAACATGAAATCCTGGCAGAAGCTGCAGAGGCAGCTCGGGAGTCCCATACAAGAGGCACAATTGCTCATTTGCCTCCCTTGTCTGAGCTCAACATCCCTCTCCCAGTGCAGCATCGCTCCTCTCCACAGGAATGCTGAGCACTGTCACTGTTCAAAGGCAGTGATCAACACCAAGGTCAGCTGCCTCTCCAACACACCGTTGTTCTTACAAAGAAACTTCATGTTCACTTGCTCTGACTTTTCTTGGGATGGACAGGGACTTTATACATTATTTATTAGAATGAAGCAGTAACTCCCCAAGGCTCTTCCAAAAAGTACAGAAGATTAAGGAAACAGGAGAGGGCCTTTCAGGAAAACCAGCAGGATTTATGTCTCTCTGCACAGTTGTTCAGAGGAACAAAATTCCTGATGCATTTTCCATTCTATTACATAGCTTTAGGATGCAATTTGCTATGTAATTAAGAGATCCAAAAGCACCATGCCACTGCTTTCTACAGAATTCAGTTCAAAACCACTCTCAGATAAAATATCCATCATACCAATGAACAATACTCTCTCTGCCTCTTATGCTACAACAGAGTGTAAACAATGAGTACCTATAATTAGCAGCAGAATGTCTAGACATGAGTTAAAATTAATGTTTGGTTAACATGGCGCTGTAGCTGCACATGATGTATTACAGGGACTATTGTTACAAAAATTCTGTACCGATCAATTTAAAATAACCTTGTAAAGTTTAATTGCTATCTTACAAGAGTAATGAATTGAACAAATGTCAGAGCCTAGTAAATGTGTCTTTTATCATAAATCAGTATTTCACATACAATAATTATCCCATTAATGCTGAATGAAATGCTTACTGAGTTTGTCTGGCATGCACTGTAAGTGGTTGAAATGACCAGGTATATGTAATAATTTCTTGACAGACAAATTAAAAAAAAAAAAATTAAATCACTTTGGAAAGTAAATTAGAATTGAAAAAAAGGTACTATACAGAAGATAATTTTAAACAGAAGCAAAAGTATAGTGCCCTAAATTCTCTTTTAACAGTTTCTTAGTTAAATGAATAAAAATTACAGTAGTAACCTCTAGCATCTTCCTAGAGCAAGAAAGTTCTATGCTTTATTTTGGTTTAGTTCTGTCTTATGAGATAAAAAATGGAGCAGCTGCCAATTTATCTAACTTAAAAAGTCCCAGACTTGCCAAGTATGCTGTGATAAATAGCTTTAACTACCTTCTGCTCATATTTTATTATAGAACATGACAAAGGGATTTGTAGATTAAGTCTTCAACTTTATTTGTGATACTTTACAGAAGACAGATGAAAAGGGCCCTTAAGAGGTTTAGCATGAAAAATACAGTTAAAAAGGTAAACAAAGAGCAAAACTGTATTTTAAATTGAAAATACTGAAGGTTTTAGAGAAGTCTTTAAAGAAAGCTCAGTGTTGTCAAGACCATTGAGCAATGTCATAAAGAACTATGATCATCTTGCTTGCTTTCTGAAATACACTTTATAGGTTCTGTCTACCCAAGAAGCACACGTGTAAGGACACTACTGTCTCAGTCTGGGACACTGAGGGAAGAAATCCTTTATGTAAAAGGGAACTGAGATAAACACACAAAGGTACCAATAAGCCAGTTCGATGTGCTCTGCACAAGAGTGCTGGAACACTCCTAAGGCTCGAACACAAAGGCTCCCACAGTCAGATTAAAGGGACACCATCAAAGCCGTGCTCTCCTCTTCCCTCTCCGTTCCTAAACTCAAATCCATCACATACTTTTCTTGTGTAGGTTTCAAAGTGAGAACTCCCTTTCACATTTTTCTCTTTTTCTAAATCACTGTGGCATGAGTCTTGCATCTTTTTGAACGAGTTTGCCTGCAGGCCACCACAAACACTGCAACAACCTCTAATAATTTCACGCTGCTGTGATCATTGAAAGAAATCCATGCATCTGTATTTGCTACCTTGTAAATTAAAGACTTTCTAAAAGGCTTAGGAAAGCTTACAAGTGTGCCTCCCGGTTTGTTAGCAATTTATGTGCACCAGTAATAACCGTTACCATGAAATCATTAAAACAAATCATTACCATTAGATGGTCCTTATCCTCATTCTCTATAACACGTGAACTGATAGTGCATCATGACATAAAGAAGTTTTTTTAACTCTTTCAGTCTATTTTGCACAATATGTCACATTGGTCACATCATGCTGTGAAGAATTTTTTGCCTGATACAGAGAGTAAGGAGTTGTTCAAATTTTGCAGATTAATTTACTCCTTACCTGCTACAAACTGCAACTGCTTTCCCACTCTCTCCAACAATCGTTCCTACCTGCCAGTTTTAACAACCCTGCAACCCAAAATGGTGATCTTGAAGGATAAAATGACTGCAAGACAAGGAGAACTATCAATAGTTTAATTATCATATTATTCTGTCATCAACATGACAGAAGCCTGGCAGTTGTTACAAAACCATCATCTAACAAATTGCTGTTGCAAAACCAACTCAGATTTGAAATACTGTGGAAAAACACCTCAACAGTTTTATGTAAACCTATAAGGAAATGTAGATGGGATAGACACCTGCCAAAGATGAAGTGACCATAGGTTCTACTTCTGCCCACTGTTTCTTACTTTCAACATACTTTGCTCTTCTCCTAATATGTTTAGATTATTTTGAATGTTGTTTTAGTTTACAAGGTATCACTGTAGTCTCATAATACAAAGTATGAAATAAAAGTTCTTACTGGAAAAACACTGGCCAACAGTTTTAGTGATTCAGCTTACTAAATTTTCAGGAAAACAAACAGAAAACTGCCTTAAGGAGTAGTACTATTTACAACAGCAATATAGGGGAAAGGTCCATTTATACAAGGGCCCTGTGCAGGGGATGGAAACAGCCCCTGTTTGTCTCTCCAGCATACATTTTCATCACTGGTTTTCCTTGTCTTGGTTCATAGACTTCAGTGCTCTCTTGACAGTTCTGCTGCTGACTCAGGTTATGGGTACAGGCAATCTAATATTATCTTTTTTAAATCCCCATTTAGTGATTTTATTCAAACAATTGATTGTGATCTACTTGCAAAATAACTGGTCACTAAGAGATCCAGCCATTCTCAAAGCTATTAGTCTGCTGATTCAAGCTCGGAAACTCTTCTAACCTCAGTGGTAGTTAAGCCTCTCTAACTCCCTTGAGTAGAAAGATCACCAGTTTGATGCTGCGATTTCTTGTTGGTGTCCTACTAGAATTGAACCAACACACCAGTCAAAGCATCTGCTTCTACCCACAGCATTCACACACTTCACTTGAGACACCATCATAAACCTTCTTCAGAATAACCTGCCGCTACAAGAGGTAATTTTTACATCTACATGTGACTCTTGTGTGTGCACATGTCAATTTCACCTGATTTGTCACCTTTAAAAGAAGTTAAAATGTTTAATCTTTCAGCTACATGTGCCATGTGGTATCTGTGATAGCTACTGACAGAACTCCACAGAGCTTTCCTTTTTATTTAATAGGAGATTATTGTCATATATGTAGATCTTCTCCAATAGATATTTATCAAATGCTGATAGGCTGATTAAAAAACTGATCATACCACTACTCACCACAAAAGCTGATGATATTCTTGACTGCTAAAAAAAAAAATTACAAAAAAACCCCATTGTTTTTCCTCACTACTGAATAGAGACAATCCTAGAAATAATATCAATGTTTTTCTTCATTAAATTTCCCTTATAGACAGATGTATCTGTATTCTTTAT
This sequence comes from Acropternis orthonyx, assembly GCA_035583155.1. NCBI lineage: Eukaryota > Metazoa > Chordata > Aves > Passeriformes > Rhinocryptidae > Acropternis > Acropternis orthonyx. The sequence goes on along the minus strand of JAWWEU010000163.1, from coordinate 4,425,402 downwards.
GCGCCACTTTGCATTTTAAAATCAAGCAAACTTTATGTTTCTTGTTTTTCACCCATGTTTCTTATTTTCTTTTTTATGTTTCTTACTTTCTACTCACGTTACCACACACTTCACAGACTGAAGCTGAAAATCCGTATTAAATGTGGGGCTAAAACATTTCTTATCCTCCCACAATTCCCCAGACTTCTCAGAGCAGCCTTAGTTTGTGAGAATCTGTGTAAAAAGCCTCTGTGAAGAGCGCAAAAGTGTTGGTTATTTTATGCCAATACTGCAATATTCTGGCCCCATATGTATGGTCACACCTAACCAACCTTTCTTCAGGCTCTTCTTGGCTGAGTGAGTAAAGAATAAACATTTGTAACTGTATAACTTTTTTTAATGACACAGCTGAAATCAAGCCCATTATAGGCTATGTTCTTTCTCTAAATACGGGGTGAAAACTCTGTTAAAAACAGCTGACTCACATTAGAAAAACCAACTATGAAACTCCAGGACCACAGAGTCAATTCGACTGGAAAATACCTCTGAGATAATCAAGTCCAGTTTATGACCAAACACCACCTTATGAACAGGACCATGACATTGAGTGCCATGTCCAGTCTTTCCTTAAAACATCTCCAGGGACAGGGACTCCACTTCCCTGGGCAGTCCATCCCAACATGTAATCACCCTTTCTGTGAAGTAATTCTTCCTCATATCCAACCCAAAACTTGCCACTGCAATCCACTTAAATATGAAAAAATAGCGACCTGTATCTCTCCTGTGTTAGAGGTTATACAACAAGAAAGTAGAAGCTTAGAGGAGATTCAAGGTAATGCAAGACTGAAACGACAAATTGCACTACTCCTAAATGAATTAGCCTGAAAACTAATATTAAAAAAAATTATAAATAAGAAGTGCCAAACTTAAGGACCACAATTCACATGGATAGGCAATGCCAATAGACATGCTGGAGGCAGCGTAACATTAAATCAAGCTATACTCAGTATGAGGCAAAGGCTGTGCATCCCCAGATATATCCTGAGGCTGTGAGCAAGGATACAGCCACCCTTCATCTCAAGACAACCTCTCTTTGAGCAGGGTCCAGGAAGAATGAGCACCAACTCCTTCAGAGCTATCATGTTTTTGCCACTCATAGGACAGCCCTGGGGTGAGAGGTTGTCCTGGCATGCAAAGGCTCTCTGGCCAATTCCATGAAACAACAGACAGCAGAGGCTGTGTCTGGCATTTGCCAAAAAAGCAGCACAAGAACCAACATCACTTTGCAAGAGTTCACACAGGATGGCAAAGCTCACAGAACCACCTCCCGAGAAGACAAATACTCCACAGAAGTAACTGGTAATATTACAGCATTAAAGGAATTGACTATTAGCCTTCAGCAAAGGGGGTATTTATTGTTTTTAAATTGTACATTAGTGCTCAGGCAACAATGATATTTATACTGCACATCAAACCACAAGAATTAGAAAGTAGTGAGCTAAAACTGGGGACTTAGATTAGTGACCTTGTACACCCTGGGGGAACATGAGACCTAAATAGATGCACATATAGAGTAAATAAGACACAATGATACTGGGGAAATAGTGCCAATTGAGTCAGCAATATGAAAAAGCTACTCTTCAAAAACATCCAATGGATATCTCAGGCTCCAATCTGAAAAGACAGTTTGGAAACTGAAGAGATTTCATTCAAAGAGGGAACAATCATGAAACGAGAGTAAGCACGGAGCTAAGAACATCTTCAGGAAAAGCACTGACTAGTTATCAGAAAGCAGCATATAAGCCTCCATATAGAGCATTCAAAATGAGCTGGCACACACCAGAATGCTATACCATGATGTTATATTTTCCTCCTTAGAAGTTTTCCTCAGAGAGCAAGCTGAAACACCAACATATCACTATTAAAAATTCCTGTTATCCTCCTACAGCTTTTAAGTTTTAGATATTAACAAAGCTGAAATGCTTATCTATTCAAATGGAAAGGCAATTTTGACCTTAGTGCATTAGTGTAACAACAAAATGTGTTGTTTTGATATTTACAAGATGCCAGAATTAGCTGCACTTCACAATCAGCCTCATGGCATCCGTGCTAAAACAGCCTTCCAGAAGTCCCTCTGGAGGAGGAGAAACGGGAAAAAAATAAGAAAAAATACCCCTCAGTTACCAGTAGAGGATTTACAAACCAAACTTTAAGACAACTGAGCTGAGCACTTGAGCTCTGTAGACAAAGGATTCATGAAGCCCAAACTAAGAGCAGACTCTGCATTTATCTCAAATCTTTTCCAAGACCAGCTAAAAGCCTGTGTTTGCCAGAGGGAATGGGGAGGATGAATTCTCCTCTCCAGGGGGCACTGGAGGTGCCACATGGATCAGGGAGAAATACTTTGCACAAGCCACATTCCTCTGATTTGTCTGCACACCCTCACATTTCTGTGGCAAAAGACGAGACAGAGAACTATTATTTGGAGATATTTTGGCCATGTACCTCTGCTGTGTACAGTTTCTGAGTGAGCTACACCAAGTACTCAGAGCTTAGGCACTGAACAAACCAGATAAGCTAAAAAAGACTGGTTTTAACTAATGTGTGAGTAGCCAATAGTAACAACCAGCAGCAGCACAGCAAGCACTGCAGTGGCATCACTGACTCACTGCGCTGTGGGTGGCTGGAGGAGGCCCTCAAACCTACCAGGAGCATCAACACTGGTCCCAAGCTTTTTATTAAATATCTCTCAGCAACGCACCAGCATAAGGTCCCCTACAGCTTTCAGAGATTTCTAATTTTTATCTTATTCACTCCTTATTTCAACAGCAGAGACGCTGCACGCCTTTAGAGGAATATTAATGATGCAGAAGACCCAACCCTGAACCCTGTGAAAGCCATTACTGTTAGCTCAGAGTAACTGGGCTGGTGCCAGCTGAGTTTATTATATCACCTTTGTTTGTTTCCCTGAAAACACGATGCTACAGTGAACCAGGGGATGTTAATGTATTTCCATGCCATGCTGCATTTGTTTTTATTGCCAGAACTCTGTACTTAATATAGCTGATACCTTCTTCGAGGCTGAGACATCTTAATGAGCTCAGCACAGCCATGCATATAGTGGCTCCACCAAAGATCAGGGAGTGCCTCGTGAGCAGTTTGCTGGGGCGGGCATGGATCACTGTCCAAATGCTACTGCTGGCTGCAGACTAACTAATGCAGCTTTAACAAGCTAAAAACATCCTGCTAAAATGAATCTTGTCATTACAAATAAGTAACAATAAAGTGATCACGCAGGGTAATACATTTACCAAGGGCATTGTGTGGTGGAGGAATTAGTTTGGTACTTGCTGTGTATGCTGATAGTGGTAGGGGGAGTTTCATAAACTTTTTATTCTGGCAATGTCTACAAAGAGCTCTTACTGTCAACTTGATGCATAAATTTGGTATAAGACAAAAATCCCTCCAGCATGCCAGGTTCATTAAATTGTACCACTAATAAGGCTTACCCCTATGCCTTGAAACAGCAGCACCCCAGGCAAACCTCTGATCTCAGTCTTTAAAAGAACACAGAGTACCGTGATAGAGCAATACCAGGCTAGCACTGCTCTGCTGACCTGCAAGTAGCTTTAATCAAGATAGCAAGATGCTCTTCCTGAGAGGTGAGGTGCAGTCTCGGTCCAGCATCACACCAGAGCAGCACAAGATCTGCTCTCAGGTACTTACCTCTGCAGTTACAGGAGTGGAGCTCCCTATTGTTGTACAGGTGAAAAAGTAGGATTGTTATAGAAGCATATACACACATTTATGAGAGAAGGTTCTTTTGCATTGCTCTGAGAATAGAAAGACATCTTTACATTCAAACATAAATAAAAGTATGCCTGATGCAGTGCTCCCCTGAACAGTCACAAAATTACAAGCAGAGCTCAAAACCAAAACAGAGCTCCCCAGCAGATACTCATATTAAATCCACCTTAAATCCAACACCTCCTTCTGCTTTGAGTAACTTTTCACATTGATTTTCCAAGCAATAGGAGTTTTTTTTAGTAGCTTACCAAACCCTTCCCATGAAGGTCATACATGTAAGGAGTCCAAATCTGCTGATGTTCAAGACCAGGCTGGACAAGGCTTTTCCCCTAGTCTAGGGGAAAGTGTCCCTGCTCATGGCAGGGGTCAGAACTACATGATCTTTAAGGTCCCTTCCAACACAAACCATTCTATGACTCTGAAATCTGGATTAAAAAAACAAAACAAACAAAACTCCCAAACAAACAAAAAAAAAAAAAAAAAAAAAAAAAAAAGAGTTTGAGGTAACTATCACTGCTTTTTCCTCACAATTGATTCCTCAGCTGCATTTTACATCTCTTAGCTTTCTTCTCCACAATGGGAGAAAGGAACATTTCCCTTGACTGTGCATGAAGTTTGTCAGCTATTTACTGTCATTCAAAAATCAAACTGACAAAAAGGTAAAATCTTCTCAAAGAATCTCACAGTATTTTTTTTTTAATATACATTTGAAATTGTAAGCCTGCTGCTAGGTAAAATGTGGCCACAAATACAGTCGAGTCACAGAAAAACAGAATAAACATACCATGATTTATGGCTTTATGATTTACCACAGAAAAGCCACTGAGCTGTCTGGATGACTGCAATTTTCTCTTCCTTCCTAGACTTGGACTGCTCCCAATTAGAGCAAAGTATTTCGATCCCTTTGAAAACTAATTCCTTCTAAGAAAAAAAAGTACACTGCAGTCAAGACCACAAGATAAAGCTGCTTGACTGTGAGAAAAGGAGCTGCAAAGCGCTCAGTGACACTCAGTGAGTGTCTGGCAGCTCAGGTGGGCGCAGTGACTCACGGGGGCCAGGCTGGATGTGTCCCTGCTTGGCAGCAGCCGTTTGTAACCTGGGCTGAGGTGCAAAGGTGGCCCACTTTGCATTGACCTGTGTGGGCTGGAAAAAGACTTGGACACTGATTTAGACCATGTTGCTCCTCCATCTACAGCTTTCCCCCATGAGGCCAAGGGCTCTTGCTCAGCCATTTGTCCCACACAGCCTTCTGAGGGTGTTCCAAAGTGGCAGCTCCAGCGGGTGGATCATTGCACGAGTATCAGCTGTGCCTCCTTCCCTGCCAGCCCGTGCCTGCATTATGGATGCTGGCTCTGGAACTACTGCGTGCTCTCATCTTTCTGGGTACTACTTCTGACAGCAGCATGCCAACAACAGAGAGACCAGGTCTTAAAGGTCAAGGAATATTATATGCATCATTTCAACTTATCATCTGCTCTAAAAAAGAAAAAGAGCCAACTGCCAAACTTCTTTTTCTTTAAGCTTGGCTTGGTCAAGGTTGACCTTCTAGCTTATTAAGAAACATTTATCTATTTCGCGCTTCCAGTTCTTGTAGGGAAATACAAAGAACATTAAATAAAAGGTTTAAATCCATATACATACTTGAACCAATTACCAACCATACTTCATAAAAACAGTTAATTAGCCAAGTCCTTTTTCCAGCATCCTCTTCCATGGCAGACTAAAGAACAGTGCATATGAAGCAACTTATTTTAATATTCTTGATCATCTGTACCATCACTGTGAGCAACATGACCAACAGAAGGGGCACCTGGAAGGCAATCCTGTGCCCAAGCCCAGCACCCAAATTGTGCTCCCTCCTTTGCAAGCCAAATAGATGTTACCAATAGCCTTTGTATCCATCTTTCACACAAGAATCCCACCTTGTATATATATATTCATTCTCCCTATGACACTGCTCCCATTTTTCCTGCTTTCGTGACTTGACCCTGATAATCCAAGCTGAAAACTGGAGAAGAATTTCACATTCATCTTAAAAAAGAAAAAAAAAAAGAGAAAGAAAAAAAGAAAAAGAAAAAGAAAACACTGGTGGAAGCTTTTCCAATTTGGGGCTCAATATTCAGCAGTGTAGAAACTGTACTACATGATCCTTCCTGTCAACAACACCAGATGTGTTTCTAACAGAAATAATTTGCTGGATATTTATTTATTGACATTTCAGATAAACGAACATTGTTATATTTTGATCTTAATCATCATTTGTACAATTTGCTATTTGAGCAAAGATTAAGGACCGTATGTGACCCCTTTATAAAGCTGCCAGCAATGTTCCTTCATAAGTTACAATCTTTAAATGGAATAGGAAACTGGAGATGAAATAATATGGCACAATTGCAACTAAACAGTAGAAAAAGACTCTGGTTCAGGTCAGTGTAAAATAACTGCAGAAAGGGAAAAAGCACATAGCTAAATCTATCCCAAATTACCAATTTAGGATAACTCAAACCCTAAATACATCAATAAATCCTGCAGAATATCTTCCTAAATTTCAGCTCCAGTTTCCAACAAATGCTTCCAGTGAATGCAGAATTCTTCTCTGTCACACAACCTTGGGCCAGTTTTGGACAGGTAATTCACAACAGCCTGTTCCTCTGGCCCAGGCACAGGAAGCACGGCTGAAAGGCCAGAGACAATAACCAAAATTTAATACACATGGACAGAGAAGGAACCATTCATCACCTAAATTGTTTCAAAAGCCAACCCTGTTTCTTAGGCCAGAGACAGTGGCTTGCCCAGAGAGAGCAAATTTAAAGATACACGGGTTCTTGACATGGTAGATTTGGCTCTTCTTTTATGCATTTTGCTTGCTGTGTAATTTGATCATTAACAATCTTTGTGCCAATTTCAGATAAAAACATCCTTAATGTCTTTTAAAGGCAGCATTTTTTCTCCTTAAATAAGAACCTTTTAAGGTTATTTTTTTTTAAACACACAAAAAAATTTCTTGCTGCCAGTATTAGTAATATATTAATTATTTAAGTGAAATAAATGCATCTGTTAATGTGTTTAATTAAGCATACAAAGCTCTTTATTTGATGTTATTTGTATTTAAGATTTCCTGTTTTCCCTGAAGTATTTATTATCCAAGGCATGATTCTTCTAATCTTAGACATGATCTGGGACTGAAATACTATTTTATATCAGCATTTCTCAGCTGCTTTTATCATGAATAGATATATTCCAAACCATGTTAATGAGCTGTTTAGTATTCATATATTAGACTTTTCCTCATTTTATATGGAAATACTACTATAAAAATTCTAAGAATACTAGTTTTATGTGCATGCTAATGATGAGATTCAAAGCAAATAAGAAGTAGAAAAGCTGTGGTGGCAGTGAATATGAAATGGATTAGTACATCGTCAATGTGCTTTACATTGGTATAAAATTATTAAGCATGTAATTAAGTAGGATCAATGGCACTGTTTGTTTTAGGGGTAATGTTTTAGCCATTTTAGATGTGTCATCTTTAAGAATTTAATTTCACACTTTAATGATCTTCTTGTAATTTCCTCCTCCTGCTATGAAGTCACATAGTCATGATACGTGTGAAATCCACTACATATCAAGAAGCAATGAGGGTGGAAGGCCAGGACAAAGTCACCATGAAGGCAGATGAGAACAAGGCAAATTAAATAACTTTATAAATACAAAAATAGTTCATTTCAGCTGATCTTATTCATCAGGCACATTCAAATCCCCAGGACTGTTAGCAAGAAAGAAATTATATAGTTACTTTCTGTGACCGCAGCTTTGACCTGGCTGACCTCAGAGACATCTCCAGTGCAGCCAAAGCGAAATGAGATTTGGCTTTATAGTAACCTACTGAGTAAAACTGTCAGCCCTCAGCACACTTAGATCTGCATGCAGGCCACAGAAATAAACAAAATCTAAAAACCAAGCTTTGGATAAAGAGGAGAGAGAAAGAAGACAGTTCTGTCTTGAACAGAGAACTTACTACTGGTTACTGAATAAAACCCCAACTGAAAATAAGTCTGCTGTCCAACTGAATTGTCTCATTTTGAACTGGGAATTACAAATCAATGAAACAAAGAGTTTGTTATTATGGAAAACCCGAAGTCTAATTAAGTTCCTGGACTAATTCTGTATGGTGGGCACAGCACGTGCTGCCCCTCTGCTCCCAGGTCACTGCATGTTCTCTCAGGGAGTGAAAGTAGAGCCACAAACACCATCAACACTCAGGACTGAAGGGGGTGAGGAGATTGGAGACACATTCACTGAAAAACAAGTCAACAACATGTATTTTTTTTCCTACTGAAAATACAGACAGAGAAGACAGATTTTGGTAAGAATAATGTATCTTTACTTTGTTATTGAAGCAAACAGATGTTACTGTATATAACTGCTCTCTTAATGGTAGATCAGATATCAATTATTTATACTATTCATTATTTAGACCTTTATTTTGCACTTAAACTCATTGGTTTTAGGTTATGCAGCAGCACACTTGCAAATTAAGCTACTTCTTGCTAAAAGGAGTGGTGGTACATTAGCTATCTACTCGAGACAACTTTAGATTAAATAGCTTAAAAATTCACCTCAAAGATCAATAGTCTGCCATAGAAGTAGAGGAGAAAAAAAATCAGAATGAGGGAGAAAATGCCATCTGCACAGCCTGAGCAAAAAGGCAGTAAGACACTCTTTGTAGCCTTGGCATATTTATGAACGCTTTACAAATGAACTAAAGAGAACACTTTAGAGGTAATTTCATTATGATATGAAAAAATAGATTTCTTTCCCCACCTAGATGTGGCCGCAACACTTAAAAAATGAAAAAAGTAAGTTTGCCACATCTTTACTCTGAAGTGACTCGTGTTATTGCAAATCCACCATTAACAGCTATACCTGTGCATTTAATGAGCTTATAAATGGCACATGGTAAAACTTAATCTAGCATTCTCTGTGAGAAAATACATACACAAACTTGGGTCCAATCATATAAGTGCCTGCTCTCATGAGTAGAACTAACTTGAAATTATTTCATACAGGGCACATCCTAAGTTTTACACACAATTTAAGACCTGTTTCTGAGGGCACAGCACACAGTTCTCCAAAGTGGTTGTCCATGGATGTTGATACATCTTTAAATAATGTAAGATGAAGGCACTGCAGACTTGAAAATGTTTCATTTGGCACAGTTAAGTTTCATTCACAAGTACTGGGGCATAAGCAAGAGCTGCTAAAACATGGACATTACATCTGTACAACTCTAAGTTAAAATAAGAAATTAAATCCTTACTAAATGTCAATTTGTTTGAATTTACTTTTTCCATCTTTTCTGCTTCATAGGTTTCCACTCCTTTGTCATAGTTATGCACTATTCTTTGTGAGCAGAGGTTATTGTCTTGTGTTATTTCTTCATCCACAGCAAAATTCCCTCCTTGCTGACTAAAACTACTGTGCATTTTATCACTAATAACACATCTGAATTCCTGTTTTAAATCACAGCCCTATTTTCAAAAGAGCAATTTTACTTTTCTGCCAGAAATTCACCTGCTTGCTAATGAGAGTTGTTTTCACCTGTAATTTTGAGAAGAATGGTTATTACACTTGGGCAATTTTAAGTGACAAATAAGGAATTCCATCCAGCCCTCCATTTAAATACAGGACATTTCTCCTGGTACAGGTTCCACAGGCCAGATGTATTATTATAATTATAAACATTTGTAATGAGCCTTAGTGCAATTGGGGCCCACAGCGAAGTAGCATCACCTCAGATAGGAATCTTCCAATAAGCAATTTCATACCTAAGATTGCCATAATTTATAAATCCCTGCATTATCAAAAATTACCTTTTGATACCAGCAGAGCCAAGACGACTTTTGATGATGTTATATACTTCTGTTTTTTTCCTAAATATGTTTCTAATTTTTATCAATGCCTAATCAATAGACAATGCTGTGATACAGCAGTTTCTCTACCTCCTTTGTACCAAAGCTATTCCTGGCAGAGAAAGCAATGACAGCCTAAAAATCAATGCCCTCACAATCAGCTTTGGGATTTGGTTGAATTATCCTGAAAAAGGTGCATCCCTCATTTCCCCAAATCCTCTCTTTACCTGATGGTGGCTATTGAACAGCAGTAGCGCGACAAGACAGCAAGAGACAAAGGACTGTTAACAGGAAGAAAAAAAACCCAGAGAAAATAAAGGAGTAAGAGTTAGTGTATCAGTGAAAAGTAAAGGATGAGACCCTATGAGAAGGGCAAGGATGTTTAGGATGATGAGAGAAGAAAAAAAACAAAAAGGAACATGGAAGAGGAAATAGAGTTTTCACTGCAGTTTTAGTAGTTTGTCAGAACTAAGGAAAAAAAAAAAGGAAGAAAAGTGTGAAAATAATGAATAAAGCAACAGCAAGGATTAGGGAAAAACAAAACATTGTGTAAAAATGCAGTGCCGGAGCGAAAGGGCTCAACTGACATACAGAAGCCTTCAGAGAGTTGCAAGGACATAAGTATGAAAGGAAAGAAGGGAAAAGAAAACAAGTAATAAAACTGCTGCTAAAGAGAATACAAATTAAATTGTTTACAAATAAACATGTATAGGAATAGGGACAAAAACATCATAAAGAGGTTCTAAAAATGCCCAAACTGTAGTCATACATCTCTCCCCTCCCTCACTTGCCCAATGACCAGTTCCTGCCCCCTTTTTGGGGCCGACAGGCCTTTTCTACCCCAGTCTACCTCAGAGACTTGCTGGTGAACTTTCTTTCATCCCCTGTGTAGCTCCTCACTGGGGCCTCCTGCATTGCCAGTGCAGAAGACATCCCTCCTGTGAAAGCAGAGGACACTACACCTGTACCTGAAAGTTGGCCCAGGAGCAAACTGTGCTTAACACTGAAACTTGTGTCTGATCTGTGGCCAAATACTGTCAAGGAGGTCAGTGCTGAAAAAGAAAAAGCCATTAGGCTCGACATAACAGCCAGCACAACCTCACGGAAGAGAAACTGTGCCAAGTCTTTCCATAACTTCTCACCACATGCGCACTCCATTTTTTTTGGGATGTAATTTATAGCTTAGCTATGAAAATAAAATTGCTTTGGGTTGAAAACTTACAAACAAAGTCTTTGTCAAAGTATGCATTACTTTTATAGGTTTTTCAAAAGATTGATCTTTTCATTTTCTTGTCTTACAAGTATATATCCCATTAGATCTGCTGCTGTGTGGGAATTGCAATTTTAGCAAGCAATTAATCCATAAATGAGCTGTTTCAGAGTTTTAGGTATTGGGCATCATCCTTCAAAGGCTCGGTGCTGGCCTTGTATTACACTTCCATGTTTCCACAGACCTTATAAGAGGCTCATTCTGTCAGGAATCATTTAACTGAATTCCCTGTGACTCACTTTTGGAAAATCACGCTCATGATAATCAGGCATAGGCAAAAAAAAAAAAAAAAAAAAAAAAAAAAAAAAAAAAAAAAAAAAAAAAAGGTAGTATTTCTAATGACCATGTCACAGAGAGATACAATGACCTTTACGTCCTTCAGCACTGAACTTCTTGTTGCATACTTTATTCCAAAGGAAAATATGTAGTCAGAGAGTCACTGACATTATACATATTTTATCCTGGACCTTCTGCCAGGGATGCTGAGTTTCTCTGCAATAACAATACCATGATTCCCATCATAGTTCACACCTTTCACATGGACCTGAAAGTCTGTGGTTTTGACACCACCACACCCTCCAAAGCTCATAAATCAAAATTTTGAAAAATTTTGCCTATGTGTAAAGGCAAAATGAAATCCAATTTTATGCATTATGCTGCATTTTATGTACTCAGATGATGACCTAAATGCTAACACTTCACTGAGTACAAGGGATACTCTTGTCTGAAGATATCCTCATATTATGAGCTCAAAGAACTTAAAAAAAAAAAACCAAAGGAATTCTTCTTTCTTAAGCATTTTGTGCATCACACAGATCTCCTGCTACACATTTGCAGGGTGTGGATCATTACTAGCTCACCAGAAATGAGCTCGCTGTACCCAATCCTGTTTGCCTACAATAAAAGTGAATGTAATTGTTTATATTGGTAAGATGTAAATAACTGTTACATCTGCATATGTAACACTTCACAATAACTTCAGAATGATAATAAAAAAATCTATTGCAAAGTCTTCAAGTACCTTTTAAGGCAATTAGGTTTGACTGGAACCGGACTGGGTGCATGGACTGTGTAAAGGACAACATTAAAGAACATTCAGACTGGAAACCAGAGTGGAAATGAATACAGAGAAGAGAAAATAAAGCAGAATGAAAGATGGGAAGGAGGGATAAAAAAAAAAAAAAGAGAGAGAGAAGGAAGGTAATTGAAGGGTTTTAGTCTTTAATATACTTTTAAAAAAATTATCCGAATCAAGTAATTCTATTCCCTGCCAAATTCTGATGTTTACCTGGCTGTAGAATGACACTTTCAAAATTATTATTTACGAAAAATGTGCATTTTATTGACAAAACTGAAACTGCAGCCCTCTACTAAATGAACTGCTGGAGACCAAGCCCCTGTTGCCAACCCTTTAATGTCCAGGCAGCAGTGCCTGGCAGGTCACCAGGAACAAGACTCCTGCACTTCTGATACCAGTTGCACAGAGTTGCACCTTGTTCTTGCAAGATCCTTGTGTTCAGTACAGTGTAAATTTTAGTTCCCATAGTGCTATCTGACTGACAGGGTATCTCAGACATGCAACAGGTGATCAGTGTACCATGGTTTTCCTCAAGTACTTTTTTATTCATCCTTTCAAACATTCCTTCTTGTGCATTTGATTTTCCCATCCTATTCCAGTTCCCTTAGTTATCACGGATACACAGAGTCAGAGTTTACTAATAAAAAACCCCCAATATATCTTAGAGAAAAATTAAAAGCAGGCACAAGCTGAGCCATTCCATCCTTCAGCTGGCAGAATACAGCTCCAGCCAAAAGCCATGTAACCTCCTACTGGTGAGACTCAGCAGCCCGTGACTCAGTGTCACACCAGCACATCTGCTTGGCTTTCACTTGCTGTGAGTTCAGACCTGTACAAGGGCTGTGTCTGTACAGCCCATACAATACTGAGAGGACACAGAGAGTGCTGTGGTGGGCTGGCCGTGCGCAGGCGCCCACCCAGGAGCTTGGTCACTGCCCCACTCCAAGCATGTGGGAGAACATAACAGGGCAAAGCTCAGACAAGATCAGTCACCAGTTACTGCCACGACCAAAATACACTTGAGTTTTGGGAGATGGATTTAATCCAGAGCTGTGCTGTAGTCCCTGCCAAGGCTCCTCTCCATGGCCACAGGCTCTTCAGGAAACATCCCTGTGCTCCACCACAGCTTCCCCAGGGACTGTGGGGGGATGGCTGCTCCAGCACCCACAGCACCTCTGCCCTTCCTCCTCCTCCTCCTCCTCCAGCCTGGGTGTTCACAGGGCTGCTCCTTCCTTCACACCTCAGTGCTCAGCAGCATTTTGCTCATCCTTAAACACAGTTTGCACCTGGGGTGTTGCTGTGGAATCACTGGGAACTGGCCATGTCCAGCCCTGGCCTCCCCTCACAGCCCTGTCTGCCAACACCGAGACACACACTCCCAGTACAAGTCCAAATAATGATCATGAGAATAACAATAATGATAATTTTTATTATTATTATTTCCAAAGTAAGGCATCTGTTTAATCCCACCCAGTATTCAAAGTCACTCCCCTTCACACAAAATGAACAAACTAGTTCTATGCAGAGAAGGAAAACGGGTATCCCAGCAGTGTGACAACGTGCTCACATCTCAGAGGTAGCGGTACCGTCTGTAGGGAAAGTTTAAAAAGGAATTGCCCCTAAAAGTTCTCTGGGGCCTCAATACCATTGCCTATATTCCAGCTGTGACAGAACGTAAATGCAGAAACATCGAAGTTGTTCCCTGGCCCAAGACGAGTGTTCCCCAGCATCCACAGGTTGGACAGCCCAGAGGGAAAAGGAGCAGAATTAGTGGCATGAAACTCAGGAACATCCTCAAAGTACAATCCCCCTGAGGAAGACAACTGGGTATCATCATTAAGCAGTCCCAAACACCACAGTGGAACAAGTGGAGCCCCTCCATGATGATGGCAATTCAGGATTTGTCTCAGTGGGGTGTTTCTCTATAACCTTTCCAAAAGGCTGAGAGGGTACGAGCACCATTGACATTCATCCTTTCCAGACAGTTTGCTCTAATATCCCATTAACTACCAGAACAGCAGCAATCCCATCACACCAGCAAAATGACCTTTCCTGGAGGGACTGAGAACTGTGGTTTCCCAGCAATGGAGTAAGGAGAAAATAGAGGTCAGCAGAATAAGCCCAGGTCAGAGTCATTCAGATGTTCTCCACAGGGAAAGGGGGCAGACAACAGGAAAATACCTGAATGGGTCAAGCACAGCAGCCCTGATAGGCTACATGCCAGAAGATAGGATGGCAAAAGCACCAGCCATAACAAATACATCATTATATGAATTCCTTTACCAGTGGCTACCAACCACTGTAGCTGTGCCAGAGTAAAAGTGCAAGGAGAACCTTAGTGGGAAGTGCAATTTCTCTCAAGTCTGTAAAAATAGCATCAGGAAAGTTAATTCTCCTTCAAAACACTTATCTTGTTCTGTCAGAAGCACTTCTCACCAGCTAACATAAAAGCATGGCAATATTTTATTGCTGCATTGAGTATTTAACTTAATTTTATGTAAACTAGCAGCAGTTTCATAAAATTTGTTGACATTTTTCATTTTGTTGTGGTTCATTTTCTACAAGTTTTACACTACTGATATGAACAATCCTGATTCAGAGAGTCAAAGTGAATATACATTCATCATCTCAAAGCAGATTAAATTAATATCTGGCCAGTAACAAGGTCAAGTATCTTGCTGAAGAACAGGTGTAAGCAGCTATTTTATGTAGCAGATTCCTTGTTCAACAGTCACCACACACAGAAAAATTATAAACAGAGAAACCACAAGACTACATTTTCCCCTAGTGTCCAGCATTTTCTTCATTTACCTTCAACAGCTTCACGGCAGTTTGACTTCAATATATGCATGTTACTTATTGATCTGATATTTTCCAAAGCTACTAAAGAGTGGTTTGGGATCCCAGCTTCTATTGAATTTCAATGAATCTACTCATAAAAGAATTAGGAGCTTTTGCAAATTTTATCTTTTTTTATTGCATACCACAAGAGCAACATTGCATCCAATTACCATATCCTTTGCTGGTACAAGAACTACACCAGAGGTACCCAATTAACAATTTTTAAGCTGGTGAAACTAGTCTCACATAATTGGCATCCAGAGAATGAAAGATGCTATTTTAGCAAACAAAGTGAGACTCAAGCTTTTAAACAAGGTACTTTTGGTTGCTGCCTTTCTTTTGTTCCTCCAAGTTTCATTTAATCATGATTACAGAAAATGATACTCCCTCAAGATCCCAGAGAAAGATTATTACCCGAAATAATTTCAACATCTTATGATAAGGCTGCAATCTACTCAAACTTCTAGAGACAAGGGCCATTCAAATTTGATGATTTATTAATGGCAACGGGGGTTGTTTCAACTCAGGACCAGTCAGGCACAAATCAATTGCGTGGGTGGCAGGTATGCAAACAGTCATTTGGATAACATTTAAGAAAGCTCAAATACCAGAACAGTGTCAGGATCACAAAGGACAGTCGAGGACAACACAAGAGACAAGAGTTGCAGTCTGGTGGTGCAGAGCAAATTGCTTTCAGGATTTTCTTGCTAAAATAACTGAGTGTCAAGCACTTACATGTCTCAGCAGTAGATCTCATATTGTAGGGTTTTTTTTCCCCCCTGTCTCATAAGTTATTAATGATATTCAAGCAATACTTGGGGTCATAGATGGTTCTAATGGGTAGTTGTGCTGTTGCAAAGCTCTGCTGCCTGCAACACGCCACAGAAGGATATGAAAGGAGCTCAGGGTAACCTTGTACCAGACTTCAAGTCTCCCTTCACAGGGCAAGTTACCAGGCAGTGTTATAGCACCTTCCTCTACCTCATGGCTAAGAGACAACAAACCAGCCTTGGCTGGAACTGCTGCTGCACCCAGCATTACAAAACCCAAACACAATCAATGTGTGCAGTCCCAGAGAGAAGCTACAGAAAACAAGCAATTTCTTTTCCTGCTCCTTTGTTTCACCTCGCCCTGCCACTATGCATTCTGACAGAGAGGAGTTGGGGAACTGAGATTTGAAAACAACATGCAAGCCAGATGAATTCAGAAGCTGCAAACACAGAGAAATCCTTAAGTACTAAATGGAAGGAGTAATTTGCCAAGGTACCTTTTGGATATCAACACTGTCAGCAGGAGGTTGAGGAGAAAACCAGGTAATAGTACATCAAGTCAAATATTTGTCTGGGTTTCAGAAGCCATTGATATTCCTTGGGCATGGCTTACTTACAGATGTTATTCATAGATACAAAATAGCAATGTTGTACATTGGATTTTTAAGATGCAATCAATTAGTGACCTTCTCTACTTATACCACTATAAAAGTTGCTGAGATAGGCAAATGCTTACAATTTTAAGACTAATCCTAGTAGGAAGAATGGTAAAATAAGCAAAAAATAATCCAATCCGCACACCAAAAAAACACTAATAAACAAACAAAAAACCCAAAACAACACACTAAAACCACCCACAAGAAAAACAGTATTATGCTGATGTTTCAAACCAGTGAGTGTCTACAACAGACAGTAATGAACACACACGAGGTGATACAAAATTGTTGTCATTATCTATGTTTTTAAAACTCTATGCTTTCTAACAGTGTATTTGAGTTTTGTAATTGTCCCACCAAAATCATCTGTCAGGTGAGTCTGCAGGCAGCCATTTAAATTTTTCTTTTTACAGGAAGGAAGTCCTCTAAACATTTGTATCAACCTCCAGACCAACAGCTATCTGTAAAAGTCAAACTGTCTGGCCAGATTCTGGGCTGTCTGATAGAGTTCTATTGATTTCAAGTGAGCTTGCTGATTTAGCCTACTGAAGATCCCAGCATCATCCTATTAGGTTAAGTAAATTGATTTTCGAATCTGGACTATTTGCAAAAACCTTATGAACAACCTAGAGGCCACCCAGGAAAGGGTAAAAATTACTTGGTCAAGAGTTTTATTAATACATTTTATTTTAAAAAAATCAATTTTCTCATGAACAACTCAGGAAGAGAAAAGCAGCAAAATTTGTCCACTAAATTATTCATTATGAGTTACCGAACCAGGTTCCTTGGCACTATAAAAAGCAGCAGCTCCATGGAGAGCAGAAGGAATTACAGCTGCCAAGAAACAGCAGAGAACACAAGTATAGGTGCTGTAAGAATTCACTTCTGGTTTTACAAAGGTATTTATGAGACAATTCAGTGGAAGGTGGGCAGTAGAAGGGGCACAAACTGGTGCTGGAAGTTGTCTCAGAAGAACACAGGGAGTTCCAGCACACCCCCATGACACTGATAGAAACTCAAGCAAGCTGTGCCTGCATAAAGCCCTGCCCCAGCCTTTGCCAACACAGAGGTTGAATTCAATAATAAATAAAAATGTCACCTTTTTCTCCTTTCTGTCCCATCCTAGGTCTCTTTACAACACTAATAAAGGGACTAGATCGTAGGGTTTCAGGTGGATTCCTGAGGAAGTTGGCTGATAGAGTCATATCGTATGTGTCTATAGAGCCTGATATTTTTTGGGTTCTATTGTAAAACTTGGTTAAAATGCCACCAGGAGAGAGGCCACGAAGGTTTTTAGTTCCTAGAAGTTTTCTGCAAATAGATGGTTGAGTGATGAGGTTAATAAGACTTTTCATATTCTCACCACGGGAAAAGCTACAACTTGAGAATTTCTCTCCTTTAGTACACTTTGAAATCCCCACAGGAGAAAAGTTAAGAACTTCCAGTTGCAGGAAAAGCTTTGATCAATGCTTGCACATTATTAGAACCCAGAAAACCCTATTACTAGGCACAGATCCACTGAAAATCATTCAAACTCCATTTGTTTATGGCTATAGGAACAACTAGCAATATCTGTCAGGCTACACCCATATAATTCATCATACACAAGTCAGCAAAGAGCTGACAAATAGAGCCTGAGTTCAGCCATAAAAAAAACCAGATACATGACCCAGTGAACAAAAACTGGAAGGTTCTGTGTCCCCAGCACTAGCACCACAGAGTCCTCAAATATATCATAAGAATATTTTCATTGCAATTTATAAATCCCTACAGATACTGTGATGCAAAGCATCTCCAGGAAAAGTCAGGAACGTTATACTCATCTTTAATGATGAGCAAGTTACGTGATGCAGCCAGAGTAAACACGTATTTCAGTAAGCTGACTGAAAATATACAGAACCCCCAAGACCAAAACATAATTGTGAACAATTATGTTCTTACATGTTTTTCTTAGGTTACCCCAGTGTCCCAGTGCTGTCACTTGGCTCTCATCCGAGGCTGACTCCTACCTTTGATTTCGGACAGCCTAAGTAACACAACCTACAGAAACCGATCACGTTTTCAAATGGGAAGTTGTTTCCAAGAGGACCAGAATGGCTGATGTTAGAGAAAGTGCAGACTTGTTTTCCCACCCCATCCCCATTTCTTCAAGTAATTAATAAACTTCAAACCTCTTCTTTTTTTTTTTTTTTTAACATGCCACAACTTTAAAAGGTATTACTGTACAGACACCTTATGGACCAGTACAATAACAATACAAAGTTCTTGGGAAGAAAATATCTGAGCATCCAGCAAGCTGCTGAATTTGGAACTACAGGCTAAATATCAGGAGGCAAATTTAGAACTGTGTATGTGACTATTTTTGTGCTACTATCACAATACTCATCAGTGGGCAGAAGAACTTAGCATACTAATACTGTGCTTGAAAATATATTAGAGAAGATGGTAATCAATCACCAGTGCAGTAATAAAATCTCAGCTGTACCTTATGCTCCCCACTGCAGGATGTTGTTTTTGCGAATGCCAAAGTGTTCTAAAGGTGGGCAATCAGAGCACCCTCACCACAGCCCTGATGTGTTCCAGAGAACAAGTGGTGGAGCAGGAAGGCTGCAATCAGCAGGGCAGTGTCTGCCCAGACAGAAATGGCTTCCAGACATCTCAAGTTTCTGGCCCTCATTTTAAAGATTAGACTCCTAAATGCTGTCTGATGTTTGATATTTTCCTTTCTTTCAGCAGCAAACCACATTTCTAGCCTTCCTGATTGCCAGTGTTGCTTTGATACAAAATACATGGTTCTTCTCTTACATTAAGCGATTATCCTGGGGATAAAATCAGGAAATTCCCTCATTTTCCTCAGAATGCAGGAAACAAGGGAACATTAAGATTTAATAACAGCTCATCAGCAGTCTACAAAGCTGATAAGAGAAAAGTCTGTAAGGTTGTTACTCTGGTGTTCAGAAGCTCTTAGCCATATTAAAAAAACCCAAAGTCTTTGTTATAATTAAATATGTTTTATTAAATCTTTCCCTCATTTTCCCTTCTTTGCTTCTTTCCCCTTCATAGCTCTTACATCTTCTTTCATTTTTCCCTTTGATGTTTGTATGATTTTTATACTTGTACTGAAAATACTTTGCACTATTCATTTCCACCCCACCTCCTCCTAAATGTATTTGGAGAAACACATTTTCCCCTGTGTCTGACTTTGCCTCTGCCCTCTCAGCCCATCCACAGCTCAGTGAGAGCACAGACAACACATCCTCTTAGTGACAGAGTTCATTACAAAGTGGCACAAAACCAAAACACCCTCCATCTCTTCCATTTCTTTTGTCTCTCACCTACAAAGTGAATGTAACCTGTTCACCTTGACAGGAAGATTCACACAGGGTTTATAAGACACAATGGAATAGTGCAACTATAAATGTTACAGTTAAAAGGAAAATAACATAAGAGTGGCTCCTTCTTTACTTACATGTGTCTAAAGACTCATCTGAATCATCAGGACAATCAGGCTCTCCATCACACAGCCAGTGCTGGGAGACGCAAGTCATGCGATCGTGACACAGAAACTCTCCTACGTCACACAAGTGATGCTCTTCTGAAAATGAGAATGGTTTAGAATGAAATGGTTAAAGATGAAGGAAAAAATGGCACATTAAAAATGAAAAGTGAAAATGATTCTGAAACCAAAAATCAAAGCAAACAATAGAAATAATATGAAGTAATAATTTAATGGTATCTAATGCCTTTATTTTAGTCTGTAGAGACCTAACGTTCCTCTGCAGGGGTTCAGCGGGAGATGCTCATACCCTTCCAACCACACATCAACAGCATTAGCCTGAAGTATTTTTATGAAATAAAATTTTAAGAAAATCCAGGGTTTTTTTCCTAAATATTTCACCATGAAGGAAATGTGTTCACTAGAGAGAAACCAGCAAGCTTTTAAGCTGTCATATTACCAGCAGGGAGGTACCCCATTCACCTCTCCTGTTACAGAATATATTTTTTTAATTGTTTCAAGTAATCAAACTTTCAAGGATGCATTTCTGTAAGCAGTCAAAGGTCTACTGAAATAAACATGCATATATATATATATATACACACACACAAACTATTTTTAGATATGTATGTAGTTACCAAATAGTACATCAGTTTTATATAAAAACTATTTTATATTTCATGTGACAGATTTCCAAACAAAGGATTTAGTTATTTAAAGTCAACACTGGGGCACCTTGGAAACAATGGCTTTTAAAAGAGGGCAATTCTGAAATTCTGGCACACCCACATTATCTGCTGCATTCAACCACCAAAGTCTGATGTCCTTGAGATCTAGAGTTAATTAACTCAAGACTATTCCATCATTATTTAATGTAAAACTATTCTAACATTAATTAGAGCTCAAAAAAACCTCTGTGCAATATATTATATTCATTTTATCAATATATAAATTACAATAGTGCCTTCCACAAGGTTACATTGCAGATTGCTGGGAAAAGGTTTCTTGATTATTCTTGCACTGAAACAAGTGAGAAGTAACTTCACTGGAGTCAATACTGTCACAAAGATATAAAGGCAGGTATAAAGGAGGAGACAACACCAAATCCACTTGTACATCTATCCATTGGTTTAGCTCCCTCTAAAAGGCAAGGGGTTATCATTACTATAGAAAACAGCAACAGGAACTTTTTGTTAAAGTTATCATTTAATCATCTCATATGTGCAGACCACACTTCCGAGAGCAAGCTCTGAACTGTTTATGGCAATCAGTTTCAAATAAGTCAAATTTGCAATTACTATGTAGATATGCATCATTTTGCTTAAGCTAACTCCATCACAGCTTGCAGAACCCAGTAAGAATCAAAGCATTTTTGTTATATCTTAATTTATTCCCTTTACTTAAGCAGCAAACAGTGCTCAGGCATTTAAGTTGCTTATTTTCTCTAAGAAAAATGATTGACTAATTAAGAGTGTAAGTTTATATGCACATAGAAGTGGTTTTGCTTAAAGCTTTCAGGGAGATGATTAAAGGTCCTGCTTTGATAGCATGTCTTGAAAAACCATCCTGAAAGTCAGAAAGAGGGAGGGAGTTTGGCAAGTTTTAGCATTTCAAAGACACACAGCAACACATGTACAAAGTATTCTTTAATATTTGTTTTCATGGTATTCTTGAAATCCACAACAAACTTATGGAAAGCTTGTACTACACTGTATTCCATGTCTGTTTATAACAGACCTGAAAATGTTAAAACTAGGATTATCAGCCACATCCACTTATTTATACCATTCTAGAATGATTATTCCTCAGAGCAAGAAATAGTTGAAAAGTCTAACAACTTCTTAATTCTTTCATGTTATTTTTTCTATATGTTATTTTTATAGATTTATGAACTGCCAGCTAAGTGAAAGAACATTAATTAATAAATATGAAAATGTAAAGTTGAGAAAACACTTATACAGTCAAGGTTACAGAGGTGTCTGGTTCTGCATAAACACACTCAACAGTATCTGTAGAATAAGAAATCATGGGTTTTTCCCTAACTGACAATAACCGGGTAAAAGGAGAAGCCTATGTTGTCATTTATGCCAGATGTAACCCTCCAAGTCTAATTATTTACTGAGCAAGCAGAACCCCATGGTAAGCAAATCACATTTGAAGATGATATTTCTGTCTAGATATTCAAGTATGGAAAACCTGCCAGTGAAACCATTGGGAGATGTGCAGATCAGCTCTTCTGTAGCTTTTTGATGCAATGTCTGTGTTTAATCCCATCCCTAAGTCCTGTGGCTGTCACCAAAGAAATCCCAGCAGTGAGGGAAAAGACAACAGAATGCAAGGAATGGATTCCCATTCCATGTAGTCCCCAACAACATGCCTTTGGAAATGTTAAACGCTAAGCAGAGGTGCAAGAAAACCAGTAAAGCCACACTACCAGTAACTCTGCAACATTCCCTTATGTTTTATATTTTATCCCTAGTAAAGTTCCTTTTTCACTACTCAGTGTCAACTGCCAGTCAAGACACATCCAAACCGTGCTGTTGTCGGACTTCAAGAAAAGGAATCAGATGGAAACTCTTGAATAACACCAGAAATGCCTGACTAATAGACATTCAAACAAGAAGCTTTCTGGAAGAAGAGGGAAGATTTCTGCCCTATTTTAAACTGACAGAGGCAGGCAGGCCCTGGCACAGTTTGCCCAGAGAAGCTGTGGCTGCCCCATCCCTGCAAGTGTCCAAGGCCATGTTGGAAGGGGCTTGGAGCAACTTGGGATAGTGGAAGGTGTCCCTGCCCATGGCACAGAGTTGGAACTCATCTTTAAGGTCCCTTCCAACTCAAACCATTCTGTGATTCTATCACCATGCTCAAGGGTAATGAGAGTCTGAAACCAAAACTGGCAGGGTGATTATCCCTTGCCTATTAGTGCACCAACTTCTTTCAAACCTGCAGATGGTCACATCTGTCTACACAAATAAATCTTGCATGCGTTCCTCTTTTGGGCAAAGATTGTGAAAATAGCCCAAGTAATGGGATATAAAGAAGTCGTAAAAAGAAGTTTCATACATAGGTCAGAGGGTGTGTCTGGAAACAAGTGTTGTTCTCTACTTTTTTTTAAAAAATGATTTAGCGGTTTCCATATTATTAAAGTCTTAGTTTACATTTTATGCAACAATTCAGAAATTATGGAGATCTAAGGTTTTTATATTCTCTATCTCAAGAAAAACCTAGCAGAATAAGAATGCCACTAACATAAAACACTTTGAAAAATAGAACTTGTTTCAAAATAAAGCAGCTTAATATTAACTCAGGATTTTATTGGCTCTGAAAGAGCTTTGTTTGAACTGTTTTCATTTGCATAACAATAAAATTATCTTTATTTTCAGCTGCTATCTTTACAGAATGAATTGGACTAGTTAATCACAAACATGCATTAATTAGTGAGGGTTTAAAAAAACCAAACAAACCCCAAAACAAGAACATTTTTCCTAAAACAAAAGTAATCTAGGATGGTTTTACAAGGGAGAAAAACAATTCTTTTCAGTGACACCTCCACTCACACTTTCTCCTCTTGTATTATGTGAGCTGCACAGGCAGGCTCCCAGAGGATGGGAAAATCACGTTTTTAACATCCCAATTCTTTGAGATACAGAACAGATGGTTAGAAATCATGCCTCTATGGGTAAATCAAAGCTTTGCCTCCCTAAGGAGAGCACTCCTATACTCCTATCCTATGCTGCAAACACCTGGCTGTGCCTCTTCGAAGGAAAGTTTAAAAAAAAAAAAAAAAAAGAAAAAAAAAAAGAGCTGGTGCCTTTATTTTAAAGTCAACATTTCTAGAGCCAAAAATTTGTGGTTTTTTGGTTTTGTTTGGTTTTTTAAAATCATACTTTTAAGAGGGCACAGCTCAAAATCTTCATTAGCAAGGCAATTACAATTATAATTTATGCAATTACACAAAAGTTGGAAAACAAAATTCCATTATGCTGATAACAGAAAAGGAGGGGGAAAAGGCAAGCAAACACCAAGCAGCACACAAGGCAGTGACTGATGGCTGCCTACACCAGGAGTGCTCCTGGCTTAGCAAGGCAATTGCCTCTGTAAACATACATTCAGCCCTTAAATAATGAGGAATAAAGATCACTGTCCATGATCACATGAATGGGTAGAGATCAAAGGGATCTAGATCCTTCTTATTTGAGGGAATGCAATAATGAAAAGCAGGTCAACAGGGCTCTTGAAAGGAACTATACAGGAGATAACATTTATAAAATTGAATGCTTCTACAGCTCTTCCATGAGACTGTAAATGATTCGCTGTGAATCTAATTAATAACTGCTTTTGTCAAGGAACCAGGCATGAAGGGAACTGTTCATTTCTACAACTGTGGTTCCTTGCAGGCATCAGCACCTTCCCTCCCCACTTTCAGCTCTGGATCTGCCAGGTTTCTGCTACGGTTTGGGCGACCTCACCATCACCCTCCGACGGCACATCTTGGTGTGCTGTTTTCAGGGTGCTTCCATCTCCATCTGCTGAGAGCACCTGAGAGCCCAAAAAAGCAAACCTCCCATATGGCAACTCTCTTCAAAGTGAACAAAACTCAGCCTAATAAAGTCTTGATCTGTTATAGCAGGGAGCCTGCTCATTAGGCTTTCACTAAACATTTGGAAAAACCACATGTGTGCACTAAGCACAAACAGAATCTTCTGAATGATATGATACAGCACAATGTGAATGAATGTTTAGGGATAAAAGATCATCATAACATAACTTTTAAAGCTTTCATCATAATAGCTTAATGTGAAGTAAAAATGTTTCATTAATTCAATGCATTAAATTTCGCACGTAAAACCAGATATTTTCACCATGCTTCAACTAAAAGAGAAGATTTTGAAATTCTCAGTTCCCTTTCCCTTTTCAGAAAAGAAAAGGGGCAAGAAAAGTGCACATAGACTAGGGTTATTTGTCTGTAAACGTGCTCCCTTTTGCTATTTGAGAATGGTAAGATCAAGGAAAGAACCATGAAATCCATGAATTAAAAAAAAAAAAAAAAAAGACAAACACATACAAGTTCTCAGCTGGTTTGTCCCCAGATGCAGAGAAAACTCCTATGAGAGAAGAGGAATTGCCTGCCAAAACAGCAATTTTTTTCAGAAGCAAAAAAAGCAGGAAGACTAAGCAAGAGCAGAAAGGCCAACAGAACTGTTCAGAGGACTGCAATCCATCTGTGCAATTTCATTCTGATCCACTGATGACTGCATCACCTGCCTGCATGACCAGGGACTTCTGCCAATGATAGTAAACCCATTCTGCCATGTTTTCCGATATTATGCAACCTAAAACTCGCACTTGAAAGTTCTTAATTAGTTTTGCTTTGATTTTAATTAAGTTGTCTTCATTACAAGAGCTTAAGAAATCAGAACATTTTTTTTCCCCCCCTTTCAAAAGCATGTTTTCCATTTGGGATTTTCTTTGATCTTTCACTGAAACATGGGAGGGTTTGCAGATTAATTCCAGCAAAACTTACTCCAAAGCTGAAAAATACATTCCAGTAGCAATTTATGACAGAATTCATCATATGCTAAAACCTAAATTACTGTAACGGAGATGGGTAGAAAGAGCATGCACAGCACTTCCTACTTATGACTTTCAGACTTTACAATACTTTTCAAACCTTTTACACATTTTGAGTTAAATCTACATTTTTAAAGTCCAGTCTACAGTAAAACATTTATGTTTTGGCTGCACTAAGCTATAGACAAAATCCTTGGAATGCATCTTTCAAAACAGTAAATATAGTTTTATATTCAGGGTCTAAAAATATGAGAGCATTTATTTCTGTCCTACCCATTTCAGTACAATGCTGTGCTCAAAGTTTTATTCACAGAACCCAAAAGTCTCTCTCAAGACCTACCAGACCCTGATTTGTGCTTCCACAGTGCAAAGGGCCTTAAAGTGCTGTGGGTATGTTCAGATGTAAATGGCATTCCTAAACAGGAATATGGATGCTTTATGTGTATTTATTCAGTTCCTGACATATTAGTTATCACTTACTCAGCATTTACTAATCAGCTAATTGCTTTATCCATGGACAAAGTGCACGCACAAGTACCAGTCAGTAAAAGCACCATATGTTCAGTTTAAGCCACATACGTTTAAATTCCATGTCTAAGTTTTCCTCAGTCTGCACATCTGCCTACCAACAAGGTCACAGGTATCTTTTTTGGAGTCTGATCAGTCTTTTGACTGACATGAGACATCCTAGTTCTCAGCCCATGCCCTAGTTCATGATATTCATGCTCAAATTGCTTATTTACATCACACAGCTACAAGAACTGTTCATGTTTTCCAGACTTGCTCTGTGCTACTATAACTTATGGATCAGACTAAGCAAATATTGATAGATACCAATATTAACAAGAAGACTTAGAAACATCCACTGTTTCATGTGAATCCTGGAGTGGTTTTGGAAGTGGGCAGGTGATAAGTCTAGGGGCAGCCTTGTTCCTCTTTCATTTTTGCAGTTCCTTTGCCAAAAACATATTTCCTCTAAAGAGGCTGACCCTGAGTCCCCTCCTGTGGATTTGAACCAGAGGAGGTTATTATTCAGACTTAATTTAGCACACTTTATGGACAGAGAAATCTAAGAAATACTCAGATATTGAGAAACAAGCAAATATTCCTGAGCCAACACTTACCTAATCAGCAAAGGGCCACACAATGATACACATCTCAGCAAACTAGAAGATTACATAAAAGTCATGCTCTCTAATGGCAAAAAAAAAAAACAAAAACAAACAAACAAACAAAAAAAAACACCACAAAAAACCCCTACAGAATAGCCACATGCTTTCTTTAATGCAGTAGAGACAACCTAATTGAAAAATATTACCTATAATCCTGTCATTTGCCAATTCCTGGCCCAAGTAGCCCTATATGGAAAGGAGGCCCAACAAACTCCCTATTAACCAGTTCTTCACAATTATCTTATGCCTCCTTGAAGACTGGACCAAACACACAAACACATTCCCCAGGGTGAAACTGTCCTTCTTTCCAAACAGTCTGACTTAGACTGAACGTTAATGTCAGGACAGAGGGTCAAAGTTATCATCACTTATCCCTCCATGTATAAAGAATGACAAGCTCCACAACAGAGTCAACAACTTGCCCTTTAAGCTGCTGACAGGCAGTGCCAGGGAGAACATGAGGGAAAACACTCTCACTTGTGGAAAACCATCAAAGGCTTCCACTGAAACAAGTCTTCTCTTTTTCCCATGGGACAGAACAAAATATCTCCAAAAAACCCTTTCATATGGAACATGAAAACCTCTGAGCCTCTTCAGCTTGGTCTGTATTATCATAATGTCTTCATATTATCATTTCACTTCCTCCTCAACAGGTGGAAATGGTTATAACAGAAGACTTTAAAAATTAATGAATTTACAGAAAAAAAGGAAGTATAAGGAATTGTGAACACCTTGGCAAGAACCTTCATGTGACAGCCAAGAGCTCATATACATGCTATGCACATCCAAGTGCAACTGGATAAGCAACAGAAACTTCTACATGCAAAAGAATTTTAGGAGAGATGAGTTGAATAATACATTTCTTGTACACAGACACACTTACCACTTCATCAGGAAACTCAATGGAGAAAAGACAGAGGCTTTAAGCTACTCCCAGGATCAAAACTCCAAAAATGTCTGACAGACAAACTCCTGAAGAGCAGAAGAACTGAGCAGACGGATGGGGACTGAGAACAAGTCACCCGGAGCCGATTTCAAACCCGAACCGACACAGAGCGCCACTTACTGTGCCTCCAAGCAGGACTTCAAATGAGTCTTTTTCATCTCCTATCTGTGTTAGCTGTTGTAACTTAGAGATTTCCAAGTCACACTTTTAAGTGTGATAGCTGTAAAGTTTCCAAATTTAATTGTAATGTTTTCACAGCAAAATTGGCTTCTCTTTCTCAAAGCGCGGTGGAAATCCTGACTTGAGACAAATTATTTAAATAAATGCCACATACAATATTTTCTTTTCAAAGCCAAAACATTCATTACATAACTTATTAAAATACCTTTGATAAACCCTCTGCTGAGCAGATGTTCTATCACTGTGAATTTTCACATATGAACATTTTTAGCAAATACCGAAAGATAATTAATTTAGATAAGTTTCATCTATGAAAGGGTAATCAATGATGTTATTGTTTTATATGTAAAACATAACAAAACCATTTCATTTCAATATTTCAAGCTCTAATAGAATGACATCTGTCCATACCAGGAGAGGAACACACAGACTAAACTGCTGCAATATTTAAGATACTGGGAACACTGTGTGAATAATAAGAAAAAATATGCTCTGTTTATCATCAATTCGAATAAAAGTAAAACTTCAAGTGTTCTTTTAGAGAGCAGGTAACTTTATCAAGGAAAGATACAGTTAGGTAAGATGTAGATAACTCAGACAATTGTATAATGGGAATACCTCAAAAGCCTGCTCCTCTGGCCAGAGACAGTGACTTCAAGGATGAAAATTTAATGCACATGGACAGAGAAGGAACCATTCATCACCTAAGTTGTTTCACAGCCAACCCTGTTTGTTAGGCTGGAGACAGTGGCTTGCCCAGAGAGAGCAAATTTAAAGATATGGGTTCTTGACATGGTAGATTTGGTTCTCCTTCCACACATTTTGCTTGCTGTGTAATTTGATCATTAACAATCTTTGTGCCAATTTCAGATAAAAACATCCTTAATGTCTTTTAAAGGCAGCATTTTTCCTCCTGAAACAAAAACCTTCTCAGATTACACTTAAAACAACCCCAAATAAACAAAACAAAACAAAAAATAAGTATAACCATCAAGTTGTCATAAAGGATGAAAAAACCCAAAGCAGTACGGAAGGAGCTATAAACTACCTGGACTGAACTGAACCATCTTCTTAGCTTTCTCATTTATTTCCCTGGAGGAGGATGTTGAGGCTGTGTTATCGTTGGTGCTTAGTTTGCTTCTTTGCTTTGTTTTAGAATACATGGACAAATTTTGTTCCTTTTGCCAAAAATTACTTCTTTAATATGATACCAAGTAGTTTAACCCTAAAATCTTCCAGCAACTAAATGGTTTAAGAAAAATGCCAAAAGCTCATATACTCTATTACTTCTTTTGGATTCAGTGGGAGTTTCTCCCTTCCCTCATGCCTACTGGCTTCAGGAACCACTGGTAGCCTCAAAAGAACCTCAAAACACACAGAACCAGCAGCAACCTCATGAGGTTGCCCAACCCAGCTCCTTCAGAGGTTGTCAATGCAGTTCTTAAATGCAGCAGTCAAATCCCTGCCCTCCTTAGCTCATCTATCCCAACGGAGCCCACATTTGCCCCAGCGGGTACCGAGCTGCCATGCAGCAATCTCCGTTCCTGCGTACCCAGCTGCGAGTGGCCGCTCACGGCTCATGCTTCACGCAGCAACACAGGGCTATCCATCTCCTCTACCCACTCTGCTGTCACTCCGTTGCCAATCATTTAACACTAACTGCTCTGCTAACCATGATCAGTGTCACCGAGATAGTGGCCAGGCTTGATGGATAGCAAGGCTGGATTTATCCCATGGCAATCAACATAACGGGCTGGGGGAGACGCAGGGAGGGACTTGCAACTTGTAAACAACTGAAGTACGTGAATAAAATAACATCATTTTACAGAAGATGGCAAGGCAGGAGAAGTGAGACTCAAACTCTTGGAGAAAAACTTAGAAGACAATAAACATATTTTTGCAGCTAGGAAAGAAGCCCTGTCCTATGAAACCCTCACAGCTGGGAGAGCCAAGCCTGCTGTCACTAAGCATATCTCACAATGATCCCACTTAAAATGACACAAAATAATGATGAACAGGTTTCAATAGCAGATGGAAGCCTATTTCATAATTCAGTTTTAATGACCAGAGAAATCTTAAATGCGACACTTTTGTTTTGTGCATCAAGAGATTTATATTAAATGAAACAGCCAAATCTGCTTCTGTAAGGAACTACATATGTTTAATACACATTTGTTTTACATTGGGATAATTAATCTACAGGGAAATGGGGTTAAATACTGAGATACTCTTAAACTAAATTTAGTTATTATAAGGATGAGAGAATTAGGAGAAAACCAAGCCAAAATGCCTTTCTAAATACTGTCTACATAAACAGCTAAAAGGAGAAGCTTATTGCCAGACTTGACTATTTGATTCAAATCAGATAGCACATAACTTTAATAACAACATATGCTCAGAACAAATACTAAAAATGTGGTAGCAATGGAAACTTTCAACAACAACAAAAAAATTCAAATAAAATTGACTTTCATCCTACAAATGGCTCCATATTTATGCTGGGCCCTACTGAAGTGATATCCATTATTATAAATAACTCCAGTCAACAGTTCTACATTAAATTGTAAGAATTAAGTCAATTGCACACCAAAGGGTTGCCTAATACAGGCTTAATTGCAATTTAACAGTTGGGAAAGTAGTTAAAAATTGTGATCTTCTGGCAGTTCAGGTCTGACTTTTCCAATAGCATGATCCAAGACTGATAATTTAAGGTGTAATTTAGAAATATATTCATTGAATAATAATCTTAACACCACTGGAGAGCAACATACTGTGATTCTGACTGCTGCTGTCAGTATGTCTTCAATGTGATTTTCCAAGTAGGTAAACATTATTCACAGGCAGAAAAATGTCATATTTAGAAAAAGTTGCTGCTGGAAAATTTTAAATGGAAATTAGGAGGGCAGCTTGCATTCCGCCTGAAAAGGCCATGTTGAAAAGAAGGATCCCATCAAAGTAATGGATGGATTTGATACCAGCACGGTGTGACCCAGATACCTTCAAACAAGTTTTGAAACTACCCCTGCTTGAATTTATTATCCCCCCAAGGACAGCGGGAATGGCACTGGGTGAGCTATGTGAGCCTTGAGTAACGACACACAGGATTAATGAGCCCATGTGCCCGTTTGCTCCTTGGAAACAAGAAGGAAACGGTCAAAGCTCTGACACTAAGGAGAAGAGTTGGATTGATAAAAGGATGAGAAGACCATCACAAGCTTGAAGTTCAGACTGATAACAAAATCCTTTATTTTTAAAAGGAAGCTAAACAGTCACCCTTCTCTGGTAAGAGCTTTCTTGCAGAAACGAGCTCTTGTGTTAAGTTGCATTCCAGGATCACCATTGCTCATCATGCAAGGAAAATCAAGTACTATAATTCCGAATTTTTTAATGCTATTAAAAAAAAAAAAAACACATCAAAATGTATTTATTCATGTTTTGAAACACTAACATCATTTTTGAAAACCATCATATACGCACACACACATTAAGTACTGAATTTTTCAGAGGCAAACAAAACTCAAGGCACTATGAGTTTAGATAATTATTCTTCTGGTTTATTATGGTGATATTTTATTATAATTCATAAACATTAACCAATATTTTTTAGAAAAATAATATAGAAAGATAGCAAAACAGATATAAGAGAAAACAAAGACTATTTTGGATACTATATTATCAAGCAACATTGTAGAAATACTTTTAAAAATTAATTGCCAGGACATTTGGACACTTGACAAACTAAGAGCCCCACATCCTTACGGAGGAAACATTTAATTCAAAGGCAGCAGTCCTGTGGGAAGGCTTGCCTCAGCTATTGGTTTTTCAAATCCCTGCCGTCCCTGAGGCTATTTGTGTCGCACAGGATGGTCAAGAGAAACGGGCAATTAGGGAACTAAGGACAGCATCAGGAAAAGAATCGATAGGATGGCATGCAGGTGTACACACACACACACACACACTAAAGGTTTTAGTTCTACAAAAAGAAGGAACAAAATAATGAAATTTTTAACATAACTGCTTTCTCCAAGCTGTCGTGGTGTCTGAGGACTGAAGGGTGGCCAGTGCAATCCTAACTTTTAAGAAGTTCTACTGCAGTCATGCTCGTAAAGCTGATGTGCTGAAAAAGGAGTGGACACCTGAGTAAATATGACATAACCCATGTTGCAAAGGGGAAGGTCTCACCACAAAAGAGGCTGGAGGAAATCCATCACTAATACAAATGCAGGCTCCCCTTTGTCCCCTCTATCTTCTGTCCAAGAATCTTTTAGTACTTTTAAAACTTTCCACACGTGGGGGGAAGATAATTACAATTCAAATGATGGCTTGGGAGGCAGGAGAGGAAATCAAGAGCTTCATATCCAAGAAAAATTGGCAATCTTTAAATAAAAACTAAAAAAACCACCATCAGGTAATAAGCTCAGGATCAAACTTGCAGATATCATCATTTTAGCAGGCCAAAAGGATGATGGATATTTAACCTTTGTTAGCAATAGCAGATATCACTTCATCAGGAGGGGTGCTGAGGATTTTATTAGCAGCTTTGCAAGCTGCTGAGATTGTGCAAATAAAATAGTGCCTTGGTTTTACCACACATAAAAGGAACACAGACTTTCTTTGCATTGAGGTACTTTGCCTCTAAATGCTTATTACTGCTCACCTTTAAGTCATTTCATGCATATCGAAGGTGATCCATGTTTTAAACTGTACAATGCATAAAACCTTGTCAACTCTCACTTCCCTGAGAGTGTTGCCAGTCATTCCCAGCTACATCCAGGTGATGCAAAAACATATGCTCCAGCTATCTCTGCTGGGATTATTAAACAAACAGTATATTCTGTAGATTAAACCATAATTAGATATGATGTCAGTATTATAAAAGCACAGTAATTATGGCCCCCTTTGTTCTACTAATTTCCTTAACACTAAAAATGTAAATTCTCACAGGCCAGCACAAAACTGGTAGTTCACAGTTCAGAAGTCTCCTCTCTTCTGATGGGTAAAAATACATCTGCAAAACTAAGAAAACCAGCACACTCCTCTGAAAAAAATATATTTAAGGCTTCATGGGACTTTGGATCAGGCCATAAATAAGGAGCTCTCATATCCCTGTGCAGTATGGACCACTTAATGGAGTTAAGTGACACTCATCTTTGTACCATCTCCTCCCACGAGGACAGAATAACAGCAGATGCCTACTCAGAAAAAAACAATATTAGAAAACATGTATTTTTAGCAACTTTAATTATATTCTAGCAGCAGGAAAGAAAGAGATGCAGAACCATATGAGCAGGCAATTCTCCCCAGAAGACAGCCACAGCTTTGGAGCTCTGCAGCAGAATGATTTCATTTGTGAGGGGTTTCGAGTCAGAGAATTACCAAGAAGGCTGCTTCATTGGTGCTGCACTAGTTATTCCTTGCAGCTGTTCTGCACAGTCTCAGCAACTGTGCTACATCACTGAAGCAGATGCAATCCTTAAAGATTCCTGGGAAACGTATACATATACACACACACCAGAAAGAGGTGGTTTGGCCTGATCTATGATCACAGTAATAACAATGCTTCTTAGTTTTTCGGTCTTTTTTTTTTCCTTTGGTTTTTTAATTTTTTTTTTAAATGGCATCACAGTTTTAAGTTTCCCCCAGCTGGGGATTAGTTAAGAACAGTCCACTGTCCTGTCTCCCAGGCAAAAGCAGTTTTGCCTCTCCAATCCACTGTTGTTGAAAAGATGCAGACTTGAATGCCAGCCTAGACTATGCAGTATTTTTAATACACATCCTAAGTAACTGATACTCCAGTCACATAATGGTCAAAATAACAAATGGAGAGACAGAGAAATGGAGTTCTGAACAAACTCAGTTGACAAACTCAAGTAACTTCCTTTAATACACTAAAGTAGTAGTTTTTCTGGGCAGCAGATTGAGGAAAGACACGGGACAAAACATTCAAATCACTGCTACTGCTAATTACATGTGATCAATCTGTCATTATACCTATTGCTTTCGCTGTGTGCAGGGCATGATGGATCATTTGGATTTTGTTTAAGTTGCAAGTGAAAACAAGACCTTCATCCCATTCATAAATGACACATTTTCCTGCTGCAAAGTCCACGTCTCTCACCGAGCAGCACAAATAACTGCAGGATTTGACAGAAGCTCAGTTTAGGAAATATTTACATTACAAAGGTAAATGTTTAGTTTGGTGTCTTAGTGCCATATTAGTTTATGGGAAATAAAACGTCATCTCTTGGCTACGAAGGAGGTTTGTGGAGCTGCTGGAGGGCACATGCTCTGCTCAACCCGAGTCCGTGCTGCTGCTTCTGTGCCCAGCCCAACCTGAAGCAGCTCTCCTGCTTTTAGGATATCACTAATTTAAAACCTGTAATGGGAAATGACTGCTGTAGAGAGCAACAGAGCATCCCATGCATGTTACATTTTCAAGGTGGATGTTATCGGCATAGACAAAATTACACCTATTTTCTACTGTGGAAATAAATAACTGCTGAGAGAAACCCTTGCTCAGAAAGCCATCGCTTTATAGAACTGCATTTAAATGCATAGGTTTTACAACCACTGTTAAAATAAGTGTTAATAAAACCCACACACTTAAGCATATGAATATACATTCTTGGGGATGGATCTATTACAGCTTCAAGAACCAGAATCAGAAGTAAATACTCCCCAAGTACTCAGCCCACTTACTACTTTGAAAGGGGAAGTCCCCATGAAGATTCCTTCCCACTCTGAACA
Source organism: Acropternis orthonyx (assembly GCA_035583155.1). Lineage (NCBI taxonomy): Eukaryota > Metazoa > Chordata > Aves > Passeriformes > Rhinocryptidae > Acropternis > Acropternis orthonyx. Next base: position 4,390,977 of record JAWWEU010000163.1, on the reverse strand, counting down.
ATTTTTTAAGGAAAATGTAAAGAATTTAAAGCCTAGCAATCAATAACCCAGGCAAAGGCTTCTTGCATAGTGAGTCTTAACATCTTACAGTGCAGTTAATACACCCTTGAGCACTTCAACACTTCAAGACTGAACCTATGCATATTCTTTAATAATCCAGGAGGATTATAATGCTGACTGCAAATTCTTAGCAAATGAAGTTGTGCTCACTCGAGAATACTTCTCATCTAAGATGCTGCAAATAACATGCTCTGCTATACTCAGTATGGTACCACTTGCCCATTACTGCTGGGGCCAGGTCAAGCATCAGCTCTTATAAACTGATTTTTAATAAATAAAATTAAGAAGAACAAATTACTACTATTTTTATGCTAGAAAATCATATACAGTATTAATTGTTTAAGTCATCACTGGAAGGCTTATGTAATAAATATTTTAAACACTTTATTTCTCAAAAATAACCGCAATACCTCAAATTACGGTGTGACAGTCAGAAAATATTAACTTTAGCGTCACTTGCTGTATTTGCAGAACAAATACAACCCTGAATTAGGGCTCAGGGAATGGAATATTTAGTTTGTACAATCTAAATATATCTCTCAGGGAAAAACAATTAATTATCTTTGTTACTGCCACTACTGCTGAGAACAGCTGCAATTTCTGGCTTGCCAAGTTCACGTCATTGAGGGTTATTCCTATTAATATCAATTAAGATCTAAACTGTTTGAGTCTCTTCAATAATGACACTCAAGTAGATTTAAAGTGCCATTTCCCATTTCACAGAAAGCACACCTGTAGCAGATCAGTGACATCTTTTTTTTTTTTTTATCTTAAAAAAAAAAATATAGATATGATTCACTGAAATGGTTTGAGCAGTGGTAACTGAAGGACAGGAATTCCTGGGCTAGCTCCAAAGACCTGTGTATTTACTTCCACATACGAAGCGTGGTAAAAATTTCATTCCTGAATTGAATGGGAGATTCTATTAGACCATAATTTAGGGATTGTGACTAAATCAGCCCATGAAGTTGGGTCATGCTGGCATTAAGCACCTTATGTGACTTCACTGCTGAGTGCACTTAGAGACCCCCATCAGCTGGAGCAAAGTCCTCCCTGCCCACCTCAGCCTTGCCTTGCATCCACCTAAACTCTGAGATCACCAGAGAAATTTACATTCTCCCCTTAAGAGAAGTCCATTCTTGTCCTCACAACTTTTGGCTTTTGCTCTCATGGCTATTTTAAGTTACACAACTCTATTTCTCATTAAGACATTGTGGCCTGATTAGTATAAAGAAGCATTAGTATCATGCAACAAGTTTCTTTAAACTATAAGCAAACAAGTTCACATACCAGAAGACTAACATTGATTGAATCAAGACTAACTAAACTCAGAGGTAGGAATTAATAAATTAACATTTTTTCATCATTTACCTTCTCTTTGACTGATAACAATACAGGACTTTACTTTCCTCATCCAATCCTCCTTCACACTTCAAGGACATATTGTTAAACAGCTTCTTCTTAGATTCATTTTCTGCAGTGGCATTGAAAGCAGGGGAAAAAAATCCTAAAAATACCCCAACAAGAAACCACAGCAACAGTTTCAAAGATATTTCCAAAGATCCCATTGTGAGACAAATTTCCCCCCTAACCTGTCATAAATTTAAGGTAACATCCAGCAACGTACCAAAGATGTTTGAAAGCTGTTTTCTGTATCTGCACAAATAAAGTATTTTTCTGTTGTTTCCTACCTAGTAATGATAACCATCATAAAAATTTAGAAAGTTTATGCAAAAATAAGTCTTCAAATCCTGGCAGATACAAATACCAGGGAAAAAAAAAAATCAAGACATTTTAAGGGCAATTTTACAAGAAGAATAAACCATATGGTTCATTTTAAAGAAAATCTCATGTTATCACTGAGGACAAGAACAGTATTCCAGGTAGAAGACATGAATATTGAAGATGACCTAAGGTGATGAATGCAGCTGGATACACAGGGGAAGACTCTTTTTAACTCACAACACCTGTTTAAAGATATTTCAATGATCCCTTGAGACATGCTGGATATTTGAAAGTGTTTTGGAAATGTGCCTTTTGAGGGAATAGAAAGATGACATTGTAATACTGTAAACAGGCTTCAAAAATGTAAAAGTTTCGATCAATGAAAATGAGAATACAAATAGGATAAGATGCTCTGGTCAAACATTATTTTATTAATTGTTTTGCTAAGTGGACCAAGGAATATTTTTTATCATAATTGTTAGACTTTGACAGAGAAGATGGTAAGTCAAATATAGGTGACCGTGACTTTCCCAGAATTTCCAGCTGGGAACATTGATGTGTTTTAAGCAGCCACTGGAGGGGCAGAGGGAAGCCTCCCGAGGACATTCCAGGTGAGCTCAGCAGGATTCAGGGCTCTGTTGAGATCTCTGCACACCATTCCCATCATCCCCACGGACTAAGGCACAAACAGGCAAACTATGCGTGCTGTGCTGCACAACAGAAATAGTTTTTAAACTGTCTTGGCCACTGGTTTGCATTTGGCAGACAGATCACTTTTACTCTTTCCATCTCTTGTGGTGTTGGAGATCCACATCACAAAGTGTTTTACCCCAGCCCAGACCCGGGGCAGCACTTTCCTTTGCTTTCATTCAATCAGAAATTTCACACTGGGAATGATTTTAGCTTAAAAAGGGCATGACACAAAGCAGTCTGAAGAGTGGGGAGGTAGAGCTGGGTCCATAATTTCCCTCTTGTGGTGGACGGGTGACCACCTTAACTTCCCACAGAGATTAATCTGCTGTGCCAAATAAACTTCACCTTCTGCAGCACTAAGGAGGAACAGTACAAACTCTCACACTTGCAAATATGAACGAGTTACAAAACCATGTTTCCAGAGCTCTTCCAAACTCCTTTGACTTTACCTTTGAAAAATGAGGTCTTTAAGGCTTTTATTGGACGCTTGCATGAAAACCACTTTCAAGGTTTCACACCCTTACTGTGCCTGACCTCAGCAAGGACTTGTTTGGTCCTCATGGATTTCTGCATTGGCCCAAATGGCACTGGACACCATCTCCCTTCTAATTTCTAAGTGACATCATTTCTGGTCTATATGTGGCTCAGAAGATGATGAGCAACTGGCACACCTCTCCTAGGCATAAAGGCTTGAGAGAATTGAGGTTGTTCAGCCTGAAGAAGAGAAGACTCTGGAATGACCCAAAGGTGCTACAGGAGAGCTGGAGTGGGATTTTTGACCATGACCTGACAGAACAAGGAGGAATGGCTTCAGAGTGACAGAAGACAGATAAGAAGAAATTCTTAACTGTGATGGCAGTGAGGCTCTGCTGCAGGTTGTCCAGAGACAACTGTGGATGCTCCATCTCTGGAAACTTTGAAGGCCAGGTTGGAAAGGGCTCTGAGCAACCTGACGTAGTTGAAGATGTCCCTGCCAATGGCAGTGGGGTTGGACTAGCTGACTTTTAAATGTCCCTTCCACAAAGTATTCTGTGATTCAATGATGTTTTAGACAAGCCATTGGGAAGAAATACATATCTCTCATTTGAAGAGAGAAAAGACTAATAGTACCAGAGGACTGCTGTTAAGGAAGCAAAAGCTAGATGAAATTATGTTGAGATAAGACAGTCAAGAAAGATGAAAATAGAGACAAATACAAATATTAAAAATTATGAGGATGAAGGCAAAACAAAAAGCAGCTTGACGAGTTAGTAGCTAACATGAAACATCTTTTTTGCACTTAGAAACCGGACCTCTGCACATTCAAATCCACAGAGGAACCAGGTGAGTCAGAAGGAACCTTTTATCAGTGCTACACTGCGTTTGCATCAACTAGACAGAGAAAATAACCTTTGAAACTCAAGCCCTATTCATCATTCAAAACCAAATGCAGCATTGCTCCTGTTTGACTCAATGCTGCTCCTAATCAGCTGGGGTAGACTCACTTTATTGGCTTAAAAGTTCATTTTTATTCTGATCAGATTCCCTGATAGACACTTTTGTGTTTCCTTGTCTTGTCAAAAGAAACACAGGACCAAGACAATCTCAATGCTGACATTTCAGTACATAATAGTACATTTATCATTCAAAAGCAAACATTTTATTTTAAAAAGTAGCTTTCTGCAGCAGGTAAAAAGCCTTTTAAGCTTTTCTAGTCGTGGTAAGGTCCAACACCACCAACATAAAAGAGACCACTTCATGAAAGATTCCGATTTTCCCCCCAACCCTGAAGGTAACTGCTTTAAGCACTGCATAAATTAAAATTCAGCAACACCAAACTTAACCTAGATAGTTACTTTACATAACTTAAAAGTAATGAATAAAAGAAATCTGCTGAACTACACAAATTACAGGGAAGTCATTTTATGAGCTACCTAGAAGTAACAACCTCTTTGAAAAGTTGCATTTTTTTTTATCCTTACCAAACCCAAGCTAACATTTCCCACTTTCTCCATTTTCTGTCATTTTTCCAATACCTCACGAGAAATTCTGTTGCCATTATTCATAATTTCTGGTCAGGCTTTTCCTCCTCTAGGCATGCTAATACATCATTAACCCAGGCAGGACAGCTTCTCTGAGTTTTCTGGAGTGCTTCCCACAGAAGGGCACAAGAGCACTCACCTCTATTTCTACTTGCCACAATGCTACATTGGTATCACACACACACCTGTATTTGTAGATACAAAACTAATTCACACACCAATGTGAAGTCCCACTTTCTTCCTTGAGTATTAGTACATCCATATAAATAATTTATAATTCCAGCTTGCTGAAACAATATCTGGGGAATGAAAATCACCAAGAGAAGAGATCAAGTGAAATATATTTATTTAGCAAAATGAAGCAAAGGCTGACAGGAATATCCTCACCATCTCTGAAGAAGTTAGAGACACAGGAAAAAAAGAATGTTTATACAGGTGTCCTTACACATTAGTACCTAGATTGGCCATGACTTAATGTAAAGAAGGTTAGAAAACCTAAATTTTGAGAGATATTTCCATAGTGATCAGTAAAGGCATAAAATTTATAATTAAAAAAAAAACCAACAACAACAAAAAACCCCAAACAGTGGAGCTTAAAGAAAATTATGATTGGGATATAAAGCTGTTATATATAACACATTCCCAACATTCTTGAACAACAAAGCACAGACAGTATGGCCAAAACTTTCCTAATGAGCATGTTTAAACTTGATTTTCACATGTTTACTCAAAACTATTATCAAAAGCAATTTTTCACTGCAATGCCAAGACCAGACGCTGGCATCTGCCAACTTGCATTTAAAACCAACAGCCAAAGGGAAAAGTAAAATGGTACCATGATGCACCCCTTGAAAAATCTCTGTCCTCCTCTTAATTGCAATGACCCCAAAGTAATGAGCATTTCCTGGAACACGCAAAGTATTCTTTTTTTGATGAGGACAGAATATATTTGTTTCCCAAATTAGGTGGAACCCTACAGATGTTGGCATTAAGCGTACTGATGGGAATCATGATCATCTGTCAGAAAAATGTATAAATCCTCTGGGCTCTATAACAAGTTGACAACGTTCCTGTGAACTATTAACTAGGCACAATGCAGACATTGACATTTAACTCTGTATTTCCACTGGATTTTTTTCCAACTCATCATTGCTCTCTCCAGTTTTCTCAGGCTCTGCATTTTATAGAAATGACCATATGTTTAGATTTGTATTTGATGACATAATTGCAGATCTGCAGCAAGTGAGCAGCTTGAGCCCTTCATGGGAGCTGCGTTTTGGCCCCAGAGCTCAAGAAACCTTCTACAATGCGGTGAAAGACATTGACAATTTCCAAATTGCAGCAATGAAATGGATATTTATATTGTCAGCTATAGCAGAAGCAGGAAAACAGGCAGCCCTTAAAATAAACCAGGTTACTTTTATAAAACTTAGGGAGGAAACAGCAAATTCAAATCTAAGGTTTTGCTTTCTATGCAGAAGAGGAGTTGGCTTTTCTGTAGGACCATCATCATTTACAAGACTGCAACGTGGTAAGACAGAAACAAGTGTTTAATGAAGTTGTGGGTGGTAGAAAACAGCTTCTTGCTCAAAAGAGCAAAATTAGACTTGTCCTTGTCAAGAATTCCTTCATGAACCCAAGGACCCTCTCCTTCAATAAAAGTTTCACTGGAAGGGGTATATTTTCCACATACAGACAACATGATTGATTTCTTGACAGCTTTTTTTCTGCTTAATCTGCTTAACTAAAAACATCTCCAGCCTGCAACTTCTGAAACACCCAAAAGAGAACACCCTCCAGGGACAGGACCATGAGATGGGCATGGGGCAGGGGATAATTAACAAGAACTTCATGTATCTCTCATGCTCTCTCATTCTTGACTGTGAGAGTGGGCAGGCCCTGGTACAGGTTGCCCAGAGAAGCTGTGGCTGCCCCATCCCTGGAAGCGTGCAAGGCTGGGTTGGACCGGGCTTGGAGCAACCTGGGCTAGTGGAAGGTGTCCCTGCCCATGACAGAGGGATTGGAACTGAATGATATTTAAAGTACCTTCCAACTCACACCATTCTATGATTCTATGCCTATGTGCAACATATTGGGTCACCATTTCAGAAGGGCTCCAGAAGACAACATGTCATCAGATGCAGCACAACATTTCTCTCACGAATCGCACACAGCCTTTTAAAGCTTTTCAGTTTTGAGAATCTCAGCTGAGGATGTAAATTAAGTATTTTAAAGTCACTGAAGAAGCCCTGAGCACTTCTGCCCTCTTCAACTGTTCTCCAAACTACAAAAGCAGAAGAAAGTAACTGGAATTGAGGCATTCACTGGAACATTCTAGTGCAGCTGCACCTTGCCATCCTGCCAACCCTTTGGAGTTGGGGACCCTTGAGCATCTCTGAGCTTTGCTGGCTATAGGGTCATGCACATTGAGTTCCCCCATACAGGAGATCACTCCATGCAGTACTTGAAGCACATGCAAACTTTTGCTTGAATTGCTTCTCTTTTTTCTGTATTTTTAATTACTAAAACTGTTACTAGACTTTAAGATTACAGATAAACCAAAGCAAGCATTTGACTTCATGTGGCTATAAAATATCTTTAAGCACTATGTTAGGAAATGCTTGATTTTCTTCTAGTGCCACAGGCAGCCAAACTCCAAAATCTGACCTGGAATGAAACTTTTGTCCTCTGCATTCTTCTAATCAGAATATTAAAGTAAATAAAATTCATCCAATGGAGCTAATTATCATTTCAACAGAAGTAGAGCCAAGATTCAAGAAGGGAAGTGTTATTAAAAAAACCCAAACATACAATCAACAAAATCTTGTACTCTCTACAAAAATGTAATTGGTCTAACTTGATATAGATGTACTTTAGTTCTTGGATTCAAAAAGCAAAGCTTGGTTACAGCAGTAGAGAAAGCTATCATGATCATCCTAATTAAAAATTTGCCAAGTTATTTATAGTATAATACAAGGAAATGACATTCATTATCCTATAAACTCTTCAACAAACCATTAAAGCACTGTAATAAAATCAATTGGCAAAAAGAGGTGCAATTATATTCATACTCATGTAAACTTCTTAGTGAACTAAAACCAAATCATCCCTGTCTCAGCGTTCCTTACACAAGCAGTGCAAAGGTGTTTGAGAGATTTAGAAATACAAAAGTAGCTGTTGATTAGCATGTGAACTGCTGTGTAACTTCTAATTCAGTAGCCAACTGCAATTACACTACAGGTTTGCGGAGCACAGAGTTCAGAAGAAGAAAGAGAAACTTCAGAAAGCAGGTACAACTCAAGAAAATATAAATAAAACCCTGAAACTATTTTACCACCCTTTACAACCTGTTGGTTTACTCCTAATTAGCTGATGAAGCTGCATTCTGAAGTCTTTCTATCACCATACACACAATTAAGTCATAAGCAATCAAGGAAATTAGAGGAAAATTAGAAACAGGATTGTCATAAGGCATTGATCACCTACACCTGCAATACACATCTGCTGGAATTTAACTTGCATCATGAAACAACTGGACCTTTTTATCATCTATTTAATTTTTTCATATATATTTTAAGAGCAGCATTGTCCACAACCTGGGCTGTTTCAGATAAAGAAAATAATTGCCCTATAGGTCAGCCTTTCTGATTCATGGTAGCAGTAAGAACCAGTTGCAATGAACATTTCACAAAGGTAGAAGTGAACACGCCATAGGTTGCCAACACCTTTCCAGCGCCAATCCTATTTAAGCCCATTTAGAAAGGCATTACGTTACATTTCTATCAGCTCTGCTGCCCTATCAATTTCTCAAGCAAGAAAATAAAAGTTCATCACCCTTACCTCTATCAGCATGTCCTACATCAGACCCAACACCCAGCCCAGGCCTGACCTTTGGCAACGCTCACAGGGGGGAGCTGCTACCTGCCAGGGTTTGCTTTCCCATCAGCTGAGCTGCAGAGTAATCCCTCATCGATTCATTTGGCATAAAGTGCAATAGAATAAATCGTGTTTTTTCAAGCTCAAAGGTTGGTTAAGCACCTGCAATAACAAAACGAAATCCTGTGGCTTTGCCAACATATATATATTTTGGAGAAGCAATTAATGTCTCTGAGGTAGCATGTTAGTGGAAGGGCAACTCTGTGCTTTGATCTCATTAGTGACAATGAATCACGACTGGAATTCACCAGTGTGAATAAAAGCAGGAGACTAAGCTCACGTCCATCTCTTCTGCTGCAGAAAAACATGAGACTGTAACTAGGACTTCCTCACAATAACATAGACTGTACTTAGAGTCATCCTTTCACCTCTTAAAGTGACAAATAAAACACAAACTTAGCTATATTTTATTATTTCTAAGTAGCCTATCTTTTCTTTCTTTTATCTAAGAGCTCTTTGACAACTTCCACGTATAGGAAATGTTTGTACCATACCTCACACGTGCTTAGTCCTCTGAATAAGAGAAGCCAATTACTTGCATATCTTAAGACCCCCTAACCCCTGTTACACATATTTACGAGAAACTTTGAAATGACCACTCCCTCCAGTGTAATTTCAATTTAGAAAACCTACTAATTACGCAAAAAAATCCAATACCCCACATTGAGGCTATAAGGTACCCTCAAAAACCAGCTCTCCCCACACTCTGCAGGCACTGCTGGCTTTTGCTGGCAGCAAGGCATTTCAACACAGTGCTAAGCAGAAAGATTACTGGAAAGCTGGAGCTCACAGAAACAGCTGTTTTCTCTCTGGTAATGTAGAAACTAAGTTTCACATCACTCGCACTCTCGTGAGAAATATGAGCAATGAAAAAACCCATTTTTGTCCCTCTGCTGTTGGACTCCAGTGGAGAACAGGAACATCTGTTTCGGCTGAGCACCCCCCACCAGCTGACAACTTGAACTGAAAAACAGTCCAAGGACCCAACACCAAATTTGGATGTTTTCTTTCTCTGTCATTAATATCTCTTCTCTTACAATAAAGCTTTTGTTTGGGTTGGTTTTGGGTTTTTTTTAATACTCAGTGTAAGGTGAAGAATCTACACAAAGAATGTTGAAGGGCAAAAAAACCCCCCAAAATCGAAGAGCAACACCTCTTCCCACTGAGCTGTGATGTCCTTCAGGCTTATAACATAAGCAGTGATGCATACTCATGCCAGCAGAACAATGATGAGAGGGGGGGAACCATTCAGCATGCAAAATCGAGGCACCAGATTTAGAAACAGTGCTACAGGTAAATCCAGGAGGCACCTTCTGACACTCCCTCAGTAAAGTACCTGCTACTCAGCTCCAAAAGCAGCACCCCTCCCCAGTTCCTCTGTGCCCTGGAAGATAACTCAGGCAGAGACCCCATTATAAATGTTTTCCTTCCACAAAAGTTATGGATTTTCCACTAGGAATTACTGAGCAAGTTCTTATATTTATGTACATACATACATTTATATTGCAGCTGACACATGAGGGTTCAGTTGGAAGGGACCTACAGTTCCTTATCTGGCCCACCTGCAGCAAACACAGCCATGACCAGCTGGCCTTAAATCTCCACAGTGCACAGCCAGGGATGGACTCACAGGAGCAGGATTTGGCCCTTCAGAGAGATCAGTGAGGTTTGTATTTCTTGTTGTGCATTTTCCTGTGTGTATTTCAGCTTCGTGCCATCTCCTGCACTGACAGCACTATTAATCTGAGCAGGAGAAATACAAGGCAATTAAAATATTACCTTCTTCCTTAACCCTTCTGGAAATTCTGAGCAGTTCCATTTCAGAAAGGAGAGGAGAAAAGATCAACCTCACTTGCTTTTCCTCTCACCGGCTTCAAACTTACATGTTTAATATATCCACAGTGAATATAAGTGAATTTAATGGCTTTATTGGACTACACTTTACAGGGCAGATAATGTACAAAGCAATGTGGGAAAATAACAAGGACACAAATGAAACTCAAACATAATTAAATCTGTTTATGATCCCTCTTCCCTGAATTTACACAGTTTGGGACTTGCAGAACCATTCAGCCAGTCCCCTGGCTGGAGGGCAGCCAGCCTTCAGCAGGGATGGATGCCATGAACACAAAGCTGGGACCAGCTGAGAGAAGAGGATGAACTTGGGGGACAGAGCTAGGAGAAGCCATTACTGCCTGTTTAAAAGGTTTGGTTTTTTTTTTTTTTTTTTAATTAGTTATTTTTGTAATAGAGGAAAATTTGAGAAGCCATATCCAAGGAAACAAGCCCTCCATCTAAGCAAACTAAAACCTTTTCTTGTTTAAGTAAAATGCTGGAGTGGCAGCAAACATTTTTGTTTGCTCAAATGTTGATGCTGTTTATTTAGCATCAAGAGAAAAGATGAAGGGAGGATGAAGAGGAGGAATGTGATATGTGATAAATTCAGTGCAAGAACGCATGCGGAATGAAAAACCTCACTTTACTCCAAATTCAAATTTCACAGACACCCACTATATTTTTGCCCCACACAAACTTCATGTCCTGTTTTTAAACAACTGAAGACCTGCTTGTGATTGAAGCTATTTGTAATGACTAAAGGGATCATGTAATATTTTTCCAAACTAGACTCAGGAAAGGACTTTCATGAACTCTAAAAATAGGATTAAGCACCACCACCCCTAAATGCTGCTAGGACATATTCCTTCCATTTCCAAACCTGAGCCTGCCACCTCTTTTTCATGGCTCTTGCAGACAAGCACAAAGCCAGGCAAAACCATGTTTTCCTCTCTTTTATAATCCTACCAGAGGGGCTACTTTCCTTTTTGTTTATATTCTGTTTGCTAAATATTATTCCCTCGTTGCTTTTCCTCTTTTTAGTTATTTCAATTTTTATTTAAAAAGGAACTGAAGATGAACAAACTTTCTCTCCCCCTCAAAAGAAGACAGCTTGTCAGACATCTTTATGAAGTGACCAGGTGTTTCTGAAGGCTTGGTTTGCTAATGGGAACAGCTAGGGGCTGAAGTTCTTCAAAAATTTAGGCCTCCAATTACCTGCTGCTGTCTCTAAGCCTTCTAAAGAGATAAAGAAAATGAAGACAGGGAAAACATTTGATCTTTCATGCTATCTCCTCGTAGAAATTCCTTCCTATCTTTTAAACACATTTAAGGCAAGTCCTGGAAGTAAAAGCATATGCGCCAGTGGAAGTAATTGTATGATACTGCAGAAGATCTGGCTTTGAAGAAAATCAGCATTCAGTGTATAAATAGTACATGTGCTGCATTTTGCCTGGTTTTAGTGTTCTGCAAAACTTGTGTATGTGTATTGAGATTTTGTCAAAGTCACAGAAAAAGTTTATTTACTTGTACTGTCTGGTTGATACACAGAAGATTTAAAGGCTAAAACAGTAAATGGCATTTTGCCACCAACTTCAAAAGGGTTGGGATCTTCCCTTTAGCAAAATTACATACAGAAGAACCACTGAGTTGTTACTTTTATATAACTTCCACAAGATTAGCATAAAATAAGCAAAGAGCTTTGCTCAAAATGACATTATAATCTGCCAGCTTTCAGTGCAAGGGAAACAGTGACCCATTTCCAGGGGAAATCAGGAGATCTGGCCACTCAGACTATTTGTTACAAGCTTCATGAAACAAGGAACGTGAGTAGGGCACACAGTTATGTTCAGGCAAGTGTAATAGCTTCTGATTCACTCTGCCAGCACTGCTCACACTCTTGTAGGGAAACAAAACCATGCTGACCTGGTAATAATACTGTAAACAGAGCCAGAAGATGCTGCATCATGCTCAGTCACTGCTGGTGGCACCAGGGGTGTCACAAGAAGGGTCCAGGCAGCAGAGACTGAAATCCCCAGCTAAGGGAGCAGGTCTTGGTTCAGGGAGAGGTGAACAACCCCAACACTGGTGCTCCAAAGGGAACATGCTGTAGGAAGACTGGCCTAAGACGAAAGTTTATGAAAAATGCTGCCCATATGGGTTTGAAGTTTTGCTCTTTCTGGAGCAAGTACCTCTGATTTATTTAATACACTGGTGTCTATGTACCTCCACTCACACAACAGTGGCAGACTGGAGCATTCTCCTCAAGGCTGGTATCAACATTCATTAGATAAATAACAAGAAATGTCTCACTTTTCACCTTTCAAATCATCCTGGAGGGTCATGTTGCTAGTAGCCTAATGGTGAAGAGCCTGTATATCAAAGCAGTTGACCCCCTTCTCAAACTCCTCAGCTACAGCCAAATTTTCATCTCTCAGGGGAACAACCAAACTATGGCTTTTGCCTATGGACTCCACACTCCCCCTCTGAAACCACATCAACACCCAGCCATTAACACTTATCTCTCCCCAGATGAGAGACAGCACTGGCATCAAGGATCCCACCAGATTATGTGCCAGGATTGGCTCCAGCCTCTGCTTCTAGGAGGGCTCAGATAGTTTTGCATTGAACAATTACTGAACAATGATAAAAACAGTCACCTTGAAAAGTCTAACTAGTTTTCCAATCACACCTCTTTATCATCTCTCCAGAAGGATGCTCAAACCTCCTTGAAAAAAGTTAATGGAAAAGTTTAATAAATCTGTGAAATCTATCTTGAGAAATCAACCAGAATTAATTGCCAACAAAAATCATCTTCTGTTCAAGATGGAAGGGAACAAACCACTTGGGCGTGGCATTTATGGACTGTTTGCAAAAAATACTCAATTCTTTCAGAAATTAAAATGAGTGATAAAACTAGCAAAAGCTGATTGTCTTGAAGTAAAACTCAAGAAATACAGCACACATGCTTGGGAGTTTTTGTGGCATGGTTTGCTTGTTTTGTCATTAAATCTTTCACTCAGATCATATACTTTATAAAAAAAAACCCATAAGTTTTCTTCTTAAAATTAGAAGTTACCTAGGCTTAAAAACAGCTGGTTGTAAGACACCAAGTCCACGATTCTATGAAGTAACTCTGTGCCTTACTAAAATTCACTTTTCTTGCTAGTTAAGCCCTCAGAAAACAAAGTTTGTAAGCAAGTGATAACTCTCACTCACATTATAGCAGCACACAGCTGACCCGTCTCCTGCAGCTTATGATGATGGAGAACCAAGTACAACACGTAGCACTTCAGAACAGTGTCCGGATGATGCAGGAGCATCAGGACTGCTGCAATCAGCAAAGAGAAACATGGTCCCTCACATTACACCTGCTCCCAAAGGGTTAGATGATAAGAAATGCTGGCAGCTGCTGAAAGGAGAAAAGCTCAATGAATTATATGAGCTGCATTAAAGCAGCTCTCACATTAGCTCCACATCTAAGGGACAAAGGTTTGAGGTGGGGAACTGAATCTTAAACCACAGGAGGTCTGGACCATTCTCTGTGGCCAGTCTCTTGTTACATTAACCCTGAGATGGAAACTTAGCATTTAAAACCTTGATATTTCTCACTTGCCAGTAGGCTCTTACCCAACTCAAATGTGAGCCACTGAAAAGATGAAACAGCTCCAGGAGAAGCAGATCTACAAACCTGTTACATTGCTACAACGACCTGAGACCATTTCATGCCCTCAGTTTGGTTTTTTAAAACACATCTCACCTGCCCTTTTCATACCTATCTCCTAGAACAGTAAAAGAAAAAATTAAGTGGTTTTAGCAGTTTAACTGTGTGACAGCCAGGAAATCTAGTTAAAGTGTCCCAGTGTCCTACATTATGGGACCACGTTATCATCTTGTTTCGAATGGCCACTGGATACAGGCCAGGTATCAGGATTTTAATTAACAGCTAATTAGGGACATGGTTCTTATCTTGGAGACTCCCAATAATCTGTAGATCTCTCAGTGGTGATTACATCCTTTACAACTGTTTTACACAAATTGGAGGGATCCTTCTTCACATTTAACATTCCACCTTGGCTTTTGTGAGCACACTAATGGCATTAATTCCAACAGGTCAGCAATAGCTTTAAAAAAATCAAGTTACTTCAAATTAAACACTATTGAAAAGGCTCTTTTTTTCCTAAAAATTAAGTAGCATTTATGCTGTCATTTATTGAAAAGTGGGGTTTGAAAGTTTGCTAGACTTTCAGTTTTTAAAAAGTAAAGATACAATATTTGAAGGATGTTCCTCTGTCAACAGGGCACAAAATAGGAACTTTATACAAATTTCAGATATTTTGGTGAATGAATTCCCCCCATTACTATATATATATGTATGTATAATTTAAACAGAATTAATGGGTTGAACTCCTTTAAAAGGAAGGAAGTGCTTGATACAAAACTCAACTTCTCCCTTGGGCAAACACATTTTCCATTAGCCCCAGCCTACAAATCTCAGCACTGAATAGTACAGGTAGAAAGAGAGAAGAGCAATTTAGATTGTTCTGGGACTTGAGGGAACACTCCAACATCCCAAGATGTAACCCTGGCATTTTAAATTGCATAGCAGCACTGTGGCTGCCAGTCAGCCTCCAGCACCAGATAGTGCTTCTCAATTCATATTAAGAAGGGATCCACTGTGTGAGGCTGATTAGACAAATACATTTTGCTGACATTGCCAGAAACAGTTATTTTAATACAATGGAGTAAGTAGCTGAGGCAAATTTAAGTTTGACCTTGAAAATAAGGTATTACACAACTGATAGAATAAAAAAATCTATGATATGAGAGAAATACAGAAAAACTAAAGCAGTTCAGTGGTAAACCAAAACATACAGCTATTGGAGTCAATATGATTTACCTTATCTAACCAAATTTAGGATCAGGCCCCATCTACACTGCAGACTTGACTAAATTACACCATTTCAGCACTCTCTTTGCCTCTTATTCAGAATAAAAGGAAATATAAGTGAGATCTTTGCTGAACATTGCATAGAATCACAGATAACCTGAGCTAGAACATTTGTACAGTTATTATCTGACCTGTGGGTACGGGACACTGTGCCTGAAGGGAAGCAATACGCTCTTTGCTTTGCAAAGTATCCGCATCAAGCTTCAGGAAACAAAGAACTGATACAACCCAGACACACAAATCACTTTCAAATAGACAGTCAAATCCATTTCTCTATCCATTTATACCCAAGAACCTAAATGATTCTCCTTTGCTTTCACCAGCAATACAGTCTGGCCTGGCAAAAGTGCTCTGACACAGCAGAACAACGTAGGAGGGTATTTTTCAATCCAAGCTGCTCAAAGAGTTCTGCATGTTTGATGTGGTTTATTCCAAATCATATACAGACAGTATGGTTTGCCATACGCAGCTTTATCAATGCACAAGTAAACTTCCAAGCTAACTCATGCCATACAAAACCCACCATGCTTTCCCAGCTGACTTCAGAGAAACCCTGGAAAAGCATTTCTGAGATTGCAAACCTCAGCTCTGCCAGGGTCAACACCAACTCCAGTCCAGGTTTCCCCAGTGGCACCTGCAAAGGTTCTTTTCTTTTTCCTTTAGCACATTCCTGTCTCTCAGCTGTTGCAGCACTGTTGCATCCCAAAGTCTGTGCAGCAAATAGCAGTCCCAGTTCAACTATGGCTAATAATACACTATTTGGATGTTTCTCTGCCTCGTATTAAAATTTCCTTGCACGGGTCTTCCATAAAAATAAACCATCCCTTTTTACCCCCACATGCATTTTCTCTCCCACAGACCCTGAGCGAGCAAACAGCAAATTTCTCCTACCAACAGACCTGAACAACAAGTTACTCTTCCTGAACACTGAAAGTAATCATTTCTCTTCCCCCAAGTGCAACCTGAGACCTATTTTCAAAAATATTTTATAATATGGGCAGTACCAGGGCATTAAATTGTCAGCAGAACAGCCCTCACACCAGAAATCTCAGGAGCCCCCCCAGTCTGGTTTTAGTGCAGGAATGCTGGAGACCCACCCCAGAGACAACGTACCCTGCCTTACCTTCCTGATCTTCACACAATTTGCTATTCTTTCAGTGCAATCACTGCCTTAAGATGTCTGTAAAGAAGTGGTCTTTTCCATTTCACTTTGCAGCCCCTAACCAGCCTCACCCACAGCAAGCATAAAAACCAACACTTCTTCCAAACCCAAAACTCACCTTACTTGACTCTCTCTTTTCACCCGCAAACTGTTTATTTTATATAAATATTATTATCACTCACCTTGCTTATTCTGTGCAGTCCCATATTCCTGATTATTCACTCTTCCCACACGAAAACCCAAAAACTCCTCTCCCACAGCATCACAAAGCTGCTGCTTTTCTTTGTCCCTCCCTGCTTCCTTATCAGGTCCAGGTGTTTTCCATCAAGTCTAACGAGGAGGCAAAGATTAATCACAGCTGACCTGAATTCTCTTTAATCACACCTGGCCTGAACTTTTACCATCTTAAAAGGATCTGAAATCCTGCAGGATGCCTTGTAGCTTTATTTAGGATCTTGCAAAGACTGTATGATAGAACATAAACACACATGAAATAAAACACATGTAACTAGCTTGCTCTGTTGCACTAGTGTGTGTTTCTTGGTTATGGGGCTGTTAGAGGAAATCACTCTTTTTTGTAGTGTTTTGCTTAGAATATGCAGTGTCCCCTCAGCCCAGAACCACAGGCAAGTTTGGGAGCTTTCTGGCAAGAGAAGGGGCAAATAAACCAGTTGCTGGGATAATCCCAGTACCCATGTGCTTTATAATGGTGTGGCCCCATGGTATATAATGCTGGGTGAGGCTTACCTCCCCTTCAAGCCAGGTAGCTCCCTCAAGAATAACAAGGGGTAACCTTTAGCCAAAAACTCAGCAGCTGAAGGGTGGTTGTTGGATCTCAGTTCTAGAGTAAGTACTCAAATACGTCATAAATCTCCCATTAGCGTCTGGGTCTCGCAGGGAGGATCCAGCAGTGGAGTTTATAGAGTTATAATCACTGACATCAGACAAAGCTTAGAAGGAAATCATAGATGTGTTCAGGCTCACCTGCCAGTGGGGCTATTAAAGAACAAAACAAACAGAACTGGAAATTATATTAATATGTGGTGATAAAATCAAATTCATTCTAAGTTCACTCAACTATCCAGTAGTATTACCTAATGCGCTGCCTTTCTTGCTTTGTTTTTCTTACCCCAAGAAAAGCCCTTTTGAGTAACGTGTCACACATCATCAGGATGGGGTGTGGTGGCTCTGAACGTTTCAAAAGCAGCAGGTTGCCAGAACTCTGGTTAATGGCTGGTTTTCCACTGTATTTTTGACATCACCTCTTATAACTGCCTATTGGTATTTCCAGCAAATCACTTTTGCACCACAGCCTGTGGATTCATAGAGACCGGGGAGGGATAACTCAAATTAGCAGTTGGAAACACTATTTTCTTCTTTTTACATTTTTCTGGGGTTTTTTACACGTGTTAATTCTATGCCATCTGCACTCATTCTGTGCATACCCCGCCCAGTTGGCTTGAAATTTCTTTTCACTGATTAAAGATGGGTTCTAGATGAGCATTTATCTGATCACTTTAAAGGTTTCATGCATGCCAAGAAAGTAAATGTTACAAAAAAATACAAATATCAAAATAACCTGTTTATTTATTACTGCTCCAGTCAAAAAGCAACATTATTTTTAAAAACAATTTTATATAAATATATTGCAAAATAGTCCAACACAGCAAATCAGACAAAATCACAAATCTGAGCATCACTATGATCTTCTGATTTAAGTAATAGAAAACCAATATATAATAAACCACTGGTTTCCAGGGTCATTATTGATACATTTGGGTTGTCTAAAAAGGACACCTGCCAGTGGCTGACCAGAAGCATAATTCTTTTTTCCAATATTCAGTTTTCCTTTTCTCCTTCTTTTTTTTCCCCCCATTCTTTTGGTGAACAACAATCAGGGTCATTATTATTTTTTTTTTCCTGTATTTTGCATTTTTCTAGAATAATAGCAAATATCATACACGAGGTAGAATATACTGATTAGGTCTGTAATTTGACATCATAATTTTGTATGGTTCTTGCATATTAATGGTGCTGATGGGAAGAACAAATTGAAAGCAGTTATTAGAACATTTAAGCTGAATTTTCTTGCATAAGCCATTTTCATATCATGTCACCATAAAAAAAAAAAAAATTGTGATGAATGTTCCCCCTGAAGCTGACAAGTTACAAGGGCTTGTACTAAGGGAATAATAACTCCAAGATTCATAAAAACGGTAATTACTTTATCAACCTTCTAGTCACATTGCAGACACACATACTGAATCACTCCAAAATAACACTGACATAAAAATTAGACTTTGTGTTAATATTACACTTTTTACTCGAGGCTTCCTTTTAAAAATATATAGGTCCAATATATTACTAATTACCCTGACACAAAAAAAAATCGGGTTTATGTCATATATCTTTAAATACTGAGGTAAGGCTGGATGGGACAGAGAGAAAAGGGAGTAAATATCAGGAGGAAAGAAGCATTCCAGTTCAAGGATGACATTGCTGAGGTGTAAGTTACTATATATTCTGTCTAGGAATAGCAAAGCTTAAGCTGACAGCTCTTTATAAGACACCATCTTCTTGGACAGTGTCCCAGGAAAGGCAGCAGAGATAAAAGTACTCCATAAACCAAATCAGCTTAAAATGGAGTTTGATTAATTAATAAAGGAGATTATGTGGTCATGTCACTACCAAGGAAGATCCACATCTCTCCTGGCTTCATCCACTACCACACCAGCTGTGAACAAGATCCCCAAACAGGTCCAAACAAATCCTAAAACACCTTTCAGTTCTCCTGTGACACTGCGCAAAATGTCTACAACTGTGCAGGTACAGCAAGGGTCAGAAATAGCTACGTGCATTAAAAAGCAGATAGTCTTGTGTCCAGAGGAACAGCTGACATGCCTTCTCATAGCACAGCTGGGTCCTACAGAGCAGACAGCTGAGAGAAGTGGTGCTTTGTGCAATAAAGACAAAAATGCTAATTGTGATCACAGAGCTCGTTACTGAGCAAGGTGGGAATCCCTGCGCAGTGTTTGTCTGGATGTAACACCTGCAAAGTGGTAGGGTCCTGCTGACACCTTTGCCTCCACGTACCAGTTCACTCCTGGGCCAGGAGAGCAGCGTGGCCCCTTTCCAGGGCAGGAGTGCAGCCACTCCATTTCCAGCACTTAACTCCCATCAGGAAATCGATGAGGACAGCGAGACATCCACATCCCTGGGGCTGTGGATACTAAAGGATGGTGGGGTGCTTTGCTACCACTGTGCTGAGCTGTGCAGCACTCAGGTCCTTTCCAAAGACCTAATAGTTAATCCTTTGTGGTGTACAATGTCTTTATCGGCATCCCTGTGAGATGAATAATATTACCATTGAGGTTTGGAGCTAGAAGCATTTAATTTGCTTGCTCAGAGTTGAGTGAATATGCAGTGCTTGTTCTGTGTTCCAGTAACAAGGTGCAACTGGAAAAATAAATGCTCATTACTTCTTACTTACTCTTTACTCACTACATGCCCTTGGAGCAACCTGGAGGGCTGATAACATCATTAGGCTGGAAATTAAAGGATGGTGTTCTCTCCAAATTTTTTTTTTTTTTTAATTTATATATTTTTTATTTTAACATGCAATTTACCTCATCCAGCAAACCAGAGTTTAACTTTTCCCACCTTATTCCTCCATTAAAACACAGCTTTAGAGACTGAAAGATTCATGGTGAGTCTCACTTTAAAAACTACTTAAAAGTGTTAGAATTAAAACATGTCGTTAATTTCTCCATCAGGGAATCATTAGGCCCTGAAGGAGAGATTCTGTTTGAGGAGGAGAGAATGGGATTAAATGTATTTCAGTGCATAATGTCCATGGAAATGCATGGGATTAGAAATGGATGGGATTAGAAATGTATAAAATTAGAAATGTAAATACTACAATTTTTAAAGGTTACTTACAAAGCTGAGGCAGAAAACCGTCCTCAAAATAATGCTACAATTTTTCTGTCTTGGTATAAAGTTACATCGCTTGTTCTCTCTGTAAGAGCCTGAACTCCTAATTTTTAAGCTATTAATCACATTATTTTAATTTGTAATGAGTCCTTATGTACAGTAGAACATTTGAGCCCTTTAAGAAAGTCTCTTGCAGATGGACTGTATCCTCCCAGTGAGCTCCCAGGCTCAGTCCAGCCAGAAAGGAGGCAATAGCTCAGCCTTTGTTCCAGCTGGGTCCTTGACCTCCTTGTTTACAGTGCTAATGGAGGCAGCAGTTACTCAGAGTCAAGATGGCATTGCTGAGATGTGAATAATCACACAAGAAAACAGACTGAAACAGTCACTACATTCACATCGCCGGCCTAACCCAGCTATTGGCTCCTCATGATGTTCAGCCACCACTACTGATCTGTGCAGGAACAGAGGCAGTGACCTATAGGAAATATAATCTGTATCCCATTACCAACTCCCTGAGACATTTTTTCCTTACAAAGCCCAAGATTCTCGAAGCCATCCTTCTCAAAAGACCCTCTTTCATGTCCCTTTTATCATCATGACCTTGTTCTAGTGGGAATTTCATTCTGTCCTTTGAGACATGCAAATGCTGCAAGATTTCACTCTTCTCTTGCTGCACAAAGATCCAAAGAGTAAAACCCCAGCTCAGGATGGGTCTGTCACCCCCAGCCAGCACACAACATGTGCCTGCCTGTTCCCATCGCGGTGTCATGACTGGCCTAGCCCTGAAGCACCAGTTGTGCTGCCAAGAAAATGCAGGATGGGCAGATTTGACATATTAAATAGTTATTACATGCAAACTTCATTTACAGAACTTGTTTTCGCAGAACAGTGAATTATCCTGTTTGACAATACAGTCTTCACAAGTGGAAAAATGTGACATTCAAGGCATCAAATAACTGTCTCAGTGCTTTGCTTGGCAATCAAAGTCCCAGATTACAATCCTTGAGAATTTAATATACCTCTTCAACAGTTCCCTGTAATGCTACTCGAGTGAGCATAAAACACTGTGTGTTGAACCACCGTGGCCTGGATTTCCTTAATTATATTGGAATAAGATGAAGATTTCCCCAAAGCACAGCTGTGACTCAAATGCACTCAGATCTGCGCAGCTAATGGGGTCAAACCCTGTGCAGACATCAGGTTCATAGGTACCATGGCTCATGGGCTGTGGCCTCAAGCTCAGTGCACTCAGCAGAGTTGTAATTACAACACTTAAAACTATTCCAAAGACTAAACCCACACAATAAGTAAAAATGGCAAGTAGTGGTAAGTATAAAATACTGTATGGAGAGCATTGTTTGCAAGAGCTCATGGTTTTAAGCTTCCCGGTTCATAACATCCAGCACTTACCACTTTGCATCTGACTTTTATGAAAAAAAAAAAAATTCTTGTTTGGATCTTGGTGCCAATAACACACAGGAAAAGAGATAAGAGTCTGAGGAGATGATCAAGACTATGTTAATGTGAATTTTTGATGTCACACTCCTTACTATTTGTTATTATGCCTCTGAGGATAAAAGCATCCAGGGAGACTTTAGAGCCTCTTCCTGTACCTAAAAGGGCTCCAAGAGAGCTGGAGATGGACTTTGGACAAGGGCATGGGGTGACAACACAAGAGGGAGTGGCTTCCCACTGCCAGAGGGCAGGGATAGATGGGATATTGGGAAGAAATTCTTCCCTGTGAGGGTGAGCAGGCACTGGCACAGGTTGCCCAGAGAAGCTGTGGCTGCCCCATCCCTGGAAGTGTCCAAGGCCAGGTTGGACAGGGCTTGGA
>JAWWEU010000163.1:4317999-4365625 GCA_035583155.1 Acropternis orthonyx | reverse complement strand
GCTTTGGAAAGAGATAGTTGGAAAACATTAGAAAGTACCTGCTGTGTCCCAGGCTTTCTGGAAGGCTGGGAGCTGACTCCAGCTCAGAGAGGCTTCCTTAGGGAGCATGTTTGGATTAGCGGAGAATCCCTCCCGCACTGTGCACTGCTCAGCACAGGCAGTCACTGGTGCACTGGGGGGCACGGGGGGACAGAAAGGTCATTACACCTCCCTACACCTCCCTGTGCCTAATTACTGCCAAGAGGGAGATGTGAAGGACTCTCCGTTTTGTCAGTAATCACATCTCCATCACTTCCCAAGGTACCCAGAGCAGGGAAGCTCACATGCAAGAGCCATCACTATGTGGGCTTAGCCTTCAATTGCCTGTCACTCCATGCAGGTAATGGTATAATTACTGGCATCTCTCAACACTAAACTGTGTTATATGCTGATGCACAGTGCTGCAAAGGGAATTCCTCAAGTTTTGCTTAAGGCAGAACGTTACACTTTCTCTAAATACCCGGATTCTAGATGCATCTCATGGAAGCATTGCTGTTATTATTATTACTATTATTTTTTGAAATCTATCTGCAGATTTTCTTTTCAGTCATACAACCACTCCCAACCCCTGTCATCTTTTGCACTTGGATGCTTACACCAGTAATAAGTGCAGAATGAGCTCTGTACTGGTCCAAAACTGCTATGAATGCACAAAGGCAGATTTTCCTTCTGAACAGCAGCTTACTTGATGATCTGAATGATACAGCAGCATGCACTTAATTTCCTACCATCCACACCTTCTAGCACACAGGGAAAGGGTGATGGCTCTCCTCCCAGTAAATTCACTGAGAGTCGGGAAAGAGTGAGAAGTACAAGAATTGTGTCAGCAGGAAATTAAACCATTTCTGCAATGTCACCAACAGCTTTAATAATGAGCAAACTTGAACTAATTAACACTGAAAGAAATAATAAGAGATTAATAATGATACACTTGAGCAAAGCTGGTCACTAAGAGCATCATAGAAATGTTGGCAAAAAATGCATAGGTCTAGATTGTATATTAGGAAGAAATTCTTTATTATGAGGCACAGGTTGCCCAGAGAAGCTGTGGCTGCCCCATCACTGGGAGTGTCCAAGGCCAGGTTGCATGGGGTTGGGAGAAACCTGGTCAAGTGGAAGATGTCCCTGCCATGGTAGGGGGTGGATCTGGAGGATCTTTAAGGTTCCTCCCAACCAAAACCATTCTGTAACAGCTAAGGAGCTTCAGAATCAAGAACTATGAGATTGCTTAGTATGGAAAAAGTAGGTAACATGACTTTGTTGTTGTTGTAAAACAACAAAATAGAGTATTAAACAGCCTACTGAAAACATCAAAGCAAATAACTAAATGTGGTATTCTAATGAGCATTTTGCTGCCCTTAGGTACTGCACATGAGAAAGAAAAGGCTACTGAAAGAGGTGACTGATGTCTGTAAGCCTGGAAAAGTCAACTTAGTAGCAAGTAGAAGTAATAAGGAATACTTAAAAAAGAAATCATAAGGTGCAAAAACCTCTCTCTCATGTATGAAATTAAACAGAAGGGTGAAACTTTTTTTTAATACAAGTTTTTAAAGATGTGACTTCAATACAATTTTATTAGACTTCCAGTAACTAATTACAAAATACAAGACTCTCTAAACATAAATCCCCATCACTAATATGGGAGAAGTTTTAGTAGAATTTCTGATTTAGACTTTTTGTCTGGTTTTACTTCCAAGACCATGGGAATACATGAGAAATGGACTCTTGTTGGAAGCACACGACACCTGAAAAAATCTTCCCTATCTAAGGGTGGCTCCTGGAAAAAGTAATTATTTTAATATTTTTTTATTATTGCCATCTTCTACCATGATCCCACCTGGCATTGATTTATCTTGTAATGAAGAAATACAAAACTTCTACACTAAACACATTTAGATACTTTTTGTTAAAAATTGGCAAAATGAAAGTTCCCTCATCACCTGTAGTGAAAAACTCTATCCTCTGATGACATTTTCTCTGTCTACATAAAGAATAAGTGAGTTATGATTAACCCGGGCAGTAAAAAGACACTTCAGCTGTTGATTCCTCAAGCAAACTCTGTAAAAATGCTGTTGAGACATTTCAAGCAGGGGGACTTTATCCGAGAAAGTTGCTCTTGAATTTTGCTGGAACCAAACGTGTCTGACTTTGGAAGGCAGGGCAGGTACATTTGTTCTGGCAGCCTTTTAATTGAATCTCTTCTCTGGCAGAGAGGCAGTTCTTGTGTGTGACATTAATGTAGATTTATGGAAAATAATAAGGTGATCAGCTGCCCTGCAGAGTTATTATTTTGTTTCATTGGAAAAAATAAAGACACTAAGACTAAATTGATGGGTTGATGTATGCAGTGACATGCGGTGCCTGTTTCATAGTTCAGTGGAGTTAATGGAAAAACTCCCATTGCCTTCACTTAGGAATCAACCAGCAAGTGTATAAACAAGGCAAAACAAAAACTGAGAAAGAAAAAAAGCCTAATGGGTAGGTAAGTGCCAGAACAGGAACCATTTTATAAATACCCAGATCATTAAAAGAATTTCTTTCGACTTCATTCTTGTCCCTTTGTGTTCCCTGGGTTTCATATTCTGGCAGATTTAAGGCAAGATTAATCATCAAAGCAGTGAACTTAAAATTAATATCCCAGAATATGAACAGAATATCATTAGGACATGAATTTTCATTTATAACCATGTTTATGCATAAATAATTATTAATCTACTCATCTACCTCCTGATAATAATCTCATCCTAATAATAAACTCTATCAGATCAATGGAAGTTCTTTCTTTGACTTCACTGTGCGTGGGAACAGACACCTCACCAGAGATAAACATCCTGCATTATCCAATGCACCTGAGTAAAGCTGTTTGAGTTTCAAATATGAATCTACAAAACTCCTCTAAAAGAAAAAAAAAATTCCCTGGAAAAAGACTATAGAGCAATGAATACTAATGAGGAAATGCACAGGACAGAAATTAGAGATGATGCAATCACACATATATATTCTCATCTTTTCTGTTAAAATCACAACTAGATACAGCACTATTTGTTCTTCCTCTTTCTAGGTTATCAGGCCAGAGACATTTTCAGAAAACCTGACATTTTCAGTTTTTTAATTTATATTTCCAAAACATCCTTTCAAGCACACAAAGTTATGCTGAAGCAGCTGGAAGTACCAGAAGAATCCATCTGGCTTCACAAATATAAAACTGTGGTTTTCACCACATAGAGTATCAGCTCAAAAATACACTTTATTTAACCACAAGCAAAATATCACGGTCACAGACAGGTCAAGTTGAAAAGAATATACTTTTCCACCGGGATACAGACTAGCCATAAAAAAAATATGCATCCTGGTGTGTAACTATCACCATCAGGCAGGGCCCTTCAGCTCAGCCCTTCTCCAACCAGAGGAAGCATTTCCATCGCTCCTTTTCAAAATCAGGAGCTGATTTTGAACCTTTGCAACAACTGCAAAAAGAAAGTACTCTCTGGTAAAGGAAATGTTACAGTAGCTGCTTTTTCTACTGAACCTTTCTTTTTTTTTTTTTTCCTGTACTGAATGGTGATGTCAAGTTCTTTAAAACCAAAAAGTCTAAATTGGGTAAGAAAGTTTCTAACTCAAGGAAGAGCAATCTTAGCGTGTCTCCATCTGTTCCTTGATCTTGTTTGCAGAGTTTTTTGGGTTTTTCCCTTCAGAAAACACATACAGCACACTTACTGTGAGTTCCAATGCTGGTTTTACCAAGACATTGGTTAATCTTCATATATTTAATTGGGGTAAATAAGACAAAGTAGAGAGAGCAAAGTAAATGAGACAGAAGAATACTGGGATGGCTAATGGTGCTTATGATCCCACTGGTAAGAGTTGTACCATTTTCTCTCTTGAGATTCTGTCCCAGGTCTCATCCAACAGCCCTGTGTGATGAGCAGGAGGGGAACACCAGGCCAGGGCACAACTGCAGCACGAGGAGTGAAGAGATGTCCTTTTTATATTCACTCTTCCCCTCAACATCAGTGCATGCCTTCTTCATGGAAAAGCCACTTGAGAACAGGTGAAATTGCTCCCTGCTCCTTTTAACTGATTGTGCAGCTGCAATTTCTTACAGGGCTGCGGGCACTGCTGATGGAGAAAGTCAGGGATGAGCAGCTCCTCTGAGAGCACTGCGATGTGAGCTATTTTCCCCCTCTTCTTTGCCTGTGTAAATGGCAGTAAATATTTGGGATTGACATATTCCACCTTAACTTTTTCTCTGTAACTTTCACAGAGTCTTCAGCACCAGCAAATCTTGGAGGATGACACTTAAACCCTTTCCTTTATGCAGGAAGTCATACAACGCAAGTATAAAGTTTCTCATATTCCTCGTGGCAATGTTACTTGTAGCAGAGGAATAATTTTTCTCCCTCTTCATTAGGCTTTTGAGTCCAACCCTGCCATTGATCAGCTCACCAAACTCCAAGTGACTTCAACAAGAGTTCATATATAGCTCACTGGAAAAGTGGGATTTATTAACACTCTGCTGGAGCTCACAGACTGCTGCTGCTGCCTTATTGATCGGGTTCTGTGAAATGGCATGTCTACCCAGGGAGATTATAGATATAATCAAGTAAGGGGCATCAGCCTGACTGATATTTTTACAAATTTCATATTGCTTGTTATTTTCTTGGTGCTGTGTGTGGGGAAACAGAGGTACTAACAATGCAGGTGGGAAATAATCTCTAAAAAGGGAATATCAAATGAACTTAGAAAACAAAGTGGCATTTACTCTAGGCAAGAAAAGATGTTATCTGGATCTTATCAACTTTTCACGGTATGAAGTCCTCACAATAGATCTTCTGTGGTTTGAGGGTTTTTTTCCCCTCACTTAGCTTTAACCTTTCCAACCAATCTAGCCCTAAATTATTATTTCTTTTCCTAATAAAAAAATCCCAGCTGGCACATGCCCAGGGTCTACCTAAACATTCTGGGATTTAGAAACCAAGTTAGCTTTCCCATTCAATACTCCTGGACTCAAGACTTTGGGTGGACTTTAATCAAATACACATTGCCCTTTGCTTGATCCGAACAATCAGCTCAGAAAATTTCTCATTACGGCTTTTGTAAGAAGAAATAATAGCCTGTCTTCTCGCGAGCAAACACAATTTGAATGAACAAAATTAATGGCTGTTTCTCTTAATTTTTTCCTCCTACCAATGTGATAGGTTATATATGAGGTGTAATTACAATAATGTCAAAGTCGCTGCTGAAAGAGTTAATCTGCAAGGAAAACTTCCCACCAGGAAAAATAAAATAATCTCTGGCATGCAGATGAACTGTTTACTTGGTAGCTCTTCTGTGATCAAAATCAAACTAAGCTGAACTGCTGAAACAATAAAAGTAAATTGTTACTTGGGGTTTGCAAACCTCAATTAAATAAATATTGTGCAGTAAACAACATTCTGGATTTTAATTAGGATAAAACAACTGAAAAAGGAGTTACCAATCAGTTGTGTTTATCTCACAGTAACCTTCAAACACGTCTTACAGGAGAGTGTATAATAAAGAGGTTTAGCTTAAAAACACACACACACACACAAACCTACTGCAGTTTTACTTTTATCAAAATCAAAAAGGCACCTTAATATATATTTTCCCCTCTCAAAAAGTTTCTATAAAACTTTAAATTAGATAAATATGGGTATTGATGGTGGTTTTCTGGTCCCAGCTTTTCAATTACTTTTTAAGAAAGCAAAGCATTTTGAAAATAATGTGATCAATTTGTTGTACTTACTCTAACAAGATGAAATCACCATCTAATTATCCAGTCAAACAAAAAAACGAGAGCTAACTGGGGGGTAACTAATTTTAAATGGCAGGTACCAGAATGGAAAATCATGCCTCATTTTGCATTTTTTCTGGTAGGCAGAATGCAATGCAATGCAGTATTTTTATTATTCATTTGGGGTTCTTTTTGTAATGCTGTGCACTCTGTAACAGCTGAATCCCTTGCTGAGTTACCAGATCCCAGGATATGTTTGGCAACGGAGTTAAACTGCATTTCTACAGGAACTAGGGATACAACCCACACTCTCACTGCTCACCAGTCTGTCCCAGCTCTGAAACTGGGTTCCTACAGCAAACCATGAGTTTTTCATCCCAGAACACAGTGCGGAGCAGAGAAGCGCGAACCATAACACGCATCACTGTGGCTTAAATGGGAATAAAATCAGTTGTTACTTCTTCAAGTGGCGCAGTCAGCACACCCACGGACGTGCCCTTTGGGTGATCTAATTGCTCCCACGGAGCAGCGGAACGGTGGCACATTCATCACCCACACCCACGGGCCCTGGGAGCGCTCCTGGGCGGGCAGTGCGGGGGGCACCGGCAGTGCCACATCACTCACGAGTGCCACAGCATCTGTGCTCCTGCAGCCCCACTGCCAGCGGTAAAGGGGCTGTCAGAGAAGGGCTAAAGGGAAAATCATATTGCCAGCGCGTGGGAAACTGGTGGACCCTTGTCACCTCGGGGAACACGCTGTGTTTGGGAGCCCTGAAGGAAGGCTGCACGCTGCTGTTCTCAGTGCGGCACCAGATGTGGCTGATGGCCACAAGGTCTCTGCACAAGGTGCCAGATCCCAAGGAGGGCTGAAGCATCCAAGCCTCTGGGATCTTCTGTTTCAGCTGGAGCTGTGGCAGTAGACGATAGGACACAAACCTCTCCCCTGCCTCCAGCTGAAGAATATCACCTTTGCAAAAAAAGGTATCTCTGACTGTGTCAATTAATGTCAATTAAGCTGTCTTCAAAACACTGGAATGTATAGTGTATACATGTAAATGTATATTTATACAGCCTTTGTATAAATATTGTTCCGTTATTCAGCCCTTTCTCATTGGCCAAAAGGTTGGTGGTCAAAAAATTAAAAAGTTAAGCTTGTAAAGATATAGCAATGAGTTTTGTAGGGGCTGACATTTCTGCACAACATGGTGAGCTATTCATTTGCTAATTACTCATGTAACACAATTTCGGTGCATACTTTAAGCAACAATCTAAATTGAACCTGAAGATTAAAAAACTTGCCCTGAAGGCTTGGGTTTCTCTCTTTGTTTTACACTAAAACCTCTGTAGTAAATTAACAGGCTCCATTTTTGTGTGGCTTACTCAGGAGGGAAA
This sequence comes from Acropternis orthonyx, assembly GCA_035583155.1. Taxonomy (NCBI): domain Eukaryota; kingdom Metazoa; phylum Chordata; class Aves; order Passeriformes; family Rhinocryptidae; genus Acropternis; species Acropternis orthonyx. Next base: position 4,358,440 of record JAWWEU010000163.1, on the reverse strand, counting down.
GTGAGAACCTCAGGTGTCAGACCCTGCACTGCCCCTGGGGCAACCGTCACCACTGCCATGTATTCTCCCCTACACCAGCAGGTTCTGTATGTTTGGTTAACCTTTGTGTTCCTGAGAATACCAGCAGTGTCCAGAAAATCAGCTGGGTTTTGCCATTTCTCTCCTTTTAACCACACCTCTGGAACAGCTGCATTCACACCTGGAGCAAGGCAGCTGCTCAGGTGCTCTCAGACCTCCTCTGTACCAGGAGCTTGGGAAGGGATCACATAAGTAGGTGTCAATACCTTCTGCTGCTGCTTCTTTAGGTGATGTCCCATTAATCAGCTTTTAATTCCACTTTATTAAAGAGCCAATGCCTTACAAAATGCCATTACCCCAGACCTTTGCTGCTAGGTAATTTTCATCAACCCAACATCCTGATAGGGAGGGTTTGTGTAGAAAAAACATTGGGTTTTCTTTCCGTTTTTTTTTTTTTTTTCTTTTTTTTTTGGGGGGTGGTGGGGGTGTTTCATTTCATTTGGGGTTTTGTTTTGTTTTTCCAACTAGCAATCTGCTAGTGAAGGAAATTTTTTCCCAAGAAAATGACAAAATGGCCTATACACAGAAGGCCAAAGCATCAGGTCAGATTTCCAATGCCATCTCTAGCTGTTCCTCAGCCAAAATCACAGGCCATCTCCAGCAGGCTGAGTCAGCTCTCATCTAACAACAATCCCCTTGGCTCTCCTTTTGTTCCCACCTGCTCCCCTCAACCTCCCAGTTTCCTTGCTGGCTTTTCCCCCTGCTTAGAGAAAGACAGGTCCCTAAAATAGGGTTCTGGTCCCTCTTTGAGAGATACCAGCAGAGACCTTGGTCACCACCAAGACCTCAGCAGCTTTTTTCTGTTTTACTCAAAGGACAATTACTGAAGGTCAAAAAGAAAAATTTCCACCACCCTTATATGTATGGCCTTCACTTCCATATGACCGACAGCTCCCAGGTTCCCAAAAGAAAGATTGACAGTTCTGGGGTGTGGAACATCACACAAAATCCAATCTAAGTCATTTAAAAGACAATCCATCTTTTAACACCTCAATTAGTTGATTTTTTTTTATCAGCATAACACAAAGCCCAGATCATAGCCAAATTCACAGGTGACACTGGGCCTGTTTCTTTCTCTCCTCACTCCCAGTTTCTCAATATCCAAACAAGGAAAATATGTGTGAAACATAACTGAAAAAACATCAAGGGGAAATACAGCAACTCCAAGTTACCTGGCAGCATGCACCATTCCCTGACGATACTCAGCCTTAGAAGAAGAAAATCCATTTTGGATGATTCAGAGTGCTTCAATTATTACTTTTTTTATTTCTATCTGTCCCTCGAGGAATGCTGTTTCCTGTGTAAATTACTTTCTCCACCAGCAGCCACCTCCTAAGCCTCAGGGAGCCCCAGGCCAGCATTCAGGCTCCTCCAAGCCTCCTGTGAAGGAGCGTGCAGGTGTCCCTGTGCCAACACACAGGCTGAAAGCAATCACTCATCTTCAGATGGAGGGTTTAAAGGGTCATATTTGACCAATGTCCCCAGCTACATTCCTTAATAGAAAGCTTATCCAAGTGTACATAGAGGCATATATGTGTGAGTCTATACTTAATGTCCACACGCAGAAGTTTTAGAAGCTTTCTTGTACTCATGCCAAGACTTGTCACCCATGTTTTCTCTCTGCAGACACATGTTCGGGTTCCATCAGAGAATGGGATGAGTAAGACCAAAACCTCCTCTCTCCAAGCTATATTCAATTGGTCTAGGACACCTCCACTGCTGAAATTCTAGTCTAAAAAGAATTCTTACATAAGGTACTAGAAACCTGGGATGTAGCAAGCTGAGACTAAACGACCTATGTCTTTTTCCTCAGACTTCTTTGTTGTAGCCAAGCAAAAGTTCACAAAAAGAGGTGTCAGCCAAAAACTCCTTGTTGAGAGACCTGGAAGGCTGTGAGTAACAGCCTCTGCAGAGCAGGATGCACAAACCTTGTGTATGGAGATGAAGCGGAAAGTAGTTGTGTTTCACATCCAATGTGTATAAACACCTCAGTAGACAAAACAAGGTATTTACAAACTCTAGCCTATGAAAAATTAGTGTTTAAGACAACAGTGACTTTGCATGTGAGGCAGGAAGGCTGGGTGCCTATGGGTCTGGAGAACTGGGAAAGAAGAGGGTGTGAATTTGGGAGAGGTCCAGTATAAATTTATAGGAAATCACTGGAAGCTCACAAGGCTGCACTTTAAAATTGACTTTCCTCCTCAGTTTCTCAATAGATCTTGCAGTGACATGTTGTTGCTGCTAAGTGAACAAAGAAACCCTAATATATGGTTAAATCACACAGAGCAACAAACATTAATTAATTGATATTTGAATAGCGTACAGAGACCGTAACAGTCGTACAAGTGGGGATATGGGGAGCATTCACTCAAATTTGACGTGTCTGGTATTCTCAGCTCTCTTTGCAGCTCCCTGGTGTGATGAGAGCTGTGATTTTAGTGAAGCACAACACCTGTTGTACTCGTTCCTGTGGCTGGAGGTTACAGTAGGAATTGTGGTAGCTTTGCTTTCCATGTCAGTGCTAAAGGTATTCGTGCTCTTTGTGCACAATGAGAGGATGCAGGTGATCTTTTAGTTCTGAAAGTCTCAAGGCATGTATATTTTTATTCAATTTTTCTGAAAGGTCAGTATCCTACAGACCACTTATCAATGATTCTTCCTTGCCTAGGTATCATTTGTACCCTGTGACATCAGTTTTCCTGGTCCAACAGTCAGCTCCTAATAAAAGAGGATGACATGTATTAGAAGTAAAGAAAAATAGCTGTAATAATAGCACTCCAGTCCTACTTACTTGTCTCTTAACCTCTTTCTTTCAAAGGCTCCCACGCTGCAGTGCTCAGAAGAAAGTTGCCATTGAATTATCCACCGGAAATCTATTGGCATCTATTGCTGGTCTGGTGCAGCAGCGTACAGGCCAACAATAACTGGTAACTCTTCTCACATCCCTGCCCCTCCTCTGTCTCAAAGTACAGCTCTGGAAATAAAACCTGATGCAGACACCGAATATTTCTTAAATTAAGCTCAGAGTTGCAGACAGATCTCAGCTCCCACTGACAGCTCAGCCCCCCAGGACTGTGGCGTCGCCCACTGCTCCCCTGCTCCTCACGGGCATTGTTCTGGGGAAGCAGCTCTACAAAATTCTCACTGATCATGAAAGGCAAACAAACTAAATCCCAGAAGCAAAGGCAAAAAGCTTCAATACAGTTTTCTCTAGCAGCCTCCTGCTATTTATACAGGTGACTGTGAACATTCACACATCAAAAAAATGTGGTATTTTGGCATATCTTCCAGGAGCAATCGTCTCCCTAATGGATAGCACAGTAAATATGCTGTCCCTGATGAGGAAAAGATGCTTGAATCATTACAGCAGCAGTCTGTAATGAAAAGGATGCAGATTCAGTTCCCTGTCAGGTTTCCCGATATGAGATTTTTTAGAAATCTCACAGGTACCTTTGGATTTCAGTACAAGGATCTAGGTGGCTTTTAATGCCACAATTAAAATTTCCGTGCTTTTCCTAACTTCACAGAGGAATTATCAAGATTGATACATTAAAGAATAAGGGATTCATTAGGGAGCTGGCAGCACACAGCTTTGGTATCTAAAGTGGATGGAAATTGGGACTGGGTGAATAAAGTCTCCAACCTAAAACTGTGCTGGTTTCAAAAATGATTGGTTCAAGGGGACAGAGGAACAGCTGTGGTCTGCTCCCTTTGTAGGGCACAGCAGCCATATAGAATTGCTGACCTATACCTCTGTCCCCCAAATCCCCTTTGAGAGGGGCCCAGAAAACTTCCCAGCAGAGAATGGTTGGGTCTCTCTGCATGGCACAATCACAGAATGGTTTGCATTGGAAGACAAAGACACCTCAAAGACAAACTCATTCGAAATCCCTTGCCATGGGCAGGGACACATTCTGCTAGATCAGGTTTCTCCAATTACCCTCCAACCTGACCCTTGAACACTTCCAGGGCTGGGGGATCCTTGCTGCCTACACAGCAGAAGTAGAACAAATGTTTTCATCCAGTGTTTTTCATGGACAGGCAAGACAATTTCGTGTATATATTTTTCAAAAGCACCTCTCGTGCTGATCTTGCAGCCCAGGCATTCACACTGCAATCTGTGCTATCTCATTTCTAAGATTAAGCAGTTAAATAGTCCTGGCCTGGATCTTCTTAATCACACTAACACCATTTTTACAATGATTTGGGCTGAAAGGTTTAGTATGAAGGACAATCACCCTCTTTCTTTATTACCAGCCAGTGCTGAGCCAGTGCATTTAATAGGAAAGTCATTGTGGACTTCAGAAAAAAACAGGGTTAGACTCCTGTTGACATGGAAATACTCTGAAAAGTCTGTTAAGAAGTGTCCCAAGCACTGAAGTTCTCTGTATTCCTCATTCATGTCTTAATGAAGTTGCTGCCACAAGTCTGAATTTGGAGCTTTTCTTCCTGTTGAATGTTAGTGCAAAGAATAAATAAGATCGATTAGAGTCATTCTGGCACTAAAAAAAGCCAGTGTACTCCATGTCCTTGCCAGTGGTCCCCCGTGTATCCGACAGGAATAGCTGCAAGGACTGGAGAAGCAGTAACTTTTGGAAAGCACTGTATCTGCTACAGAAGCACCACATTAAGTAGACCATTTCCAATGAATCCCAAATGCTCATGTTCATTAGCTTTTTGTGAAGGCAGAATACCATGTAAAACGTACATTGCACAGCATGACTTGTACTAGTGCCCTAAACGGTGAAAGGAGTCAAATCACATCCTCTGATTAAACATTCACAGGGAAAAAATTATCTGAGCAGAAGAAACATTGCTCTGTAGAACAGAGCAATCAAATAGAACAGGTAAGACTACAATTTCTCTACACCAAAGCATAAAGTGCATGTATTTTAAGATCAGTTAATATCTGCTTTCAAGACCTTTAAACCCTAAAACATTGCATTTTGCTATTTAGATAAACAACAAAATATGAGTTTGGGGACTTTGTTCAGCATGAAATGAGATATTAAACAGCAATTGAGTCAGTTATTATTATTAAATCAAAATCACAGCACATAGATTAGGTTTTGTTTTCTTTTTTTTAACCTGAGACACAGTGCCTTATATAAACAATTTTCTCCATAAATAAAGAAATATGGGAGCTGATGCAGAAGGAAGCAGGTATAATCTCTAAGGCTTTGTTTAGATGTGGGTACTTGGTAGCAGTTCCCAGTTCCTGAGATGGATGTGGCAGGTGAGGCCTCCACTATCCCCCTCTAGGCATCCTCTGGGTTGCAGCTAAAGAAACTCTCACCACGTGGCCCAGAAGGACCTGTGCCTTGGACACCTGCTGGGACACTTTGTTCTGTGGCAAGTGTTCGGTATTTCTGCTTTTTGCACAGACAAATCAATGTGTCAGACATCAAGGATTTCACACACAACACTTCGAGCGAGTAAAGAGATTGAGTTCACTAAACGGACTATGACAAATGTCATTGTTGACTGGAACAATTACTGGTTTTGCTCATATCTTTATAAAAGCTGACATCTATCTCATAGCTAAAAGAAATATTGTTTGCCATGTAGGTGAGCCAGATCAAACTAAAGAGTGGATTTAAACTGGAATATTCCCTTGTTTTACTACTGCAATGACTGTATAAATTTTGCACGTGATGAGCATCAGGATGCTCTTGCCTGCTGCATGCTTATTGCCAGTTCTTTTCGTCCATTTTATATAAAGGTAAAAAATGATCAAGAGTATTATCTAACTCATTGGGGAGTTATGAACTGTCACCGTTATTGATAACAACAGGAAATGAGATCTGTGCCCATTCCCCTTGCTCAGCATCAACGTGGTAAAATCATAAAGCAACTGGAAAATGCAGTACCAGTGTTCCCAAGCACAAGGTGGTTGAGGGACCATTTCAGCACCATGTCACCCCAGAGTGACATCTCCGTGGCCCCAGTCGTTTCATCTGATTCACAGTGGAACAGTGAATCAGATGCCTGTGGCAACTCCTGCTTCTTCATTTTCCAGCTCACCAAAGAACTTTGTCTACAGAGGTCCAGCAATACATTTTTAGATGTCTCTGACTCTAATAAAACACTTCAGCATCTGCTGAGCTGGTGTCCAGATGTATCACTATATGGTAAGGAAGATGTAAGTAATTTGCTTAATCAAATCTGAGGCTGCAGCCAGGATGCTACACTGGATGGACCATGGCCAAGGACAAATGCTTCATTAGAAGGCAGACTTTGCAAAAGCACATTTAGATGCGATTTTAGATATGAAGTCATGCTTTTAGTGTGGAAACCTGTGGCAAATCTACCCACAAAACCATTTTTTATTAGTACTTTTGAAGGAGCTATGAACTTTTCCTAGAAGAACTCCAGCAGTGGGACTCTCTGTGGAGGGGAGACAGTGCTGACTACCAGCATGGCCCGTTGTCCCCTCTGGACACCTCAAGGTGAGAGGATATCCCCTGTCCTCCCAACAGCCACCAGCAAGACAGATCTGGAGCACATCCTGCACATTCCTCTTATGATCCTCCAGACATTTCTTGGCAACATCTCCCTGGCTCCTGGAGAGTCCTGCAGACCTGTTCTGAGCTCCAGAGGGTACACACCAGGGAGAGAGTGAGAGGAGAAATACAGGGAAAGGACAGTGGGAAAGACTGGTATGATTTTGAGAACAGAAGGAAGCCAGCACAGATGAACAGAGAAAATACCCGTTGAGTCATCAGGTGACACAACTTGCCAACACAAAGAGCAAAGATCGGTGGCTGCTGCAGGACCAAACACTCCACCCACACAGGGTACTGGCCAAAGAAAACCTTCAGAACAGCCTTTAAAAGCAGCCGTTCCAGAGCCTTGATGCACTTTTGTTCTCCAGAAGTTACAGAGAGCAAAGAGCTGAAGTAACTCCACTAACTTGCCCTTGACTACTGAAAATGCCTGTCAACGAGAAATATATAAGCTTGAGAGAGAACTTAATGCTTGGTCCCTTTAAGTCCCCCATGATCTTTCAGCAAATCCTCTTGCTCCTAAAAACATCACAGAAAAGCACCTTCCCTTGGTTCTTTGGGGCTGATCATCTAAATAAGATTTATATCAGGCCATAAAGTCAGAGTGACAAGTGACAGAACTGTCCTGTTATGGAAGGAAGTGCTACAGGACAATCTGTGGCAACCCAGGGCAAAGGTCTAAAGATAAAGAGGTGCACAAAATCTTCCCTAAAATGTTAGCCTTTTCCTCATTTCTTTGATTAATTTGCCTTATGACCCTCCATCAAGCTGAAATCCCACCATGGGAAGAGAACTCTTTGCTTCCAGGCAGAATTACAACGGTTCCTATCAAGTTTACAACTTGATCATGGAAAAAAAACCACATTTATATCCCGCCAGAGGATCCCAGCCTTCAGTTTCCATTTGAGAAGGTTACTCATGGATCTCTCAAACTGTTCTGACACCCACTGCCTGGATACCTCTACAAGGATGATCCAGCAATGGCACAAGCCCGGGTGTGTGCGGATGATGCCATTCTGCTTCAGAGGCACCAGTTCTGCACAGCAAAAAAGGAAACAATCTTGGAAAGCTGTGCTGCCAGACAGCTCCAGGAACAGAGCTTTTACCCTTGTGTTAGTACAGCTGAAGAAACAAATCAAGAAACATGGATAAAACAGAACAATCACAAGAGCCTGAAGATGTTCTCAAGTGCCGCTGTTTTTCAAGCACAGCCACTCCAGCAGGCTCAGGTAGTGAGCTGGGCTGGTTCCAATCAGCAGGGTCCTCACACCACAACTACCAGTGTCATCTTCAACTAATTGCTAAAAATGGTATAACATGGACTAAATGCAGCGGTCTCACCCTCCTGTGAAACATTCGGGGCCCCCAAATTACTTTGGATTCATGTGAGCGCAGGGAAAGCTGCAGGTGCAGAAAGTGCTGGTGCTGCCCTGATGCCGGAGTTGCTGCCCATCCTCTGCCACATCTCTGACAGCCTCAGCCTCACATGAGAAGGTTTTGGGCTGCACTGATGTGTCCTCTGACAACTCCAGCAGTAGGAGGCTCTTGGAGGATGATGCGCTGTAGCTTAACAGTGTGTTGTTCTACAAACTGTTCAGTTTCTTTGCTGTTATGGAAGCAAAGCACTGGTGTTGCTTCTATCTGTACTTCAGCTTTTGAAATCAAATATTGCCTTTTTTTTCTTTCAAACCCAAGTCTCCTCAATGAGCCCTCAGCTTTCCGTTTCCCATCAAAACCACAAGGTGCCCAGCAATTCATGCATAAAAGATTGGTAGCAAACTCATGCAGTGTTTGTGTAGGTACACTTGATGAATGAGGCCAGAGATTTCCAATTTGTAAAGTTATTATTCCATAAGCACAGTTTGCCAGGTAGCAACCGTAAAATTCAGAAATATTTATTCAGATAAGATCTGATACTTGTCTTCATCACATTTCCATTCTGACAGAGATTTTTAAGGACCCTACCAGTTATCTTCTCCCAGTGACAGTGCCAGAGCTCCTCCTATAACGAAGCAAATCCTTACAGTCTTTGCAGAAGCACATGTGATTCTGACTTCCACAATAGTCCTTGAAAAATGGATACAGCCTATGCAGTGTTAATAAGGCAATTATCAGGCAAGGGGCACATTTTTTTCTGTGATTTCCTAATTAACATGACTGTCAACTGCTCATTAATAAAGCAGTTTCCTATGCTTTGACTTGCAGCATATTGTAAACAAATTTAAGATGCCATTTCCTGCTCTGTTGTTTACATCACACTGTTAATTCACACTTGTATTTGTTTTTCCTATTTGTTAGTGCATTTCAGAGAAAACTGTACATGGTGATGGGGAAGAAACGCAATATTAGAAACAAAGCCACGAAAAGCAGATTGGTGCATTATTTCTTAATACATAATGCACCCAGGGAATTCTTTCACAGTACGTGAAACTACTTATCAGTAATCTGGACAAACTACCTCCTTCTGCATCAGTATTTCATTTGCCTTTCTCCAACAGATGCTACTGACAGTTTACTAAATGATGCACTGCTTAATAAATTTAGTGGAGGAAATAGAACATTTATTTCCATACAAATTAAATCCTGCATGAACCTAAGTTAACTGCACCATTTTGGGAAAAAGGGCTTTCATCCAGTAAATGAGTGGGAAAAGAGCATTCCTACTCTTTCTGATGTTAACGCCAAACAATTTCCAACAGAACACATTCTTCTGGTTTGCTGTTTCCTGTAAATGCCATCCCGTGGTTAAATTTTCCAGAACCAGCAATTTAAATATCCAGCTCTTTGAAATTACATCTCTGTGGCGGTGCAGCTGTCTGCGACCGAGCACAGTGTGACTTTGATATACGCAGCGTTCTACTAAGTGGTGTCTTTTAAAGAAAAGCAACACACCTTTGCACATTCCTTTCTGACTGACTGTTTAATGTTAGAAAACATTTCTGACTGAACTTGTGTTGAAGGTTGTGCAAGCATTTAAAGGCTGGGAAATAATTTCCTGCAGTAGATAACCTGCACCACCACAGGCTGACTAATGAGTCAGAGAGTGTTGAAACCCTCAGGTCCCATAAACATCCACTAATGAGATGAAACAAGATCTAAAGTGCTCAAATGTTGATAAGTACAGAATGTAGCTCACGATGTACTCTTCACAAATTAGTGAGGGGTTGCTATGACTCCTTAATGAAATGTTATTATGTTTTAAAACTGAAACCAGACATCTGGGAGGGGGGAGGTGGGGGGTGGAGGAAATGGGAGCGAGTGTTTGAACACCGTTGTCTAGGCTTCCTTTCATCAGCCAGCTGAATTTGCTTACTTGTCCTGAATGAGTGGATCCATTTCTTCAGCTGGTGTGGTGCCTTGCAATAAAGCCGAGCAGTGTGTGTCATCTTCCGCTCCCTGGGAAGTAGAAATCACTGGTATGGGAGACGAGGCTTCTGTAGGAAAGGCTATACGAGCTGCTCTTTCCCGGCTGTAAAAGTCTCTTGTCATGCTGCAGCATCCAAAGGATTTGACGAATGCAAACACACCAATATATTCAGCACGTTCTGAAAACTACCAGTAAAAAAATTCGTGCACTGAACTGCTTGTTTCATGGCAAACTCAGATGGGAAAACACTTATTTTAAAGTTCTTTATATGAGACCATATCTATTTCTTTCCTTACTGAGCTTAATATACATATAGACATAGATAAACAGATAGATAGACAGACTGAAATAGATAGACTGAAATACATATAGCTACACATACATGAACACAAACATATATACAAAGTTTGAGCGACAGACAAGGATGGATCTGGCTCCAGCTACAGCAATCCCCGTGGGATTGCCTACCTCCTGGTAAACACTTTGTAGGCAGTGCCCAGCACACACACAGCTATATCCCTCCTGAGTTACAGAGCAATCACTGTGTTACCAGCTCCAATAACAACTAAATGCTCCAGCTTTTGTGCTGCAGGTGACTCTGAAATCATTTGCCTGGAGAGTCACAGGTTAAACTAAAGCTGGGAGATACCCAGCAGCACAGTTCCTCCAGTGAATCTTGAAAACATTTCTCTAAATGTATTCTCTTAAACTTTCTTTTCAGAGGATCAGGTGAGGGAGGACCACACTGACAAAGATTAAACGAGCTGACATTCACTCTCCAGCACTCTGGGATGCAGGAGCCTGCTGCTGGCACTGCATTTCAACACTGCACGTGGGCGGCTGGCACAGCCCCCATGGGTGGCTTTGGGAACTGATTCCATCTTTCAACAAACAGGCACACAAATATATATCCATTTTAAATTGGATTCAACTTAAATGGGTTCCATTAAATCAGTTTAACTCTCCTGCTCGTCTCATCTGCCTTACCTGTGGCAACACCTCCAGTCTGAGCTCCCCCACCAGCCCCTCCAAAGGGATATGACTTGAGATCCTGCATTGCTGTTGCCTCTGCAGGGTCCCTATTTTACAAACTAAGGGTAGCTTTAATATTTCACACTACCTTCTGCTGGCAATTCTGGTAATAGCTCTGGAGGGGAACATTTTAAAAATGGAGAATAGAGCCATGCAGTTCAGACACGGGGCAGATACCCCCAGCCTTGGCAGGCCTACAAATGGCCCTGGGGAATGTGCCACAGCCAACAGTGTCAGCCCAGCCTGAAGAGTGGGTTCAAATACCTCCGTATCACTCCAGCTGCTGGATCATTTGAACTGACACATCAGAGCAGAGGCCTGACCTGCTTCTTACTAGAGTCAGTGAGATATTTATTACATTCATTACTGAACACAGAATTGTTTAGGTTGGAAAAGCCATCTAAGACCATCGAGTCCAACCATTCCCTCAGCACTGCCAAGCCCAGCACAGAACCATGTTCCCACCTACACGTATTTCAAATATCCCAAGGGATGGTGATTCCACCACTTCCCTGGAATGCCCATTCCAATGCTTGAAAGCATTTCACTGAAGGAATTTTCCCTAATATTCAACCTGAACCGTCCCTGGCACAGCTTGAGGCCATTTGCTCTCATTCTATCACTTGTTGCCTGGGAGAAGAGACCAACCCCACCTGGCTACGACCTCCTTTCAGGGAGTTGTAGAGCAAGAAGGTCCCTCCTGAGCCCTCCTTTTCTCCAGGCTGAGCCCCCCCAGCTCCCTCAGCTGCTCCTCATAGGACTTCTGCTCCAGACCCTTCACCAGCTCTGTTGTCCTTCTCCTGACATGCTCCAGCCCCTCAATGTCTTTCATATAGCGAGAGGCCCAGAACTGAACAAAGGATTTGAGGTGTGACCTCTCCAGTCCCCAGTACAGTGGGACAGTCACTGCCCTGCTCCTGCTGGCCGCACTACTGCTGGTGTGGATGCCAGCATGCCATTGGCCGGGATGCCATTGGCCTCTTGGCCACCTGGGCACACACTGGCTCATGTCCAGTTGCGGTCAACCACAACTTCCCATACAAATACTTGAGCTGGACCTCAAACAAGCAGATGACTTTCAGCGGACCTTAAGAACTTGAGTATGATGACTTTGTCATTTAAATTTAAATTCAAAATTGTAAACCCCCATTCAGCCTACTCAACAGGCCCCAGCTCTCAGTTGCTGGGCGGGAGCCCATCACCCCCAGCATCTGTGGCAACACATTTGCAGGATGAATAACACATGCACATCACAACAACAGTGCATCTCATGAGACTTGAACATGGAGCTTCCTGGGGGAAAAGTTCTACATGAAGACAAGCACTCCAGTATGCAGAGGGAGGAATAATTATTGCCACTTAAAACTCACGGTAAAAATAATAGATTGGATTAAAATCAGCTTTACTGCTTATTAATTACACTATTTTCTTCATCTAATTTTGGTGTTCACATCATATAGTGCCATGCATGCATTTTCAGCATTTTAAAAGAAGGATAAAGAAAAATGAAGGAAAATTTATGGGTGTGCACACACATATATATATTTACACATGAGCTAATTATCTTTGCATCATTCAAACACTGATCTTAACAACCTGCTACTGGAAAACCCAGTGTGATACTACAATTCTGTAATCAATAGTCCCAAAGCAAGTACTTCACATTTTTACAAGGAAAAAAATAATTCAAAGACTGAAAGTGATTTAAAGGAAGTGATTCAGATGATATATTATATGATTTCTGTTTATTACTACCTACTATTTCTGATTTTTAATACCAACACAGAGGTCTCAGGACAAGATTTCTAACCAATTTGGTCTTCTTCCATTTGGCAAACAACGTGTCTAATGGAGCTTGAAATTAAACCAGCTTTTTTTGGTACTTTCTGCTTTGCAAAATCCCAGCAGTCATGAGGGACTCTCCTGTTCATGGGCTGCAGCAGAGGCTGCCCAAAAGAAAGAGCATATTATGGTCACTCTCACACAAACAGCTGAGCTATTTTGTGAGATTCAAGTCCATGAGTGAGGTTGGTGGGAGCTACCACCTTAAAAATGGATAAAAAGTACACAGTATTGTGATTTTTACTGTAAGTAGAAATGATTATGAGTTATGTATGTGACTGCCTATGCTGGGAAAAATGTGAATGATAAACAGCCACTATAAATGACACAGCAGTGGATGTTTTTAGCACCTCACTTGGAATCTGACGATATAATCTTAGAAATCCCTGTCTCATTACATTAGGAATGCATGTAACTTAATTAAAGAGACTTCTTCAACTCCTATTGAACGTTTCAGTGAGTCAAATAAATGAACTCACAGGTCTGTTTAAGTTTGTCTTTTTCTTCTTAAGGGTACTTGATCTTTTCCTGCATCTCAGAATCTGTTTGGACAATCTAATCTGCTCAGAGATGAGCAGTTAACACAGAATCAGAATCACAGAATCAGCTACATTGGAAAAGACCTCTGATATCACTGAGTCCAACCTATGACCCAGCACCCACCTTGTCAACTAGACCAGGGCACTGAGTGCCACATCCAGTCTCTTCTTAACCACCTCCAGGGCTGGTGAATCCACCACCTCTGTGGGCAGGACATTCCAATGCCTGATCACTCTCTCTGTAAAGGATGTCTTCCTAATGTCCAGCCTAAACCTCCCCTGGCACAGCTTAAGCCCGTGCCCTCTTGTCCTACTGCTGCTTGGCTGAAAGAAGAGCCCGGCCCCCACCTGGCTACAACCTCTGTCAGGGAGTTGTAGGGAGTGATGAGGTCTCCTCTGAGCCTCCTCCTCTCCAGGCTAAACACCTCCATTTCCCTCAGCCTTCCCTCATAGGGCTTGTGCTCCAGACCCTTCACCAGCCTCGTTGCCCTTCTTTGGACACGCTCCAGCACCTCAATGTCCCTCCTAAACTGAGGGGCTTGGAACTGGACTGAAAACCAAGTTTTGAATTGTCAAAGAAGCACTTGACAGCCACAACCTGGATTTTTCCTTGTCCATTTTGGAAATGAAATACATATTTAAGTTGGAAGTTTCTCATGCTGAGCCTTTAATAGATTAGTCTTCATTCAGACTCTTACTTTCCACATCCAAAGTAACAGTAATATCTTCATATCCGTAGCAGCTACAGCTACACAGGATATTTCAATTTGATTTACAGTCTGGCACTAGGAAAAGTATTTTGCTAATTTTTCCATTTGTTTACTCTGTGCCATCTGTTAATTCTGCATGAATACTTCATTCCACTGCTTCCTACATTGCAAATGTCTCCCCTTTTTCCAGCATACCCAGTGTTTCAGGGTTCGAAAAGGGCTGGGTTTTGCCAGAGCCATCCCTCATGGAAAACAATCAGTGTCACTGAACTGACCAGCTGTGCTCTTTCAAACCATAAAAATCTGCTGTAGGGCCAATGACAGATTGACATTGTCCAAGATTTATGCTCTATTTTCCAAACATTTCCTGGGAAATCATGACCTTGTTGAGGATTTTCTTGGAGGAAAAACTTATAATTATTACCTTCGCATGATATGTAAATATATGGATCAATGGTCCCCTCAGCTGATGATTGCCAGACTATTCAATGACTACTTTTTTGGTACAAAAGACACCATCAACTCTCTCCTTCCCTGAAAATCTCCTCATAAATGTCTCTGATGGCAGATCGTTAAATGCTGAGCTGTGGCATTTCCCTGAAGATATAATTATAAAGCTGTGGGAGGAAAAGATACAACTCTTTAGACCACACTCTTCCTTCTTTTATAGCTGTGTAGTTCAGTGGCTAATTTGTACATTGAATTTAATTTAATCACTCTGTTATTTCTACTAGTTAGATAGCCATTCCATTCAGACATATTATTAAATTATTTATATGGGACTTTCTACCAGTTCAACTTCATTAAGATGGAGTTAAAAGTTTATAAGCTCCAAAATAGCATGGTTGGCTGAGGTCATGGTGAGAGAGCTGCGTTACAAGAACATTCCATTTCCATGTCAGCATGCATATGCCTACATATGAACCAGATGCCTACAATCCATTGCCACTGGAGATCCAGTGTGTGGAGTCCGAGGAATGTGCAGAGTAATACTATGGGGAGCCAGAGCCCAGCCACTGCCCAAGGCTCATTGACCAAGTCTCCACGAGCCCTGCAGATGAGACACATGTGCTGAGTGTAGATACTGACATTCATGTTAACCTCACATTGAATCCCACCAAACAGCCTGGACTTGAAGCACTACTTAAGAAGTTAGGAAAAGTTTGTTGTTTTGTCCCTGGTGAAGGGACTGGAGAACAAGTCCTGTGAGGAGAGGCTGAGGGAGCTGGGGTTGTTCAGCCTGAAGAATAGTAGGCTCAGGGGAGACATTATTGCTCTGACAGGAGGGTGTAGCCAGGTAGGGGTTGGTCTCTTGTCCCAGGTGACCAGCAGTGGGACAAGAGGGCACAGTCTTATGCTCTGCCAGGGGATGTTTAGGCTGGACATTAGGAAGACATTCTTTACTGAGAGAGTGATCAGGAATTGGAATAGGCTGCCCAGGGAGGCGGTGGATTCATCATTCCTGGAGGATTTTAAGGTGAGACTGGATGTGGCACTTAGTGCCATGGTCTAGTATGCATGATGGTTGGATTAAAGGTTGGACTCAATGATCTTGGAGGTCTTTTGCAGACTGGTTAATTCTATGATTCTATGATTGCTTTTTCCTGGAAAAGAGTCACATTTTTCACTTCTTTTTTTTTTTTTTTTTTTTTTTTCTTTCTGAAATTCTCTTTTTCTCAGTATTTATTTGAATAGTGTCTGAATCCAGGAGAAGAGTCTGGGTACTACTACTGTAATAATTTTGCTAGGGGAATCACAGCATAGTTTTTGAAGCTTGAAAGGAACACAGGGTTGCTAATCCAGGGATGCTGATCACTGATACCACACAATCAGTGTAAGGCAGGATTCCCAATCTTACCTATTCAGCCTTCCATGACAAGTTTTTCCCACTTTCTGTACCTAATCCATGCTATTGCCTACTTTCACTCCCCCATACACACATACTGTGCAGTACCCATCATCTCAAACCCATGAAGCACCTCTGAGATATACCCTGTAATGAGAACCCAGCTGGTGGGATTCAGGAGGCAAAGCCTGTCCTTGGCATGTCTGGCTGAGCTAAATGAAAGCCTCTTTCCTCAGCACTTTTGAATCCAAACATTCCCTTTTTATATCCTGTGAGGCCACTCTTGGCCTTCTGCTCCACTTTGTCCTCCAGAGGTGGGAAAGTAGCAAGATTAAAGGCCAAGCCAGGCCAAAGAAGCACCGTTTGCATGGCATGGGATTGAAGCAGGTGCAACCAGCTCTCTTCAGCACTGGTATCACTATATGTAACTATTTCTTCCAAAATTACCTCTTTTTAATATGCTCAACTAGAAATTTGCTAGGTTCAATTGACAATGATTTCATATCCCTCTGTTTATTTTCACTATAGAGGAATTCAATAATTATCCAACCCACAGCCACATTCTTCCCATCACACGTGCACCAGTTAGATAAACTATATGTGCAAATATCCCCAGAAGTGTCAGCTTTGTGTATCAAGTTTCCATCCACAGATCCTGGGAGCTGTGCAGCAATATTATTATGGAGCCAACGTATTTTCCTTCCCAAATATTGTATTACTGAAGTCAGTCAGGTTTCAGCCAGTTACCAAAACATGAACAAAAATTAAATCACTGTGTTTTGGGTTTCAAAGACTGAGACATTTCCTAGCCATTTAGCTGACTGAGCATGTGGTTAGTTTCCATGAGCTTTAGGTACTATAATAAGTACTATTTTTACAACAGTGAGCTGTAACTATCTTCTTTCAAAAACCTGGCCATCTCCTGCAGCTGCAGGGGAAAGAGCTCAAAAGTTCTTGTTAAATTATATCAAAATATGTCATGTAATATACATAGTCATAAGAGATTATAAGAACAAGGGACATGTGAAAGAGAAAGATAGGGAAAGAATAAGGTCTTATCTATACCAAGTTGTTATTTGACTTAGCATGATTTTAAATTAATCTAGCTAAACTAGTGGAAAGACTTTGTAAACTCATAAAGCATTTTTACCGTGGTTTAAATCTATTTTTTGAAAACCAGATTAAAGTCGCGGACACAGGAACTTGTTACCAGGAGTAACAGATTTGTGCACCACAGGCAATCTGTGTAAAGTGGAATATGCCATATAAACTGAAATAACTCTGTCTGTGGATACGCTTGTTTTAATTTATCTGAATCTCCTCAACCTGTATAAAATGGAGACCACCTATAAGGGGGAAAAAAAAAAAAAAAAAGAAACAGAAAAAAAGAAAAGACCATGAGAGGCAAAGCAAAGAACGTGCAAGAAAAGAGCATGGATAGTGTTTCAAATTATACACCACATGCATAGAGGTCTGGACATAAACATTAATGTAACACAAATTTAGAGCTGTGCTGAGGGCTCTTCAGAACATCATAACACTGAAGAACAAAGCTAGAGTGTTTTCTTGCCAAAATGGGATTTTCTAGCACTCTGCTGATTGCTTGTTTTTACAGAACAATCGGTTTATTTGACTTCTTTCAGTCTTTCTGCATTGCGCCTTCTGAACCCAACCTGCAGGAACAGCAGCGTGTGAGACTTAGTTAAATATTGCCAAGCAGATCAAAGATCACTGTAGTCAGCTGAAAAATCACTATTAACCTCCATGATCTTTGGTGTATGTGCTTACCATGCTCCAGTGTCTGACATGGAAAGATGCTGCTTTATAAAACATTGGAAGCCTGGAAAAAAGAGGCATGAAAATTGCGCTGCTCTCCATCCCAAAGACAGTGTTGTCATGTTAAAGATAATCATATTGACCATTAGAAATGTACAAAAGTAATCAAAGGGACTTGCTTATTTAAGGATCGAAAGTCTTCTGTAATTCTGTGTCTCTAAGATTATATTAAAATCATACTACTAATAGTCTTAAGAACTGAGCAATTCAGTTCAGAAGAAACTCAACATAGATAAATATCTTAGGCTGCTGGATGTTTGCCATTCATTTCCTCGGCAATTTATAATCTTAATTTATAAATAATATTGATTTACAAAATATTTTAGCCCAAGTGGCTGGTTTTCTTCCTGCTTTCCAATTGCAGGAAGAGTAGAAAGAATTAGAAACAATTTCTATGACAGTGCCAACATGTGCCACTGCAAGTTTTTCTAAACAACTCCTTTCTCCCTTTTGCCCTAAAACTGCATTGAAAAAAATAATCACATCAGAGCAGGTTATGTCATTAAAAAAAAAGTTTGCATATGTATTTTTTTTTAACATCCCCCAAAACTTCACCTCCATCCTGACCCCAACTCTCCAGGGAGTTCAGCTGGACTCCTCTGAGGAAAGCATTGAACATAATTTTTCTAAAAGCAAGTGAAATGTTAAGGTCTGGCTCCCTGCCACAAAAGCAGGGACATTGAAAATTAAAAATGACATTCCTGGCTTTTATTCACACTACCAGTTTCTTTCTCAATCTTCTGCAGCAGACTTGTTTTGTCAGTGACCTTTGTGGTGCTGCAAGAAGAAAGAAAAGGTTTGACACAATAAATCATAATGTCACTTTTGCTGTAATTGTATAATACCTGACTTTTTTTTTCTTTAATCAAGGTGAAATATAGGGCTACCCTCTCCTTAGTGGGTTCAAATCAACTCTAAATCCCAGTAACAATTAATTTTCTTGTCCTAATCAAATCCCCAGCTGATCTAGGCTTGTTCATGGCCAAATTTAGTTTGGCATGATAATACAT
The DNA here is from genome assembly GCA_035583155.1 of Acropternis orthonyx. Taxonomy (NCBI): domain Eukaryota; kingdom Metazoa; phylum Chordata; class Aves; order Passeriformes; family Rhinocryptidae; genus Acropternis; species Acropternis orthonyx. Next base: position 4,339,674 of record JAWWEU010000163.1, on the reverse strand, counting down.
GGAAAATTGGGTGCTGGGCATGTTAGAAAACAAGCTAAAATCTTGCATTGCTCAAGCCATGTCTGACATGTTTACCTGCAGTTATTTTTATGTAAACTTCTTATTTAGGGGTTTAGCCCTTAGGGCTAAACTATAAGCAACAATTTTGAAGCTCATTACCTTATTTCTGACTCACAACCCTACGGCAAGTCCCAGCAGAATTGCACCTTTATGGGGTTAAATGAAGCTGGAGAGGTTGGGACCAGGACTAAATGCTCTGTGTCCTTTAACATCTTTGTAAGTGTTTTACTCTATAAATATTTTATATTGAAGAAAAGCCTTGTTTGTGCATGCCAGAAATAAAGGTTTCAAGGATCTGCCATCTAGCCCAGAAAATAAGAAAATCCATGAGAAATCCTCACTAGGGAGAAAAGAGGAAAATGCAGCTCCAGGAACAGGAGTCAGGCACTTGAAAATGCTTCATTCTCCCACATTTACATCCTACCCAGCAGAATAACATCCTGCTGCTGCACCATCACTGAAACCTGAGATCAGCAGTAACTGAGTAATTAAAATCCTGGTTGTGTTTAAGGGACTTTTGTTGCTTTTTTGATAAGTTCAAAATTGTGTCTCTCTCTGTTCATATCTCCTGATTTAATTATGAAAAGATGAACAACCTTCCCTTGTCAGCTGCCCAGGGAATTCCTATAGATACTGGGATCAAAGTCTTGGAAAAAAGGGCAAGAAGATGGTCCTTAAAAAACGCAAAGAAACCAGGAGCAGCTAGCGAACAGGAGCAGGACTAAAAGCTGACTTGCACCATAGGCACAGGGGGGTTTCACAAAATCAATCCAAGGGGCCAAATTATAACCTATTTTGCGCAGATTATTTTTGCCTTTACATTCTTACATTTATTGCAGTGGACTGGTCTATTTTCCACCCTGTGAACAGAGCGAAGGTTGTGTGAAATCCAAACTTGCTTGTGTGGTGAAGTAATTAATTGTGACAAGATAGAGATGCCAGATTATCTTGATCCTAGGTTAGGAATTATATTTTAATGCAAGCATCTTACACAGAGGACTGAAATCAACTGTGTGCACGCGCAAGGCTGTTTAGGACTGAACAGTGATTCCAGGTCTCATTAACTGGATCCTGCTGCAATACTTAAATACTACTGCAGTATTCTCACATCCCCTTCCTAATAAACATAAAATAAATATATTTGTACTTACTAGAAAGGGGAGGTGAACTTTTATGACACATTTTTGGAAAGCTATTTATATATTTGCAAAACCAACAATCCTCATCTTTTTTTTTTTTTTTTTTTTTTTAATTAATAATGTGTGTCACGGCCTTGATATTTATAGGTACAGGTTTTTTGCAAGAAAATGTTAATTATATTCACTAGCCATGAGCAGAATACATAAGAAGCAATTTATAAATTAAACACAGTAGTTTGTGGTTTGAGGAAATCAGAGCTAAACTGAAATGAAGTTTAGATTCAAGGATCAGAAATAGGTACTAATTCACTACAGCACAGCAAAACATAATCAACAGATGGCAGAACAGTACTGGGGTTTGCGGTTCTTTATATGGTTCTTTTTTTTTTTTATTTTAGCACACATTTATCTACATTAGGTTTATAAGACAACAGTGTCAGTGCTTAATAAGGATTTAAGAATAATTGTGTGTTTTTGAAATGTGGCAATTAGAACACCTAAGAAAGAAGAAAGATGTTAACCCATGCAATGGACAATTGGAAAAGGCCAAGTTCAACCTTAGATATTGGGGTAAATCAGTCTTAGAAGGCAGAGAGATTCAGAAGAGGGTAAGTTGCAATATGAGATTGACTTTTAAATTATAACCACTGGCACATGAGCAGAGAAAAAAGCAAGGGCAGGGACAGCTTTCGCTAGACCAGGTTGCTCAAAGCTCCATCCAGTCCTTCCTTAACTGCCATGAATGGGGCGTCCACCATCCCCTGAGCAACCTGTGCCAGAGGTTCACATCTGTGCTTTCAACAGCATATGAAACACACCACCATGGAAATGCCTTAGGGCATAAAGTAAAGCAGGTTCTTGGGTTTGGTGGCTGAGCTGTTCCACATTTAGGAATAAACACCTGTGAAACTCCTAGAAAATACGTGGTGCTGTAAAACAGCCACACTTCACAAGATGAAGGATGAAGTCAGGTGCTGTTTCCTCCAGCAGCTGTTTGCTCCAGGCCACTCCAGCTTTCTATCCAACTCCTGGAGTGGGTGACAGTACCAGGGTGTGCTCCAAAGTATTCTGGAGCACAGCTGCAAGACCCAGGGGTTGAAGGTTTCCCCCGTCTTGAGGAGTTGCTGTAGGTCCTGGGCATGCAAAGTAGATGTACTGATGTTTAGCAAGACAGCAATTGCCATACTTGAAGTACAGAAAGTGGTTATAAAGGTTATGAGGTTATAAATAAATGAAGCACTGAACCCAAGAAGCTGTTCCACAGAATCCTGAACTCAGGGAAAACAAACCACGGTGCCTGAGAAAGAATCAGCAGAGCTAGATTCCTCCTCTGGTAGTGTTCATTGGAAAAAAACAACCAACCATCCAACCAAACAAATATAACAGGAAAAAAAAAAATACACCCATCTGCTTTGAACAAACTCACTACCAGAGAAGCAACTACAGGTAAACTGACCTTCTCATTAGGAACAAACCAAGTTAATGAAAAAAAAAACCACTTTTTGTCTCCATCTATTGGTCAAAAGTCAATGTAGCTGCTGTTTGGGTATGTATTTTGCAATTGACATCTGTGTAGTGAATACACCAATACCCCCATCTTTTCTATCTCGTGATGAGCGTTTTTGATGCCCTGGAGTACATTCTCCATCTGCCTGATAAAAGCCTTTTTGTACAGAATGCAGGTGTCCAACTTCATTATGTTCTTGTAAGGCTGCAATAATGCAGCAGCCTCCCTCAAACTGCTTTCCTCCCAGAGAAATAAAGTATGTGCCTTTACAAAAGGAGAATATTATGGACAGGATCACAAACTGAAGAGGTAATTCGAGTTTCTAACTAAGCACAGGAGTTAGAATAGCATATTGACAATATCATCTTGATTTCTGGTGACCTGGAAACCAGAATGGGGTTTTTGGTATAATAAACATAAATGTAAAAGCTTGAACCAAAAAGAATTAATGTTTAAGGAATTCTTTATTTAGGAAAGTGCATTAGCACTTCAGGAGAGAAGGTGCAAAGGGAATAGGTAGCTATTTAAATGTGAGCAGCATCCCTTTCTTTTTTTTTCTTTTTTTAACATTAGCATCCACAACAAAAAACCTGTATGTAAGTTAATATTGGCATACTGTCCCTGCCCAGAGAGCATTCCTGCTGCATTACAGAAGGCAGCTGGGTGGCACAGTAAATGTGTCATTTGCTATTTAACATCTCTGTGACCTGGATTTAAATTCAGAGTCACACAAAATGAGACTTCAGTTCCCTCAGAAGGCTATTAAGGCACACACAGAAAGACTTGTGAGGCATCCAAAGCCAGCGGGAACGCGCTCCCCGCACTCGCCCCTGCGGACACACACTCTCAGAGCCCACGGGGAAAGGAGGAACTGGGTAATTTTTATTAAAAGGATGCCTTCAGTTTGGAAGAAAGGCACCCAACTACTGTGAATAAATCTTCTGTTTATTTAAAAGTTTACCCACAAGGCTTTAACCTCCCTGTGAGAAAAGGCATTTGATATGTCGCTTTATCCCAGAGCCTCATCACAGAGCTGTGCAGGTCTAATTGTTTTCCTGTCCACAAAGAACAAAAAGGAGAGCTGTGAAAAATTCATAAAAGGTTATATTCACTCTCTTAAAACATCGTTACGCACCATCTCATGCATAATACTCCCATCCTTGCTGGTGGATCTGCGTATGAGAATGAATCACCCGCCTTACCTTTACAAGGCAGGACAAGTGCTTATGATGAGGCTTGTCTTAAAATTAAGCTTAAAACTCATATTTTTTATTAGTTTTACATCCACCATCTCAAAAAGATTTAAAAGTTCAGCTTCAACATGAGTCAATTTTTATCCTTTCCTTTTCTAGGCCAAGTTATTATCTTTTTGAGACCTGGCCCAGCAAGACCCGGGCACCAACACACAGGTGAGATGGAACCTCTGTAACATCACATACCACAGGTGATGCAAACCCAGAACATCTCACCCCACTCCTGTGAGCTCCATCCTATTCCCAACTGCGGACGCAGTTTAATCTGACCCCAGAGCAATCCAGATCCCTGCAGCAATCCTGCTCTGCCCCTGCCTGCAGCTCCAGGTTCCCATCCTCTGCAACCAGCCACATCCAGCAGCTCTCCCAGCTAAAATATTCTTTTTTTTTTACTCTTGTTTTTTCTTTTGTTTATTTTTTGATAGATTGAAACAGATCAGTTCCTTGGTTCCCTAACTACCACACAGGAGCCCATGGTGATGCTGGCATGAAACAAAGGTATCATCTACATACTCACTTATATTAAACCTGACCAAACCATAGACAGGAACTCCAAAATCTCATGAAAACAGAGCTACTTGTAAAGTTTGAGGGCAAAGAAAACTTCCATAGAGTTTGATTTTTGCCATCCTTTCCTTAAAAAATGGAAACAAATAATTTTGTTTCAGACAGCTGAAGTTTAACTGAAAGATCTCAAATTGTCAGTCTAAATCAAATCATTCAATACTAATGTACACCTGTCTGAATCACAATGGGGTCTTTTCACTTTCCTTAGAAAACAAATTTTGTGAAGCATTTCTGAATATAATGAAGAGGATGAACTGAGTCGTAAGTAATGCTGAGAGGTTCTTGAGAAGGGAGCAATCAAAACCACAACTATATCTTTCAGCACACTTTTATTGGTTCTTTCACTCTTTTGTGTGGAAGGTAAGACAAAAAAGAGAAATTTAAGCAGAATTTGGACACTTGTGTGACATGTGACAAGCCAAAATTAAGTCTTTAAAATCCTCTCCTGCCCCCTGATATCTGTCTCACAAAGAACCAAAGGCCCTCCAGTCTTCCCTCCCTGCCTCATCCCTGCCCTGCCCTGCCCGGCTGCAGGGCCAGGACATTGTCCACTTTTAGCATGAACCCCTTTCCCACAAACATCTTATTATTATTTTTCTTATTGTATGATGTGTCTCCTTCAGCTCAGGCAGGTCCCAGAGCAATCTGACACCTGAGAGCACCAAACCAAGCTGTGCCCCAGCCTGTCCTTGTTCCCCACTTCCAGGCATGAAGGTGCTAGTTGTACCAACCATCTCGCTCCTGCTCTACCACATTCCTCCCCTATTTTATTTTACTATCCATTTCAGCAGGAGACCCTGTCTTCAAACTTTGGCCATGCCAGGCATTTTCTGCTGGCAGCAAAGATTGCATGGGCTTCACGTGGACCCAACGGAGGCTCCTGCATCTCTCCTTAGTTTGAGTTCATACACACACAGAGTTAAACCCACATAATTTTCTATTTACATCCTCAGTTTTATCTGTATTTTATCACTGTCACCAAGAATTACATGTGCTACAACACCTACGAGCCACAGGTTTCATTAAGGATCTCTTTGGCAGAGTTTCCTTTATTTATTTTAGTTCCCCACAGAAAACTCTAATTGGGATGTTATCCACTGCTTTATTCAATTCCAACAGGACACTTCGGGGTTAGGGAGAGCTATAAATCGAATGCTTCAGAATAAATCAAAGCATAAAATTACATTGTCTCTGGCAAGAAAAAGATTTGATTATCTGCATTTCCGTACAAAGAAATTACAGGAGAAGTTGCATTGGAGTTTAAAGGTCTGCCTTGTTCTCAGTTGAAATGTAGCAAGCAAACAAGTTTGTCCCTCCAATCTTACCCTGACAGGAATCAGTTTGAGCTCATTTGTCCCCTCCCTGGTGACAGGGAGGGAATGCAGAGCATTTGGTGTTGCAGATGTAGGCTATTTCGGTCCACACGGCAAATCGGCGGGGATTTTATGTACAGCAGGAATTGAATTGTGCATCTCTCCCAAATGATGGGAAAATCACTCCCCATGAAGGTGAGGCTGTGGAAGGAATCAAAGAACAGTACAAAGCACACTATAAATAAAGGTCAGCCTCTCGCTATATTTCCTCCAGAGAAAGACTAAACTTGGAGACATGTTGAAAACAGGTAATTGCATTGTCTGATGCATATTTGTGGTCTATAAAATCTAGTATTTCAAAAATATCTTCGAAGCTAAAAATAGGCTATATAAGGATTAGCTATAAAAGTCAGTAGTTAATGATTCACCATAATACATGATTTAGCTGTAAGCTAGGGAAAAAAAAACCATAAAAATAGCTCAAGAAACTAATTTCTTACGCTGTTTCAGGCATACGGATGATTTAAACTCAGGCATTTCCATATTTTTCAGATCCCTGAGCAATGGCATTTGATGAGAAACCGATCTGTTTAGACATTCTCTTTCTACGGTAAATAATGACACTTTATGGCATCCTAGAAAAGATTGTGTAGTTCCATAATTGGTAATTTTGTACAGCTTGCATGAGGTCTGTGTCATCTCACAAATTTCCCAAAGCAACTGCTCTGACTGGGGTGCTGTAATTGATTACATGGAATTGCCGGGAGAGAGGAACGAGCACACAATCAATTACATTGATAGAAAATTGGTGGGACTGAAGAGTGATCTATAGCAATCACAACTGAACCCTTAATGGCAGGGACAGGTGCAACGCTCATGTCTCGGGCTCACTGCTGAATTGCAGAGCACCTCAGAAGTGATGCTGGATAGGCTGTGCCGGTGGATCAGCCTGGGGTAATTTCCAGCAGGACGGCACAGCTTTCCAGCGCGGATCGCAGGGAAAAGCCAGAGCTCAGCATTTAAATGCCTGCATTTTGTTCCATGAAGCTGAATCCCAAGTTGTTTCCCTGTCTCTCTACAGGTGATGCCGACCTGATTCCATCTTTGCTACAGATGTCTTTACTCTCCTGTTCTCTTCATCCAGGGTTGCAGCCCTCAGTCATCAGAAAAACTCCTGCAAACACAAGATCTGCTTTCACATTCCCTGACATTTCTCTTTGTGAGTGAAGAGATTTTTAGCCTTTGAGTTCTGCTCATGTCAGATTTATCTCTAAGTGAGCAGAGTGCTTGTGATTTCATGGGCTCAGGTGATGAGGCTCAAATGAGCTCAAATCATTTTCCCATCCCAGAGAGAGGATCTATCCTGCCCTTGTTTCTTCACAGCAGCTCAGATCCCGAAAGGAGTCATTCTGCTTGTCATCCACAGAAAAGATGATATAAGAACAAACTTTCAATCTTCCTCATATATTTTAGATGAAGTCTACATCTAGATGCAGTGTTTTCTTGGCTTTTTTAATGGCTTCTGAAATCTCACCACCTATTACCATTAGTGGTACAAGAAGGAAAGATATCCTACACAAATAGTAATGTACAGCTGGATTCATGTCTGATTCTTCAGGCAGAAACACAACTACCTGTGCCAGAGCACGGCCCCAGATTCCTTCCCTTGCCATTGCTGGGAGTCCCATGTGTTAATTGAAGCCCTACTAAAGCAGAAGCCATAAGACAATTAATGAACAGAACTAATGAAGAAAAATCCTAATGAAGAAAATTTCTACATTTTTTAATATAGAGAGTACATATATAATTATATATATATATTATATACACACACACTTCAGATATGTATATCTGTATACTTTATACTGGTGCCCCTCAGATTGATGTCAGCAGTAGACGTGCCAGTTCTTAAATTCAGATCCCAGCGTTTTTGTAAACACCACAAAAAAATCTGAAAGTGCTTGTAATATCAAATTCCTTACACCAAAACCTCTTATGTCACTTCAGAGCTTCCCATAAAGTCATTAAGTACAGTTATAAAAAACAACAGTCTTCCAGGAACTACACTACAATTACTCTTTTCCAACACCAGTCATCAGAAAATCTCTTTAAGATGTTTGATGTGGTAAAATATGTAAATGACATACAGTTGCTAGGAGATAAAAAACTATGTGATCTTGTGAAAACATTGCAATCTGCTGCCTTTGAATCTGCAAGGTCAGCTCTATTTTTCATGATGATAACTTATTTATATTGTCTCCTTGATAAAAATGAGCCTCTATGCAGGTTACCTCTTTACTTAATACCAGCTGACCTACTATACCTATAAATTGGTATTTATTACAAGGCTGGTTAACTTCCTCATAGAGTTTACAGCCCTTTAATTACATTTTGCCAGACTAATTAATAAATACACTGTACACTTCTCCTTTCCACTGAAACAAGCAAAGGGTCTATATTCAACACTTCTGTACCCATTTATTTATTTAAGCGTTTCATTAAATGTTAGATATGTCTCTTTTTAATGAAAAATGCTGGAACAGGAGAATGAAAGTATGGTTTATTGTCCAATTAACAAATCTAGTAGCTTACTCTGTCACTCAATGAATGATAATACCTGGCTCATAAATCAGGAAGAGAACTACTTAGGCATAGACCTCGTAATCAATGCTACAAGTATTGGCTGCTCTCCACATAATCCAGCCCTAAATGTGTAGCATGATTTTATTCCAGTAACACATTAACAGAACGTACAACCATTGTGACTTTTGAAAATGGGCTAACAGTGTTGAAGCAAAAAGCATTTGTCCATTTTTCAAAATAAATGTGTCCCGATGATGAATGTTTTTAGCAATTTTAGTGATGGACCAGCAGCATGAACTGTGGCCTCACAGTGCTTTTTATCCCTAATTTTCAGATGGGATCTCCATCAATCAAGGTGTGCTGTCAGGGATTCAATTTTCATACGTACCTTAATGGTTCTGTGTTTCCATGTATGTTCTTGGGATTCCTTTACTTCTGTATCTGCCAAGGAAGACAAGTATTCTGCCTCTATGGGCAGCATCAGTTGTTCTGTTTGAACATATGAGTGCCAAAACACTGCAGGTTGTTGGGGCAGTGACCAGAGGCTTTATAATATCATCATGCCAGAAAGCTTGGAATAAAACCAGCAGTTTTCCTGCTTCCATCCCTACTGATGGCTCCCAGGCATTGTCCCGGTCCAAGGATTTGCCACTCCACTGTGGAAAGATGGCAACATTTCACTACTTGTACTTAGTTATAAACCTTTTCTAATGTAAAGCTGCTGTCTTTTGAATGCTCAGAGGGTATTAAACAAAGGGTAAGTGCTAAAAGCGTCTCGTGGGAGAGAAAACAGAAACACAATAAAAGACTTTCCAAACACATCGGTGGAAAGCAAAGGGCACGATCCATGGCTTATGTCACTTCTTGGTTGACAACCCATTTTTGCTGATGCAGATGCTGCAAGGAAGTGACGGAACTGGAGACCCCAGTAAGCGACATGTGGTACTGATGTGTCAAACATAAAAGCCTGGTGAATCCAGCTATTCCTTTTTTCTAAAGTGAGCTCACTTATTTGCTAAGCAGCTTTGCCTGAGCTTTCACAGCTAGAGCTGCAGGGGAACAGTAACTGAATTATGAAAGATCCCCCTGGGATATTTGAAAGGGTGAGAAGGTTCCAGAGTAGTTGGAGACTAAATCCTAATTCTCATCCGAAAGAGAGAGAATGGGATAATCATGAAAATATTAGCAGAATAAGCATGTTGAATAACAGCCAGAGGATCTTTTACCAAAGTCCTCCTAAGCAGGATTGAGGAAACACTTAAATTAATAATATGTGGATTAGTACAGTTTCAGGATGAAATGGCATTTTTATGTACCAAATCTTTCTGATCACACAAAATGGAGAAATAGAGGGATTCTGGGTGACATTTTCTGCAGAAGTTTCTTCACTTAAAGAAATGATCAAGATGCACAATAATGGAAAATCTCTGAAACAAGAGAAAACAGGCTTGACTGCTCTGCTGTACTGTCTACACATGTACTGAAGCAGATAATTTAGATTGTTTTAGAAATATAATGGAAATATAATTTTTTTTTTTTTTCCTATTTTCTTCCTTTCCTGGAAGAAGTAATGCATTTCCGAAGGGAAATAGTTGATGTACTGCCAGGGTGATCTTGGCACTACTGAACAGAACAATCAACATGTGCTATTGTGAGAACTAACGGGAAATAGGAGGGCAGAGGAAAAGAGATGGGTCTGAAATATAGCTGAAAAAAAATACTGACAAATAAAATAGAGATTCTGTTAAAAAAAAAACAAACCAAACAACAGATTATTTTTGAGATGATGTGAAAAGGAATCAGAGAAAATTCTCAACAGACAAAGCTTCTAGCACTGATGAAGGACTGAAGTTTCCAGAGGAGCTGTCACGCAGACAGAAAAACTCACTATAATTCTGTGAAGTAGCAGAACTTATCATCAGTGGCCAAACATGTATGAGATGAACTACAACCTTTCTGAAGTGTTTTAGCGTTGAGGAATGATCTTATGCATGTGTCTGACCTCATCTATCTCAGGCCCCATTATAAGCTCTTGTTCAGAGGGCGTCATCATGGACTGCAGTGGACAGGCCCTGCCAGTTCACTGTTTCAAAGAACTAAAGAGTTCTTGGGAATGAGAGGAGATTTGTCTTCTCCAGTCTTTGCCACCCTCCCTTCTCTTAACCCTACAAAAGTATCATCTTGCTGCCTTTTAGATGATCTTTACTCTCCAGCTGCCATATTTGATGGACATGGCTATAGGATGAAAGTATAGCATTACCTTTCTTCTTCAGACTGTTTTTTTTCATTAATCAAGGTATGTAAACGATATGACCCAAGGGTAGGTGGTTTATTCAGGCACTGGTGTTCATCACCTGCAGTTTTCAGACTGCATCCCTGTGAGAGGATTATACTGGAGATGAACATGTTTGGAACTCATCTGCTTGTTTTAATGGGATAGCCAAGAAAAAACAGAACTCATCAGAATGGTAAAACCGGAGCAAACAAAATCTGCCAAGTCCATTTTAATGCTTCCCATTGAGAATATCATGAACATCAAAACCAGTGGTCCTGCACGGGTAACATCTGTGCCAATAGCTTTCAGCAAGTTCTGATTGGAAGTGCCTTCTCCAGCACACGATCACAGGAATCCAATTCACAATGCCACAGTGCGCAACGCTCACAACTGATCGCACTGAGGGCATGGGTGCAAATTAAAACAATAAACAAGAAAAGACTCCTTGGACATTCTGGCCTTGTCTACCCCAGTGATCACTAAACTGAATGCAAGATTCATGACCTTACCCAATTTCATAAAACCATCTTTGTCTTAGTCTGCAAAACTCTGAAAAATATAAAGATATTGTTTTTGTTTTCCCCCATTTTTTCCACTTAATAATTTAACCTCTGAGATTGAAATAGTATGTTTAGAACTACAAAGCCTCACAAAATTTTATGTAATTACTGTACTTCTCTAATCAGGTCATTCATAGCAGTGAAACTTTTCCCTTACTGCACTTACCTTCCAGAGCAGGTCTGTTTTTCTTTTTCCTATTTTTAAACAAAAGGCAGATTTAATACTTTACCTAAACAGACTAATTAGTTGGTTAGATGTTTGTAGGCTGACTGCTGAAGGAATAAGTAGATTGCATTTCATTAATCAAAATCAGCTTTAAAACCCTATTACTCATAAAATATTTACATTTTACAAATCAGCTGACACATTCACAGACTATTAGAGATTTGCTTGTGCTTATCTCGAATTCAGCTTCTTACTGAGGTTGCTGTGTTTCTAATGAGCACAATGTGTTCCAGTGACCTCCACAATGTAAAAATGCTACCCTTGTTTAGACACAAATTTTCTTTCTCTATTTTACTTGGTGAACATGAAAGTGGTTAATGGAGAATTGTGTCATGTATAATTTAACATTATATTTTTATTATCCTGTTTTGCTCATGTGGACTTGGGGTTGAAAATTTCAATATTTATGTAATGAACTCAAAGTTAATGCTAGAACAAAAACCATAATACAGGCATTTTAAGAAAGAGAAGGTTGTCTTTGAACAGTGGTTATGGGCTAATATATATGGAACTTTGCAAACAGGAGAAAAAAGTTGTCAAAGGACTTAAACAGTTTTTCATTAATTGAAAAACAACACCAAATACCTCCAAAAAGCATGACTTAAAATGGCAGAATAGTTCAAATGCAGTCAACAAAGTATCAAGGGTATTTCCTCTTTGCTTACTAACAGTGCAGTGCTCTGCCTTTGACTTCCTGGGAGCCATTTCCCAAATTGCTCGATCTCTCTAAATCTCTAAAATGAGAATAATAACAATTCTTATCTCCTGCTCTAAAATGCTGTGAAGGTCTGTTTTGAGGTGTTTGTGCAGCGACTTCCACAGTGGCTCTGAGCTCAATTGAAGTCTCTGGATGCTGTTGAAATTTAAATAAAATTATTACTAGCAACTATTACCAGTGATCACCATCTCGCAAAACTTAACCATCAGCTGCCATTTGAATGGTCGGTTCGAACATGGCAATTGTAATTCACTCTATTCCAGAAGTGATTTCTATCTATTATTTATATGGCTATAAAATTTAAATGGCTCAGCCTCTCCTCCTCTGAGTTTGCAATTCACCTGATCGAAAAGACATGGTTTGCCCAACAGTGAATAGATGCTGCTTCACTTACAAAATGGGCTTCTTTCCTTCTTTCCATCCTTCCGGGGCACAGTTTTACAAGGATTTGATCCTGCTCTCAAGGAGCTGTGCCAGTGTTTTCAAAGTGTGAAGGAGGAAGCATCATGGGCTTTATCTACAATAGCAGAGACCAGAATAAGCAGTTGAACATTATATCCTATTGCTACCTGATATATGCACGATTTCTCCCGCAAAGCCAAGCAAACCCTGAATTCATTACAATATCATGAGCTTTAAATAAATTAACACCCAGCTTGTGTCGGGACTCTCTGCGTGCTGAGCAATTTGCATTCTGTACTTCCACGGATGTTTTGTCTCCTTTGCAACTCTCCTGTTGGCAGAAATCGAATCAGGACACGAAAGATTGCACCTAATTCTAATTCTTTACATCTTTTCCTTGAACTTTGCTTAAAACTGTTATGAAAATTATAAATTGAAATTTTAATATAAGTTTATATTAAGGAAGAGATTAAATTAAGCAAGTGTGACAGAACACCTGTCAGACTGGACTGAACTTGGCCATCCAAATGGCCTGGGTTAATGATCAGTCCCCCTCTCCCCAGGCAGGCTGGATCATGCTCTGAGAATCACAAAGAGTTTGTGACTCGCCAACAGCATGGAAATCACAAAAATTCTGTGTAGTGCTGAATGCTGGAGCATCAACACCACTGTGGATTCTTGGATTCCTTCTGCAGCACATTTGGTGCAGCCTCAGTATGTGAAGGACATCATCCTCTCTCAACCAGCAGTATTTTCTCACAAAGCAGCCCTGGAATACTCCAGATGTGATTTAGAACTGAGCATGTCCTGCTGCAGAATTTTTGTATTTATTACACTCAGTTTTTTCCCACTTCAAATGCTTTTTACTTTGTGCACAAATGCAGTGCAGTCTTGCAGAGAGGAAGGAAAAATGCATGAAAAATGCATTTTTACCTGCAGGTACCTGTATGTATCCCACACATGCAAAAGCACACTAATCCTATCTATCCTGTTTCTTAAATGGAGAACTTGACAGTTCCTAGGAACTTCTTGAATTATTTTACTACAGAATTTTTTTTTCCTGATTACAAAGAAAGAAAAATAATACAAAAACAAAATAAACAAAACAAAACAATAGTTATTCTTTCTATTAATTTAGGACCTAGACTGCACATAATAAAATCTCAGAATAAATAAAATAATTTTTAATTTTAAAAACAAATACAACTCTCCTAGCAGACAGCCAAATGACCAAAGTACAAAATCATCAGGTCAGTGGCAGTGTTCTTCTGACGACTCATCAAGGACACTGTGCCCAGCATTTTAGTGATGACAGAGCCACAGCTGTCCAAAAAAAAAAGAGATGTCCTCAGTTAATACTAATTTTAGGATTAAAATTTTAGGGTGCAAATCTTCTTTGCACATTAAAATATCAAAGGTATTTAGTGTGAAGACTTTTTTCACAGCCAACCCTGTTTTTTATTACATCACAACCCCTGTGTGCTCCTCCTGCCCCTCCAACTTCCACCCTTCAGGGGCAAACCCCTGCATAATAATTACAGAACCATAGAATGTCCTGTGTTGGAAGGGACTCACAAGGATCATCAAGTTCCAATTCCTGAAAATTCACAGAATAGAACTTCCAAGTTTTAGTAAAATGCTGCTACTATTAACAAGGTTTTCCCATGGCACTAAGATGTCTCCTTGATAATTAATTGAGGTTTTGGAAAAATATTTTCTGATTTTTTTAGTTTGAAAGTAATTGAATTGTTATTTATCAACTCCATTATCCTCCACCTTACTCACACTACTGTACCACATGTCTGATGATTAAAGATCCATCTATTCCATAGCAAGGTCATCTCACCCATGAAAGCTGTTTATGTATGGGTTGCAAGCTCAGAGCATATTGATCCATAGGATGAAAAGAGATCATAGGGCAAAGTACCCTGACTATTTTTAGTTGGGTTAATTTTTTTTCCTCCCTATCAGATAAAAGGAAATGACTGTTTTAATACATTGTGCTGGTTCCCTTATTTTTCAAAGGAAAAGCCATATATGTCTGTATGGGCTGCAGTGTCACCATCACTTTCATAATACTACAGGCTTTACATTAGTGGCATCAACAGAGGATCTGAATTTTGGCCATCACGTCAGATTCATGGTCCATGCTCAGGAGCTCTGAAATCACCAGGGTGCCAACAGGATCTCAGGACACTTAACACCAACATGCAAAATACCTGACCCATCCAGTACCACTCTTCTTCACAGACACATAGGATGGCCTGGGTTGGAAAGGATCTTAAAGATCACCTCTTTCCAACACCCCTGCCATGGACAGGAACACCTTCCACTAGAGCAGGTTGCTCAGGCCCCCATCCAGCCTAGCCTTGAACACTTCCAGAGATGGAGCAGCCAAAACTTCTCTGGGCAACCTGTGCCAGGACCTCACCACCACTGAAGTAAAGAATTTTTTCCTAATATCTAAGCTAAACTCTTTCAGCTTGAGGCCATTCCCCCTTGTCCTGTCACTACATGCTCTTGTAAAAAGTTCCTGTCCATCTTTCCTGTAGGCTCCCTTCCTGTGAAGCCCTGGAATGAGGCTTTGTGGGTAAAAACTCCAGAGCTGCAATAAAACAACAGAGAATTTCTAACCCCTAAGACTTTCAGTCCTAGACATTCAGGGATTGGCTCTTGATGTTTAAATGGTATCTAAAAACTATTTACAAAAGCTACTCAAGCATAGGGTGAAGTCGTCTAATAGAAAAAGTATATTTAGGAAAAAAGCTTCAGTTCTCCCATTTACCGTCTGTTTGCAAATAAAAACCACTTCAATTTATTTGCTGATGTATTTCCATAAAATATTAAAAGAACCACTGGCATCAATTTTTCTCCTATTGCTTAAAAAAATTTGCAACTCTATACAGCTCCAGTCAGAAAGCTTTTATTGCATTTATTTCCATAAGATAAAATCAGAATCTGCTCTCTTTTACAAATCTGATTGCTTTTGCCTTCTGGTCGGCTTTATCTCTTTAATGTTTATTCTTCCAGTCAGCACTTTGAAGCACTGATTGCTTCAGCTTTTTTTCTCTATTAGACAAAACTTTTTCACAAGTCACAAGCTCTCAGCTGGGCTTGGTGCTAGTACCAGCTCTTACCTGCATCTGCAGGGCTGCACCGCATTCTGCTTACAAGTAATCTATTTCTTAAATATCTCGTCATATGTGGCATTCATATTGATAACAGTATTCCCACTTTTCTCTCATGTGCCTGAATATCACTTAGCTTTGATGGGCAACACGGAGACCAATTCCACATCCAGCTATATCAGGGGCCGGAGCGGGTCCCACGTGCCAGGACACAAGTTGTGTTTGGGACAGGGTGGACTGTCAGACATAGCAAGATTGAACGCTTTGGGTGAGGAATATCATCCATTCCATTGTCTCCTGCTTTTCTGACTCTGGTTACCTGATTGGTTAAATCTTTGCTCCCTCAAGGCCTGTCCTGCTTCTTACGAAGCCGCCAGCTGACACGAGCCAAGGAAATAGCCTGAAAAAAAAACAATCCTTGGGAGCAGCTCTGCCACAGATCAGTCAGAAGGAAAAGATGCAGAGAAACTTCCAGGCAGAAGGAATGCAGAGAGATTGCCTTGTTAGCCCTGGGGCCGACTCGTTTCCAGGCTTTCAGGCAGGTAACACTGAAGGAGTTTGTTGCAGATATTGTTTTATGCTCTGCAGAAAACACATCAGAGGTTTAGATTTCCTACACGCACCTTGGTTTAGAGAAGCAGTAAATACTGTTTGAACCAGTACAAAGAAAGAAGTAAAAGCGAAATTACTTATCAACAGCTCTGCAGCTCAGTGTTCCAGTCTGGGGAGGGGTGATATGGAGCTGAAGATGATATCACCTTCCTACTAGAGCCTGCTTGCAGATGCTCTGTGCCTTGGAGAAAGTAAAACCCTACCACTATCCTATGACTTAAATCCATCTGGAGGCCTGAGCACATGAAAAACCACTGAAATTGTCTTCAGCAGAAATATGCACAGTTTTTGGCCTTAAAGATGTGAACCAGAATTCCTCTTCCTATTTGTCATGAACTTTATCTGTAGTGCAGCTATTTAGGGAAACCTTTTCCATGGTGAAAGGTTGTCTTTTCTGTTACTAGCCCAAACGAAATGATACAATAAAAGTTCTTGAGATGTTAAGAAGTAAACCATGTGTGCTCTTCACTGTTCTCTCTGCTCAGGGGCAGGATGTGGGAGCTGCTGTCTGATTTCCACAGAACTTGTAGAAAAAAGGATGTTGATGGATGGAATGGCTGTGGTGTCCATTTAGCAGAGGGGACTGATGGTACTCAAAGGAACTCAGAGAAGTCCCCAAGTTGTTGTAACTGCTCTAGAAAGGGCCTACACAAAAGTAAGAAATAAGAAACCTTCTATCAGGCTGCAAGTCTCTGAAACACCAAGGTAAGAGGCACTACAGAAGAGCTTGCTTTGTTTTGTGAGTGTAGAAATACCTGATATTAAGCAGCTGAGCACCCACAAAAGGAAAGCCAAAGAGTATTTCAAATGCTCTGCTAAGTCAGGTGTAGCAGAGCCTCCTACATTCATTACAGGACACCTTTGTCCCATGCATCTATTTCACCTAGTAACAATCCTTAGTTTATTAAAAAAACCCCACCGAACAATGCAAGTACACGGCTTCCTTTGTACTTGCAGTGTTAAAATCACATAGCCCATGTACATTCGGCATCAAAGCTCTCGCTGTTCTCTGTGAATATATCTCAGAAATCACCCCTTGCATCATGCAGCCAGTGATCTTGATGCAGAAGAAACACCGTCTCTGAAGGATGTTTTCATTTGTTTCCATTTTCTCCTTTGTGTGTATAAGAGCTGCTGCTTCCAGATGGAACACACCGAATCGTGTTTGACTTTCTGTACGCTTGACTTTGAAGCTCCCATTCGTACACAGCCTTGCAGAGGGGGAAAAAAATCACTTTGACAAGATTATGCATAAGCAAATTGGAACAAATACAGGAACGTGGTGAATTGCACCTCACAGCCCATGACCCTTTGCCAGAATCAAACTTATGTATATCCTGTTGTTCAGAAAAGCTCCATTACCATTATTCTCTGTATTTATGCCTTCCAGCCCAATTTTGAGCCACAAGGGATGAAATGATTGTGTAAGTCCTGCTGCACAGTGTTTCAGTCTGCAGCTGCATTAGGCACTGAAGCATGTGTAGGAGGCAGGTGAATGGAACGGCAGAGGCAGAGAGGGGTCCAGGACTTGTGAAGGAACTTGGGGTGAGCCAGGGAAATGCTCTGAGTTACACTTGCTGGTCCTTCTTGGTGGGGAAGGTCCTCCTGTCACAGTGAAACTGGGTGAGGCTGCTCACTGAATAAAGGGCTGTCACGACTAGATGTGTGTATACACACGTGACTTATAAATCACTCAGGGATAAGCTTCTGAGCAACTTAGCCAAATTCCCCCAGCAAAATCTACAAAAATAGGAGCCTCTGATCTTTCTGATAATTGCAAAATGAAAAATAGATATGTTTTCTGCTACAGATTGTGCCAGAGCTTGCAATCTGTTCATAGGCAGCATAAAGTCATAGGATGGAAAGTTCTTCTGTTATTGTCTCTGCATTGCCCTCTTTCTGTCATAACATTTCCGAACCACTATGAATTTACTAAACTCTAAATTCTTGCTCCTCTATTACCAGCCATAAAAAGCTTAGCTTCATTATGCAACTGTAATTTTGCTTAATTTTTTGAGACTTCAACATAATTTTCTTCATGCTGAATAAGAAAAGTTATTGAAAATGACAACCTTTTAGTTGGGTTGAATGAGCTTATCTCCATCGCTCTGCTAGAGTTACAATTTTTGCTGCCTAGTGTGGAAACCTATGTGGTTTCTCTCTAAATACAACAGGAAGGAACATTTACTTTTGGTTTCATGTACATATGAAACATCCTAGATATGCTCATATCTTTTCAAAAGTTAATTTGTGTATCAGCTTATGTATTGAATAGTATATAAAGATAACTTTACATACATCTTCTAGAAACTTCTAAGAAAACATAAGTGTTTTTTGCAAAAAACCCCAAATCACTGTTTAAAAAAGAAATAATTATTGTAGTCAGCTTCTGTTCTTTATGGGCACACTTACATTTCACGTGAGCCTGGGGCCAACCCAGCTTGTTTAAGGGTGATGGTCTGGCTACAGAGGGCATGGTGACAAGGTCGAGACTCTCCTGATCCATCTTTTGGCCAGTTCTGCAGGAGCCACAATTCACTCTGCCTTGGTCTCCAGGATGTTTTTAAGGTCTTTTATGAATGCTCCATGCCTCAGGTAGAGAGCTCCTCTGTCACAGCACAGGGTGCAGACTGGCCACAAAAATGACTGTGATGTACGTTTTGATTGAAACCTGGCCTGGAATCTTGAGCCTGCTGCTATGTCAAGCTTTGTTCATAAAAATGCGCACGAACTGATTAACACAGACACCTCTCAGAGCCAATGGAGTGATGTTTATGGAGAGTTCCTGCCACAAGCAATGCAGCACAACCACCCAGAAAGCCTGTACATCTTCCCAAAATCTTGGTGCAGTGTTACTAAACACGCACATTCCCCAGAGCAATTTGGCAGCACAGGACATTTGTCAAAAGGGGATCAGCTTCAGCCAAACAAGTCACCTCTCAAACGGCAAAACTTTCTTGGAGCTGTGCTGGGGATACCACAGTGAATCTCCCAAACACTCACAGTGGTGACACCTCAGCTCCCACATCTGGCACCCAAAACCACAGCAAGCCATTTTAGTAACTAATCCACCCAGCTGTGGGGAGCTGACACCTAAGAGAGAAGCAAGGTTTTAACATCATGTTATTAGCCATTTCTAACAACAAGTGCAGGAAAATGGAATTTTGTTTCTTAAAACCTCACTGTTCCTGGTACTTTCCCCGAAGTCTGTTAATTAGAAGCTACGATTGCTCATTCATTATCATCCTCACAGCACAGCGTTCCAGTAGCAGCTTCTTGGAACACATACATGTGCAATGTCCTAAGCATTTCCATGCTGAAAACATGTTTCACAAACAGAATACTCCCCAAACTCTTAATGGTCGTTTTAGTTTTAACTTGTCCATTAGCAGCTCTTAAAAACTCCTGAGGCTTCATACACAAAAGCCCTGCAAACATGTCTCTACAGAGAAAATGCTAATACATTTTGAGCTGGGAAGAATTCAGGAAGGCAAAAGAGTCACATTATAAAGAGCCAGCCTTTCCATTTCTGCATATTCACTTTGTTTGTAGGAGAAATGCATTTCAGGATAAAAGAAAAGAGCAAGAAAGACTAAAAATAGGCCATGATGTACAAAGCAAGATAAACCACCTCAGTCTAATGAAGCCTGTTGAAAACTTGGAAACTGTCTTACAAAAAGGAGGCAAATGAAGCCAAACTGTTGCTCTCAGAATCCCTGTACTTGGCATGCCTTTCCCTGTCTTGTCTCCCAGTGGTTTTACATCTCTCAGACTACATAAGCAGTGCTACCCTGTCTTTAATATGTCTTTATTTTTTTCTCCTGAAAAAGACAGACAATAGATTTTGAGTAAGTAATGTCTAGAATTTTAACTTCATTCATCTGATCTGGTTTTTAAACTAATGTATTTTGTGTGAGTATCATCTACGACTATGCTGGTAAATTGAGACAAATTACTCTAAAAGCCAACAGAAGGGCTGGAATATTGGACCTTCTTTTTCTCTATCTTGCATCTCTACACAGTTCACCTGAAAATGTGGTAAGAGCTAATTTCAGTGCACGTGGCACACTAGGTTGTGTACAATTTGTACAGTTTATACAAGTTTACTTGGAATTACCTTGTTCTTACTATTACATCAAAAGTACTTGGGGTTTTTTGGGTTTAGATTTGATAATGTATAATTTGTGTGATCTCGTGTTTGTATACAAAGACTTTAATTTTAATGGAATAAAAATGTCCATAATATGAACCCTCTAAACTTTCCAAAGAATGTAAAACATGGACTGTATTTGTTTTACTCACTGGAATTTTGTCACATGAAAATAAGCATGAATACTCAGTTTTAAGTCTCAAAATAATAAGCCAGTACCGTAACTGGACCTGCCCTCCCTTAGTCCATTAGTCTGGCAAAAAGCACCTTTTTCTCCTTGACCTGAACTCTGGCAGCTTGAGATTTCAAATACTAAAACCTTCCCCAGAATTTAAGGCTCTGTGACCCTCCCCTACGCCAACATGGGAATTCACACCTTCCAAACCTGCAGGGGTCGGTGTGAATGACACCAGGTACCTGGGGTGGTGGCGTTATGTCCTTCCACAGGTCTGGAAAACACCGGCCGCAAGGTCAGGACCAGAGGCAAGCAAAGCTTTTGAGCTCATGCACAACCAGTCCTTTCTCCAGTATCCTGCTGCTGGTTTTCAAGAACACCAAAGGACACCTGCACAGCAACTGCAGCTCCTCTCCTGCTCCTCCTCTCTCAGATGAAGGGTGCTCTCCTGAAGACCTCCAAAACCATGTCGGGTGGGCAGAGACACTTTGAAGTCCTCTGCAATTATTTTGACTGCATTATACAAAACTGCTACATTGCAGGTATGCAAGCTTGGCCTCTCAAGTCCATTATGCTTTGACTGTGGAAGAGTTGCCAGCAGTCAGCATTTGCAAGCAATTAATATAAAGCACTGCAGAGTTCGAGATACCATTACTCTTCCTTCATTAGCCTTTATACTTGCCTTTGACAAGTCTGTGGTTGGCAAAATCTGACTTTTAAGAGCTTCTACGGTCTGCAGTTTTACCTTCTAGTATGTTGAAATCTCCAAAGTGCATATTGAAAAGACAATACATCAATAACAAGGAGCATGCTAGAATCCTGAAAGGATTACTGAGTGAGCATGGAGGGGCTCACATGCTGCATGGCAAAACCTGACATGCAATTAGGACAGTTCTGGAATATATGCTGGTAGGACATATAAAAATGCCATCTCTCAGAGAAATGGATTGCTCTGAAGAGAGTGGATGAAACTTTAGAGGTAAAAACTCAAATATAAGATGCCTTGA
>JAWWEU010000163.1:4296134-4317899 GCA_035583155.1 Acropternis orthonyx | reverse complement strand
TATAGGTAGGTAGGTAGGTAGGTATGTAGGTAGGTATGTATATATAATATATATCTATATTCCTATATAGAGAGCTAAGATTCACTTACATGAGTCCATCATTAGTGACATAGAAGAATGTATTTGGGAAGAAAAGCAAGAAAAGCAGGGAACCACACAGAGCAAACACTTGTCCATTATATATCCCCATCCCAAGCAGTGGCTACAACAGATAAAAGCAGCAAAAGATGCCAACATTTCATGCCATGTTCACCCAAACCTTGTAGTTCTGGGAGTATTATACTTGCTATGTTCTTGTTAACCTTCTAGAACTAGTATGTCATGATCAATTATTAATGTAAATTGGTTGAAATATGTCCTTTGGGGCGTACATATACTCTAAAAACTATATTCCAATCAGCACATTTCTTCTTTGAAGTACATGGTTATTTATGATAAGAATTTATGGTACAATTTACAGGTCACCTTGCAAATGGATATAATAGATTTCACTAGTTTATTTTTATTAAATAATGAAGGCACAGGTTCCAACAGATAACACAAGTGGCACTGTAGCAGTGGTCAGTCATTATTCATCAAGTCTCATGTCTCACAAGGTGCTGCAGATCCACAAGGAAAACAAATACAAAACAGCTGATTTAGGAACTGTATTTATTCCTCATTTTTTAACTTAAAGGAAGTTCTTTCTCAAAAGGAAAGCATAATACTCAAAGATCTGCAAATCAGAAGAATTCAAAGTCTTATTTATTTTTTGAAACAAGTAAAAGGTACCAAGGCTGCAAAGGCTGACTCTGTGCACAGGGATGCAGAAAGGAATATCAGGCAGAAAGAGAAAGGAGAAGTGAGCGAGATGCTCATATTTGACTGACATCAGGGGTGACAGTGATATGTGACCTTGAAATAATATCCAGAGAGCTCAAATTGCTGAAAGAGCAAAGCACAGGCTCTGAATGTTACAGTGAGCCTCTGTGCTGCTTCAGAAAACAGTTATTGACAGACAAGAGCATTTTTACATGCAGAATTGTTCCCTCTTGTTCTTCCTCAAACACTTCCTCAAAGATGCTTGCACCTTACCTACATCCGTTCCTGCTTCTTACAGCTCTGTCCCGTGTTTTTCTCTGCAACAAGCTTTTGTCTGTAAACACGGCTTTATTTACTTTTTTTTGGTTTTGTTTTCTAAATTAACTCAGAGATGGTCTAGCAGTGTTTGTCATTACCAAGAGACAGTTTACCATAACTCTTCATTACCTTCCCAAAAAATGCTTAAGTGCTTTACAAATGTGGCAAACAGGGATCAGGTTGCTCATCGTGAGCTGCTTGGCAGCCTCTTAACTGGCCCAGCAACACTGTGCAAGGCTGACAAAAACAACAACAACAACTGCCTGAGCACATTCCTGATGGCTTTATGCAGGCAGAACAACAGTAGGAGTTATTTTTGGATTACCTCTGCAAATATGTTTGTATTATGTTCTCCTTTGAGGCACAGATAGATTATGATCAAAGACAGTGTCGGACGATTTCTGCCTTTATCCAGGTTTCCATTTCATCACTTATAATAGAGATGTCCATTTGTCCACAGTTGAACAGGGTTTTGTTGAATCACACTAAGGCTGATCAAACCTAGTCTGAAGGGAAGTATTACAGATAATAGATCACTGCCTCCTTCCCCATCCCTGAAGAACTTGATGTTTGAGATAAGAGATTCTCCTCACCTCATCTTAATAATACTTAGCACTTTGCAAGCTCTGCTTCAAAGTGTTACACAGACAGGAATTGTCACAAAGACCCAGTGAGATAACAAAGTATGATCTTCATGTGAAAGATTTAAAAAAAATAAAATAACCCAGATGCAGTGAGCTTTAGTGACATCTCATGATGGACAGAAACTTCAGGTCGGAGCAGGAATTAGATCGCAGTGGTTCTTTGCTTTATCTTTAATCTCTAAATATAATTTTACCCCATCTGCCTCCTTTGGATATTAAGTATTTATAGAAGTATTGTCTCCTCCTCCATCTACCCAGATTCTTCATTTTTAACATTTCTAGCATGATAATTACACAAAATTGAACTATTAGCACCAATTCCTATACAAATCTATAAACTGTGAAGCATAGCCTCAGTGTCACATTGTCTAGAAGAGAAAAAGGGCATGATTTAATTGAATATGACTTTTCTTCTTTATCTAATTCATTTTGTAACAACCTCATGGCACTGGCAATATTTCTTCTCTCTGAAATAGGTGGATAAAGTGTTGATTCCTCTGATCCAATCCTTGTTGTGCCCTTCTCTTACAGCAGCAACTTCGTATACTATTGAGATTACCCAGTCAAACCAGAAAGGCAGTTACCAGGGAACAGAAGCAGCCCAGGGGAGCTCCAGGCTCTTGCTCCCACAGCTGGCCCAGTTGGCAGCATCTTGCATCTGGTGCCCTGCCTTGGCCACCAAATTTATTGGCAGTAGGGAAGAGAGCAACATGATGATACAATTCCCCAGCCATCTGGCTATGGTGCTGATTTTCCTTAACCTTGTAGATGCAAAATAGTATAATAAATTTTTGAGTAAGACTTCGAGAAGGCTCAAGGGATCCTTTATGATGACAGGATGAGTCTGTTATGAACAAACATGACCAGTCACCTCTCACATATCTCCATGTACCTGCACCCTGTTAACTTTAGATTTACTAGGTAAGTATTTCTTCCTGTAAACTTTTGTTGGTGTTGTTGTGTAATCCTGTTCTGTGCACTCAGAGCTGCAGCTGTAAAATAAACACATCAATTTGGGAGCTGTAACCACATCATATACAAGAGAGCAGCCTTCTTAGGGAGTGCAGAAACTTGAAAGTAATTTTTGCTTTCCCCACTGATTTGACCCTAATACTTCAGCAGATGAGAAAGCAAGTGAAGTGAATTCTCCTGCATGGTGAGGCTCTTGTTTCAGGCCAAGGTAAGGGGCCCTGAATTCCTCCAGCTCATCAGTGCCAGAGCCTGCTCACCAAAGTCTTTGCAGTATCACTGAAGGTGTCACACCATCATGGTGCTGGCCACGCAATTTCAAGCTACCAGGTAGATGCTTTCAGGTGAACCACCAGCTCAGACATTGAGATCGTGGTAGGCAAGAGGCAGAGAGAGATGAGAGAGCAGGGCATGGCACACCAGTACACGGGGAGAGGGTTCTGGGTTTGTTTTTAACTCTGACGCTGACTTTGGCCTTGAAGAAATCACTTAATCTTTGACCAACTCCATTCTGTACCGCATACATTGGTGAGTGGTCTGGGCCAGAAACTGACCCCTAACATTTGCCCACAACAGTTTTGGCTGGAGCTCCTTGGCACTGCCTTAATGCTAATAAACAACAGTCTCTTCAGAGCCTTGAACTGGAAAGAGAAGATGGAAGAAGTCCCAGTCTCTCCCAGTGACTATCCCAGTCCTCTTTCTGTACTCTTTGACACACACCCCTCTGGTGAACCCCCCAAACCAGACAGCTCATTTTCTGAGAAGATTCTTCCAGGCTAACTGAAGGCAGAAAAAGAACCTTCCATTCTTTCTACTACTGATTCAATATCTATTTTAACATAAATAGAAAAGATCCAAAATCAGGGGACAATCTCATTTAAAGTCACCCTCTTTTTGTGAAGTGCATGGGTACAGTCTTGCTCACTGTGTCCTCTACAGAATTGCTGGTCTCAACTCTCCTAATGAAAACATTTTGTTCTTTCCACCACACCACACAGCCCCTAAATTAATTCTCAGCTGTAATTATATTTGTAAATTGTCTGAGTTAAGTTTGCAAACTGAACCTCCCAAGAAGGGAAGAAAAAAACACATCTGCAAGCCCAGGATTTTTCCATGTGGGTTTTTCCTTGTTTCTTTCTCTTTTTCTTCTTTTTTTTTTCCTTTTTTTTTTTTTTTAAACTTTTCATTATCAAATTCAAAGCTGCTGTTCAATGCTGCAGTACTTCACAGTTAATTGCAATTAATTAACCTTTGAGAAAACCTGTAAGTTGCTGCTATACACTCCTTTTTTCCTGGTCTGCTTTTCTCATAAGGCTGTTTTGGGAAGATGTTAGGCTAAGGAAGGATTAAGAAATCATGGATACTAAGCATGAATACTAATTCATTTGACGTTTCATCTGAATTTCCCAGCTCTTTCTGAAAGCATTTTACCTCCAGAAAGCACAATCATGAAGAAAAATAAAGGAAATAATTTCTTTTTGTTGCTTTCTTTATCTTTCCGTAACTCACATACCTTATGGGTTCACAGTATTTCTGTAACTGCTCTTTTCTAGTGAAAGAGCCTAATCAACAAATACAGACTTGATGGAAACCTGGCCAGGAGCGGAGATCTGGGGAAATTGGTGCCATTTACAGATAACAGAGTCCGTGGGGAAAAATCCTGCTCACGCAGAGCCCAAGAGCCGCTCTGAAAGTGGGACATGACGACCTTTCACCACACCCATCCTGGTGTGTACCGGGCTGCTCTTCAACAGCACTGCCTGCAGATCCCCAAAACCAACACTTTTCTAAAAATCTAGCATTCTGAGGAGCTCCCCCAGGCTCACCTGTGTGCACAACCCTGGGGCAGGGCTCCCACCTCGGGCACACTCGGAGTGAAAACACAAGTGTGGGGCAGGCAGAGTCTTTCACAGGACGGAGGAGAAGCGTGATTAATCCCATAACAGTGCTCTCCTACAAACCCTAATCATGACTGGCATTAGCTGGCATCATTACTTATTTCTGCTGTCTATGATATTCCTCCAGGGAAAAGTTTTCCATTCTTTCCTCTAGAGATTCAAACCTGCATGTGTGGTCTCTGCCAGTGACCATCCATGTCAAAAGGTGCACAGGGCTTTCTATGGTACTGCAGGGAAGTAGACTGTATTCCAAAACTCCAGTGTTCCCAAGCATGTTCTGCACTGGTCTGTCAACAGCTTCAGAAAACAATTTCATCAGCACAGGGGACATAGGAAAATGATAAGTTTTCTACACCAAGATTGCAAGTGGGGACACTTCTCGTTTGTCTTTCTGAAAGAGATCCTGGCTTGCTGCAGAACAACGGGAGCTTAAGTGCTCCCAGACATGTTTTTATGTAAATCAGACTTCACGCATTATGTGAAGACACATTTTGGAATGTAATTTATTAGTGGGTCATCTTTTCCTTAAAGTTGAGATTCTATTTCATGGAAGACTGGCTTTTGTCAAAGCCTTTCTGTGTATATCAACTTCCACTACTGTTTTACCTCCCTAATATGAACAGAAGGAGATGAAGGCTCATTAACAAGCACAAAGAAATTACAAGAGACAATGCTATCAGTTTTAAATTCACCAGTCATTTCACCTAACCTTTTCAATTATGGTAGCCTGCAAAGGATGCTTCAAAACCCAGGGGAAAACAGTTGCTAGGCACTTACAGATGCACTAAAGGGAAGGAATCCTTTATCCATGATTGCTGGCATGAGGATTATCCATTATCACAGCTCTGCCTGTCCATGGCATCTCCATGGGTCTTGCCAAAGCTGTGGAAGCGATAGGACAAGGGCCCCAAAACAGTACCCAAACAATCTCCTGAGCCATGAGGGAAACACCCCACATTTCAGCCATGCTCCCTGGCTTGGAGACATCATTGCACAATGTAGGGTACCAGAAATAAACTACAGGAATAACCTAAATGGGAGAGAAGTTGCTAAAAGCTCACAGAGCTAAAGCACTGGAGATAAAAAGAATCATAGAATGGTTTGGATTGGAAGGAACCTTAAAGGTCATCTCACTCCAACCTCCTACCATGGGCAGCGACACCTTTCATGAGACCAGGTTGCTCCAAGCCCTGTCCAACCTGACCTTGAACATTTCCAAGGATGGGGCATGCCCAGCTTCTCTGGACAACCTGTGTCAGTGCCTCACTACCCTCACAATGAAGAATTTTCAACTGAGGGCCCATAAACAGCATTTCTCTCTGTAACTGAAGGGCACTGGCACCGAGAAAGACAGACAAAAGGTGGCTGCAATTTTTATAGCAGCTGGCCTGACCTTGTCAATGCATTTGTACTGCAGCAACAATTAAAAGCTCTGGTTTGGGACTAGGACTGGAGTAGGCTAAGTGCTGTACTAACAATGATCCCAGACACACAATCCCCACAACAACAATTTTATAACTAAAGCATAAGGTGAGGCAGAGGCAACAGATGGGTAAAACAAAAGGTTAAAGATGCACACCACGACAGTGAAATGATGATGATCAGTGCCACAGTCAGAACCTACCGCATGCAAATGCAAGGCTGTTATTCAGGATGCTCTAAATACCCCACCAGAGACAAGTGAGAGGAAAGGACATGAGTGTGAATCTCTAATTGTGGCAGGAGCTGTACAGAGCAGGTAAGAGAAAAGTGGAGAATTGCTTTAAAAAAAATTGAGTAAGCCTTGAGGGCAATGATATATAACCAAAGACATAGGAAGTGGCAAAAGGGAGACAATGGCAGCACATGGGGAGTAGGAGAACCCCTTAAAGATGAATAGTTGGTATTTCGTGACCCCATTTTCCTCTGCTGTCAGTGTGTCTTTTTCCAGGCACACCAGCCCCTGCTATCTGATGTCTTTTATCCAGGAGTTTTTCAGTGAAAAATGCATCCTTCTTTCAATATTCAGGAGAAAGTTATCACTAATAATAGAAAAGAAAAACTAACTGCTCTAGTAGATTGGTTGTCATTCTTTGAGACTCACATAACACCTGACTAAAAATCCATCTAATAGCAGTGTATTTTAGTCCAAAGGAGACTATAGTGCTATATAATCAGTGTAACTGTGCTTAGAACTCAGTCTGTCAATATGGGCTTTCAAAAAAGTGTTTCCAAGGGCTGCTTTCAGCCTGAAGGCTTTGGCACTTAACACATAGATGCTTTTCTGTAGAATTTTTCCAATTGCAGCTCCACAAAGCAGCCTTCAGATGTATAAAGCATGCAGTCATCCACATGCATCTGTGGGGGAGCTGATTCCAGCTCACCTTTTGCAAGGCACTGCAGTTATGACCTGGGGGGGGAATCCACATTTAAATGTTTTTAAATACATGACATCATCTTTACCTATAATAGCCAATCTCTTATCCTGCACACATCAAAATGTCACAAATACAGCACAAAACCAGAACCACCCATCAAGGGAATCGTGCTGGGTAGCTTTTGGGGCCAGTTTGGAAGAAGGCTTCCATCTCTTACATATCTCACCTTCAGATATGTAGGGAACTTTGTAACTGCCTTTGCTCAACCAACACCTAAACCCCTGTGTGTTTCTCTATCCTGCATTTGTAGCAAATGGGATGACCTCTGATGTCTTCAAATGTCAAGTTTTCTGCGTATTAGGGAAAAGCAGGTACCCCTGTACAGGTAACTTCTCACAAACCCTGAGGAAGTCCAACATGTGGTTTGCTGAGTGGTAGGAAAACCACACTGGCATCCATGGCTATCCGCAGCCTCACCAGCAGCACATCATTAAGAGCACAAGGCACATCCCAGGAGTAGAATCTGGGTGATGGCAGAGGAAATACTATTTCCTGTCTTAAAAATCCACTAGCTCTTTTCAGGTGTGATTCCACTGAGGTGGGCTAGTTTGATTATCCTATATCAAATTCACACTTCTTAAATGTCTGGTTTGGGGATTTCTGAGGCATGTACTGCATGATTAACTTTATCAAAACAGAAATCCAGTTGTAGAGGGGACCTTCACTTGTACCTTCTATTCAGCTAATGAACTGTGAATAAGGGTGGGATTTCATAATCAAGGGTGGTTTCAATTTCTTCATAACACCTCTAGAAATTAATTACAGTCAAGTGGCTGCATTCAGTTCATTTAAGACAAGAGTGGAAACCTGCTGAAATTAGCGAGCATCCTTCCACTGACTCTGGGCACAGCAGAGAGGACAGGGGAAGGCATGGAAGTGGCCACTTGCTGTAATGGTGGTGTCCAAGCCAGGCAGAGGGAACCCTGACTTGGTGTTGAGAATGTCTCTGCTCCCAGCAGCTGACAGTTCAGGAGCAGAATCTCCTGTGGCCTCTCACTGGGCCAGTACTGTATTGATACTAATTGGTCCAATTTGAAATGTTAAGGGCTTAGAGTTTATTTCTGGCAAAGCAGCATTTAGCTTTTGAAAACACAATGTAATTTCTAGCATCGTTTCTATCTGTAAGAGCAAGAATAAAAAGCAGAGCTCCACTTAGTGCCCATCAGCAGAAAAAAAAGAAGAACCTTAGTAATTCAGCAGGAAAATGCCATATTTCTGTACTCAGTCTGTATCTGTACCTTTCTGTACCTGTACTCAGCCACCCACTACCACCAGCCTGTGGGTGACCTTGTGGTTGTTCACAGCCACATTCCCTTCCATCCCATGCTCCGATGTGTCCCCCTAGCCTGGTGCACAGGGGCAGGCATTCCTTCACACCGCCTGCCCCAGAGGAGGATCCAACGCTCTCTGTTCACCTCAGAGGTCACTCCTTCAAACCCTCCTCTCAGCCAGAACGGAGCACTGAGACAATGCACAGCCAGAGGTTAAAGCACAGGGCTGGGAGTCTGAAGACACTTATATAGAGACCTGCCACGTGTCTTGGGAGAGTGTCATGAATTTTGCACCTCCGCATTGTGCTCCTGCAGAAACTGATAAAATGCCCCATATTTGCTCTGAGAGCCACTCGCCACAACACGCTTGACTTCAGCACAAAGAGCACTGAGGTCCAGGTGAAGAGACCATGAGTTATCATCTCAGCTCTCCCACTGCCTGCCTGTAACATTTCTCTGCTCTAATTCTTAACAACCCAGGTCCCCAGCCAGGGCACAGATAACTGTAATTTACCAAATGTGCATCTGAGGAGGCAGGGAGGGTGGGCAGGTCGTGGCAGGCAGACCTGGCAACAGAGCCCCACTCTGCTGCTGGGCAGACTCACCTCTTTCAGGAGCAGGCAGAAAATGATAAGATCACTGAATGTCTGCAGAGCTGGCTGGCAGGTCACCTAATCACCACCAAATGAGGTCATGGAAGCAGATTCATGAGTGCCTTTATTTGTTTTGGGGTTTTGGGGTTTTTTTTTGCATTTCTGGTATGACACGATGTACTTGACATCTGAGATTTTAAGGCTCGTTCACAAATATTTATGCAATCTGGAGAAACATAAGTGATGTTTCCTTGCACTGGGAGAAAATCCCACAGGACAAAAGAAGGACTACAGTGAATGCTGTCTAATCACCCAATTAGCGAAAAATTGTAGTTAAATTAATTTGATGAACCAGGCAAGGTGTCAAAGGGAACATAAGCTGCAAAATGAGCAACACGTAGGTGAAACTGAAAGTTTATGGATCTTAGCACATGTTGAAGAACTTGTCCTATGCCACAGCTGATGAAATTAAGGAGGACAGCACAGGAGTTGTTATTCTGTTTATAGCAAGTCTAAGCCTGCTTAGGATGGCTTTAGAGCAGTCACGATTCAACATAAAAATTGCATCTCTACAGTGAAAATCCCACTTTTTTGAACAGACAGCAATAAAACTAGTTAGAGAAGTCAGGGTTCTGAGAAGCTTTTGCATATTTAAATGCAAAGATTCGAGCCCAACCCAAGTAGTTAGGCAGTAATAGGCATTGCAATCAAACAGATAATTCCTGACTTTGATAAGAAGTAAGTTTTTTGACATTAACTTGTGAATACATTCTCTTATTTGCAGAATTTGGTAACAGACAACTCATGAAGGTAAGTTTTAAGCAGAGACAAGACTTCCACATGAAGCATTAGCAGGATGCAATGCAGAAAACTGTGAACCATTCTACATACTTTGGTTTGCAAAAATACAGTCAAGTCCTGGTAGGATGATTAAGGAGGAGGAAATTAAAAAGAGCTTGGTCTGTTTAGCCTAGCAAAATGAAGTCTGAGAGGGGAGACAATTATTCTTTATAGGTACATTTGGGAGTAAACAGCAGGGAGGGAGAAGAATTATTTAACTTTGAAGGCTGATACTCGTACAAGACTGAGGGGCTATAAATTCTTCATGAATAAATTTAGACTGGAATTTAGGAGATTTCTGACAATTTACAGACCTCCCAAAGAAGGTGGTATAGGCAAATTGATTTGAAAGGAAGCTTGATACATTCCTGGAAAAAATAAGATAGAGCAGAGATGATCTTGGAGGCAGAAATTAAAGTTTTTGATAGAGGATTTGAGAGTCTGATTTACTGTGATTGTTCAGATTTGGCAAAAGCAGGCTTGAAAGCCTTGTGTGACCCTTTACATGGAAGTCCCTTGGAGTCTGATCTTCTTGACCACACAAGACAGCTGGACTGAGCATCAAATGCTCAAGATCATAAAAGAGTTTTCAAGGTGAAATGTTGTTTCTGGGATGAAAGTGGCAGGTTAGTTTTAGCAGTAATGTTTGCTGGGATTTAGTAACTGTACCTTCTGTCTTTGCAAAGACATGTTTTCCTCTACTGTGCAAGAATTTTTCCTGCTTTTAGTGATAAATAAAAGCAAACTGGACAGTTCTGTAGTGGCCGTTTGTAGAACAACTGTAGATTTTTTTTTTTTTTAATGGTTACATGCACATTTTCCACTGACTTGGCAATTAATATATACAGCCAAATAACAGTGGTGAATGCTACATTTGCCACAAACATACTGTATGATCTAAGATATAATTTACTTTGATCCTGTGCTTTGTTCATCTCTCATTTATAGATACAAACTATATATGAAAACTAATTTTTCTTCTACAAAAACGTGTGCATGCAGGATGATCACTCTGAGTACCTCTAAGCAACCCCATGTTTTAAATTTACTGACAAGACCTTTAACTACCTCCTTTAAAGGCTTTTGTGTTTCAGGCAGCCACTAAGGTTTTTCCAAAGACTGTCCACTACAACAGTACATTTTTTATTACAAAATTCAAAATTTAAATTACAAAGGGATACATTTGCAAAAATGCAATTATTTGCAAGATCACTATGGGTTTTGAGGTCATGATTTATACACTTGTTCAAACATACCCTTCTTCCTAATGTCCCCTTATCCCTTCTAAACCCAGCACGTTGCACCAAAACATCTTTAAATATTCTTGCAAACCCCTGCACTAAACCTGTTTTCCAACGTGTCTCAAAACGGGGCATTGCCACAGTGAGGATTTTAGTGCAATCCATCAATCTCACTACATTATGAACATCGGTAACGACAGAAAAACCTTCCTGGAATTTTTCTTGCTTATTTGGAGAGGGGAATTGATGAATATCATGATATGTTTGAGCACAGTGTTCAGGAATTGATTAAGGCAACTAGACAGAGAAGGCTGACTCAGGTACGTGATACCCCCCTGCCAACCTCTGGAAGGGCTCAAGGACTGATCCTCAGCTGGTGGAAATTCTGGTACCGATACTGAAATTGATGGATTATTCTAATTTATCTGACATCACATCCCTCCATGATTAACCCTGAATGGAGAAAAAAAAAGCTTAGGAAGAGAGGGAGTGACATTGATTTTGTGTTGTTCTCTCCTCCAGCACGAATGTGGGTCACATTGGTCTGAAGGAGCCTCCTACACGAGCGTGTGTGCTGGATGTAACCCCCATCCGTCTTCCCAGGTTTACAGAACCATCCTCCAGAACTCTTGTTCTTGCATTTCTCCCCTCTTTTATTCCTTCAGCTTATTTAGAAAGCACGGAGGCACATAATGATGGAGATAACTCTCCTGAACCCTCCCCGGCACGTTCGGCAGCTATCAATGTCAGCCCGTGTGTGTTCAAGGACTGCGGCGCAGCCACTGAATAATGTGTCTGGTGGCAGGATCTAAATATAAAATTATCCATCTACCTCAAAACTGTTAACACCTTGATAGCAGAACCTGACTTCTGCACCTATTAGTATATGATAAGATTATATGCTGCAACTTAAAAATGTAGGCACGGCTGCAAGTTTTATTTACGGCGACTGGCAAATACACAGAGTTCTATTATTTTTAGCACTGTAGCCTAGAAATTTAGAATAGGGTAGAAGAAAAAGGGGGGAAAAAAGTATGGTTCTAACTTTTGCTTCAAATGAGGCATAAATAGATGTAGGTCTCTCATTTGGGATACAGAAGAAAATAAATTCAACATCATTTACTACCCACTGTAGAAGGAGAAGCAAACTAAATGCAGCAGTAACAGCATTAAAACTGGAACACTTTCCAAGACCTTATCATTACAGAAAGTGCATCCCTTTCAAGTGTCAGCCCTCCAGCACTCCAGGTCCTTATATCACATTGTTATTACTAACCTCTGATCCTCCTGGATTCACCAGCACGATAAAGAAAGCCAATTAAGCAACAACAGATCCATAGATTTTTTCCTGCCATCATGGTAAAGACGTGACATCATACCATCACTGTCTAAATATGCACAATGAAGAGCCACGTCTCCTTGGCTTGGTGTACTTAGTGGAGAGCAGATGTACCTCCAAAGGGTAGTAACCCCGAATTCTCTAGGGAGGATGACAGGGACCTGGAAAACACAAGCGTTTTTCTGCCTGCCTGAATAAGAACAGACACAGCATGTTTTATTTTTTTACCCAATTGTACTGCATCTTTTTAGTTTCATAAATATTAAATATCTAATAAGCCAAAAGGTAGGAGTTGAGACTCATTTACTTTAAAATAGCCACTTAGTTTTTCCCATTCTACGTAGTTATAAATTACACTTAGAGAGCTGTATTTGAAACTGTTGTGATTATCAAGCTTACAGAAAGCTCTAGGCATAGAATCATAGACTAGTTTGATTTGGGAGGAACCTTAAAGACCAACGCATTCCAAGCCCTCTGCCATGGGCAGGGACACCTTCCACTAGACCAGGTTGTTCCAAGCACCATGCAACCTGGCCTTGGACACTTCCAGGGATGGGGCAGGCACAGCTTCTCTGGGCAACCTGTGCCAAAGCCTCACTGAATTTCTTCTTAATATCTAATCTAATTCTACTCTTCCAGTTTAAAACCATTCCCCATCATCCTGTCACTGCACGTTCTTGTAAAAGCAGTAGGATGCACGGCCTTTCCACATTCCTTAAATTATTGATTCCCTCTGCTAATGAGAGGCAGATTAACTCACACAGCTCTGACCAGGATCATCATTATCAGGGCACGGCTGCTCATTGAGGAGAGGACAGTCCTATGGAGGTGGAAGGAGAATTGGAAAACAGGTGGAGGAAAAAGTAGAGTACAAACACTGATTTTCTAAATTGTCATCGTATATTTACAATTAACACCCTGGAACAAAATGCAGCCATATTTTCCAGAGCTGGGAAATGAACTTCTGGCACTGGAATGTGATATCCTTAAGGCACATCCCCACCCATCACACAGAGATCATGTCTATGTGACTAGTTGTGAAAACCCCTACTCAGAGCAAGCACATTTCACCGCATTTTGAGAGAAGAATAGGCAGAAAACAGCAGCTAAATTGTTAAAGCAGGATCAGGATTCATCAATACGATACAGTTCATATTAATGAGAGTTACACAGCTAATGGCTGTTGTAATGACCGATGACATATAATACTTGGTGTTTAGAGAAATACTGGAAAAAAACTAATTGAACAAGAAAATGACTGGTGACATTCATAGTTACTGTACAGAAAAAATATCCACCATCGTATAATGGGTACTTTTTTTGCAGCTGTAAGAGCAGAGGCCTAAATGAGGCTTCCTCCACAAAACCTGAGAACCTGATTTAGTCATTGAAGGAGGAAACATCTCTCAGCATTTCTTTGCTGTGGCACGTACAGGAAGTCCTGGCTCTGGTCAGAAGGGTTCCAGCTTGGAGCGGGTACAGGAGCAAAACACAAGGACCTTCTGCAGAAACCCCCACACCATGTCCCATAACCCACCAGTGCTCACCCATCAGGTACAGGCACAAGGCCATTCTGCAGGTTCTGGGTTTGCTGTGAGCTGTCCTTAAAGTTCAAGAAGGAGAAGAAAAACAGCAGACTGGGCAATAACTGAACTGCACAGTGAAGCACCGTGTGCTGATTCCTACGGGATTGCTGTTTAAAGAAGCCCTTTTGGGGTCTAAAATTTGAGGGAGGTTTGTGCCATTTTATTATACAGAATCACAGAATGGTTTGGGTTCAAAGGGACCTTAAAGATCATCTCATTCCAACCCCCTGGCATGGGCAGGGACACCTTCCACTAGACCATGTGGCTCAAAGACCTGTACAACCTGAGTTTGAACATTTCCAGGGATGGGGCAGCCACAGCTTCTCAGGTGACCTCTGCCAGGGCCTCACCACTCTCACAGGGAAGAATTTCCTCCTAATATCTATTCTAAATCTACCCTCCTCCAGCTTAAAGCAATACTGTCTTGTCCTGCCACTCCGTTCCTTGTCCAAAGTCCCTCTCCAGCTCTACTGGAGTCCCTTTAGGCACTGAAAGGTGCTCTAAGGTCTCCCTGAAGCCTTCCTTTCTTCAGGTTGAACAACCTCAGCTCCCTCAGCCTGTCTCCAGAGCAGAGGGGCTTCAGACCTCTGAGCATCTCCACAGCCTCCTCTGCACCAACTCCAACAGCTCCACATCCTTCTCATATTGACGGCCCCAGAGCTGGATGCAGCACTGCAGGTGGGGTCCCATGAGAGCGGCAGATAATCCATGCTCAGATCCCCTCACAGGACACTAGCTCTCAGGAGACACTCTCTTGAAAAAAATGCTGGCTATACAAATCCCAGCAACTAATCAGTTATTGCAATACTACAAACTCCCTTCCATCACTAAAATGTTGCTGTGACACACAGCTAGAAACTGCATGCTTTTCAGTTGACTATTAATATCATATCACAGACAAAAAAGCATTAATCTAGAAATGGTTTCAAATGGGTAGGACTATAGGATCTGAACTAATGATTCATAAAATCATTTGCAGCTATTAGCCTACAAGGATAAGTGCTGGTAGTGCTTTTTATTTCAGTGCTTGGTGTGGTACCATCAATTTAAAATCTATCTCGTATGCTGTGATAGATTTATGTATGCAGTGGAACCCAGAGCAGCCTTGTCAGGATTTTAAAATCTAGATTGCTATATACAATTACAGGTGTCACAATACAAAATAACAATCGAAGACACTTAGAGGAAAACTCCAAAAATTTCTGTGCATACCATGCGGGAAGACAGTTGTTTAATATTCCTGTATCGCACTGAAATTATTTCACTTGATGGAAGTGATGTATTTTTACATAACTTGATCTAAGGTTACATCTCTCATGAAAATGATTTGCAGTCTTGAAATCCCTGAGGATAAGGAAAAGTAAGAGGGATATTTTTAATGGGCAGGTGTCATTCCTGTGAACGTCTTACCAGCTGTCAATACAAAATCTGTCAGCTGGACTCTATCTTGAAAAAACATTTACAAATACCTTAGTTGGCAGATACTTTCATTCTTACCCTTTTTATTGAGTAGCAGAAAGGCAGAAATATGCAGTGCTAGGCACAACTAGCAGCGATCATATTATGGAGGTGAAAATAGTCACCGAGCGGAAAGGAAGGAGCTGGTTTAAGGGCAAACCTCTTGTAGGATGGTCTGTGGTCCCTCTGGACAGAGGCTTGGTCTTGGAGACCTCACAGCACACAGGAGCTCATTTGCCCCCTCTCCCCAGGGCAACGTGACAGCAGCACTTCATTTCTATCTGCGTAATAAATTAGATTAAATGGTTGAGGTGTTGGGAGACTCGCGAGCCCAAGGGATTGCCAACCTGATGAAGACTTTATTTTTAAGTCACTAAACTACATCCAATCATGGGAAGAGTAATGAAGAAATCACAGCTGTCTGGAGGCCACATGGGGCTGACAGACACATTCAATCCATTTTGTGTAGGACAGATGTGTGAAACACAAGGCAACAATACAATATATACGGTTATTTGGGTCAAGGGCAACCTGTCCAGGAGAGGATTGAAGGGGCAGAGAAGGACACAAATCATTTCAGCCTTTTCAAAGTGATGGCCATGCCACAGAAAAGGGAATCACTTGTCTTACAGCAAGAGCACTCCACCCCCCTTCTTACAAGTGCAAAGGGTCCTCACCAGGGTTTGGGGTTTTTTGGGCTGTTCCCATTCCCTGGCATTTCTTTGCGCTGAGCATGCTGAAAAAAATAGTCTCCAGAGGAGACGGAGTGTGTATGTCTGGCAGTATGAAAACGGTAAATGTGCTTTCTGAGGACTTTAATTCAGCAATGTTTAAACTTAATTAAATTATTTGTATTGTACAATTAATTATGCTAAACTGCCTAAGCCTTGAATGAATGTACTTTGCCTTTTAATCTAAATAAAACACATGCATAGAAAACCAGCAACAGCAGAGCAGTCTGCAGCTGCTGCCAAGACCAGCAGAATTTGAGACTCACATGACCTTTCAGGAGCAATGCTGAAAAAACAAACAAACCAGGGGAAAAAACCAAACTGCTAGGAAAGGAGAAAGTGCATATGACATTTTCTCAGAATATAAACACCTTGTTATTCAGCCACCAGGAGAAGTAAATGGTTTCTAGCAGATCCTTCGAGCTGCCCAGGAAGTTCTTTCCACTGTCAGTTAAAGAAGTAAAGGAGATCAAAGCTTCTTTTGAGGTTCATCATCTTTGTCCCTTACAGCTTGAAAACCCAAAAGGTCAGACCCACTGAGCTGCTGGCTTTAACTAGCTGGTTTGCTGGGAAGGAGCCACCAGTGATTCAGAGTTCATCTGGATTATAAAAAAAGACTCAGTGCTTGTATTGGGACACACAGAAGAT
Source organism: Acropternis orthonyx (assembly GCA_035583155.1). Classification (NCBI taxonomy): domain Eukaryota; kingdom Metazoa; phylum Chordata; class Aves; order Passeriformes; family Rhinocryptidae; genus Acropternis; species Acropternis orthonyx. The sequence goes on along the minus strand of JAWWEU010000163.1, from coordinate 4,301,145 downwards.
TTGGAAAGTCTTCTCTTTTTTTCGAGTGGGAGGAATGAATCATCACATGCAGGTCTTTATCTGATTTGAAATTACAGAAGAGCTTTATACACATATAACCTCATTAGCCTTTTACAAGAGTAACTGTCATTTTCATTCTAATATTATGACTGTAATGCTGTGACTGGTTAATGCTTCTGATATTTAATCACAGAGCACAAACCCTAATTGTTCTGTTTCTAATGTGTCTCTGACCTCTGCCCTCCAGATGATAAACTATGAAACTGGTTTTCAAAATACATAATTGTGTGTAGATTTTCATATACATTTATTTACCATAAATATCTGAAAATATTTTAAGAACTTACATTAGGCATTTCTAGTCAAAGTATCACAAGTTTCTGAGCTATACATGAAGACTTTCTTTCAACATTTTTAAGACTACTGGTAAAGAAATATAAATGCCATGTGCATATTGAACTGGCCATTTCTATACAGGCAGTTAGGGGATGATATTAAAAGGCCCTCTGGTTGCTCTAAAAGAAAGACCAGTAGGTTTAATCCACAATCTTAAAATCCAGTAAAGTCTTTCATTTTCTTAGGCACACTCAGATCTTGCAGCCAGTACTGAATCAATGTTTGTGTAAAAAGCCTCTCTCACATCTCATTCACTTGATAGGTCCTTTGGGGCACAATATTGTTCCTTCTGCTATTATGGACCATTGCCTCCAAATACTATAGCATCTGTGGTACATGATTACCAGCTTCTTGGGCCAAATAATTCCCTGGTGTAACTTCACCGAATCTGACCAAATTATGCCAGGGTGAGTCTGAGTCTGCCTTTCCACATGTCTTCTCAAAAGTTATAGTGCAAATGATAACAATCCTTCACCCAACCTTTTCCCCCGCCCCCAAAATAAATAAGCTGAGAAAATTTAAGATGCCTGTAAAGAATCGTTCAAGTAAAATCCAAATTATTATTGTTTTTGTTCTTATCATTATTTTGTATTTAACTCTCAGTCTTTACATAGAAGCAGTAATTCATTTTCTCTATCTCAGAACCTAAAGCAGAAAAAAATGAAGAAGTTTCAGAGTAATTGGAACTTGATATTTCTTTAACTCTTTTGGAAAGAAGCCTAATACCCCAGCTGTGCTTTCAAGTGTGGATTCTTTGGGAGACAAAATGAAGCACAGAAATCCAGATGGGAAAGAAGAGGACAAGCTTCACGCATCCTTAGGGAGTCTTATACATCTCTTTAAAGAATACTTTGGAAAAAAAAGGTTATATTTGGAACCATACAATAATTTAGGTTGCAAGGACCTGAGGAGGTCCAACCCCCTGCCCCTACAAGGGCCAACTTCCCGTTAGATCAGGTTGCAGGGCTTTGTCCCCGCCGGCCCATCCCACCCTGGGGTCAGCACTACAGAGAGCCAATGTGCAGGAGGGATCCTAAATGGGGCTGTAATTGTCATTAATTGCAATGGCTGGCTCATCAACAGGGGTATTTTCCACAGCTGGAAAAGAAAATGGGATTTATCACAGAGCTGTGCCATGGCTGCAATGGGAACAGACTACAGTGAAGAGCAAGATAAAAGAAATACTGCCCGGGGCCGAGCACAGCCTTGAGCAGTACACAACCAGAGAAAATATGAGAGGCTGAAGAAGGCAGCATTTATCCAGAGGAGGAAGGAAAAATGAGAGAAATAAAGCACGGCAGACTGGAGACATTTGTCAGAAATGGCAAAGAAGGATCACAGAGGAAGAAGAAAAACCTGGCTCTAATGGTGGGAAACAGATTCTCTGCCACACAGCATGTGCTGATGGCAAGTGTCTCATCAGTCCTGTTTTCTACCTATTTACAACATCAAAGAAGAAAAGAGAAAACACAGAACATAATTCATATGATTCATCTAAATATATGTAAGTGGAGAGCAGAATATGCCAGACTAAAGTGATATCATAGGCAATCATAAATCTACCCAACTCAGAGAGATCCAAACTGGATCTTTTGAAGTTCTCATTTGTGTGGACATGTACAACCAAACATAAAAGCCTTTGGATAGGAAGAGTGTGAAGGTGAGTAAATAGTGAAGAGGGAACTGGATTGAGATGGGCCAGGACTCTGCACAGAAGGTACTGAGCTGCTGCCACCGGAACACTGTGAGTCAGAGAGGAGAGTTCTGTCTGGAGATAAAGTGTCTCGATTGCCAGAGGCACTGAGAAACTGTCCCTTCTCCTGCTACCAAATGATTTTGAATGGAATTACAAATGAACAGCACTGATGAAAAAATCAGACTGATAATCGATAAGACTCCTCTGTAGTGTGCACATGGGAAAGGCTTATAAAATTCACCCATACTGCAGTTTATTGCACCATAAATTACCATAATGATTTTTTTGCCCAAATAAATACATACTAAACATTGTAAACCATGCAATATTTGAGAACTACATTTTCCCAGCAAATATCTCCCATCTTATTTCCAGTAGATACAATATGTAGTCCCTATTATTGCTGTAAGATTCAGGGGTCTCTCTTCCAGCTATTGTGATATTTTAAGTGTTATTAACATAAATTATGGTTTCTCACAATCACTGTCAAGACACCATCTCCTTGTTGTTTCATCAGAGTGTCGTATTATTCTATAAATTACTTGATGCTGTCAGATACTTCCATAGAGGACTAATAATTATTGCACCCTTGTAATGATGGATAAAATTAAGCTATGATTGATTAGGAATGTCAGAGTTATTGATTAAATCAGGCTACTGAAATCCCATGATTCTTTTTTTTTTCCATGGTGTGTAGAAAATAATTTATCAGTCACACAATCTTGTCTTTTTAATACCTGTAGTGTAATTTAACTTTCATTGTTAGCAGGAATCTTTAAGAGCAGTTTATGACCTTGGCTAGCTATAGCTGGAAATAAAACTGCTTAATAAATTCTTAGAATCTACATACTTTTTCTAAAAATAGAATATATGCTACATAATATGCAGATAAAATATTGCTGAAAAAGATTAAGTAACTTAGAGAGAAGAAAGGGGAATAAATGAGAAGAGGCTTTCTTGTTTTATTAAAAAAAAAAAAGGGAAAAATTAGCTTCTTAAAGATATGGGATGTAGAACAGAGATTCATAACTTCCTCATGGCTCTTTTTAACTGATGTTTCCATTAATAAGGCATATGGAAAGGCACAAGGACACAGAGGAAATGAGACTGAAATTTCCAAATCTTCCAAACAGCAACAGCACTTCCACTTGCTTCTGTGGATGCTCTGGATTTTTCTTGACTGCTCTGAAATGATCATACCTTTTAATAACATTTTTAAATGTGACTTTGTTGGGAGCAAGTAAGAGTTAACAAAATACTTTTTTTTCTTAATAAAAACATTATGCATTCATTTAAAATACAAAACTTTCTCATGACAAGCAGTTTGTCGCACTATTGGCAAGGTTATCCATGACTGCCTTTTTAGTTTTGGCTATTACAGAGGCTAATGGCATACTAAAAATCTTCTTTCATGTACAAATTAATTGTGTCCTTTTGCAATTCATATTAGCCTGCCTTACTTTTCATTCCGAGGCTTTTAAAAGGTTTATACGGAACCAATGGATGTTCTCCTTTATTGTGCACACCACTTCAATTACCCACTTTCCACAAGTTGAAAGCAAAAAGACTATAAATGCTGGATACAGCCCGTTGTCAACATGTGGTAATTTGGCACAAACATTTAAAAAAAAAAAAACCTCTTCAAAATGAAAAAAAAAATTAAATTTTAACTCTCAGAAAGCTTTGGAGATTGCTGGTAAATTATTTTTATATTCAGCACCTACAAAGAAGGGTGTGCTCCTTAATGATGGAACAAGGTGTTAGCAATTTGCAAAGGTCTGAGTTTCACTCCTGTTTCTGAGGCAAAATACATTATCCGTTCTTCCCTTGTCATCAATGGAGGTTCAGCCTTCCCCCTTCTGCACACCAGTTCTTTGCAAAAGGGAAAAGGTTTCCTTTCACATGTTAAAAAGCCTTCTCAACACACTGTTGGGTGCAAATGTCATGCTGGGCACGCGACAGGGAGCTGGGGGATCTGATGGACACACTGAGCTCCTACCACCTCACTTGGGCTTGGGTACAGACATATTTATTATGAGCTCGTGATTCCTGCAAGAGCTGATGGTATTTCAGCAAGCAGCCAGCAAACAAGTGTGGATGCATGGAAACAGGGCAAGAGCTGAGTTTTCCACCCCAATCAATTCTGAAATGTTGATGATACACGTCCACTTGGCCCATCTAAAACACCTGCAGACACACAGAATCTTTAACTTCTCCTCAGACTTGGTGTCTTTGCAGGTTCATCTCTGTCATTGCAGGCATTATCTTGTTATCAGAGCAAAATCACCCTTTAATTTATGCTGGTAACTGAGATACTGCACCTTGTAAACACTGTCTGAAAAGCTAATGAGAAAAAAAGCTACACTTACAAGGCATTTATTCTCCTTGAATGCAAAACATGAATTCTTCAGGCATATACTAACTACAGTCTATGCAGTAAAAAGAAAATACAATAAAATGCAGTAAAAAAAAAAAATGAAATAGAATGCAATAAACCAAAATTTAGGCATTCCCTCCCCCCCCCCCCCCGCTTCCTTTATTCCTAAATAACACTTTCTGTGCTCTAAAGGATATTATTAATTTTTCAACAACTGGTTAAAACTTTTTCACATGTTGCATAACACCAGGCAGATCAAGTTACAGAGATGCAGAGAGCTGCCTTCCATGCAGCCACTACTGCTGAAGATGCATCAGCAGGAAATTTGGGAAATTAGATTCCTACGGGTACAAGGAGGCACTGCCTACCAACCCTGGCAATTATGTGTCAGAGTATGAGATCCTGAGTAATAGATATGTGTGACTCAAGTACTGCTACATTATTACCAGATACCACTGGGTTGTCTCATTTTCTATACCCTGGAAATTAAAAAAAAAAAAAAAAAAAAAAAGGCAATAAAAATTTACATACACACATTACCT
>JAWWEU010000163.1:4244634-4282840 GCA_035583155.1 Acropternis orthonyx | reverse complement strand
CCAGCTGTGTCCAAACAGACCACTGCTCCTATGCTGAAATCCCTTCACTTTAATGGGTACTATGCACGTATTCCCAACAAGGGCAGACTGCAAAATTTATTCTCAGTCTGTCTGCCTTTTGTACATGTCAGGCTGTTGTGGAGCTGTAGAAGTGAAAATTGAGAGAAGCTGAAAAAATGACATTGTTGACACCCTGGCCACGGTTATAACACATGAAAGTATGTGTGGGGTATTGGAAGAATATAATTAATTAATTAGATTTCAGGCTGATGGTTTCTCCTAAAATAGTCAGAGCATAGAATCATAGAATGGTTTGGGTTGGAAGGGACCTTAAAGCTCATCTCATTTAAAATTCCCCTGCCATGGGCAGGGACACCTTCCACTAGACCAGGTTGCTCCAAACCCTGTCCAACCTGGCCTTGAACACTTCCTGGGATGGGGCAGCCACAGCTTCTCTGGGCAACCTGTGCTATGGCCTCACCACCATCACAGTGAAGAATTTTTCCCAATATCTAATCTAAACCCACTTTTTGTCACTTTAAATCCATTCCGCCTTGACCTGTTGCTATATTCTCTTGTAAAAAGTCCCTGCTCATCTCCTCCTCAGCCAAGAGCAAGGGGCTCTCCTGACTTCCTCTATAACAAACTCAATTCCTTGACACTAATACCAAGTTGCATGCAAAGACTATTTTTTTTTTTTTTTTTTTACTTTGGTTTTTTTGCCCCAGTGTTTTCTTCCTGCAGAGGATGAAATACATCACAGAATTAAAGTCACTGAACCTGTGCTACACAAGATCAGTTCTGGCTCTGTCTCAGGGGGTTATGATTGACAGAGGCAATCCAAGACACTGATAGTACAAGCTTATACAGTCCACTAGGAATATTTACTCTCCATTTCATATCTGCCACAGAGGCCTTAAAGCCCCTTTGCTGAACGTCCCTGTTTCAGTTCATCAACACCCAACACAACGATCAAACTCTCTCCTCACCCTTTCCTCTGCTAAGCAGCATGGGTTAATAAACTCTGAAATGATTCATGACATCCTTTCTACGAAAAATAATCTCTCTGCCTTTTAAAATTTTAAGTTTCAAAATTGAGCACAATTATTTAAATAAATCAATATTCACTTGGAGGAGTAGTGAAATATTCCTTATTTCTCGGTTTCCTTTTAAGTCGTCAGACTTTAGAAACTAAGGAATCTAAAAGAGAAGTTTCAATAGTTGCAACCCGAAAAATTTCTACAATAAAAAAATTAAATATATAGACTCCAAATAATCTAAATAGAACTGTCAAAATATCTCCTGGTCTTTAGAATGTTCTAAGATACCATTGATTAAAAAATAAATATAATTTAGAAGATGAGGTATTGCTGTTTTACTTATATTTTCCCTTCTTATTTGCAGTGATTGCTTAGGGAGATCTGGGATTAAAAATCAAGTATTGTTGAATGTCTACTGAAAATAAGACTGATGTGGCCACGAAGGCTGTTTTTTATTCACCCAGCCTCGGTGTCACTCCTTCATGTGCTGAATCAAAATAATGTTATTAATAGCACATGTCCGACTTGTGCTGTCACTGCCATTTGGTTTTAATTTGGGATTCAGTAGCTACAAGCACATGTTGCTTCCAACAGCCCCAAGATCCAATGAGATCTTGGTGCACTCTGGTGCTGATTCCATATCCGAACACCAGAAGAAAGGTGTGGGGTTCACTGCCCATTGCCCAGTTTTGTGCTTTCCTGGACTAGAAGGGTTTCTGTTAATGAGCACATGCAGCCAGAGAAATGGGAATACCACTGACTTTCCATGAAAAAGAAATTATTTATGTCAGTGTGACAAGCGCATACAGATCACTTTGTGAATTTGGGCCAATCCAGGCACAGCCACCCATGCAAAAAATGCTGGAGGCTACAAAAGACACCCCTGAGAGGATGTGTGGCTGCTTCAGGGCAGGGACAGAATGGTCCAGCAGACAGCTTGGAGGCACTGGCACTGGATTCTCCTGTTCCAGACCTGGAACCAGCACAGCCCAGAATCAGCCAAACTGGCAGCAAATGAGAGAGATGTGTTCAGCACCTCTTGCCTCCATCCCTCCCTGCATACGGTGCCATTCGAGCACACTCCTCCTCAGTGCACACACAACTTTGTGTCCTGAAGAACACCCACTTTTTAACAAAAGGAGGAAAAAGGGAAAAAAAAAACAAACACATAAAACCCAGTTGCAAGTGCTCACACAGAGCAAACTGGAACTAAGCCTTTTGGAGCCACTAATTATTCAAATAAAACAACCATGCTTTCATTTCCATTAACATTATCTTCCCCATCAATACTCAAGGCTGGCATTTATTAATGCTGGCATTAAGATCAAGTTTAAAGGTTCTGAAGTCTCACTCCCCAGGTCCTACCCTGCTCCAATGCACTGACTTGGCACATCCCTGCACCACAGGAGCCCCCTGTGAACTGTGGAACTTCGTGGATGCCAAAAGCATGCTGTGCCAGTACCACTCCTGGGGAGAATCCTTGAAGAGAAAAGGTAAGGAAGCCCCAGGAGCCGTGCTAATTGATTTTCCATATAAACAAATAAGTCATTAAATAAGAAACTCAATAGCTTTACTTGCATGAAGTTAATAGCTAAACACTCAAATGGAATTACACTTAAGTCCTGGTTAACTCTTAAGTCTATATATGCTGCTTATGGTGCAAGCTTCACATATGCCAGTCAGGAATAACCACAGTAAACAAAAATATTTATTTCCTGTATTTATATGAAACAAGAGCAAATGGAGCTATTTGTCCTAACAAAACTATGTTTCAGAATAAACAAAGCCAACTGCTTATATTTTAGATTTATTGGGGGAGGCACTTTAATAAAAGGAACTCTGCTTTTATATACACTGCATGTGAAAAAATTTATAAAATAATTTAAGTGTTGTCTACCAGAAAGGAGCTCAGTGGCAGCCTGAGCCAGGACTTTCTGATGCCCCTTAGATCTCTGGAGCACAGAGACATTCTGCATGTAGTGCTCCAAGCAAGCACTGGGGAGTCTTTGCAAATGCACTGTCTTGATCAAGTCACTGCAAACACAGTCACAATAAAACGCTTTTCCTCCCAACCCCTCTTTTCAGTCTTTTTCATGCCCATAATTTTCTAGACTCTCAACATCCATAATTCTGATTTTCTATTCTCTAAGCATCCAAGATTCTCTTGGACAAACCACAAGCTTCCAAACTACCAACCACATTGCTCAGCGCAGTGTTTTCCTATAAAATGCTGTCTTTTAATTCTTTGGCTTTCTTCTGCTTGCCAATCTACATTTGCAATGTCATGTATTTTACTTTGCAATGGCCCTTTCTCTCCCCCAGCCAGTCCCTTCCTGCAGCTACAGCTCCTGCTTTCATCACTATGAACCTCAGCAACCATGACCAGCTTTCCCACATCACTTCCCCAGCAGTATTTTATTTAACTCCACATTATCCCAACATTTTGTCTCTACCAATATCTCAGTAATGACTCTCTGGAACAGTTTTGCTATTTAATGCAGATTTTGGTAGCCAGTGTTCTACTCAGTTTCAGGATTCAGTCTTGTAACTCTTAACAACACGACAGGAGACAAACCACAGAAGCACAGGAGCTCACAAACGCATGTATTTATTTAACACACATGTCATTTTAAGGAACCAGAAGCTCAAAGCCATATATATCTATTTAATACCATGTAGTTTTAAGGAATAGCTACAACCTGTGATATGTGTTATGGTTTCAAGCTCAGCCTGTGCTGCCGCTGGGAAACACTGTGATGTTACAGTGCAAGTGCTGCTGATCTGAACTAAAACCTACCACAGGTACAGCCCAAGTGAGAGAGAGTCCTGTTCTCAAACACTGGAAAAATCATACCTTTTCCACTTAAGGAGTAATAAAAGAACAAACAGAAGTCAAATATGTGAATATTAATAATTCACATAAGTAACACTCGGCTGATATTCCACAATGCATCACCACTAAACTTCCACAACTATTGTTCCTGTGTTGTCACAATTTATAAGACCAACATATTTCAATATTGCAAAAGACATGCACAAAAAATGAATAGGAAAAGCAAAATATTTCTTCATTTCAATACTAATAGGATTTCTAATAACTCTTTTCACTCTCAGCATCTTGAGATAGTAACTTTTTTACAAAACCCATTAATTTTATGAACTGTAAATTAATGCAATAACTTCCAAACATCAACCTTTGCTAATTTCTACTGTATTAACAGTTCTGCATTACTTGAACAGATTTTTTTCAATGGCTGCAAAGCAACAGGCTAGGATTATAATTTTTTTTTTTTAAATACTGGGGTATTGAACTTTGAAGAATTAAAACCAAATGAAGCATCTTGGGAATGCTGATGAGATTGTTGCTTGGGCACTTCCTACAGAGACTCTGTTTGCACAGCAGGCAGATGGAGGATGCTTTTCAATCCATTCAAGTCAGTGAAGTGTAAGGTGGAATGAGACTAAAACATGTCTGTCTTCAAAATTCAATGTAAATTCCTGCAGTTCCAAAGACAGAGTGAAACATGGAAACTCCAAATCTTGTAGCTTGGGCTGCATTATCTTGGTGCTCAAACATAACTCTGGGTCTAACAGGACTTAAAATAATGACAGTAATCAAAAGCCATAAGGTAACGGATACAAAAGGTATGAAAAAATAAATTGCAGCTAAGCCCTAGAGGACTTCCCTCTGCTGTGAAATTCTTCCAGGACTGGCTTGGCAGCAGAACACCAACCATTCCCAGTTTGGAACAGCCCTGGATCCCAACAACCTGTGCTCAGTGCTGGTCACAGAGGTGACCCTCAAGGGCACTTGGCTGATCCAAACTCAGAAGACGGCTGGTTATTGCAGGATTTCTTAGAGGTTCTCTGGCCTGCAGCAATTTTCATTGTACTCAATGCACTCAAGAACACTTAGTCAAGCAGAATGTGAATTTCTGGTACCTACAGAGGTTTACCCACCATTGCTCTCGACACTCTTCAAGGATGATGCTCTTAAGCAATCACTCTAATGTGACAGGTATGGTCTTTCTTGTATTTTCTAGTAAACACTGTAATTTACAGATCTTAACATTCCTGGCAAAGAAGTGTTGCACAAACCTTGAACAGACCTTTCCCCTTTTCAGTCCTTAGTGCAAAAATGGGGGGAAATACATATTTTCTATTTGAAAACTTGTATTACAGCACCAGCACTAAAGCAGAAATGGTGATAATACATCAACATTAGTACGTCAACAATAAAATCCAAGTTCTGTTCTGCTTTGAAATTCTGCAGTGCCTAATTGACTGGAATTGAAGAATAAGATCCATGAAGAGAAGCATAAAAAATAGGGGTTTAAATTACAGTTTAATTTATTACAAATTCTGTTTTATTTAACAGTCTATAAACTCTGGCAAAAATTCTACAACTTTGGTTTTGTACATTTTTTAAAATTACTTTCTAGAAAGATTGCATTACATAGAAATTTTAATGAATTATTTTTTGGTTGAGCTCCTCCTCTGTCACCTATTTCAGATTTTCTGATCATTAGGTATTTCTCATGCATGTCGGACCTTTCATTTTTTATGCTCAGAATGATCAAGGAGCCTGATGTTTTGTCATTTATTTTAAAATTAAGATGACCCTGAAAACTAGCTCAGTTAGTCATTTCTGTACAGTAGTCTCTTATCATTAAAGCAGCAACATTTTCCCAACCTCCGTAATTAACCTTTTTGTACAAGTGAAAGCAATAGCAATCTATCCTTTGAAAGCCCTTCTGGGTCTACTTAGCACACTTCTCTCACAACTGAACAGAAATAAGCCAGCAAAGATGAAAAAAAAAAGTAAAAAACAAACCCTGAACCACCCTGCTTAGAATAAAATTAGATACTCTGCTCTATATCGGTCATAAAAATATCACAAATCAGAATTAAATCCTCATTTAACTTCTTTTTTTCCCCCCAGGTCATAAATGTCCTGCTTTATTTTTCATCTCTACACACTCATCGGTTACGGGTAAAATGTGTAATATCCAATTGCTTTCACTGTAAGATTATTTCCCCTTTTATGCAATTGTTTGCTTCTACTCCCTATTCAAAGATCAATTTTTATTGATCCTGTCAGCGGCTGGCACATTGTTTCCCACAGAAAGGAAAACGATGTCATGCAGATTCACACAAAGAACCAAGTTCCATGGCCGTACCTGCCCTCCTTTTCCAGAAAGGGTATCTTGGGTTTTTCTGCCTCAGACAGGGAGAGGAGCTGGCGATAAACACAGGCTTATTTCCTAGAACTGGGTGTAATACTAAAGGAAAAATTGCAGCAGGAGAACTTCGGCTTATGTCGATGGGCATTAGAGCAGCTGGGCTGATTCACCCCAAGAACTTGCCTCTCGTACAAAGACAGGACAGCAACACTGGCAGAGTTTTATTTATCACTTTAGAGCTACTTGGTGCCTGGGATTGCAAAGCTGCTCATAAATGACAGAGCTGAGATTCATACTGGGCCACCCAGTGCATGTTGATAAGACACTCCAGTACCACCACAAATGCCATGGAAAACCTCTTCCTAGAGAGTGCAATCCTGTTCAAAATCACCAGGATAATTTTAAAGTTTCCCCTTGGAAAACAAGCCACAAATACAGGAAATTGTACCTGCTACATAAAAAGACACTATTTTAAAGTTAATATTCAAATAGTTGGATTGTAAGCCTCTATTTCTGTTGCTACAGAGAATGGAAATATCCAATCTATAAATTTGCCACAGTGGCAGAGATGAAACCCTGTTTGTAGGAGGAAAAGGAATCAAGGTCTTGGCAGAAGGTTATTTGTTTGTTTGTTGCTTCCATTTTTCTGGCAGCCCCCTGAATCAGCTGAGGAGTTTTGAATGCTGGAATAAATCTCAGAAGAGAAGCAGGGAGCAAAAGCAGGTGAAGTGAACAAAGCTGAAATTTAATCACATTTCTATGATAATCAAATATGCATTCACAGTTGTGTACAACATATTATAAAAACACACAGCGAGGTAAACTGTGATTTCAGCAGTGTAAATAGCAGAGAAAATGCATTGATCTCAGGAGAGTACTTCTGGCTTCTCACTGGTATAACCACGAAGAATTCTGAACAACAAATGATAATTATATACAATATAATCTGGCAATCTGTACAGCCATCACTGAAACTCGACTCTGATCATCCTGCCAGAAGGCTCATTGGTCTGAAACTTTGCTGCAGAAAGAAATATAACCTCCTGATTTTTGTCAGGCAGCAAGTGAAACTTTGCAAAATACAAAATATCAATACACATGCAACAAAATATCTACATTATTGTTGGCCTTCCCAACTAAGTCTTGTGGATAAAGTAGGATTTTGTAACATAATGACTCACCAGAACCACAAAGAAAAATACCCTGCACATTTATTTTTCCATCCTCAATTTTACATAATTTGCTGTTCGATTAGTAGAAGCATGTAATTAAAAACAAAGCCCAGGTAATTAAATTAGGAACTGATTTATTTCTAAATCATATTCCTCATAGTTAGAAAGTCAGCAACAAAACACAGCTCACATTTAGAGATAATACCCATAAGAAAAAAATGACCAAAAAAAAAAAAAAAAAAAAAGAAAAAAAAAGAAAAAAAAAGAAAAAAAAAAAAAAAAAAAAAAAAAACGTAAGGCCCATTTTAAAAAAAAGCAAAAACATAAGAAAAAGAAGGCCAGTGAATGCAGGCAATACATCCAGCTTTGGGAGCTTTTTACTTTTCCTATACAAGTTGTAGGGTTTATCTGAGTTGTAATATGGATTTAGTCACAGTTTCTCAAGGGTTTTTGCTTAATAGGCACAAATAGCCCAAAAGGTTAAGACTCTACCAGTGGTCCTCATCACCTCACTCCCCAACCAGCTTTTATCATATTTAGCAAAAATGAGTATCTTGTCTCCTTTTCATCTACTCTCACTGGAATCACTGTGATTTCACTGACACATGAAGTACTTTATAACCTAATTCCTCTTACCCTAGGAAGGAGAAGGGATGCTCTGGCCTTGGTGTGGGGACTCCTGCTAAATCCCATGGAAAGTCTCTCCCTGTACTGTGGGTACGTAGCTGGCCTCGGGCTAAGGGCCCAGCAAACATGGAAAACTGCTCTTTAAGCACACTGGACTGGGGCTTTCAGGTATAACTTAAACCTGATAATCAGCTCCAATTTTCATAATCCCACATGCTCTCCAAGACAAGCGTGGAAAACCATCCTGCTAACATTTTGATTCAACACCTGCTGACTCTGATGAGCATCAGTATTTTCTCTGCTGTTGCTACACAAAGTTCCTCCTTCCTTCTGTGCATTTTAACATCTACCCAGTGAACTCTTCCTCAAAAGCATCTGGTTTGAACCTGAGGTTACAAGTAAACCATAGTTCATATGATCATTTGTTGCTCCTGACACCTTCTCTTTTTTCCTCACTTGAAAAATTGATCATCTTAATACCAAAGAAAGTTTGTATTAACATAAATCTATTCCACTTAGGCACTGGCTTGGACAAGGAATTATTAAATCTTGACAAAAAGAATATTTATGAGATACAGAAGAGCCTTTTGACATAGAGAAATCAATATTTTTTTTCCTCAGAATTCTCGGAATCATCAAAAAGATAATATTTATAGAGAAAAAAACCCTAAGGCAATGACAACCCTGGTATTGTATATTTCTTAAGTCAGTGCAATAAAATAAACAAGGGAAGAAATTAAATCTAATGAAAGAGCCTATAATATGTCACAAGGCCATGCCATTTTATATGCTAGGAAAAAAGGGAAGAGTTCACACTGTTCTGGAGGAGAAGCTGGTAACAGGCAGGTGGAGTTACACCCATGCCCACAAGGTCAAAAACCACTTTGCAATATGGCACACAAAGCTTCCCTTGCAGGATTTGTTGTATCACCATGTTTTCCCACTGGACACCAGCAGAAATCCACTCTGTTAACATATACACAAAATGACCTAAAGCCTCTCTCATTACCAGCAAAACCTCCTGTAAAACCTCTGGGGCTGCTGTGTTGGGCAAGGGTGGGAAAGCTGGATGCCATTAGAGATTGCTTGGTTTTCTAGGATGTCTTGCACACAGAACTGTACCCCAGGACAGGAGGACTTGCCCTTCCTTCATCTTCACCTGGACCCTTGCAATTTTTGAAAAACCCAGCCAAGCTCATCTTCGCACATTCCAGTTACCACAAGCTCTGAAACAGGAACAGCATTACTTTCTCCATACTTATTTTTAAAGGTTAATTAATGTTCATGCACTACCTTGCAACATCCTTCGATGACTAAATTCCATTATTATTGATTTGCTCATAGATCAATGCACAAGACAGAAGATTGGCATTTTTTGCTTCAGACTGATGCACTACAGGGTATTGATGGTCATGGTTGAGATGCTGTAGAAGACCATGTTAAGAACTGCATATATTACCTTCCTAAAGTAAAGCTGACCCTTACCAGCACTATTGATCTTCTATTAAATTCACCCCTTAAAATTCATAGCTGAAAAAACCACCTAGTTTCCTCACTTCTAATTCATTTTGCTCTTATTTCCTTTTGCCAGTTATATGGTTTAATGACTTAAAAAGGTACCAGGTACCCATATTATGGCGATTTTTCAAACTTATTGATTTACATATACTCAGCTGAATTTACGTACAACCTCTTTTGGAAAATTTTGGATTCTGTGAAACACAGACCACTCCCAGGCAGGAAAGGGCAGAAGAGCAGCCCCCTACAAGCACTAACCTACTAGGAAGAGAAACAGCCCTTTTGGGAAATGACAAGATAAACCTCAGATCAGACAGACTGTGACATTTGTAGTATTTGAACTTGCAGGGAAGGAAAATTAAATTCTCCTGTTTTCACATACCAGAGTGACTGACAACACCTTGACTTTATTCCTAGATTTACCATTTGCCATATTTCTAACCTGGGATAAATAAGAAAACAAAACAAAACAAAACAAGCTTCTAGCACTTATAAAAGGACATAATAAAGACACCCTTAATGGGATATTAAAATTAGTTGCAATGTATAATTATTATTATTTAAAGAAAAAACCTTGGAGATTTTCCAGTGAAAGGCATTAAATACCAGAAAGCATTATTATTTTTACAGAATCTGAGTGCGTTCAGCTCCCATTGCCTTTCCCTTAGCCAAGAAAAGCTCAGAGGAGCTCAGCTGACCTAAGTGTTCTGTATTTTTCTCTAATGTTCCATGGTTCTGTTCAGGTCCATTATGTAATTTAAATGCTAGTTTTCATTGTTCAAAAGAAACTGTACTTCTGAGATGCTTTTGATAGGAGATTATTTTCATTTCATTTTGCAGTAGTTTGAATTCTGGTCAATCTTTTGTGTCCTTTCTGTTCAGTGCCAGCTGCTTTGTACCTTAGCTGGCAGTGAATTTTACATTCCAGTGTTATGGGAAGGGATTGTAGGAAAAAGATCATCATCCTTTTGTACTGCAAAAGGAACAGTAATACATTTGAGACAAAAAGAGCACACTTTAAAGCCAAACATCAGTTGATAGTGTAGTAGGAGATCCAGAATTTTAGTCATGTAAAAGCCAAGCTGCTGGGAACATGCAGTACTTTGCATAAGAGGGCAGTAAATAATTTGGCATTGATTTATCCTGGGTCAACTTATTGCCACACTATTAATATAAAAACTACTGCTACTACTATTCACCAAGAGATGGAAGAAGTAACAGAAGTACACATGGTCTAAAAGCTATTCTAAAAAAATTAAGAATAAAATATAAGGAAACCATTACAATAGATTCCTTTTAACTCCATGTGGAGTTGGATGAAGAACAGCACCATGAGATTGCACCTGTAAGGAATGGCAGAGGAAAGAAGGGTTGTTTTTGTTAACTGTCTCTTTGAATAAGGTGGATTTTCCTTTCTATCACATGGGTAAATATTTGCAGTGATCATATGCTTGTAATTTCAAATATGCTCAAAGCAGAGTATCACTAACGTCAAAGGCATTATTCTGGGCAAGACACTGAAAAACACAGGGCAGCAGGTTACCTGGGCAGAGTCATTCCCACTCAGCAATGAACCTTCCCAAAGTTGTTAAAGGGTACAGCTGCTCTGTGCCCATTTGGGCCTTTAAAAACCTTCCCCTTGAGATCATTCACAGTAGCTGTGTAATAAAGTGTTTTCAAACTCCAGCCATCGTTCTTTGAATCAAAAAACCCGTATACACAGAAGAGGTCCGTGGAGAGAAGAGTGTGAAATCTTGACCTTCTGATTTCATCTTCAAACAAAGACTTGGATGATAGGAATGACTCCAAAATATGCATTTTATTGATAATATCATGAAAGCCAGGTTTTTGTTCTTTAAACACTTTGATGGAGCCACAAAACAATCCCCTTTGCCTCCTCTTACAGAATTTCATACAATACCTTCCAAAGAAATTCTGGTTTATCATAATTGTATGCAAAGAGGGGGGAAAAAAATCATAAACACATTTGGGTCTCTGATTCTGAGTCTATGATTAAACACCTAAGATGTACCTTTCTGAGTTTGTAAAATGCTGTCTTTTATACATCACGGCCCTTATTCTTTAGATGTCAATACTTTCAAACATTATTCACACAAAGCTTGACATTGAAGCAAACACAGTTCTGAGGAAGAAGCAAAAGGGTCTCCGTGGCCCTGGCAAATCCAAAGATGCTTCGTGTCATCTGAACCAGACATGACCCCTTTCTCTGCCCACTGTCCCATGGGCAGGAGGTGAATCAGCTTCCTTGGGAAGAGCATTTTGATCAGTTTACCAAACTCGAAATGCATGAGGACTTTAAAAAATCATTTAGAAACTGCCTTTTCCCATCCAATTTGGTTTGCCTTAAGCCACTGTTGTTTTGGAAATGGGGTTTAACCATGCTGGACTCTAAACTCCATATGTGGGGGAACAGCATTAGTATGTTGGGATGTTTTGATTGCCAAACATTTTTTCGCTTGGGCCATAGATGCTGTAGGGGAAGCAAATACCCAAAGAATAAAACCCCACCATTCATCTGCATATGCTAAATCAGAGCTGTTTTATTTAGGCTAAAAGCAAGATGCAAGGATGAAATGAGAAAGCTGTGCAACTTTTTTTTTTTCCCCTTTTCCTGAATTTGCTTTACTTTGCCTCAGAAATCATGGAAATAATGCCTCTCCAGCACAGGCTCTGCCTGGCAGGGTGGAAAGCTGCACACTGTAGATACAGAAGCCTCCCAGATGTTCAGAGGATGCAGCTACTCTTGCTATCACCCAGCACCCCTTCTTGCATCCATTTGATATTGAACAATATCCAAGGCAGGCACTTGAAAGAAGGCAGCTTTCTTGAAAGGCTGTCTAAAAATGGTAAGAAAAGATGTTTTTTTCTGCTCTCCCCTGAAATGCATCCTTCCCATGGTGATTAACATAACTGCTCTGAGCACGGGCAGCAGGGCTGGTCTGAGGGCACCAGCCTGTGATAATTTCTATTTTGGGAATCTGAAGAGGAGTGCATACATGAAAAATTTTACTGAAGCTGTGAACTCTGAAGATTTCAGGGAAAGAAGCACTTGGTTTGCATCAGTGAAACCCTGCAGCTTCCTTGAGCTACCCCTAATTTACACCCAGGGAACTGAAGGAAGAAGCAGGATTCACTCTGTGGAAATTGCCCTAAAGTGTAAGAACATACGAGATTTATGCTACACCAGCACTAACACTTCACCCCACAAAACAGCACAGGTCAAATCCTGCACCCTCTGCTTTCCAGATTAGGTTAGAGCTCACATCTTTATTTAGGGCTTGGAAATAACAGTTAAGGAGAATTTTCATAAAGATCAACTCCACACAACTTCGCTAAAGCAAATCCTCTTAAACTGGTCACAAAGTATTGATGGATTTTGTACCCAAATGTGACCCTTGCTGTTAAATAAAGTCATCATATTTCTATATGCCATTTTGTAAGTCATATGCTAATAGGCAGATGTACACATGGTGTGTCTGTTTTGATGGTAAAACAACCACCATTTCAATAAACATCTTATATTCATACAAAATGGACTGCAGAAAAGCTGTAAGGCTTGCTAATACTGAGCAATTCTTCTTCAGGAATGCTTTCAGAAGACTGGTATAATGATAATGAAATAAGAAATGAAAATATTCCTCATTCATCCCACAACAAGCCTGCAGATGTTGCAGCTCCTGATCTTCTTTCTAGTTAAGACACATCACACAAATCTTCTTTCTTTAGTTTTATTACAATTACGAGTACAGTTGCCACACCACAGGATGCCATTTTCTCCCATTCCCCTCCACATGCTGATGGCAAGGCTGTATTTTATAAACACTTCCCAATTATTTCCCTTGGGCTGGATGAGACACACACCGGTGAGCGCTTAAAAGTTCAGTGTTTTCTCCGAGATCTGCTGCAAGTGCCTACATGAAAGCTCTCTCTGCAGGGCACAGGGTATTTGAAACACAGATTTCCTCAGCTCCCTGCAGGATCTCACAAATACATCTGGCCAAGGAACTCGGCTTTCCATAAACTGAGAAGGTTTACATGTGCCTCAGAGGTCCCCCAAGTGCCCCAGTGCTGGTGGTAGGTCACATAAAGAAGAAACTTTCAACTACCTAATTACAGCACTGAAGTGTTTGTGTGCCTAAAGGCTCTAGGTTCCTTGAATATTTTAATAACATCATCATCTGGTGCAATGAATAATAATATCATGTTATGCTTAAATAACCCTTTCACTCCATACACACCAGAGAAGGAAATGATAAGCCCACCCCATAGAGGTGTTTTGGCAATGCCACTCCAACTGAGCTTGGCGTGTCTAAAAGAAAACTTGGATCTGGAACAACACTGCATACCAGAGGAAAAAAAATTGCTGACACCAGTGTCATTTTGCACCAGTAATTTACATTCTGGTTTTGCACTGCAAGGTGATTTAATGAGCCAAAATAAAGTATTTTAATAAGTCAATTCATGAAAGTTAAAGCTGGTGGAATCCATTTCTTTCTTTCACAACTCAAGTACTCTAAAAGCAGCCACAGACCCACCTGAGAGCTAAGTGTCCTTGATGCTTTTATTCAGACATCTCTAATTAACTGAAGTAAGTGCTAAAACTCATAAATCATCAAACTTAACAAGAAAATGTCTGTGAATGTAAGGAAATGCTTACAAACACCCAGTCCCCTACTCCCACTGTTTTGAAAGGTAACATACATCTTGTGAAAAAGAAGCGATCTGCAACAAAACAAGTAGTTTTTTCAGGGAAGAAAATAAAAAAAAAAAAAAAGACAAATCCTTGAAAAATACCAGCAGATTGTAATGTGTATCCTTATCTTCAGAAAAATCATGTGCCAGATGAAAAAGGGTTTCTAAACCCGGAGATCTCTGTTAGAGCACCTGAGCTTGCTACAACCAAGAGACCAGCAGTATTACTAAATCCCATTTTGGGATTCATTTTTTTGGGCTTGCTAATTATCCTGGAGCATTCAGTAGCCAGAGTTCAGACCGTCCCTTTGATTCTTGCGGAAATGAGCGGCAATTGTACATTCAGAACAAGTACAACATATGCACAAATTTATCTTCATTATCAGTCTCTTTTCAATGACTAGAACAGTTGAAACACGCCAGATTTTGGTCTTATTTATGATACTCATGAGAGTGCAGATATGCAACTAAATATTCACATCCGTATCACTGAGACATCACTAACTGCATTTCTTCAATTGTAAAATGGGAATAATAGTGCTTAGCAGTCCACGTTGCTCATTTAATGAAATAATTAACTAGGGACAATTTATGTTCCAATTTAGATACTCTTTTTAACTACAGCAGTAATAAGAGACATAAGTCATGGCACGGCATCTCCAAGGCGATCAAGTGCCACTGCCACCTGCTGAGGCACAGTGCCACAACTGTGGGCCACAGAGGGGCCACTGCTCAGGTTGTGACTTTGAGCAGAAAAAAAACCCAAAAAAAAGCAAGGCCACTGGAGCTAGCACTGAAAGCTTTTTCATCAACGTGAACATTTCAATGTGTTAAATCAGTAGAGGCTAAAGTTATTGACTGGTCGACCTTTATGCAGATTAGAAAGTTTCATGCAGACTCGACTCATTAGGCTACAAAGCTCAGTCTGAACAGCCAAGTTTATTGGACACTGGAATGTTTCACATTAATCAAAAAGTTAACTGCAATCAATTAAATTCCAAAAGTTTTTATGGAGTTAATTACACACCTCTACAGAGCTGTGGCTGCCCCGTCCCTGGAAATGTTCAAGACGAGGCTGGATGGGACTTTGAGCAACCCGGTCTACTGGAAGGTGTCCGTGTCCATGGCAGGGGGTTGGAAGAAGGTGATCTTTAAGGTCCCTTCCAACCCAAACCATTCTATGGTTCTACAAAATGTAGCTTTTGCCTTGAGAGATTTTCTGTGTTTGTTTTTAATGTTCAGTTTGGCAAGGGAAGGAGTGTCAGCACCAGGAGAGGCTTTGTACCCCATGAAGGTGGGTGGGCTACCCCAAAACCAGTTAGGGCTCACTGACCCTCATGACAACCTATGAAAACACAGCACCTGCTAGATAATGGTTATTGTCTCTTTGGCTTTGGCTTCCAAATTCACCGTGACACACATTAAAGGACATGTCCATGCACATTTTCTTTGTGATAACCATCCATAAAGCACTTTGCTGATCATAACATGGAACTCAGTCATTTAACAATTTGTGCTTCAGATTCTTTGTGAGCCATTTACAGCTATGAACTTTAACACAGGGATTTAGGGATATTTCTGGAGCCATTAGCATAACATCCTTGTTAGGCTCCTCAAATGCTAGAATTCTCAAACGGCCTTTTCCAATTGCAAGGTCAGAACAAACATGCAATCAAACTGCTAAATCTGTCATGCACAGGAGCCACACATCTGTGTTCCTATGGAAACCACTTTGGTTATGATGGGGTTGACATTTACTCATTTTTCTGTTGTTTTACCAGCTCTCAAAACTTACCTGTTCATCCAAAACTTTCAAATTCCAAATAGTGATCTCAGATCACTTTCTTTGGAGCAGACTTTAAAAAAAAATGGCTTTTCACTCATGAATATTGAAGGCACAGTGGTTTGGTTGGGATTAGTGTAGGTCCAAATCTGAGAAGGAACTGAATGCCTGAAGTTTGCAATTTATAATCTCTTGCCTGAGTCACTCTTGTCCTTCACACTTCTCCTCTGCACCTTCAAAAAGGAGGCTGTGCTACTCCAGAAATTAATTTACACAGCCTTTACTTTTCTTATTTTTATTACAAGCTGTCTGCTTAGCCAGGATTTTTCCCCTTGCTGGACCCATCTCGGCTGATTTTCCTTGCTGCAGTTACAGAAAAGTCAGCAGACATGTTATGCTTCACAAAGCTTTTTCATACGTGCAGGAATTCATATTACTGTAGCTTGGGAAGACTGAACCAATTTAGTCAAACCCAGGAATTGACCCAAAGTGCTGTCAAAAACTTTAATCCTGAACTTCTTCAATCTTCTAGATGAACATAACAATTCGAAGACAAGTGGCATTCTTGTGAACTTCCATATCGCCCAAAAGAAAATAAAACCTTTTCACAGGAGATTACAGGGTCAAAATGAGGAAAGCAGAGGAACAGTGATTTCCATACAGGTAGGATAAAGCCATCATTCATTAAACAGCACCATTTTATACAATTATTTCTGATTATTGGAGAAGTATTACCAATATTTGGATTAATTTAATATTTTAATATTTTCCCACGACTATTAAAATAATACACTATAATAGGGATGTCTAAACAAGGGAATAAACACTTTCAAACAGATGAATTCTGTAATTAGACTTAACTATGAGATAAATGAATTTCTAACTTTTTAACTTAAAGTAAGAAGAAAGCAAGAAGTCAAAACAAGGTTGATGCTATTCCAGACTATATGTACTATATACAGACTATTCTAGAAGAACACAAAGCTAACATTTCTTAGTCTCTACTGGCTTTCAGAGAAACATTTACTAAAATTAACCTCTCTCACTAACTCTCTTGTTGTTATCATTTATAGACATTTTCCCACATTCCCAGAGCAGCATTTCCTCCTAAAGCTTGTGGTCCCTAAAGCAGCCTCTGTAACTCAGCAAAATTATCATACATCAGCTTTTGAGTATCTTAGAGCTGTTTGTTGACCCTGCCAAGCACTTCTTCAGAACTGTTTGTTTTTATTCTCCAACTTCTCTTTTTGTTTCCCTCCTCCCTCACCCCCTGCCCCATTAAACCTCAAGTTAATTACTACCACTTGTCCAATTAGAAAGCTGGAGGGACCTTTAGTTTTTGTTGTCCAAGTGCAACGGGATAAACATTGTCATACAGCCTTTAATAAACAGCCAGCACACCACATCCTCTGCTTCACATTCACAGTCCTGACAAGTGAAAGGCAAGGCTGCCTATACCTGAGAACCAACACCACTTCAGACTAACCCAGACTCAAGATACCATCCTGAAGCTGAACTTCTCCTCCCAGTCCTCTTTTTTCCCAGCTGTTTTTGTGTTGGAAAGGCTCAGACATTACCATATCTATCTTAACCAGTTCTGCAACTCATAAGTTGGGTTTCAGCGAAAACCCACCTCTGAGGTTGACATTAAAATGCCATCACTGTATTATCAACTACCCTACGTGTGTCTTGTAGCAATTGTTGTACTGATTAGAAACACTTTCACAGACAAAACAGCCTTTCTAAAGAAAAGCTCTCGGTATTCTGAAAATTTCCTTTGCAAATTTACATAGTGGTTCCTTCTTGAACTTTTGATATTTTGTGCTCTATAACAATAATGGCTTGCTCAGATACTACAGCTTCCACAAATCTTTTTCAAATAAACCATGATTTAGGATAACTGCATGTATGTGTATATCTGGCCTTACTGTGAGACTGTTTGGACTCTACTGTTTTGGAAATTATACACTATTGTAAGTTGGTGCAGACCACCAAGGTCCTGGTCCAACTCCACTGATCAAAGTGGTATTAAATTCAGAGTTAGAGCTGTTTGCATTGGAGCTGGTCAAGTGTACTGCTGAATAAGGATGGAGCTAACATAGCCCCTCTGGGCACCAGTACAACCACTGAACACTCTTTCATGGTGAAATTCTGGTTTTTTAGTTGGAATTTCCATGACCATTTCCTCATGTCACCAAAGCAGAGAAAGCCTTCCCCCAAACACAGGTGGAAATGCTACTTCTCTCTATCCAGCCTCTCACTGCCCAGTGGCAGCATTCAAACACTGAACTTCATTTTTCAATTAACATGCACATTACACATTGGGGGATTAACACAGTTTTACTGCCTTTTGTCTGGGTTTTTTTGTTTGTTTGTTCGTTTGATTTTTTTTTTATGAGACCAGGCATATGTTACCAACCGCACCACAGTGATACCAGCCTTGGGATGAACCATCTCTGCTCTGCTGCTCTCTCTGAGGCAGACTGGGAAAGCCCTTAGCTCAATTAATTTTTAATTTTTTTAATGAGCTTTTTACTAATTATTACACTGATGATTCAGAACCTTTAAGAATATCTGAGGAGCACTGACAGTCAGTGGTAGAAAGACTGTTAATGCTGCCAACATAAAGAGGAGACTCTGCAGAATTTCTAGGACATAGTGCCAGCAGTTGGGTCCACAATACATTGAAAATTTGTCATCAAACACTGCAACATCATCTGATACTGCATGTACCTTTCCAGACAGGCCAACAGGCAGACTGCCCAAGTCTACTGTCCTCCAAAGTGAGAACCTGGAACATCAGAACCCACTCACCCCACCACGAACTCCAAATAGCGCACAGCTCTTGTCTGGCATTGTGGGAAGTGCAGAGAACTTTGCAATATTGATGACCAAATTTCTTATTCTGGTACCAGTGCATAAATTTATATGCTAAGCTTTAGAGTAGATTTCCAAAAATCCAGGCTCCAGACCAAGAGAATCAGGTAGCAAATCAAGTGATACAGGTTAGTGCAGGAAAAGTCAACTGGTTTGGGGTGTAAAGACAGAGCACTAGGATGCCTAGGGGGCAAAAAGAGAAAAAAAGGTTGAAATACAAAACTCCATGAGCTGTACTGTAGAACAGCAAAGGGGTAACTCTGTAAATAGCATAAAAGATAACAATGGCTCTGAAAGCCACTTGACATGAAAACAGAAGCAGAAACAGCATTAAAAATATGTGTTGATAAGCTCAAAGCAACATAACAACTTTCCAGAGTAACATACATATGGATATGTGTTTCCTTAGGATTTAAAATTAACTGCTTGATAGATGGAGTGGAATAACAATCTGTTGTAAAGAGATCTTTTAAACAAGGCACATATGCACTGTAATACTTTAATTGTACATCTCTGTATTTTAGAAACACATCTGACCTTCTGCACACTAAAAATTCATTGATTTTCAATAATTCTTAGTGCTCAGCAGGATCCTTGATTCTCAGAGCAAGCCAACAGCAAGTATTTGTAAATCTGTCTTTTAAATTTTAAGTGCCTTAACAAAAGGTGTCTCAGCTCTTTTTTAGCAAATTTATCTTTTGAAAATTTAGCAAAGTTACGTGTACATCTGTCACTGCCATGCTCGATCCTTGTGACTACAGTTTTGTGAAAATAGCAGCTAGGCAGTCACCCAATTTCTTCCATAAATATGGTGGCAGAGGAGTGGTGTTGTATGTGATGGAGCTTACAGTTGGCAATGGCACAGTTGACAATCTCTGGGAAAGGATTAAGGGACAAACAAATAACGCGGCTATTATCATAGGAGTCCACTTCAGACCACTTAGTCCAGGATGATGACACCAATGATTTATTTAAGGAACTAAGACTACGGGACACCTCCAAATCAACTGCCCTTGTCCTTATGGGAGACTTCAACTTATTAACTGGGAATACCACACAGATGGTACAAAGAGATCCAAGAGATTCTTAAAACACCAGGATGATAACTTTGTGGTACAGGTACTGAGGGAGCCAACTAGGAAAGATGTCCTCCTTGATTTGTTGCTTGTTAACAGAGCAAGTCTTGTGAGTGAAATGGAGATTGTTGGCTGTTGTGCCACAGCGATCATGAAGCAATCAAGTTTAAAATCTGGTGACAGGGGGAAAAGTGCCAGAAAAACTTGGACATGAGGAGAGCAGACTTCAGGCTGCTCAGGGAATGAGTTAGCAAGGACGCCTGGGAAAACACTTTCGCAGGGGTCCATGAGTAGTGGTCACTTTTTAAGCAACACCTCCTAAGGGCACAGGGGAAGGCACTTCCAAAATGGCAGAAGGCAAGCAGACAAGGCAGAAGTCAGCTTGGCTGAGCAGGGATCTTCTTCTGGAGCTAAGGTAAAAAGGGTGTATAGCCAGTGGAAACAAGGTCGGGTGACATGGGAGGAATATAGAGATGCTGCTTGGAACTGTAGGGAGACAAGTCGTGTGGCCAAAGCTCAGCTGGCATTGAAGTTGGCCAGAACTGTGGGGCGCAATAAAATGCAATTATTTAAATATGTTAATAGCAAAAGAAATAACATTGGCTGTGAGAATGATAAAATCCCAGTCGACCAGGACTTTGTGCGGGGCAATCATCAACAGCATGAAGTTTAACAAAGACAAAGGCTGGATTCTGCACCTGAGACAGGGCAACCCTGGATGTAAACAATGGGGAATGAGAGGCTGGGGGCAAGCACTGTGGAGAAGGACCTGGGGGGTCCTGGTCAATGGCAAACTGAATGCCAGTCAACAGTGTGACGTGGCAGCCAAAAGGGTCACCTGTGTCATTGCCAGCTGGTCAAAGGAAGTGATTCCTAATGAAGCAATGATGGAGCCAATAAATTCAGCCACATGCGTGGGTTTCTTGAATTACACTGAAATACTCCTCTGTCTGGGGGCTGGGCATCATGTTACCATGCACATGGCAAAGGAAAAATGACACCTCAAAAAGTTGTCCTTTTTGTCCTTGACAGCAATGATCTGGCTAGTGGAGGTGGGTATCAGCAGGATCAGCTCTTGGCTTCAAATTCAAGACAACAGGATGACTAGGAAGAGATTTCCTTAAGATCAAGATGTCAAAATATTCCTCTTATTTTTCTTATTTTGCTTACTGTTCCTTTGATTCCTTTTGTCAATCTACTGTTTGTGTTCCCCTTGGTTTGATTCACCTCCCATCATGAATTCCCTTAGACTTTAGTCTTCTAAAGAAAGTATTTTGCACCAGAGGGAACATCCTTTCAGAAAAATTTTGTTGGGTTTAAAGACTGCCTATTTTGATTTTTGAATGATGCTCAGCTCATGCTTTACATATTCTCTTTGAACTGTTACATTGTTTTGTTCATTTTTTTTCCTTATTCTCATTTTAATCTGCAGATTTTTTAAAGGTACCTAGGAATCTTTTTCTGTAATCATACATTCAAAGTGCTGGAGCAAACACTCTGCAGTGAACATCACAGTATACTTTTCCAACCAAAATGAAAAGAAACAAGATAGGAATTGCCTAGACTGGGTTGAAAGCTAAAGAACAGGTACAGCTTTAACACAGAATTTTCCAGGGGGCCACAGCACATGCTGCTGTCTCCTCAGTAAACACATCCTGGCAGCCACCTTTACTTCATTAGGAAAATATCACATTTTCCCGCCAATTAAAAACACTGGTATGCATTTCTTTTTTAAACTCTATTTACCTACTAGGACAAAGCATGAACATTCTGACACTGAAAAAACATAATACAAAAAAAATTGACTGTTTTTTTTTTTCTCTTTCTCCCCTCGACAACACCATGAATTATTCTTCAGCAGAGAGCAAATAACATCAATTAGCAACAGAAGTACGATGTGCTGCTATGAAAGGATGTTATCTCCCTTTGGCTAAAATGACATTTTTAAAACCAAGGTAAAACTTTTAATTAAAATCTGAGTTGCTTCTAGGACTGTCTTAAAACTAGGAATTTTTCATTAAATTGAGGTAATTATGAAGTACCAAACACATCAGATTTAAAAATAAATTCTGTATATCACATATTGATTCATATAGGCTACATAAATTTGTATAAGAAGATTGATGCAAACGTATTTTATTTAAGAAGTAAGACATTAAATCTATGTCCATTTGCTTTGCTGCATATTGGTTTATGAATAAAAAATGTTGTGGCCTGTCTATTTTATTTGCTTTTATACAAAACAGGGGTTCATTTATGACAAATTGATTAATGTATATAATAAGTTGACTTGCAGTTGCAGAATATTAAATGTGGCAGAATTGCTTTTGGTTTGTAAGTCATTAATTTGTTGATAGCCATACTAGTTGGATTTAAACACATAAAAGTCTATTTGCCTTTCTTTACTTCAAGTAACAACCATTAGAGTTGACAGGACTTCCATATGTAGCTAGATTCTTAAAAAATATTCTTACACTTATACAAATTAAAGGGAGAATAAACAGGATTTGAATATTAAAGTACTGTTTGTATAAGATTTAGGAGTAGCTGAACAGCCAAATGTGGAAAAAACAGATAAGATCATAAGACAGACACACATACATAATACATTTTCATAACAGGTACATGTTGCACATCTCACCCAGGTATTCCATCTTAATAATAGGCACATACCTACCTAAAAATGTTGTGATTGACTTCATGATGCACATTTTAAGTAATCTTTGAATCTCCTGTCATTCTCCTCACACTCTGGACACTGATTTCTCAGGGGGAAGGGTATTTGGCAGGAGGAAGGGAACAAGAGGAGGGCTTCTCCACCCTCCTCAACATGGCCAAACAGCAGAGACCTCAGCAGTTTACAGCCACCTCACAGGTACAGTTTTTTTCACAGAAGTAACGGCTTTATAAGCTGTTTCCATCATATCCTGCTTGCTCCATCTGTGCTAGAGCTGGTCACACACATTGTGGAAAAGAACAACATGAAAAACACAAATAATGCATTTTATTTATGAACCCAGGACCAGACTGCCAGGCATGGAGCAACAGCCGCGCTGCCCGGCCAGGGAGGCAATTTCAGTGTTGGCAAAGGAGCCGAGGTCCATCGGAGCTCCATCTGCTGACACGGACAACAAACCCAGCCAAAGCTCATCCAGAATTATCACATCCATAATTTCCACAGATCTTCCATTTCTGTCAAAACTCTGAGCTAGTGAGTAGTCACGAAGAAGGGAGTAAGATCAACTTTTGTGATGGGAGATGACCACTGGAGAATTAAAAGGAGGAAAAGCAAGTGGGGGAGAGGCACTTCCCACAAAAAAACTGCAAATCTCATCTGTCATAGTCTTTTCCATGGATTTGAACATGGGAAGGGAAAATATCAGTGTATGTATGTATTTTATATATAAAGGGTCATTGCAAAGGGTTTGAATAACTGTAGAAAAGGAAGAGTAATTCTTTGGGAAAAAATCCATTAAAAAATCATTGGTTTGAGCTTCAATACGGGGGGCTTAATGCTGGTTCAAAGCTCGTTGTTGCTTATATAAGGGATTTGGGTTCCCAGTACTGGCACCAGTGAAATTCATTGTGTAAAAATGACAAAATTTCAGACTCAAAGTGCCAGAAGGCTCTAGAACTTCAAAATGCTTTTAACACATTACTATTTATTCTTCACCATCCAAGATAAAATGGGAATACTTTCCTAAATGCAGAAGAGAAGACACACAAACCAATAACTTTAGGGTAACAGAGACTTTGGGGGCATTACAGCACATGTGGCAGGAGCAATGGAAGGCTGTGCTAAATCCATGAGTGCAACTGATTAGCTGCTACCAAGGATGCTGCTGTTGGTAGCACTGCTTGTAAACAGAAGTTTGAAGGCTCTTGTTTGATGTTAGTTAAAGACCTTGTGTTTGCATCTCATATCAGTTCCATCATAGAGGTAAGTGAAATTAAACAGGCGTTATTCAGCCAAACTTACTATTTCTGAGTTAAAGCAGAATTCACTAATATAAACACATGTTTTAGTAAGGCAAACACATTACACAGCAGATTTATAATTACATACATTAAAAATATGATTAGCAGAGTAAGACTAGAGAGCATTCATTCAAGTGTCATAACATTTCACATGTTAGAAAGAATGGCAGGTTTGTGAAAATACGTTGCCTGATCAAGTAATGTCCCTTTAATCTTTTCAAATGTTACATTTGCTTTCAAATAGAAATGTATTTGCTGAAACACAAGAGCTCTACTGACTCCAGTGCACTCCTAACCAGAACAAATGTATCTACCCTGAAGCCCAAATATTTCAGCCAAAAAAATCAATACATTTTAACACAAGCCAATAAAATTACATCTGAGACAAAATATTGTTATTATAACCAATACATTTGCTCTGGAATGTATGTAGCATTACTGAAACCAACCTGGAGTCACTGAAACTGAGAAAACTGGTTAAAAGGCTAAAGAGAAGGAAACAAACAGACAAAAATTTTACCAGTGCTCCAACCCTTACTACATCTCAGAAAACATGGAATATTTCTATTTTCTTCACCATCACTCTAACATCATTAATCTTCTGCAATTTAATGCAGTGTCAACAACTTCATATCCTTGCCCAAAAGATATTTTAGATCATAGCAATCTCATTTTAATCAGGCAATTCACATCCTTAATAGTACAGAAAGCAAGATGACACGCAGAGGGCAGTGTACTATTACTCTTTTTGGTTTTTTTTTAATTTCTCTTTTTATTAACCCATGGATTTTAGAAATTTCATGAAAAATAATCTCCCGGTTTATATTTCTACTGCCTTGATGCCATGGTCTGTGTGGGGTTTTCTGTGTTGGGGCAAGGAAAACTCTGAGCCCAGTGGGAAACCACACCTCGGCTGCAGAGCAGGCAGATGTTGCCAGTCCCTTCCTCTCTCATCCAACCACACAGAAAGCAATACTACTAAACCCAGCATATGCCTCAGGTCTGCCTACACTGCCTGGCCACTTTGTGCCTGATTTGTATTTTAAGCTATGCTGGATAACACAAGGTGCCACTCTTGCATCCTAGAAAACACGAGAAATACTTTATTTCATTATTTTAGAGGTTTTCAAAATCCCTCTGCTTTACCTTTTTCATGTTTTCCCCTTAGTAAGTGACCCAAGGCATATAAACGACTATTAACACCATATATATATAGCAGATACTGCCTGATTAGATGATCCTGGTTTGAAAGGACTAAAGCTTCTAAGTTCCAGAAGTAGTATGTACTCCCTCTAGTGTCCACAGAAAACCACTCTGAATGTTGACTAAAATGCATGGAATCAGAGCTAAGTCACATTCAGTTTTAAAGTAAAGGCAGATAAAAACTATTTCACGGCTTGAGAAATAATAGAGAGTGAATTACATCTCACCCATTTACAATTCAAACAAGAGTTAAAAATTGATTAAGAGTTAAGGCTGAATACCGAGCTGGTCTGGAAAAGACCGATGTAACTGGGAAGTGTTTCACTGCTTGGCCAAAAACGTATTTGCTAAATTTCTCTTTGGTCACAATTCAGTACATTTAGCCTGATACACCAGTCAAGCAATTTGTCTCTGAGAAAACCACTAACACTATAAATTCACAATTAGATTAAAATCAATTATTTAAATCAAAGTTTTCTGCTTGTTGGTTTAAATCAGAGCTAAATCACTTTGATTTATGTCAATTCACCTTCCTGAACCCTTTAATCTTTAAGTCGATGACAAAGCTGTCATTGACTTTAAGTGGATGGTTTAGGAGGATTCCCTTAGGCTGCACAAACCAAACTCTTGCCTGGTTCGCCAGAATCACTTTTATACAATTATTACCCACGTCTGATAAATTTGTTTTATAGACTGATATGAAACAACTTCCATAATTACGCACCCTCATGCAGTAGGACTGAAGCGACAAGCTCTCAGAAAGCTTTCTCCATGTCATCCATCCCCTGCGTGTTTCTCTTTCCACTAGCCCTGGTTCAAAGCTAACTTGTCTCTTTTCTTGGCATGAAAACCAAGATCGAGTCCCATGTGCATCATGCTGGTTCAACCAGTGCAAAACTGTTTATATCAGATTGGGGCCCATCTGCCCACTCGCCCAGAACATGCTGGTGGGTCAGGGCCTAAGAGTTTTCTGAACTTGAATTGTTCTTTTCTGGGGCATAATTACAAATGCAGTGTTTTTAATAAAAAGCTGGAAAATATTTTACTGCCATTGCAGTGAAAGAGAAAGATCCTGCATTCATTATTCACAACTCTCTCTGAAGTCATGGCTGGATTTTGCCAACATATTAATTCTTGCCTTTTTTTTTTTTCTTTTCCTTCCCGAGGGAAAAGAAAAGGTCTTTGGAAGAGACTCAAAGTAGTGAGCATACACAACAGGCACACATGCAAATCCAAATCAGAAAACGTTTTCAGCTAAAAAATGGCTGCAAATAAAAACAGAAAGGCAATTTAAACAATCAAATTAAATAATCCAATTAAAACAAACTAATTCCTATAATCCCATGGGTGTCTTGATGAGCTCTAAATGGAGGCCTGAGTTAGCTGAAATAGTACCATTAATTTAACAAAACATAGTGAGTCTTGCCCCCCCCTCCCCAAAATGGCTGTTTTGCTAGATATCCCATCTTTATATATTTGAACTATTCAATTTTTAATAGCCATTTCTGAGCATCCAAAGGGCTTTTGTGACTGGTTACATCTTTCTGGGAACTGCATATAGTTCTGATTAACATTGATATAATAAAATCAGAATCTACCACCCATAATGAGGCAATTATCTTGCAAGCTAAAAATAAAAATGAAAAATCCAATTAAATGACTTCATTCTCACTAATACTGACCAGTTGTTTCTCCCTGCAACTTTGACTCAGAAAACATGCACAAGTTATCATGTAATTTGCACACAGAAACATGTTTATGCTGCTGTATATATACATATCTGGAATCTAATTTCACACTTTATGGACAGACCTTTAAGACAAATGAACCTCTAGTTCAATAAATACTGGTTTTTACATTTTATTTACCTCTTCTGGGAAGCACCAACAACAACAGCATTACCACATCGCCAAGGTGGTCAAGAAATCAGTCATTTATTGCCTATGATCATACCAAATTGCAGATGAATTACACAATTTGTCTTTGCAGGTCACATTATGGTGACTACACTGGCATTGTCCCCATGGTTACACCTTGATTAATTCCCAAATTATGTGCAGAACTTTAGCATAAGCAGCTGCTGGGCAGAAACCCAATGTAAACACAGTACCCTGCTTAACTGGGATATCCTATTGAATTATCCCTTATTGTACCACCAGAAGGCTATTAATAGTGACACTTTCAATAAGCTGCATTTTTGAAAGTGAACTAGAAATCACCACAGTGGTAAAGCACTTAGAAGTTATTGCTATACCACTGAAGAAATACGAACACAGTTATTAGATGTATTTTTAAAGGAAGACTTTTTTTCGTATATGATTTTTTTACAACTGCACTCACAGCTTTAAGTCTTTAAACCTGAACAAAACAAGAGTTGTGCTTACTTGGTAAGAAAATTCTAAATTGTTGATGCCAAGCATACCACACTAAAGAGAAAGCTATTAGGATTTTAAAGACTATAGTGGGAAATAAACAGTTAAGCACAAAGAGAACAACATGGGACAGAAGAGGTGCATCAGCCCACTCTGATAGCAGGCTGGTCCAGGAACAACTGCATACCAGTAAATAAGGAATGAGGTTTTGTTAACACAGAGCTTTCCACCATGAAATGACTGATTCTGTGTTAGGAAGGGATCAGTTTTAAAGCTGGTTTAAAACACATGTCAAGAAGATGTAAAGATAAGGCTCACAGAAACACACCAATACTGTCTAGGAAACTTCTGCACCAAGAGCATATAAAGGGTGGGGGGAAATAGAGGCTGGTAGAGATAAAAGAATAAAAGAAAACAAAAACAGATGGAGTTCATGTGGTGGATGTCTTCCTCGTCTTCCACCAGGTTTTGCCCTGCATGTATGCAGAATCAGATACATGGAGTTGGGCCAACACATACACACTTATGATTTTATTGAACAATCTTTATTGGTTGAGAGGGGTTGTTAAACTTTCACTTTGAGTGGTTTTTTTTTTAGAGGTAGTTTAGTATAAAAAAAGTTGGAGCTCCAGGGATGGTTATTCTAGGAGAGCTTTACAGAGCCCGAGTAAAGCTGCTTATGTAGAACAAGAAAGGAAAAACAAAACATTCTCGAGAACTTAAGGTTATCTCCTATCTTTCATTTGTCCTTTTCTTCCCTAAAACTATCTGTCTCACCCTAATACTTGTTTGGTTCAAGACTTGACTCTTCTGGCCATTTTACCCACTAAAAGCTGAGTCAGACCTCCCACCCTTCAATGTCATGCTAACAGAAGCCTGTCTTTTTTGTTTATTTGGTTGGTTTGGTTTTTGTTTTTGTTTAAACACCTACTCAAACTGTTTTCCAGTGCGTTCACCTTAGTACTCCCCTTCATCACCAGTGAAGAGGTGGCATTTGAAGTCTGGCAGTTCCTCACATTCACAGAGTGGGTGTCCTGACTTTGTCTGAAGCCAAACTTTCATTCATCTGCATGCTCTCTTCCTAAAAGAACCCTTTTTCCTACACCAGATAACCCCTGACTCAACATACATCCAATATGCATTTCATAATTTTTTGGTAACGGATCCTCTGCTTAGGAAGGAATTCAATTTTGCAGGTTCAAGAAAAATCAGCTTGCAAAGGCAAATTAAGTGAAAAATGTATTATTCTTGAGAATGCAATTGTTAAGTAACCCCCTCATTTTTAAGATTATTCACTGTATAATGACTTTGAGAATATCTTGTGAAGGTGAGTTTTATGTGTCTATTAGTTGCCGATCCTGAACTCACCCCATTCCCTCACAGACAAGAGCTGTAGTAGGATTTTTGGTTATAGCTTTTGTTAGTCCTAACCTACCATGCAAGATTCTTAATCCACTCTGTCTAGCTAAGAACAAAAGGAAATAATACAAGTGAGGCACAAGTGAGTGTGGTTTAGAGCCCCAGCTACCCGCCCACGCTCAGCAGACCAGACATCAGGAGAACACAGGGAAGAAAATCCATTTCCAAGCAGGTTGCAGAAATAAGGATATCAGGTGGTAGGATGGCACGTTTTCACCATATTTTTTTTTTTTTTTCACATTTGTTACTAAATATGGTTTAAGGACTTGGCATAGGAAAGATGAGAGCTCCCCCAGGAGCCTGGCTTTGGGCTCACCTGCACAGGTCAGCTGGCACAGGGTGTTTTGGAGAGGGTTCTGCCTGGCCAAGTAACAGCTCAAAAACCCCACCTCACCTTGAGAAGGGGTGGAGCTTGGACTGTTTTTAGTAAGGAACCAAAACGAACGCAATTACCATGCAGGCAGACTGCCTCTCCTGGTGGCCAGGGCCAGTTTCCTTGCCTGCAAACAAGTTATAAATAGCAGTATTATTCATGCATTGATAGCAGATATTCAAACACGTCTCAAATACAGGGTGACTGCAAACCAAGCCAAAGTGATACATACAAATCCATACCATTCCTAAAATAACCTCTCTTTTGTAGCTCTTGGCCGAGGAGCGGCTGCATCCTCCCGGTACAGCAGAAATGTCAAAGGCATCTTCCTCTTTATCCATCTGGATGAACTTCCTAAGAGAAGCCGTGCTGCTGGAGCAAATCAGGTACAGTTTCAAACAGAGATTAAGTGACTTTCACAAGCTGGAAAGAACACTGGAATAAGGGGAATGAAAGGGAGGAAAGATTAAAAGAAAGGTGAAGAGGTGACCTCCTTTGATAAAAAAATGAACAGGTTAAAAAATATGAAGAAAGCACATCCTAAACCCAAAAGCTCAAGCCTTTCCAATAGTATTCAGACAAACCCCAAATAGGAACAGATTGTTAAGGCTTCTGGAATCAAGAGACATGATTTTTGTTATATACTATTTAGCAATAGTTAATATTTTACATGTATTCCAGGGAATGTTTTTCCTCTCAGATTTTAGGGAAAAAAACAAGAATATTTTTAAAAGCCAAGCTATTAGTATACATGTTGTATAAGTGAGACAGATTTATGAAAATTATTTTCTAATTAAATAAAAATCAACAGATGGCACTCTATAGGCAAGTTCTTATTTTCTCATTTAATATATGGCTTTGACTGAAAGTTCTTGCGTGATTTAAAGAGTTTGAGATTTGAACATGATGAGTCTGAAAAAGTTGCATGAAACATCTTTCAATTGGAGTGTCCCTAACAATGTCATTAATGACAGATGAAAAACTTATGTACAAGGCAAAAAATTCAAACGAACTGTGTTTTTCTAATTTTTACATGAATAACAATTTTTTCAGCCACTGAGATTTTAATTATCTTCTGTTCACAAGATCTTTTGATTCACATGCACATCCCCAAGATTTACTGGTCACAGTTATAGTGCAACTTTGTACAGGAAATCACAGGATTTTTATTTGCTAAGTGTAAATTTCTTTAACTCTCTGTTTGGAGTATTAAAAATAAAAAGATCACTAAACTGAGTTGCACACAGGCTGGATCTCAGTGAGGAAAAGCAAGAGCGAGTCTTCTTCACCACAGCCCTCCACAGCAAGTGAACAGCCTTACTGCAGTTTTTACATGATGAGCACAACTTCCATCGAGCTAACTTTACCTTCCGTAACCCTGGGCTGGAAAACAGGATTGACTGGGCCTGACTTCTGAAGTACAAAATGCACTGCTCGGACACAGAGGGAGTTTTGTTCTGGGCTATGCAGGAGGCATGATTTCAGCAGTGCTTTCTATCTGAGGAGCTGTCAGAGGCAACTTTGGCCACAGCAGCACTGGCAGAATCCATTCTGAGCAAAAAAAAATAATCCTGTAAAAGAGCATTCCAGGCCCTACTTTGACCAAAGTGGGAATTTTTAACCAGCACTAAATCCACTCCGCGCTCCCCCTGCCCCCACACCATATTTGATGGTAAACAATTAGTACAATAACTCAACAATATGTTTTTAGTTGGTTTTCACAGATGAAAGATGACTACACTGCAACTCCAAAGAGCAGATTGCCATGTAATTGCATGGGTTTTGTCCTTGTGCAAATAAGGCACAGTTTACCGTAGGCTGATTTTTCTATGTGTAGTATCTGGATTAGCAATTAACATTTTAATTAAAGATGGATTAACAAATATTAGGAAAATTATGTCTGGAACTGTTCAAT
This sequence comes from Acropternis orthonyx, assembly GCA_035583155.1. NCBI lineage: Eukaryota > Metazoa > Chordata > Aves > Passeriformes > Rhinocryptidae > Acropternis > Acropternis orthonyx. The sequence continues at coordinate 4,251,591 of JAWWEU010000163.1, read as the reverse complement.
TTAAAAGCCATCATATATACACAGATAAACATATCATTAAGTGCAAGTCATTTTCTGGTCTGTGTAAAAATGATACGATTTACAACTTTGAGAGACAGCATAATAATTTGATATTATTATACATGGAGATAACTACTGAACAAATATAACACATGGGGAAGTTGTGTTTTTTTAGAAGCTGTATAATTACCATTAAGTGTTAGATGTTCATTTAGTGAAACTTCTGACTGCAGTTCAGGCAGCTCTGCCTATAGACTAGTTGAATTTAGCTATGTTTAAACAGAGCATAATGGTGAAGGAGGACACACTGTTCTAAATGTAAATTGTATTAGCAACAACATATTGAGATTTCTGTACTTCTTGTTCCATTTGCAGCTTTTTTTTTTTTTTTTTTTTTGCCATGAGAATAAATCACAGTGTGTTTTCTGTTCTTGTAGCAATCTTTGTAGGGGGAAGCCAGAATCAGTACCATGTGCCTTTCACTCTGCATCTGGTCTCCTTTTGTCGATGCATTCTGGGTGCTGGGTTTGCTTTCTCTGTTGTGTTTTTCTGTGGGGGTGAAACCTGCGAATCTCCATCTCACCTTCTCACCAAAGAGGACAGAATTACAATCAAAGAATAAGTGGCACTAATGGCCATGCAAGCCAAATAGAGAATAGGAAAAATAATGTAACGTGTAGAATATTTGAACCTATTTACCAGTCATTCAAATTATAGAGAAATTGCACTTTCAGTTTGGGCATAGAAGGACACCGGGACAAGCACACTTATGGCAAACAGTATTACCAGAACCTGCAAAAAACTTAAGTGTTCTCATCAGCATCTTTTGAACCAATTTTGGATACAGCTGAATGATTTTGCTTTTATAAAAATTTAGTACAGCTGGATGAGTAGTAAATAGCAAAATAAATACAATGAAGCATTGATTTATTTACCCAGTCTTTTTAATACTAAGGTGTTTTAGCTTTCAATGAAGCACTCAAAAAAATAAATCTAGTTCTTTATAGTGCACTGTTTTCTTAAGTAGCAGCAAACAGAAAAAAAAAAAAACAAACAAAAAATTCCAAAACAAAAACAAAACACCTTTTAAGCCAAATAACTTCAAAAAGGCAAAGCTTTCTGGGGTTGAATACATAGTTGCTGAACATGCCCCTGGGTTTAACTTTACCGACATGAGTAGTGAGAAAGTCTGTTTCCAACAGGTAGTGAGGTGGCAGAGCACCCACAGGTGGGTGGAGGCACACTAAGATGAGATGCAGCTTCAAAAATTCACAGCTAAGCAAACAAGAAAACTGATCACCGACAGAAAGGGAACAAGCCTTTTCTCCCAGGCCAATGTTTAAGGCAATATTTATATAGGTCATGTCAGATTTGACTATGATGCCTTTCTGTATGTCAAAGTCACGCATCTGAAAACTCAGAAGGAAGAGGAGACTCAGCAATGAAGTCACTCGTGTCTACAAAGCAACTAGAAAACACTGAGGCAGCAGAAATGGATTTTAGAGCTGCTCACTTGAGTTCGAACATGACATTTTGCTATTTTGTAGGTGAAGAACAACAGAGCAACATTCACAATACTGAGAGCATACTGTGACACCATCCTTCCTAAAGGCTGTCCCAGCATTTTCATGGAACAGCATTGTTAAACAGTGGCTTGGACTTTTGCTATACTTTTTTCAAAAGATACTATTGGCATGGACCATGCTATCAGCCTGGACCATAATGATGTTCAAAAGCCTGGGGCGTGGAACTACCTTACCCACATTTAACTGTGCAAAAGATGGTACTGGAAAAGCACAGAACCAGTGGAGAAAGGTGAGGACGGGGTGAATTGGTTTCTGAGAGGAAAGCCTTCTTTCTCTCCTGTCCAGGGAGCCTCCTGACTCAGGCAGGCAGCATTGGTAAAGCAAATACAACCTCAGAGCCCATCCAGGCACCCCAAGAGCTGACACTTTTCTCATTGTGGGCAGCAGAAGCAGCACACCTGCTGGGTTCTACCCCCATCTTTGCCCCTGCATTAACCTCTGAGGCTCAAACTGAGAGTCTCTCTGAAAAATATAACTCTGTGATTTAACATCTTTGAGGTATTGAGAGCCATTACACACAGCAGGGGCACAGACCACAGCCAGCTCCTCTGCAGAGGCGAATCCTTGCGCTCACCTACAATGCTGCATCCCAAGGGGAACGCCCATTCCAACCAGGTGTCATAATACAACAATTTCTATTCGAGTTCTCTGCTGTGAATTAAGCAGCACAGGCCCCAAACATTTCCACTGTAAACACTGTAGTGTTTGCACCTGTTCTTTCTGTAAATCTTTTGACTCAGTCCTCAGAGCATCCTTTGAAATTGCCAAAGAACCAACACCTCATTGTTTCTTTAACTTGCCAAGTCATGCACTGCTATTAACACTGCAGGAATAAAAGCAGAAATAAACAGAACACACTGTCAAAACCTCAGCTGCATTACTGGGAGAATCCAAATACAAAGTGCTGGTCATAAATTCCACTGAAAGGGAAGTTTTAAAACACACCAAAGTTGCTGCAGTGTTTGAGGGGAGAGAGGGTATTTGGAAGTGGCACGTGTGCTGCCTGAAGCTCAGCTGTCATAGCAACAACCTCATTAAGGCACCCCTCTTGGGAGCACTAACCTGTATTTCGACTGTTGGAAAGATGTCATCTATAATGCCACTTAATTCAGTTAAGAGTCAAAGTACAGTAGACTTGCAGAAAAGTGAAACTGCTAATTTAAGGAATTCATAAAAGAACACGAAAACCGTATCAAACAGCTGCGAATAAATTTGGCTTTTGCCCTCATCATCTTCCATTCCCTGAAACCACCTCCAGTATTTCAGTCTGTAAGCCTATGAGTTGCAAGTTATTGTCAATTCCTCTTTTTTCCCCACTGACCATCTAACCCTAGCTCAGGATGTGGTTCTCTTTTCTTATCTTTTATTGCCCCTACAAAGAAGGCATCTCCATCTCAGCTGCTCACCCTAATTGTCTCCAGCTCTCACACTGAGCTCCTGTCCCAGCACCTCACAACCCACAGCCAACCCTACAGCAGGATCTGCTCTGCTCCTCTACTCCACCATCCTTAAGGCTTCTCCTTCAGTGTCCATCCTTCTCCCAGAATCCCACAAAATGAGAATCAAATGAACATTATAATCCTTAGAAAGAAACATCTGCTGATATCCAGAGCTGCCTTGATATGATACTCATCACTTCTCTAACGGAGTGGCTGTGCAGTAACTGGATAAATTCATGCCTATTTGGATTTTACTTTTAAAGATCTATGATTTAATAACTTTAATTGACAGCAATAACGCATCAGTACAATACGTTTTGGAAGGGCCTTTCAGTTTTTTTAAGGAGTAGAGATAATTGTAAATGAAAAATGAAAGAAAACTGCACTGCTTAGTAAATGAGTCGTTAACCTTTCAACCCAAGAGCTCCCGCTGGAAGCCTGACCAGAGGGACTGCAAGAGCTCTGGCAGCTACAAGAGAGAGAATAAAGTTAATTCAGTAGCTTTAGATTTCTTTTAGTTGTCTTTTAAATGCCTCCAAACTTGGTCTCCATGTCCCCAAAACAATCACTTGCCATTGCATTTAATGTGTCACTAGACAGGTTTAGGTACATTTTCCCTTTGGTAGATCTTACAGTAAAGGTGAGCTTTACATACTCCGTGCCCATAATATGCTGTCTGCAGCATTTTAAGCTAAAACACGAACTAGTCATTTGATCTCAGTGCTTTGACCTTGAGTGACAAAAATCACAATTTTCCCTTTATACTAGCAGCTCCCCAAACAGCAGGCACAGTCTCCACAAGGTCAGGGAGCTGCAGAAGCCTGGAAGTCTGCATGGCACCACTCCCATGTTTAAACTTCTGTGGATCTCAAAAAAAGTTAGAATTCACAATCCCCAGTGCTCTCTCTCCATCAAGATTGCTTGGACAAATTGTATGAAAGTTTACATAAATCAGCTCTCCAAAAATACTTTTCTTTTCCCCATTTCCCAGTCTTGTAAGGCATTAATCCATAAACTTGATTCAAACTTTTGCAGAAATATTAAGACTTTCATTTTGATCAGAGCTTAGAAGTCACTTGGAATAACAACCTAATACAGAGACTAAGCAATAAAAGGGCCTGTGACTTGCAAAAATTAAGTTGCTTACATCAGGCTACTTGGTATTACTTCAGTTACAAAGAAAAAACTGTTAATATTTTCACTGATCTCAATTATCGCTCACAGCCACACTTACCAAGAGACATACAAAATGCAATATTATATTCTGGTTTGTTGGTTTCTTAAACCACCTCTGCAGTTCAAGGTATGATTTTATCCAGTACACGTGGAGCTGTACAAGGCTTTCTGTATATTAATGCGTTTATTTGCTAACTGTTGGCAGAGTTGTACAAGAGTGTGCTTGAAGCCTGTTGCAACTTACAGATTTGTCAATAAAAAGGAAGAAATATTGGCCACATAGTTGATTAAATGGCACCAAAACATTTTTCTCCCCTTTCATAAATTCCAGTTAGTATTCCAAACCTGTATTAGGTGTCCCAACGACATCAAAACCAATAAATCTTCATTTATTGTCAGTAGATTTCTAACCTGGCTGTTTTAAACAGCATGATGAACACATTTTAGCAGAATATATTAGCTGTGCCAATTTAATAAGAGGAAGATTGATGGAGCCTTTCCTTTCTTCCTCTGTACAGAACACAGCACTCAGGGAAGAAAATCCTTGCACTTTTTACTGTTCAGCAACACCATTGCCTTTCCTGGGACACCATTTCTCCTCCCTGGACTATTACTAGCCAGTCTTCTCCAAGTCTCTGCCACTGAAACTTAAGAGGGACCTCAAGGATCACCCACCCTACGAGAGCATGGCAAGAGCAGTAACCTCAGGCTCAAGGGCTATATTGCCATGCCCAAGCTCTGCACAGGTTTCCCCTCCCTGTTTTCCTCCTTTTTTGGTTCAAAGTCAACATAAACTGAGTGTGGTCACCTGGCCCTGACACCTGACCAGCCCTACCAGCATTGGAGGCACTTCTGTCTCTCAGATAAGATTCTCTGGCAAACAAAGGGTTAGTAAGGCCAAACAGGGAAGGAAAAAGGAAAAAATACTTTCTTCCCCACTCTATAACCCTTAAGACTACCCAGAAAAATACAAATGCTCTTTTTTTTTCTTTTTAAGGAGAATTAATTTAAATCCATACTTGTCTCACATTTAAATGCTACTTACCTTTGCTCCAAGTATTAACCCTGTTCCTGATGCCTGAAGAATGCACCACAAGCACCTCTGCTCTACCACCAGCACAGGAGAAGCAGGAGCTCAACTCCAACCCTTCCTGAGGTGCTTTTCCTAGTACCAGTTGCTCAAGTATTTTCCTTTCAAAATGAAATATAATGTACTAGTTTTTCAAAACCTTGCCCCAGCCAATTCCACAGAAATACCTGTAAAGGAGAGACAGAAGGTCTCACCTTGCAAGTGTATGAGCCCCAGTGGTCTAGGAGAAAGCACATGGTTTAAGTGGTGTTTCTCCCACTGGTATGGGCATGCATATTGTTACTGGCTAATGAAATGCATACACATACATCCTACTCACTCTTTCTGAAGGATATCCTCTTGGATGTTTTGTGGTCCACCAGTCTGACATCTAAAACCCTATTAGTCTGCTTTTTATTCCTCTTGTAATTAGAACAAATGTTCAGGTTATTGAGAGAATTAAGAAGATCAATATTAATGAGCTCTTGGACTATGTTACTAGACACTTGCAGCCCACAACTGCAAAGTACTCTGGTATACTTTGCCAGGGTTTGGGCTTTGTCTGTTGGTTTTAAACACTAACAGATTTCTCAGGAAAAAAATGGTAAGTGTATCTATGCATCTGAACTGGCCAATTCTGAAAACTCAGTTTATCCCAATAATTATACACTCTTGCCCCTAAAAACAAAAGAGCTCTAAAGATCAGAGCACTTCACCAAATACAGTTTTGAGGTATGTACTTATGTTAAATATAACCAATTGCTTTAAAGGGCAGTGATTTCCACAGCACAAAGTTCGCATAAATTTTCCCTCAAGTCCCAAATGCAAACACCATCTGCAAAGTCCACACGCTTTGTATTTCACCAAAGCTTTGCAGAATACATTTAACATAAGAGAAAACAGAGTGGAGTTTTACTCTTCACTTCATCTTTTTTGACAGAAAGGTGTCAATAGAAAGGTGCCAACAGGAAAGCTGACTGTAGCCCATGCAGTTTTATTACTGGAGTATGCAGGGATTACTTTATGTTATTAAAACATCACTGCAATACTGCTGACTTTTTTTTTTTCCCCTCCTTACAGTGGTAGTGATTTCTATTGGGATGAGTTACTTTAAACCTTCAGTTATTTATCAGTGGGGAAAAAAAAAATTCTTTAAGTTTAGAATAAGGCAGGTGAATGTAAAATACACTGATGCAGACTTGAAGTCCCACAGTGGGTTACCATTCATTTCTATAAAAATTAGAATCCATGAATTCTTCACTAATACACTCATTCCCAAAAGAAAGCGCTTCAAGAAGGCCTGTGTATTTTCAGGAAAGAAAGAAGAGGTGTTGATTTCCCCATGGCTTATAGATGACAATACTTGCACATAGCAGATGTTGCTGCTTATGTCTTCATGTATTCAGAAATACAAGCTGGTTAGGTACAGAAGCACTCTGGAAACTGTCAGGATTTTTTGGTACTAGACATGGCCTTTCTTGCACCCTATGAAATAAAATAATCCTGTAACTTAACCAGTAACCCTCCCACATTCACTGGTTTTATTTGTCTCCCTGTAGGTGCGTTTCCCTCCTTTCAACAGACACCTGTAGGGTCAAAAGCTGGTAGTCTCTGGTGAGCTCTGCAGCACCTGGGCACCTGATGCTATAAGAGATTTTCTCAGGCATGAGATTTTGTGAATTAATTA
>JAWWEU010000163.1:4213403-4235704 GCA_035583155.1 Acropternis orthonyx | reverse complement strand
CACCACTTTGCCCCCCCCCCCCCCTTTTTTTTTTTTTTTTTTTTTTTTTTTTGTGAAACACTAAATCAGAGCAAGGTAACTATGAAAAAAAAAACAACTAAGGGAAAATGAAGCAAAATTTAAACATCAGAAATTAATATTCATGAATAATTGCCACTTACTTATCTCTATCAAAGAAGACAGAGCGATAAATCATTTTCCAGAACAATTCCACAAAATGTTTGGAAGTTTGATTTTTATTCATAAGATCAGATGCACACTACAGCTGCTGAAATCTAATCTGACCATTCTGTGGATACCACGGAAAGTTCTTGAAATATTTTCCATCAAATAAGCACCACCACGACCGCGAATCTTTGTGAACCAAAGCAAAACCATATGTACCCTTCATAAAACTGAAAAGATTTCCTAAGAACCTTTCCTCTCTGGTGCTCAAGTGCCATTCTGTGGAACACTAGCCTCATTTCCTTGCAATATCCTTGCACCTTGTGATGCAGCATTTTAAACATGCAAGTTTGTGATGCAGCAGCAAGACTTTTCTCTTTGATAGGTAGTTATTTCTCATTTTTACAGCATGAATCACCTGTGTAATTCTGACAGCTACATGAGAAAGGGACCGGAGAGGTTTGGCATTTCGACTGAAGCAGAAATCTACACCCCAGACCGACTATCCAGAAGCACCCGCACTCACCCAAACGAGTTGTAAGCAGTTAGTAAACAATTTAGGAGGTAATGTGTACGTGCTGGAGAGGAGCTGGATGTCTAACACTGAGAATTCAAGGCTTTACAGAGTCACATTTCTACTGAAATCTAGCTAAAGCCTCACAGATGGGGTGCACCACCACCCAGGGCATCTCATTCATGAGACACGCAGTTTGGAAGCTGAAGAGCTACACCAAGCTGACAGCCGGTTTTCTGATGGGCAATGTTTTCTACAGCGGTAAGAAAACCTGAGTCAGAGCAGCACACTGCTGTTCCCACACCTGAGCGTCACAGAAGGGGGACTTGGGCTATACTTAGTAAATATCCAATTCAAGCATCTCCCACGAAAATAGGAGAGGTCTGGTGACTGTACAATAAGCGGCACGAAACCCCTAGCCCCGCTCCGGCGGGAGGACCGCCACCCTCTTGGATCAGAGGATTTTTGAGGGGCAGAACAGAGCTGGAAGTTCTGCCATCGCCCACCCCGCGGCTGCGGGACCCCCGAGCCCCGCTCCCCAAATCCAAGCTGAGGGACTGAGCGAGCTGCAACTCGGGGAAAATTAACGAAGGAACTTTTGGAACGTTCGGGGAAGCGGAGGGCGCTCGCCGCTCCTGCGGCACCATCGCCGCCCGGCCCCGGGGCTGGCTCGGGGAGCCCCGGTCAGGACCGGGGCGCTCCGTAGCAGCGGCGGGGGATCCTCCGCACGGGCGGAACGCACCCCGCGGTCAGTGCGCGACGAGGCATCCCGGATCACTGCGGGACATCATCCCGCTCCTCACCCCCATACACCGGTCTGCCGCCGAGGGCTCGCCCCGCAGCCCAGACGTGACGGGAGCGCCGTGAGGGCAGCGCCGTGAGGGGAGCGCAGAGAGGGGGAGCGCAGAGAGGGGGAGCGCAGAGGGACGGAGCGCAGAGGGACGGAGCGGGGGAACCGGGGAGCGCTCCGCGGCCGCGGCCGACCCGTGGAGCAAAACTTATTCCCCGGCAGAAGCCGGCACCGGCGGGAAGTCCCGCGGCTCCGCGCCCCGCCGCGGACGCGCCTTACCTCCGCGGGCAGCCGCTGCCAGCGCCTCCGCGACGGGCGGTAATCCCCAGAGCGTCGCCAGCGCCAGGAGCAGCGCGGACATCGCGGCGGGCAGGCGGGAGAAGAGGCAAGAGCAGAGCCCTTCGGCCGCGGGGTGCGGAGCGGCGGAGCCTGTGCGGGAGAAGCCGCGACACCGCCGGCACTTCGGAGCGCGGAGCGCGGCTGGGCTCGCCGCACGCAGCGAGCGGGCAGCGCGGGGCGCCGGCGGCCGGCAGCGCCGCGCTCCGCCCCGCGTACCGCCCCGCACCGCCCCGCACAGCCCCACGCACCGCCCTTCGCTGCCCCGCGCACCGCCCCGCACTGCTCCGCACCGCCCCTCGCCGCTCCGCACTGCCCCGCGCATAGTCCCGCACAGCCACGCACTGCCCCACACTGCCCTCACACCGCTCCTCACCGCCCCTCGCTGACCCGCACTGCTCCGCACTTCTCCACGCACTGCCCCGCACCGTCCACCGCGCGTGGGGCGCCAGGCACGAAGCCACCTCGCAGGATGCGCCCCTCGGCCCCTGTTCCCCCCCAGCCTCGCTTGGGTTTTCTCTTTAAAATTGGAGGTGTTTTTTCTTGGTTTTAAGTTCGCAAAGGCAAACTCGCGGGAGGCTGGGGGGCGGGGAGTGTGAGTCAGCAAAAAAAAAAAAAAAAGAAAAAAGGTAAATATAATGAAGTCTCACAAGCCCATGTTCCATGTAAAGCTTCGGGGATGGTGGTGCTGAGGGAAACGATGCACACCTTCAGGCTGTGGATGGAAAGCTGACATCCAAAGCTGCTCTGCCAAACTTGGTGTCAGTTAATGATGCTTCACAGAATCATGGAATATTTTGGGTTGCAAGGGACCTTAAAGATCATCTTGTTCCATCTCCCTGCTGTGAACATCTTTCACTAGGCCAGGTTGCTCCAAGCCCTGTCCAACCTAGCCTTGAATGGGGTTTTTTTTTACTAATTCACATGAAATGAAAGGAAGGGATCCTGCTACTTTAATAACACAATGCCACCTCAAAACACCAATGATTACTCAGTCTACTATAAGTGTTCATATTTTTCCTGAGGTAGGTCTGAGCTCATGGCAGGTACTTGTTCACTGCTTTGACTTTTTATGACTTTACATAAGAGTATTACCTTGAAATTCTCCCATAACATAACTACAGTTTGCTTGTCACATCTTCCTACATTTTTTTTTTTTTTAAATCAAACCCTTTAACAGGTGAAAGGTGCTAAAGCTTTTACATCATCCTCAGATATTAGTTTTCTCCAAAGACAGCCAGGTGCTAAAATTGACAGCTGAGACCTTCGCGTTCCAAGGGTAGAGCCTCAGCTCTTTCACCTCCATGTTCATATCCACAGCACAGAACCTAAATATCTTTTCTATGAAGCAGTATGGCCAAGAGGCTTCCCGAGCCAGAAAGACCAAGTGATGCTGAAGGACAGAACAATACACAACCTAGGATAAATATCAAATATTTCATTAATTCTGTTAAGCTGGAGGAAGGACCCTCTTGCCCAAGAACTGAAGAGCCCAGTCTGGGTCCCAGAGTCATCTTTGAGGTCATGGACTGGTAGGACTCACAGAAGGGTGCAGGTCACTTTATTACTGCAATTTACAGCCAAAGGGGAAAATCCAGTTGGATCAAATTCTGCATTTAGCTACTGCCTTTAAAGCCTGTGTAATTCCCCTACAGTCAATTAGTATTTATACAGCCATAACTGAGCAGAATTATGGATCCCAGAGTAAAAAACCTTTGCTAATACAGAAACAGATCTGAATTAAGGTGAAAAAATCTGGCAGTGTCCATGGTCTTGGAAATCAGCTGTTTTTATAACCAAAATGAAGTCATGCTGAATGTCACATTGGAACATCATTCCATTGTGTTTACAGATGAGATTGCTCTGTGTCCTTCTGCAGCTTCTCTGAGACACATATATGGCTCTTAGGCATTAACTGTGATTTTATTTGAGCAACCTTTTGCATTTCAAGTATGAAAATATGTAGATTCTAGAGGCAAGTGAGAAAATGTGTGAAGGAAAACAAGGGAATTCCAAGTTTTGAGGAACTCCTGCTTAAATCTGTGACATTTCCCACATGCCAGGACTATCACATGGCATAAAGACACACATATTCACAGCAAGGACGCTGTCCCAGAATTCTCAGGATATGGAACTGTCTTTACAGAGCAGTCTTCTTTCATTTTGACTTCTTGCATCTTCTGCAACAGTCTCAAAGGCTGCAGGGTTACAAATGGTCATGCTTTTCCCCCAAACATTATCTGTTAATTGGCATGCTGCCCTTTCGTGCCTCCTCACGAAAGCACCTCAGCTACAATCCTGCTTTTCAACCATCTAATTTGCTCCTTTTCATTCTTATTCCATACTTATTTAACAAGTCCTCACTACTATCCTTGAATAATTTCCTTTAATGACATGGTGCCAGTTAGTGACCATTTTAAACATTAACATTTATGAGTGGCTTTGAAGAACTGATTGATCTTGCTTTCAATACTGCTGATCACCTATGCAAATAAAGTCATTACAATATTTAAATAATATTTATAATAAAAGTCAATGGCCTCCTTGTTTACAGGACATAAAGTGTTGATATGGAGTATGTAGCCAGAATTATGACTAAAAATGCAATTACCTGTAAGTAATCATTTGTCAAATTGCTGCCTAAAAGTCCAGCTTGCTTTAAGATAATGCTGTGAGGTGATAACTCTCATAGAAGCTTGGTTTTAAAATACAGGCCAGTGAACAAATAAAAGTTGACCTTTGATAAATCATTCCCATCAGCTTCGTTTTCACTAAACATCACTCGCTATGAAGTGATGGAAGGATGGGACATCTCTATATGGTGGAATGGGACAACCTCAACAGTGCAGTAAAAATACATAGAAGCACCAAAAAAACAAAACAAAACAAAACAAAACAAAACAAAACAAAACAAAACAAAACAAAAAAAAAGGCTGCACCAAGAACTGTATGAAAGCTTTAATGTATATCTTCTATGAATGAACCTAAAAATGTTTGCTGAAGTCACTGGAATCCAAGCCATTATCTGTACATGTATTATAATTCAGATGCTGTAAGCAACCTCCTGCTATATGACATATTTTTCCTAAACCTCAGGCTGGAGAAAAAAACGGAATGGTGATTTTAGGTGGAAGCAGTTTCTTCATGTCCAGCCTCCTGCTGTTGTTTGCACACACACAACTTTATTCAGTTTTCTGCATGGTGGCTGAACGTTGAGATGCAGGACTAGTGGCAGATGCAGAGATCAGGAACCAGACTGGTTTGTCAAACATTTATTGAAGTCTCCAGTCAGTCCCATTTGAAAGAACCAAACCAGAAGCACTGGGGAGTTGAACAGAGAGCAGATCCAGAGGAAAGAGACAGAAAGGAATTGAGGGAATCTCTTTTCCTTGCTACAGCCAAAAGAACCAGAGTTAATTATATAGGAGGCTATAGTGAAGTACTTGTTGGAAATAAATTCAAAGTTTAAACTGCTGCTAGAGATCTGTTCGCGCCTATGGTACTTTATAACTCCTTCCTTCTAACCAGAGTTATTAACTCTGACAAGTTAAATAAATTAATTCATCAAGCTATAGAATATTATGAAATCTCTTATTGAGATAAATTAAACAAAGTAGAACCAATCATTTGTACTCACTGGTATAACACAACACAGGAATATTAATTATCAGCAAAAGGTAATTCTGGCACTAGTCACCATGAAACTACCTTGATTGCATCACTGAAAACTGGGTTGTGCTGAAATTTATGATATATCAACCATGGCCTTTGAGTAGGTGTGTAGGTCGGGATGGTCACATTGATGGGTCCCTCACTGCCTGATGTGACAAGGGCAGTAGGTGTGAAGGTTGCTGGCCATGTGTGCAGCCCTTTGGAGAGCATCAGGGGTGCCCGGCTGGGTTGCTAGGGAATGGTGCTGGCAGCTAGTCCAAAGGCGGTCGGGTGCCCTGCCCTGTCCCACCACACAGAGAAAAGTTGCCAGGCAGCAGCTGACACAGTAGGAGAAAGAAGGGGAAAAGTATTTGAGAGGATCAAGAAAGACCGAAGATTAAAAAAAGAACAAAAGCACTCATCCTTTCTGAATTCAGGAGTTTGCATCACACACTGTCCCTGCTGGAGAAAACATCCCTAAGGGAATTTTTTATTACTGCAGTGCAACTGTGATTTCATTATTAAAGACTTTCTGAATGTGCATCTTCAACAGCTGCAGAAAAAGTTCTCCGTGTGTGAGCTGTAATGTGCGTATTTGCATACCAAGTGTCATGGATGGAAATCGCTGCCTGGCATTCGAGGTGGCTTGGCCTGGCTTTAACACATGAATTGGGAGGTATTAAAAACCACATAAAAACAGATCAGTGTTAAGACCTGCCTTGCAAGTGCAGTAATAAATGGGATAAGAAAAACCCCAAGTCCTACACCTGGAAGCCATGACCTTGATCTGCTCTAATCTCCATCTTCCTAAAGAAATTCTGGTTTATTATTTTTCTTGCAAAATGCTTGAGAGGTGTTGCTGGACCATACATTGGTTCAGGTGAAATGCAATGAACTGGTGCAAGTCTGCTAAAGGGCAGCTCAACACCCGCTTGTGAGACCCAGACATCTGCTCAGGAGAAGTGACATTTTGCAGTTAACTGGATATGCTTTAGTGAAGGCATAAATGGGAAATCTTAATGCTGATTGCAAGGTTTGTTTCTCATAAAAATAGGCTCATAAAAGTTATTAGAACAAAAAAGAACTCATCACCTTTTGAAGTCTGTTTAAAGGACAATTTTGAGGGGAAAAAAAAAAAAGCACTATTTCAAAAGAAATTTCCAAATGATTTTTACCCCATAAATTAAGGTCTTCCCTGTCTGCCATCCTGCTGTACTCAGATGTGCTGCACCCACATAGAGGGAGAGAGCAAATTTATTTCCAATGAGTGGAGTAGAAACTCCTCGTCCAAAAAAAAATAATGTTTATGGTCAGTAGTCAGAAAAAGTATGAAAAGTAGAAAAAAGAGAGAAAAATATCTGATTCAGTCTGTTTCAAACTTCCATGGTAAAATTTTTGTCCAGACCATGGGGCATATTAGTCAAGTCAGAGTACTTCTTTCTCTAGTTTATCCCAAAATGAATATACTCTGTAGCTTCAAGAAGTGTAATAAAATTACCTTTGCTTAATAAAATGTGATTTTCCGAGACAGTGGACACCTTGGGTTCATCTGACAAATACCCCTGAGCACATCCTTATAGGTAATTATGAATTTATTCTACATCATTAGTCCTGGAGGTCCAGTTACTGAAATGACTGAGATTTGGACACCTAAGTGCCTCTACAGTACTACCAAGGGGTGACAGAGGAAACGAGTCCTATCATTAGTAACTTTGGATTAATTCCACAGTTTATTGCATTCACACAGCACCTATTCAGAAACCTACATGAAAATTGCCTAAGGAGAGAACTCTTTTTTTTTTTTTTTTCCTTAGATCTCAGTGCAATGTATTTATGAAATTTTCAATTTCATCTTGTAAGTGTTGTGAAGTAAAGTGTAAAGCTTTATCTACCTCTTTTATTTCCTAAACATGGTATCAGGAATAACCTAGTGGGATCTTTCTCAGTGATAGCAAATGATTAAAATAATAATACTGCATAATGTCATTCAACAGAAGTCATTATCCATTTCCACAATCTCCTATTAGGTTTCCATATTTTACTGCTCTCGAGGAACATATATCTGCCATTTGCCAGAAGTACAGAAGTAATATCTAAAAAACAAGGGTTTTTTAAGCGGTGCTGAAGTCAGAGATACTTAATAAGTATTGTAAATGAACCCTGTTACGATACCTATTAGTGGTGTATTCACCATTGGTGTATTCAATTGTGCAGCAGATCACGAAGAAAAGACAGCATACCATGCAAACAGTTGCTCCTGTACTGATAAACCTGGAAAGCCCATGTTTTTTTTTTTTGTGTGCCCTGGAAATACATAAATCATTTATCCTTACAACAATAAAATCAATTGTAATTGATTCATTTATTATTGATACAGCACAGTTGCCACTCTCTGTTGTATATCAGCTCCACATGCCAAAAATATCTTGCTCGGGAGCAAAGCAGTGATGCCACTTCACATTTGTATTCAGGTGCTTATCCCAAGGGAAGTGCTCCCATTTATCAGGTTTATAAACTCCTAAAATTTCCCCTTCTTGATAAACTTTAGACCCAGGTATTGCTGAAGAGGCCTGTATGAACACTTTTCTTCTGGCACATTTTTATTCTAAAGAGCAGTTGAATTTTATTACTTGGATGGAGTTTAGCTCTGTGGATGGTGGTGCATCATCCCAGATACTATCCCAGCCTTGTTGGAGAGGCATCAGTGCTGCCTGGCCAGGCATGAGAGCTTATGTGTAGAACTGTTTAGCATCCAAACTTCCTTTAGCAGTTCCTTTAGGAGAAATTAGTAGTATTTACCAGTTTAAGATGTTTGGAAAATTGTCCTGCCTACAGCTATTATATTCACTTTTACAGTCCCTTCCTCCAAAATCTATCAGAATGAAAACTTATGGGTCTGAACCACAGCATTTAAAAGACTAAACGAGCCTTCCCCCCTACTTCAAAGCAAATTATTATGTGATGGCAGCCAGGTGCCATAGTAGGATTTTCATTCTGGTTTTGAGCTAAATCCGATTAATCATAAAACAGATCAAATAAAGGAACATCTGGTACAAGATTTTTGCCATCAGATAAAGGCTTTACGGTAGCTGTCCAAATGACTGCTGTGGCAAACAGCCACCGCTACAACAGTAGGCAAAATTTTCCTTTGTGACAGAAAACAAAAAACCCCATCATAACAGTTTGCATAAATAACTGTGTCATTCCATAACGCCAAGAGCAGAGCATGTGAGTATCATTAAAGTTTAAAACAAGCCCAAAAACTCAGTAGACGAATAAGAATTGTCTCTACCATTGAAACATCATCAGGTACAACGTACCTTGTTTAAAATTTAAAAATGCAGACAAGCTCCACAGTCTGAGTGGCGCTTTTACACTTTTAGCATAATCAGGCTCTGAATGTCATTTAAATGCATATTTTAATATCACTTTGTCTTTCATGGGGAAATAGTAAGGCTGGGACCAAAAAAAAAAAAAAAAGCTTTAGTTTAGTTTACTCACTTTTGTTCTTTATATAAAAGGTAATGTGAAAATGTGCCCCAGGGTCTGCCCCATCCCAGCACAGCACAGTCTGACAAGTTTGGGAGGAGCGGGATCTGTTTGCAGTCCTTGAGTGCCCCCCATAGGCTACTGCTCAAATCATCGTTTCAAACCAGGCATAAACTGAAAAAACTTTCACTCTTGGGGAAAAGGAGCCTAAACCTTAAAACCAAACAATGTTCCCCTCCTTTCAATCAAGTAGAGATCACAAAGGTACATTACAGTAGTTAACACAACTGTAATGCCAGTCACTATTTAAATGATATTTTACTTTTTGAAAGCTATTTGTGTTTAGTAGGGTTAAGGCTTCAGTTCACTCTAAATATAACTTATTTAAATGTGGCTACTTAAAATGAAAAATTATTTTCTCCTATAGAGATATTTAAAGAAACAGAATTGTTACTTTTCCAACAGAATTGACAAAGGATTCAAATTTTTATAGAAATAGAAACTGCAAAAAGCATATTGTAACTTGAAATTATATAGTTCTCAAAATAAAAGAATTTATATAAATTAATAAATTCTATTATAAGTAAAAAACTCCAAGTTAATTATGAGGAATATCTATAAAGTAGGAATTTTAAACCTATGTTAATCTCTCTCTTTTTATAACTGCCTTCCACTCCTGTTTGTGAGGACACAAGTATCCTTTTATCTGCTGGTTGATGTTAGAGTAAGCATCGTGCTTTGTGGCTAATGAAACTTCACACATGTGACCTTAGGGGGGTCAAATACCTCCTTGTCAGATACCCACCTACCTTGGAGCACTTTATGTCTGCATAACTGCAATTATGGAGCATGAAGAAGGAAGGTGGCAGAAGGGGCAAAGGAAAATACTGAGAAAAAAATTGAACTGTGATATATATAGAAAATAAGAAAAAGTTCAAGAGGTGCAGTCATTGAGAAACATGTTAGAATTGCTTCACAATGGAACAGAAACCCTCTGAGGGGTTAATTCCCCAGGTTTATTTGGCTAATGCTGTTAGGGAATCTCAGCATTTACTCTTTCATGTCAGTAGATGGAATAACAATGAAACTCAGAAACTGCTACATGGAGGAGAAGGAAATGAGAAAATGCAGTGAATGATGCTGTGGAAAAAGCCAAATTCAACCTCTAAACAAAGCTCACATTCATCTTTATATCTCTTCCTTACAGCAGAGTCAGGTAGATCTGCTATCAGTGCAAGCACACAAATGAGAATAACATGGCTCTGCACCTTAAATTTAATCCCTGCCCTAAAACTGAAGAGTGACTATTCCCATAGAATGACTTTGACTGTCCTTGCTTGAAGTCCAGCTCATTTGCTGTTAGCCTTCCCTCTCAGGAGAGACTTTTGCTCACTTGGAGGTGGCTGATTTAGTGGGACACTCAGAAGTCTCTCTTCCCAAGCTCTGCAGTGCACACTGAGTAGATCTAGAAGTTTCCTTGAGCAAGTTGCTACATATGTCTTCACTGATAATAGATTTAGAATCACTGCTTGGGGCTTTAGGTTATTCTTCTTGAAAAATGTGATTCTGATTCCAAACACTGATTTGATCCCCTTCCCCTCTCTCTGCCTGCTCTAAAGGATGGGTATCCTCCTCCTGTGGGCAGTACAAATTCTGCCATATTCTTTACCTGGAATGAGGATACAGGTGGTGCCAGTGGGGGAAAGAAGAGTAGAGAGACAAAAGACGTTTATGTTAAACAGATTCCTTGTTCTGGTGATCCTGGTTCAGCTGGGTACTCACTTCAATAACCTGAGAGCTCATCTAAAGAGAGAGCAGCAGCAAGCTGTGCACTCAAACAGAAATGAAAAGGCACTTGATATTAGGTAATATCCAGTGCCAGTTATGGGTGCAAAATAACTTCAAAGGCTTCAAAATTTTTATTCAATACTGGAACAGCAGACAAGACTAGATGATGGCAAAACACACGTGTGTGTCTATGGCTGTGAAGGACTTGCCCTGAGACACGGAAACTTCACTTTCAGTTCTAATCATGAGGATATGAATTTGAAACTGGTGTTTTCCAGTCCTTTTCCTGGATGAAAACATGACAGCTTTTCTCTGCTCATAGTGTAGAAAAATGGAGCTCAGCTCCTCTTCTCCATGCAAGAGGGACACAGTTCAACATCTGCTTGTTCCTTTTCCAGAGGGCTTTCAAGGATTCTGTCTTAGAAGTCTTAAAAGATAATTGCAGCAGGGAGAGAGAGGAAATTCTTTCATGGATAAATAACTAATTGATTAGAAACCAAGGGTATCAGTAAATTATTGTTATTTTCTCAGTGGAGAAAGTGGAAGTCACTACAGGAGTCCCCAAGGAGTATTTCTGCAGTATCAAACTAGCCAAGAAGACACTGCTTACATTGTAGCTTATACCTTGTCTATCTGAATACACGCTGAAGTCTTGTGTAAACAAGGACCCTGGTGCCCCTCCTCTGAATGAGGATGCAGGGGATTGAAGAGTGAGTAAATGATACAGGGAGCAAGGAAAGAGAGAAATGGAAAAGGAAGAAACGAACAGAAGATGAAGTCGCTGCTGGCAAGGCCAGTCAGGAATACTGGTCCTGGGGGGAGCCTTCTCCAGCTGATCTTAGAAGCTTATTCAAATCAACAAAGGAAAGGGAGAAGTGGGAATGGGAATGACTTATCTGATGGAAAGAGGTGTTAAAGAGACATTCGCCCGCAGGAGGATTATTGAATGAAGGGCTCCTGCAGCTTTCAAAATCAGACCTTATTTACTGCTTTATCAGTCAGGCTTTATCTTTGTAGCAGCCTACAGCCTCAAGCTGGCACTTGGCCAATATTTTTAGACGATGAAAATAAACTTAAACTAGCAGATTCTCCACATTAAATTGCATTGAACACTATTTTTTGGGGGTACAAGGGTATGCAAAAAACCCCGAAACAAACAGACCTCCCCTTCGCCCCACTGCCCCCACGCTGATGCTAGGGATGCTATTTATGTAATTTCTCAAAGTAAACAAACCTATCTCCATAAACCCATAAACTAGGAATGAGACAAAACCCTTTAACAAACACTCATATTAAATGCACTTTGATAGAAAGCTTAATTCCTTCCATCTGAAAAAAAATCTACAAGGATAACACTGTAGCAGGACAAGTATCCCCAATAATAATATCCCAAATAGGCAAGCTGGAATTATTTGAAATGAAGTCAGGAAGATCTTGTAGTGCCCTATGGCAATCCATCTGGGGAAGATTTTAAAAAATATCCAACACTCACTTTAATATAGTCTGTCCCAAAGGCAAAACTATTTGCTTTTCACAAGCATTTTTATGAGCTACATCTTAAAAGTAATCACTGGCAGAGATAATTTATTGTTAGCCAGAGAGGATATTGAAAGGCAGGGGAGCTATTAATCATCTATGCAGATATGGGTGAGATGCTGGCCCTGTGGAAGCCAATAGTAAAATTCCCATTGACATCTGTGGAGCTGGGCTATTACTCTCTCTGCTGGAGGTTTAAGTGTCTGCTCCATCTATTAGGTCAAGTTTCTCGTTCGCATAATTTTCTGGTTTACACAGAGTTACATCACGGTTTGACCGAGGGAATATCTCCAGTTTGCTGAAATGAATGTTTTCCTTCAGGAGTTACTGCTTGAACACTTCTAGCAGGAATTGTTTCTGTATTAAAGGATGCAGGTATGCTGTAAAAGCTCAGGTGTTGTGGTATGGTCACCCTTTGTTTGTGAAGAATTGCGAGGAGGCTACGGTTGAGATCTTGTTGAGTGAGACAGTGTCATGCTCTCCTCCTGGCAAGCCTGTGTGTATTTAATTCTGCTTTCCCTGGTGGAAGTTCACAATAGAACTGTCAACTATGAGAAACCAGCAGAAAGTCCAATAGACAATTACAGAAATACCCACACTTGAAATGCTTTCATACAATTACCTGTGTCCTTCAGCACAATCCATACCTTTCATGGAAAGTGGGGACATGAGCCCCAAAAGTTAACTTTGCAGCAGAAAAAGAAACCAGAAAAAATACACAGCTTTTAGCAAAGCCATTCCCTTTTCTGTCGGAGAGGGTGATATGTTTCATAGCAGATCTCTGTACATTATGCCACTTAGATGTCATGATCAACACACTCTCATTTCTGCTCAATATTTAGATTCTTTGTGAAATGTGTTGCCGATACTTCATACTGCACCATCTCCTCTGCAGTCATAAAGGATGTGATCAAGTTATTTCTACCTGCTTGTAGACAAAGTGCTCTGGAGGCATCATTTTTAGTCTCAGCCCAGGGGAACAGAAGTGATTAAACAATTGCTGTTTAAAAATAGCATCACACATCACCAACAGTCCATTGCAGAGTCAGCTGCAAACTAGCAGCAGCAAAGATGTTTGTTTTTACCCTCTTCTGGGCTGCCATGGCAGCCAAAATATTCCCTTTCTCTGAATTGATTTGTTCTGAAAGCCCAAGTATATTTGTTTTCCTGAGCAAATCCTTATGATTAGTAATAGTAGGTGAGAGTTATTTTGTGTGCTTTATTTTAATGAATAAAACCCAGAGCATGGGGAGATTTGTGTTCAAACAAGACTTGAACAAAATTCAGTGAGAGATTTTTGCTTTTCATGTGTCTTTTGTTTGACATTCGGGATTCAAACCTGTAGCACCACACTCTAAATCCCTATATGGGAAAAGAAGGGTCAGACCCCAGTGATGGATTAAATCACTCTATCTAGAATATTTGAAATTGCTGTTTTGTTCAGAAGCACAGGAATGATAGCCTTATCTATATATTTGTTTTCATGTATATTCAAAACAGGCTGAAAAGTCTGGTGTCTCTTAATTAAATCATGAATAAATATGAGATTTTCTCCCTTTAAAGTCCAGCCTGCTGCCTGAGCTCAGACTTACATACCAGGCAGAGTTTGATCCCGCAGGTTCAGCTCGCTGAACCCTCTTGTCAGCAACGTGAGTGATACGTTCAAAGTGCACGCTCTGGTCTGGCGCATAGAGAATGAGATCTATTTAACAAAATCCTGGCACCCTAGAGCCTGAAATTCAGATTCAAAAGACACACTGGCCTCCTTCCCAGGGCTGTGGGATGTCAGCCCTGGTGTTCGGCACCATGATCCCACTTCCTGGGTCCCACGTTCCTTATTACCACCTCAGGAAGAAGGGAATGTGCCTCTCTGAGAAGTTGGGCGACAGAAGGTGAAATCTGCAGATTCAGGGCTCATCTGAGCTTCCTAAGGATGCAATCCCATCACATTATTCCCTGAAGGAAAGAGAGCACGGAGCAGCCCAGAAGCTGGGGCAGCAGGTCTGGACCAGCAACAAAACCCAGCAGGAGCACACAGAGATCATGGAGGTTTTGGCATGTGTTGTTCTCCCCACCCTCACGTCCTACGCATGAGCTGCATTTCTGTCTGTCGTCTTTCGTTCTGCAGCTGGCCACCCATCCATCCCGAATTTTGGAGAGGGTATGCTCCTGATTACGAAGCATAGGTTGCCCTTCCCTGTGCAGTGCAGAAGGCAGCCAGCACAGGCAGAAGTGGGTGATGGATGGCAGGGGAAGAAGTAGGAGGACCATCCAGGACATGTGATCCACATTCGGCACACAGAGAGGCATCAGATGCAAAAAGCATCTTATTTATGGGAATTCAAGGCAGAACTAAAATTGCCTTCCTAATTTTGCAGAGTGCTGATGGGAAACACTCGCCCTGCTAAGGCTGGAGCGCAGATGGAGCCAGACTGCCAGTGATAAGGTCATTCAAGAGAGAATGTGGGAAAGGGCAATACCTTTGGGGCAAGGTCCTGCTCTTCCACTGGATGCTGGCTTTGTGCTTAAACTCAGGCATTGCCTTTGGTTGCCCCACTCATTTTCTAATTCCTCCAGGAGAGGAGCTAGTGGAAAGCACACATTGCTGGATCAGATATTCCCCATTCGGCCAGGCTTTTTCCAAAGAGCAGCTGATTTCAGTGCCTGTGTGGCTCTAGAAAACAGCTGTGGAGGGAAAGGTCTGTCACAGTTTGTTCCTCTGCCTCCTCCATGCAATGCACAAAAGCCTTTTCCACTTAACCAAGTATCTATGTCCCCAGAACAACATCATAAGCCAATACTCACGTAGGCTTCCAGAGCACAGCAATTTCCTTGGAGGGGAGTGGGGTTTCCCAAGGGAAGTGACTAACCCTGATTTTTTAATCAAACAGCAGAGAGTTGTAATGCAAACAGGGATTCAGATGCCAGCTTTACATCCACAGGCTGTGGAAAGAAGGTCTGAGCGTGTGCCTGCCTGCTGTGCCCTCAGCTGTTGAAGACAATGCTCATCCTGCTGGGTGGAAGGGAAAGGATTTGTGAGCATGCCAGGAGCCCATAAATGCCACCACCTGAGCGGGAGCACCAGGACAGGCTGAAGGAGACAGGATGGCACCTGGGAGCTCCCTTTTTGGAGCAGGAGAACACACAATGCATGAAGAATAGTTATAATTCTGAAGGCAGACCATGAAAGCCATGCTCTGCCACTTGCTGTACCAAGTTCAAGCACCTTTAAGATGCTTGGGAGCATGTGTCTGTACAAATGCAGTGTTTGGAAGAAATAGATGCAGGGAGTGGGAAACCAGCTAAACATAGTTTTATTCTACATTGAAATACTGAACATGAGAAAATCAATGTCTTATTTTTTTTTGGTGTGCATTTGTCAAGTCCAAGCCAGATTTAATGGCTGAATTTTGAGTTTTTTTCTCCCTCACAGTTACTATGTTAGAAATCTCACAAACCTGTTGTAACAGATGATGTAATGGTTTTATTTTCATGTGGACAGAATCACTTTGGTACTTTGAACCTATTCCAACCCCTCATCTCACTATCAGGTGAATCCACACACTCTCATGGTGTTTTGTACATCAAGTTGCATCTCTTGGGCCAATTCAGGAAACTCACTGTCAGCAGCACAATACACAAATTTCAAATTAGCTTTCAAAATAATCAACAACTTATCATTTATTTACGTGTCCTTTGTATATCCAGCTTAACATTTAAGAATTAAGATAAAAAATTATTTGAGTTTACTATTGCATTTCACTCTGCATAATTAAAAGTATGAATCTTTTTTTGTTTGATATATAAAGCTCTTGTGATGGGGTTTAATTCAGCTAACATTTCTGCTTTTAATACATCTTTCTTCCTGTATTTCTCTAAAGGCAGTGGGGAAAAAAGTAGATGTGTGTCATACAGTGCTTTTTACTTTTTGGAATTCATAACTGTGACAGGACAATAACATAAATGATGCACCATCAAGTTATGCATTGTCTGAGGCACGTACCTGGCATTGGTTCTTGTCAGCAACAGCAGGAACCAGGAACTGTTCAGCTTTACAAGAGAGCAAAAGTGAAACAAGTAAGAGTGGTTTGCTGTGTATCCTGGTGTCTGCTGCTTGACAATGGAGGAATTATATTAAATTCAGAAACTTTCAAGCTAGAAGGTGTCTGGAGAGAAAATAAAACCTTGACCCTTTCATGGGTTGGGGGAAAAAAAAGAAAAAAAAAAAAGAAAAAAGAGATCATGGAGAACAATATCTAAAACAAACACCTTGGAATACTGGGTATTAGGGACTTATTTGGTGATGGAGAAGAAAACTTATTAGATATGAGTTCCAGTAATAGCTTTCTATAGTAACCACAGAAATATGAGATCTGAGCAAAAGGAGAAAGAGAAAAAGGTTTCTTTTGCCTTTGTTGATGAAGACAACAATTTTCCCTTGAATGTGGCTGGAGAAATATATCAAAAGCCGTTATTCACAACATGCTCCACAGGGGAATATGAGACTATCTTACAATGTAATAGTCAGATGTCTTATTCTTGCCCAGTATTCTTAATTCTCCCACCTAATGATGGTGAAAAAAAAATTGGTTTAATTATTAGTTTTACTTCTTCAAGTAAAAATTGGCTTGAGGAGAGGGATTTGCATTTTGGACCTTGTTAGGAAGCCAGTGCACACCTGTACAATCATATACTGAAGGCCTTAGATGAGAAGATTAAAATGTTCAATAATTTCAAGATAGAATTTACATGTTCTGATCCTTAAATTGCAAAGATATAGGCATAGCTATGGCAATTATATGCCTTTTATTTATGCAACTAGTAAATTAAGGATGCAAAAAAGTGGATTCAGAGGAGCAAAAATTGATCTCAAACCTCACTGAAATTAAACAGAAAAAGTATTTCTGCTTTAAATCAAAAGATGTTTAAATTATAGCTCCAGTTTGAAATTTCTTTTATATTCAGAGATGAACTGGGTTTATTTTTGTGTTCCTTACAGACAAAGCCAATTTAGTTTAGGATTAATGTTTTTTAGTTAAACTTACGATTCCCTTCAACCACATTTTAAATATCAGTGAAATTGATGTAAATTACGAACAGAAAGATGAGAAAAGGAAGTTTGAAGTCCAAAACCTGAGTCTGACACTTGCTAAATGCTTTGCACTGATTGATTACAGCTCATGCGCACAAAATTTCCCTCGATCCTCTCCTACTGTGGAAGGATCCTGACAGCTTCTGTCAGCCTCTTCACCTTAGAACCTGTTTTCATGCTTTCCTATTGCTGCCCTACCCTGCCCTTGTTACTCACTTAGACCAAACCTTACTCAAGCCTAGAGGAAAAAACATTTGCAGCCCTTACAGATTTGCTGCCACCTTAGTTTGTCTGCCACGACCTCGTGTAAATTCTTGTACTCCATATTTATGCCATGGTACCCACCTTGCTCAGGTATTGGGATGCCACTAGGAACAGATACGAGTTAGATATGAATCCTGACTGGAATAAAAAACAACAGGAAAGAACAAGACTGTTTCTTTCCCCCTACCCCCTCCCTCTCTATTTGCATCTCTGCTGTAGCCAAAAGCACCAAGGGCTTTGGCTTCCCTTTGCAAATGTACCTGTCTCAGCTGAAAGGCAGCATTAGGAAAGATTTATGTGTTGCAATTCTAAAGTATTATTTTTAGACATTTCTCCAGCATTCCAACATTTCAGCCAAAATCTAAAGTTGCATGAAAGAGCACTCAAAGTGTAAACCCTGAAATGCAGCTTTAATAGTGTCCTCAGCTTGGCAGCAACCCAGTTGCTCCACTCCCACACCAGGAAGAACAATAAACTATGTAAAGGCTCTGGGTGGGGAACAGTCAGGAAACTCCTGCAAATGAGTCCTGGTTTCTACTCTGTCCATCAGAAATGCCAAGAACATCCCATTCACAGCTTCTACAGCCAAACCTTTGGTCCTGCAAACAAGGCTTTAATCCACACCCCAGTACTCAGGTGCATCTGGGTATATGTTCAAACTGGTTTGACAGGTTTCTTTGGACCTGATGAGCCAAGGATTACTAGGTCTAAATCTGGGTTGTTGTCAAGATGAATATAATGGGTTAGGAGCATATTGGTAAAAGCAGCTTTCTTTGAAGAAAACTAGCAACCGTGGTGCAGGAATTCTGATTAATTCTCAGCACCTGTCTCTCACCTAAGGAATTTTAGGTGAAAAACTAGAGTCACCATAGCCCTGTATCACCTCTCCCCTAAACATTCCCTATTCCTACAAAAAATTCACGGAGAAAGAAGAGGAGGGTGGGGGGTGGGGGGGTTGCGGGAAATTGCTGTTAGTTCAAACCTGGATTTCTCAGACTTCTATTCAGTTTATTCCATGCTGCAGAATGTTCTCAGACATGTTATCCCGCTCGTGCAGAAGTAATAGAGTTACATTGCAGTACCCATCAAAGGCTGTCTTTTTTTTCTTTTTTCTCTCATGATTGTGTCCTTCCCTATTATGTCTGATAATGCTCTGTTAAATAAGAGTTATCTCCATGTAGGTATCCGTCTGATAACTATTTATAGTGTGAAGAATAAGATGTATTGGACAACACTTGGAACCAGAGCTGCTTTATACTAATCAAGAGCCATAAATGTTGAACTCAGAAAATCCTGTTCCTCTCCTCTTCTGGTTCTCTGGCAAGTTGAAACAGGAAATCCAAAGGGTGTCCCTCCTACCAGGCACCCTGTGGCACAAGAGTACAGGAGTTTACATCTCCTTAGGGTGAGTCTAGAAATAGATATTTTCTTCAGAAGCTCTTATGTTAGATTTGGGTCTGGAACATCACTGTCCACCTGGGTTTTAAAAGGAGAAAGAGCAGTGATGGGTTGCCACCTTTACAAGATGACTCTGGGCATAGGTAACATGCTGTCCCCTCAGCTCAGGCTGCTGAGCTCAGGACAGCAATGCCATTTTAGACTTACCTCTGTCATGAATATTTCTTGTTTTAAATCAGAGCACATCCACCTCAGTGCATGGTGATTCTGATTCTGGTTCATACTTCTGAGGCATTCAACTTTTAGTCCAAGATCCTAACACCTACAGCTTTGGGTCTTGCTATTTCTGACCATTTTTCAATTCTAGACTGAAGTGACTTGTGGTTATCAGGGGAGATGTATTTGTATTTCTGCAGACTGTAACATCCTAGTACTGAACCATCTTCCCTCACCATCTCAGGCAGACAGGCATTGCAGCAGCACTTGAACACTCACAGGTCTTGTGTACTTGCATGTGAAACCAGTTTCTCTGAATTTCATTCTGCCCCTACATAATGGCTGCTTTGCCCACTGCAGTATAAAATTAACTTCAAGGTGAGAGATTAAACTGTGTGCATCGGCACAAAGAGAACCCACCCCAGAGTTATCAGCAAGAATGTATTGTAGGAGATCATTCTGCAGAAAAATAGCTGCTGCTGCTCTTTCCATCCCATTTCTGATCCAAGCTCATCTTGACTCATGCAGTTCAAATTTGTTTGAAGGACTAAGATGAGATAATATTGCAATAGCAATATGCAGTGGTGATTCAGCTTACATCTTTGTCTTCTGCTCATTAAGAGAACCTGAAAATGTTGGCAAATTATTACTTGGATTCAATTTTATTGACATATTTTAAATGTATGCAAGGTCTTGTTACTACAGACCTTATAGATGTTGTTCATTCCTAGTAATGTTAAATTCATGCAAGTTTGAATTTCAGGGAAGGACTACAACTATGGGATTTTATTGGTAGAACAATGGTAAATTTAGAAGTAGGAAAAAGGGACCCACAGTCATTGCACATATTTTTAGTACTTTCCTGGACAGGAGGAGTATATGCAAATAGAGAAAATAGGTTTTGGTACTGGTGCTTTTGAAAAAATACAACACATTTATAGAATTACAAAAGAGTGCACTGAGTGATATCAAATAGAGCTCCCTACAGAAAATGTTGTTGGGTTGTCTTGTCAGTCTGCTGATGCATGTACGCTACTCCCTTTGGCGTGGAGAAAAGCTGTGGGTGTTGCTGGAGTAATAGAGCCACAAGTGAATAAGTTTGCAGTTTTAAAATGATAATTTTTATTCCCTTTCTCTTCAAAGCTCTCACTAGAAAGGCTTTATGTTTCTTTGAACTTTTTCAAAGTTGACTGTTAGGACAATAGTGGTTTTTAATCTACCATTGGCTCCATCCTTCTCTCTCTCCCTTTTCCTCTCTTGTTTATCCTGCCTATTAAGCAGAGATTTCAGAATATTTTCTTAAACCTCTCCTTGTGTTTGTAGTGATTTTAGAAGAAACTCTGAATCTGAGTAATCTTGTTAGATAAGCTAAGAACGAGCTAGTAATTAATAATTAATTTAATCTCCACTGCAATGGATATTTAGATTTACATGAAATTATTTTGTGATAACCAGTGATCTCCTGTAAAACTCACCAGATTTGAAATGGAGTACTGGGTTATTTTACATATTTTTTGTGTCAAAATTTTAAGAGTAATAAACCTCCAAACCAATAATTTGATTTAAGAGCCATTATGAATATACAGAGACGTTTCCTTAGTTTTGAATTTAAAAGTCTTTCTATTTTTACCCAGAAATATAATTCACATAATTTCAGAGTTATTATAAAATCAGTGCTTAATAGATTTTTATTTTCCCTTCAGTTAATATGAGATAGAGAGCTGGGGGCTAAGTCCATTAAGCCATGATAGCTGCTACGTGAAAACTACAAGTATTCTGAAGTTTCTAACACAAACAATCCTAAAATTAAAAATTAACTTAAAAACTCAGAAACCAGCCTGAGGGAAGCTCAAGGGAATGAATAAAAATATCCAGAAAGAATTAGAATCAACACTGCAGAGTCAGTAATTGGGTTGACTTTAGGCTGACCAATTCACACACTGAAAGTCAATTATTTGGGTGGTTGGTTTCTTTTTTTCAATGTGCTTAGACTTGTCTTGAGCCTCATTCTTGGCCTTACTAGAAGGACCCACTTATATGTGTATCCACTTGTGTATTTCCTGCCTGCTTTTTCTCATTGCCAGAATATATACATATGCATATATGTATCTATATGTAACATATAGTTCCAAATTTATATTGAAAAGACCTTCTTTTAAATGAAACACACCACAAGGAAACTACTGCAAGCCAGGAAAGTGATTACTGCCCAATGTAGGCAGGCTGCAGTCCTGTGCTCATATGTGCTATTTCCCTGGCAATTGTGTGACACAGGAGCTAAAGCTTCCACTCCAAACACAGTGCTAATTCCTCCTTCTTCACCATTAAAAAGTGTGATGTTCTACCTTTTTATTAGGGAAAAATGCATAGTGGTGTAATGTGGCTGATTTCTGAGCCTTTAGCCCAAAGGAACACAAAAATAAGTTGCTTACTTCAATAAAGTAATTTCAAACCTACATGGGAGTAACTGAAAATAGGCATTTTTCACTTAAATTCAAAATTCTTTCTTAACTAATTGTTGAGGAAGATCCTATCTTTTCAGCCAGCACCACACAGATAGAGCTTTTTTTTTTTTTTTTTTTTTTTTTTTTTTTTTGTTCCCTTTTGAAAAAATAAAACCTTCCCTTGCTGTATTAACTACCTAGATATTCATACAGTCAGCACAAATGACAGGGATGACTGTGCCAAAGAGAGATATATTTGCAGTCAGCAATCTCTTCTCCTCAGATGTCAGTGGTCGTATCAAGAAAGTAAACAAAATTAGAAATGAGACTGAGAAGAAAAATAACAGCAAATGCCTCTAGTTTGGTACTTTCAGCTAATGAAGAACTTGCCCTCCTTAGAGACTTTCTGGGCTATTTGTGTAGCTTCTTCATGACCAGAGAGCCTGAAACTAGATAGACAAGCAGCTAGATAGATAGATAGATAGATAGATAGATAGATAGATAGATAGATAGGCAGATAGACAGATAGATAGATATATATATATCTATGTACAGCTTAGGGGTCCTCAGGCAACCAGTGCTTTGCAGAAAAACATGTTGGTACAGACTTAAGTAAGA
>JAWWEU010000163.1:4187602-4213303 GCA_035583155.1 Acropternis orthonyx | reverse complement strand
ATATCTATGTACAGCTTAGGGGTCCTCAGGCAACCAGTGCTTTGCAGAAAAACATGTTGGTACAGACTTAAGTAAGATACAAGATCAAAATTTGGGTGAACATGGCCAAAGTAATGTGAGAATTTGGAGGCAGAAATAGGATTTGTATCTTTATTTTGTTAGTGTTGCACTGCTCTTCCAGAAAAAAAATGGGGAGGCACCTTTTAGCACATCTGGAAACCTGTGAAGAGGATAGGAAAAGGTAATGTTAAGAAAACCAAGCTGGAATTTATTCTTAGCAATTAAAGAGGATGTTTCTTTCCCAGACTGGCTCACCAGGTCACAACTTACAGGTTGCACTCCTGGATTTTCTGGATAAAATAGATTCAAAGGGAGCCTCCATGTGAACTCACATCCTTTCAAATTACTACTTTTCTTCAGGTTCTCCTGTGAAGCAATATTGTACCAATGCAGGGTAATGTATTTTGGCCTCTGGATTGCTCCAGGAGCTCAAAGAATGATTACAAGCCAGTATTTCGAATCCTAACGTCTCTGAGTATCAGCATGCTTATCAGCTTAGGTGATGCTATGATTGTAAAAGAACAAAAAGAACCACCCAGTCTATACCTTTTAACTAGAAGGCATCTCTTAAAAGCATTACAGTTGCTGGTAAATATATCTATTTTAATTCATTCTTGCAGATTTTTTCTGAGTTCTGAAGTGGAATATACAATACTATCTCTGGCCATAATGGTAGAATGAAAGGCAAACAAAATACTAGAATACTTTTCTGCTGTGTTTTTTACTACTGGAGAGGTTACGGTATCTGCAAATCATCTCAGTGTTATGGCCTCACCTGTAATTATGTCTTCAACTTTGGTTATTTCATAGAATGTATAACACTAATAAAATGATGTACTCAGCAAAAAAACGTAAACTGTAGAAAAGAGAGAAACCTTGAGAAAATTTTGGTTTTATATTACAGGCAATAATAAGATGGTTTAACTTGTGCAGAAACAATAAAAAATCAGTAGTAAATCAGAAGCAGTAAATAAAATACTAAGTGGTGTATATTACTTACCAGGAGGTAAACTCTGAGATCTTATAAACTTTCCTAATGCAACAGGGATAAAACATTCAATAAAACTGAAAGCTCTCTCCCTTCAAACATATAAGAAAACATAAAATTATACATCTTCTCTCCCACCTGCTTCTCACACTATTAACCTCTGGAACTCATGGTAAGTTACTGTTTGGATTCTAAAGAGTAAGAGTTTGTATGGATAGTAAGAGCATCCACCATCAAATGTATGGTGACAACTTCCTAAGATGCTCATGCTTCATGGAATTAACCAGGCACATAATGGAGTTAGGAAAACACTCTCTGTGCAACATTGTTGTCCTTTCTGAGGTGTCCTTATGTTTTCCTTGCAAGTGCTAGAGAGAACAAAATTCCTGGGTTTTGACTGTGACAAAGTCCATGGAACATTACAACATCTCCTGAAACATAACGAGAGTGATGCTGATTTTTTCTGCATCCAACGTAGCTAGCAACATTGTAGAGGGTCCCTGAACCCTTACAAAGATGAATAATTTCATATTTCATGGAATTCAGGTTTTATGTTCCAAAAGTTTTTCCTCCCAGCTTTTTCCTCTAGTTTTTCCACTGTTTCTCCCTGCAGGTAGCCAGGACGTTATCTTTGCAGGTGGAAGGAAAACCATAAATAAAGAGGAGACAAGATGCGGAGACAAGATGAGTGAGGTCTTGGCCCTGCACTGATACAGTGTCTTTGCTTACACATGGATAGACGGACCACTCTTCAAAATACATTGTGCTCTAGTCCCTGCAAATAATCCCTGGTGAAATCATCCCCAGGTGAAATTATAAACCTGCAGCTTTTGCTGTCAAACCTGAAGCATGCTGTGAGCAGGGGTCTGGGGAATGAGCGTCCTACAAACACTTCTGGGAGGCAGTGCAGAGAAGGAAGAGGGTAGTTCATGTTGTAGTTAAACAGCGCTTGCTGTTGAATCACTTAAAGGTTTCCCAGTTTTCTGAAGCTGTTAGTTTTCGTGGTTCAATGAGGTGTGATCTATTCACCGACATACACATGGTCATGTCACCCACAGAAACGTTGTGTCAACACTTGCAACTTTGTTGGTGTCATGTAATGAGTACGTAGGTCGCTGGCGCATCATGAGGAGACTGGTGTCATGATGCTGTTGGCATTACCTTTTCCTGATGAAGAGGGAAGAGGACTGGGTTGCTGGTTTCCCCTCCTTCCTCCTGCCAGGACTCATGCCCAGCAGGAGCAGCTGCTGGAGTGGCTGGAGCAGCTGCCTGCTGTGCATCAAGTAGGGTGCAGATGCAGGAATGTCTGCAGGAATGCATAAATCTCCAGGAGTGAGCACCCCAGGGACAGTCCTCTTTGCTGGAGGGTACTGCACATAAATTATTTTCATTCACAGTCTTTTCCTTTCATGCCAACAGATCTTCTTCTTTTCAACTGCATGCTTAAGTATGGTAGATGGAAGATTATTTACCATATTACAATTTCTTTCAGATCCATTAGTTTGCTCAAGGTACAGCTAACCGTGGCATTCCTTTCCTTTGACAGTGCTATTGCAGAAGGGTTTGTTAATATACAAAAGCAACACCTTGGTCTAATAATGTTCAAAATGTGGCCCCTACTCTGGCCATGATTTTAAAGGGTTAGGGAGGCATTCTAACAATATTCCTTGAATTCACACAATCCACCTTCCAGGACCATCAGAAGACTTTAATAAGAGTAATTGATACAATAATCTTGAAAAGCACTTTTGAAAAGGGAGTATATTAGGTTTATTAGCATAGAACAGAACTATATAATAGATAAAGTCATTAACTGGAATATTGTTATAGACTGAAAAGAGAATATGATCTAAATGAACAAAACCCACCCCTCCATTATTTTTGCTTTTACTATTATTTCAATAGTCAAATGTCTGCTTTAAAATGTACCTTGAAATATTTGCAGATGGATTTAGCAATCCATCCAAAGTAGACACCTTCAGCACCAATATGCTGGTTTCATTTATTTCCTTGCTCTTATCCATAGCCCTGATGGTCACAAAAAAAATATTACATTCTCTTTTTTTCATTTTAAAAGAAATGCTTTCCACATCATTCCCCAAAGTGAGGCTTTTAAGTCAGTGACTATGAGAGTTCACATCACTCCATATGAAGCAACAAAAGATGGATAGAGTGGACAAGGAGTACCCAGGCAGGGCACGGAGGCAAATGGACTACTTCAAAGGTCTGGAGCAGAGTGGAGGGAGAGGAAGAGGATTGTGAGAGGAGTGTCGAGCACTTGGCCTTTCCAGGGTCGGGTCATAAGGTGAATAAAGGAATGAGAAGGATGGTGGTTCCTTAGGTTCTGCTTGTGTTGTGCCACACTGACAACGGCAATTCCTAGTCAAGCCTGGCAATCAGGTTGTTGGGGGGATTTATCCCATTCATATTTTCTTCAAAGGTGACCTCATTGCTCTCTACAACTACTGGAAAGGAGGTCATAGTGAGGTGGGAGTCAGGCTCTTCTATCCTGTCTCAAGTGAAAGGACAAGAGAGAATGGCCTTAAGATGTGCCAGGGGAGGTTCAGTAAATAAATATTTAACTGAAAGAGTGGAATAAGTTGCCAGGGGAGGTGGTGGAATCACTGTCACTGGAAGTGTTTGAGAGGCATCTGGATGTGGCACTTGGAGATATTGTTTGGGGGTGACTGTGGTGAAGGGCTGATGGCAGGACTGGATGATCTTGAAGGTCTCTTTCAACCTCGATGACTGTGTGATTCTGTAGGTGTTGAAAAGTGAAAACTGTTAAAAATAAAAAAAAAAATATCCTGTTAAAAATGCAAAAAACCCTGTTACAAACTCAAAAAAATCCCTGAACACAGCAATAAGACCCCCTCAAGTTATACCCTTTAAATTGACAAAAAGAAAGCTGAAACAATTTTGGAACCCTGGAAGCCTGTTCTGCGAGCAGGGCTCCTTTCTGGTGCTCCCAGACACATCATAGGATTATTCCCAGGCTTTGGGAGATCATTCGGTTCTTTCCATAAAAACAATGAGTTGTTCCCTTAGGAGAAGCCATACAAGTGGTTTATGTTTCCCTTCCCAGCTCCACCTCACAGCAATCCTCTCCATCCCATATTCTTACTGTCAGCAGAGGTCTTGCTGCCTGGGAATGAAGGTTTAATCTCTGGGAAGGACATGCAGGCATCCTTGGAAAGAGAGCACATCCCTGATGGCGTGTGCCGACATGCTGCAATGCAAGGCACATCCTCAGGCTTTTCCCAGTATCAGCACAGACTGTCCTTCATTACTTGTTGGGATTTTTTCCCGTTTCAATGCTGAATTTGCTTGAACAAATTAGAATAATTATTTTTTTCTTAAACTTGGTAACAAACACCTATTTTTCAACATCACTTTTGATCTTGTATGGTTCAGACAGTGGTTCAGGTTATAGATTAGTTACTGGGGCAGTGAAATTAATGAAATCTCTGCTC
Source organism: Acropternis orthonyx (assembly GCA_035583155.1). Lineage (NCBI taxonomy): Eukaryota > Metazoa > Chordata > Aves > Passeriformes > Rhinocryptidae > Acropternis > Acropternis orthonyx. Next base: position 4,208,782 of record JAWWEU010000163.1, on the reverse strand, counting down.
TTTAATCTCATAATAACAGGAATATGGCCAAAGGCGAAGTGGAGTTTGAATGGAAAACAGAACAGCACGCAGTAACAATAACAACTGTGCTATATATTCTTATATTGATTTGGAATTCACTGTTTCTTTAGTTCCCCACACATAGAATTCTCTGCCTGCTGTTACTCCAGGGTCTGGGATTTAACAAGCCTTTCAGATGAATGCTGCATTCCTGCTTCTCACAAACACTATTTCAGACTTTGAAAACTCAAGGATATGTTCTTGCAGTGTCTCACCTTCAGATACGTTTTTCAAGTTCTTCCTTGTAGCCATCACAACTATCAGCAGAGTGTTTGAAAACAAACTGAGACCACAGAAGATGATTTCAGAGTGAAAAACAGTTTTCTGTGCAAATTCTGGTGCGGGGCACAGTCAGACTTTGCAATATTCTATGCAACACTTTTGTTTGCAGCTTGCTGAACTCAGGAAGGAGACTCCAGGTGGCTTCTGTGGAATGTGTCTCAGGCCTGTATGTACTAGCTGAATGAGTGGTCAAACTCATTTTAATTCTAGATACTCTGATCATCTGCAGTGTTTTACAGTTATTGACTCACTGGTTAAGCTAAATCTAAGTCTATATTTAGTTCTTTTAACATCTTAATTGAAGAACTGAAAAAAAAAAAAAAAAGAAGGAAAAGAAAATCTATTTGAAGCAACAGCTGCTGTTAAAGCTCAAGGATAATTTTCAGCCAGGCTTTTAAGAAAAATTACCCTTGTGTTATACCTGACTTCTGATTTTTCTTTCTTTTTCAAAATATAGATTCCTTTTCAATCACATCTTTCCTTGATAAGCCTCAGAGCACTACTGTTAGCAGACGTCCTGAATCAACATATCTGTCACTGATTTTTTTTTTTTAACATGAAGCAAATAAATTAAAGATCAAAACGAGTATTGGAATAATACAACACATTTCCTCACATGAGGGAGTGACCTCGTTTGCCACTCTGCTTTACAGGAACGATGTGCCAGCAATGCTAATAAAGTGCTATCAATTCATGTGCTTTCTCGGTTAAATACTGTTGACTTGGAGGAGTGACATGTCTTAAATTGTACAGTACTGTGTGATGCACGATACACAGACACACAAAACCCCGTGTGATGTAGTGCTTTTCCTGCTCAATACAGTATTGACTCAGGAGTGGGATGGAGCGTGGTGCTGGGGCCGTGGCTCTGTGCTCAGTGATGCTTCAACTTCCTCCAGAACTCAGTTCCTATTGCAGAAATGGCAGGATCGAAATACCCTATTATGGTTCATGAAAAGAAAGCTCCTGCCCATCATCTCTCAGGCAAAATAATATATGCCTGCAAAATACACATGGACACAACTTCGACATGTAAACCCCTTCCAGGGGAGCAGGGGCAGATGACAGGGTGGGTTTCAGTGGGAGTTGAAGGGTTTAGGCTCCAAGTTACTAGCCCAGACTGGATTGTCTTTGGTCCTGCCAGTGACTGCTAAATTAGAGTTAACCCGGATGCATCTTCTTTGCTGAAATTCTAATTTAGCTTTTCTGTGTAAACACACATTTAGTATCTATATCTCGCTCCCACTTTTGTAAAGTAAAATAATAATATTCTGCCTCAGATGGTGTAATGAAGTTTAATATATTAAAGATAGTGAGGCACTAGTTGCTATAGTAATGCACTATTTAAATAACTGAGGAAAAAAAAAAAAACCTCAGAAGTGTTTCAACAAATGCAGTTTATTGAGGGCTACTTGTTTTGCAAGAAACATCTTTGGGATGGCAAATACACCCCGTGAAAAGCCTCCACCAGTCTATTCAGGAAAGTAGCTGGTAGGGATAATGTGGTGCTTGGTGGTAACCTGAGCATGGAGAGGGCTTTTCCATCCTGCCCACATCCAGGCTGAGCTGTCTGCTGGATGGCTGAGGTGGGTGACTTGTCCCTCTGACACCCTCGACCCCCTCTGCCCATCTCTTCACAAACCCAGGGATGTTCATGGTTTGCTTTAGGAAGGCCCATCAGCCCGGTCCAGCACCTGTGAAACAGCCAACTCTTTGCTCGCTTGTACAGACACAGCAGCCTGGAGTGCAGCTCCCTTCTTGGCTGGAAGCAATTCAACTCTCTGCTGATAGATTAGACTGCCTTTGGAAAATACCTCTTGTCCTGGGATTGGAAACCCATCAGCAGCTTGTAGTGCACTGGTTAAGGAGCTATACTGAGGAGCTGGAAATGTGGGCTTCAACTTTCCCTGGCAGAAGGTGAAATTAAATATATGTTCTCCATTTCTTGGGCAAACACTGCAAGAAATAGCTAGCATATATAACACATGAGCACTACTACCAATCATGCCCTCAAGGGCCAAGTTTTAAATATAAAGTGATTTCATCTGTATTCTTCACATGTTTGTTGGCTGTGATCTCTGAACAGCTATTAGATCAAATTTCTCAAGGGATTTCGGGGGAAAAAAGGCTGATTTCTGAATCTTGATCAACCAGGTGGGTGAAGGAGGCAGAACCTTTCCTAGAGAGAAGCTGTGGGCAGCAGAGGAGGCCAAACCTGCTGTGCCTAGGGAGGTACCTCACAGTCAGAAGGGCATTTTGAGCAAAATATTTGACTTAGATGCTTCAGTTTTGCCTAAGTCACCCTTTAGTCACCTGCATCATTTTTAAATCTTGTCCACAGTCACAGTGAATAATTCCCTAAGTCAGGAAGACAAAAATTAAAAGCCTGCCATATTCTCTAAAGATGCATCTCAGTTAGGAAAGCAAAAATAATTACTTTCATTCTATTTCTGATCATGATACCGAAAATATGGATATGAGAAACAAAATGATGGGTCTTCATGAACATTTTAAAAGTTGCTTATTTTCTGATTTGGCTTGGAAAAAGGATTTTAATTTATTTTTTTTTATTTTTGCTCTATTCCTTTGAAAAACATTCTTTGGATTAAAATGTGTGGATAGAAATGGAGAATATGGGTAAAAATGTATCTTGGTAATAGGTCAAATGTAAAATGTACAACTTGCAAATCAAACCTTAAAGCAAGTGACTCTCCAGTGGAATCAATAGGAGTTGAGACAGCTGACTGAGCAGAAGGTGGGGAAAATAACAGTTTGTTGCTTCTCTGCACCAAATATAAGTCAAATCAGTCCACCATGACCTCAGTGTATAGCTGACTTTATGCTTAAATGGCTTGTTTTACATATGGACAATGGTCTTTTTACCTTGACTTCAGCACCCATTGAATTTCAGTAACAGCTTTACTGGGGGACAAAAAGAATTACAGTATAGTCAGATGGGAGGTTTTTATTTTTTAAGCAGAATACTTACTTAGAAAATTCTGATTCCCCATACTAAAGCAAAGGTTTCATGGGAAAGTACAAGTTTTGAGAAAACTATTGCCTCAAATGTTTTACAAATTGGGGGTGAAAATTCTGATTCGGTAATATAAAGAGAAATCTACCTCTAGAAATAAAGGTCTGTTGTAGTCTGATGCAAAGTACCTGAACACAACCTTTCCCAAAAATCATATGAGCATGCAGCTCCACTGAGATGTGAAATCATAGCACCATTAAGGTTGGAAAATACCTCCAAGATTCCCTTTGCAAAATAGTAGTTATACAGAAAGGAACCACAATGATAAAGACAATTTGCCACAGTCTCTACCTGGGAATAGGAACATGCCATTGTTTTGAGTCAAGGAGCTAGTCAGCCTCCTTCCCTCAGCCTTACGCCTTCACTTGTTCATAAACTATTTATTTATCTGTGAAAAGTGGCCTTGGCCAGGAGAAGGTCAGCAGAGGAATATGTAATAGGCTGGCAGGCACCAGTGTCCAGGAGGAGCCCCAGCCTGAAGTCCCTGAACCAAACGTGAGGAGAGCTGAGCTTGGCTCGTTCACACCGTAGGTGAACACCTCAGACAGTGAGTTTTCATAATCGTGCTTTATGGGGAAAATTTCTGAAACCTCTTGATTCTCCCTCACCTCAGAATAGGACTTTTGCAATCTGAAAATGTTTTATGGGATGAGGAAATTGCTTCCTGTCTTGGGCTACTTTTCAAATTGGACCCAAACTACCATTATTGAGGAGTTTTCAGGTTGTCCTGGCTGGTAACTGCAGTGACTCCATCATGATGAAGCTTTTAGACCTTTTAAAAAAAGTTTTTGGCAGTAATTGCCTGAATTAACTGAAGGGAATTTCAGGCCTTGTATACTCGTATATTCAGTGAACTGTAGGACCCTTTCCTCAGCATTCTGCAGGTATTAATTAGTTAGGAAAAAACATTAGCACTTTAGTCACATCCTCAAATATCTGCTCATGCAAACCACTATCTGTTCACACAAATCAACACACTTATCTCCTTTTAGCATTTCAAGTCAACAGTTAACAAAAATCTTTAATTATTTTACACTCCTTCATGTCAAGCAAGTCTTCTCCCTTTTTCAGAGGAAAGTGTTTGAAACATCATGGGGTAAAATTAAATTATTTGACTGAGACCGCAGAGAGGCACTTTCAAAGCCCAAATCATAAAGCAGTAGACCTCACTTAAATCACCTCCACACAGGTTTAAGCTAAAGTGTTGTGCTTGTCATTGTAAAAAAAAGGCACAAACTATGTACAAAGTCAGACGCAGTCAACTCAGCTAATAAGTGTAATCTGTTAAACTGCTCTAATTCAGCCTGGTTTGATTATGTGCCCAGCAGTGGTGGCTCTAATGCTTTTTAGCTGGGGGGTGGTTCTCAGCAAAAAATGTCCACATAACGTGTGCATGGAGGAGAGGCTGGAGAACAGGATTGTACAAAAAAACCCACTGCAGATGAATAATTTTAAGATATTTTGAGCAAGAGAAGAATATTTGGTTATGTTTGGGTAAACAGAAGACATTTATCTGTAAATATCCTTGCAAATTCCTTCTCTGTAGCACTTTTTGGGGGTAGCTGGAGTTGCCACATGCCCATCTCTGCAAGGTTGGGGCAGCTCATGGAATCCCCTCTGAGAGCGGTGCTTGATGCATGAAGGCACCAGAACCCAATAATGCATTCACTGATCTTGTTTCCCAACAGAACTTCGTCATAAAACCGAGAGTTCAAATCTGCACAATTAATTTGTACAGATGGCCACACAAATAAAAGTGGAATGTGGAGGGGAGGATCCCCTTCTCTCCCAGGTAAGAGCTTGGACTCATGTACCTGAGTTCAACACCCACCTCACTAACTCCTGCTCTCAGAAATCCCAACAAGCTCTGTTTTTCTCATGAAGCGAGGAAGGATGGGGGAGACACCAAGAGGCAGGAGACTGCTTGTGTCTGCACCACTATTGCCAGGGCTGAAGTGACTCATTGCTGATACACACTCAGAAAAACAAAGTGTGTAAGGTCATGTTTTTCCAAATTTCAGAAATGTTCTGAGAGCTAATTTTAGGTGTAATTGGTAACTTTGAGCCATACAAATCACTAGATATAGAACCACTTGGAAACTTTTTTAAAATTGGCCCTTATGGATCCATGTGTCAAAGGCAGGAAACTGCAACTACTAGTTCTCGGGCTTGGTGGACATCTCTCTGAATGGGTGTTTGCCTGGCTATAAACTGAGAAAAACCTTAAAGCTCTTCAGGATTTAATTATATATAATTCTTATTCAAAATGCATAAATATTGAGAATATATGAAATTCCTCATTATTTTGGCTAATGCATGTCTGTGTTTGAAAGGTTCTCAGGAAGACATTGGAAATAACACATCTACTGTCATCACTCAAGCCTCCCACCTGCAAGGAGAGGAAGAAAAGAGCTGGCATGATAACACAAAAGAGAGTAGTCTGGGTATTTTTGTGATCAAAATGCAAACTTCCTCCTTCTGGAATATTGTGGATCAATTTTTCATGCTGAATTTAAATATCTGCAGAATCATAGGTTTAATCTAGATAATGTATTTTGTGAGTTTTCCTGATTTAATTTCCTGGCATTCTTTCTCTGTTGTGCACTGTAGGCTTTGTTGAACACAGCCTCTAGATGATAGATAAAAATAATTTTATAATGAAATGTGAATTAACACTAATTCAATTTTGTGGATTTTGGAGATAACAACTATTGATATATGGATTTCCTTGTTCCACAGAAATATGCAGTCAATAGCACTGAAATTGGGATTGATCAAATGAATTGTCTTATTCATGTATGTATCTCCTTTCACAACTCATATTTTCCAAAAGACTCATAAATTTTAAGGATAACAGCTGTCACAGTAACTTAGGGTCAATCTACATGTTGCCCAGAGAAGTTGTGGCTGGCCCGTCCCTGGAAGTGTCCAAGACCAGGTTGGATGGGGCTTGGAGGAACCTGGGATTAGTGGAAGGTGTCCCTGCCCATGGCAGGGAGTGAAATGAGATGATCTTTTCGGCCCATTCCAACCCAAAACATTTTGTGATTCTCCTAATTCAATAATTGTGGTTGTAGATATAATCAACAATTTAGCTCAGGACTTATCAGAGTTTCCAGTGAACACTGGGAATTGTCTGAGAAAGCACAAGGGGAACATGGAAAAGCAACTTTTGATAGCTGATTTTGTTAATAGGTTTATCAGTTTTGGTATCATTTGCATTGAAAGGAAACATAATTCTGAGGTTAGTGTGTGTATGAAAGCAAAATTTGCAAAATAAAATAAAAATAAATCAGGTCTAATTAGCCAGTTGTCACAATATATTGTATGGCACATTCATACTTAAAAAGGGTTCAAAGCCATTTAAAGAATACATTTATCTATAAAGAAAAATCAAGATAAAATCAAACTATATCAGCTGCAACAGTAGATTGTGAATAAAAGATCATATATGCTGTTTATGATATCTTCAACCAGGAGTACCAAAATGTGTTTCTATAACGGCAGAATTATACATTTCAAATTCAGGATCCTTTCCAAGGTCCTCTAAAGTAAAATTTAAAATAATTCCTCTAGAATATGACTTCTCCTTGAGTCACTGTGCTAAAAAGCAATAAAAAAAAAAAAAAAGAAAAAGAAAAATATATCAGCACTTAATGGTCTAGTTGAGAACAACAACAGGCAAAGCAAGAGAAGTATGTTATGATCAAGGGAACTGAAACAGAACAAGACTATGCCTCCAGCATCTCCAGGGATGGTGAATGAAGGAGGGAGAAGAGAAAACCCCACCTGGTTTATTTGATTTTTTTCCAATGGAACCCAAATAACTTTTACATTACAGTGCCACAACAAAAATCTTTAATTTTCAGAGCCCCATATGGTGAGAGACTCCAGCAAAGGAGAAGCTTTCCACCCCCATCATTAATCTACGTGCACCATGTTATTTACCTGAACCTTCACTCTCAGATAACTTTGGCAATTACTTACAAGTCATTAAAAATGTAAGCAAACCCCAAATTGATTGAATGGTGATGTTAAAGGCATCTGTGAAATGGCTGATTCTGTCCAACCAATGCATCATGTCATGTTCTGCTCCTGAAGCACAGGGATGTAGTGCTGGCCTGGCTCAGGGATTTGGGTCTGGGTGTCCCTTTTGGCTTGCCTTTTTTGACTGATGGGAGTCAGGGAATGGCTACTGGAAAAAGGATGGGTGATGAGCTGAACTCAGCTCCCCACACCGGCCGTGGCTTGTCACTCAGCCATGAGCTGCAGATTTTGCAACATCTGGCCCGGGAGTTGGGATGTCCACCAGAGCTGGCTTGGGGCAGAAAGTCTATGCAAGTGATATTCTCCACATAGTCCCTGATATCCTCCCCTTAGCCCTACTTCTTCCTTTTTCCCAAAGGATGGGGCCAGAGCTAATAGGAGGCAGTTCTGCTGCTGGCTTTCCAGCATGAGGTTGGAAAAGAGGAGGAACATGGGGCTTACATACACTTTTTCTGTTTAAAGATACACTTTTTCATGCCTCTCGTCACCCAAATAATTTCTGCTTTTTGGATGATTTCCCAAAGTTGTCACAACAGAGGAAAAGCTTGAAGAGGATTTAAATTAGGATATTTTTTATTGCCAGATCAATACAGGGTTGTCATTCAGCATGTAAGGGGCAAAGTGCAAGTATCAGGCACTTGAGAGGGGGAACTGGGCAGGCAGATAATAGTTGAGGGGATAGGTAACAGGATAAGATGGATTTAATCTTGTAACAAATGTCCCCATCTTTTTATTTACAATGGACTATAAACTAAAATGTAGGAAATCTGCCAAATTTACAGCTAATAAACAAGCCTTAGGTAATTTCATCTTAAACAACAAGGAGAAAGGTAAAACTGGTTATTCAAATGCTTGTCTTTTTTGGTTTTTTTTTTTTTTTTTCCTTTCCTTAATGTAATTTAATGGTAGCCCAGAAGAGATATTCATGTTCAATCCTGTAGAATTCACTTGAGGTCTTGCCCCAATCTGGTCACCTCAGTTGCTGAGAGGAGGCTGTTATTACCCCATCTCAGATGATCCTCAATGCTCCTGATGTGCACAGCCTGTGTTATGATGGAGAGATGTTTACACCGTATAATCACTGGTGGCCAGCCTTGCAGAAAGGGAAAAGGCAAGAATTTCATAGCTAAAATTACTTTCTCACTCTCTTTGAGATGGATTCCATCAAATCAATGTTGTGAGAGGTAAAAGAGTGTGGGTGGCCTTTCAGTGTCACTGAGCAAATTGTTGCTATTCTTTGTGGTAAAATGATAATGCCATTTCCAGAGCTCTCAGTCAAGGCAACATCATTCCTAGACACCGAATCCTAATTGTTAGATTGCTTTATTTTATTTTGAGGCAAGCTGATGACAGTGAATAGATGAGAGACAAAATATGGTAATTTCATTAGTTAAAAATGTGCATTGAAACTGCAAGATTTCTGTAAGTGGAGAAAGCAAATATACTAGGCACTTGTCAGACTACCATGATCTCTCATGGCTAGAGGAAAAGACTATCTACTTCATCCTACTCTCAGTGGATGAAAAGGAACAGGCTACAGACCTGGTGCTGGGCAGAGATTCCCAGTTGTAAATGCAACCCTCCTGCACAGCCTGCGATGTTGGCCAGGAGAAGATCCCATCCCCATAACAGAGCAGTAAATTGATCTCAGTTGAGCTGGGGAGCTCGATGCAGAATGAGTCTGGACCAGGGCAGATTGATTCGTCCTGCTGCCAGAGCCTCCATGGGCAGTGCACATAGAGGCCCAAGGATGCTCACTCATTTTGGGTCCTACTTGAGCATGCTGCTGGAGACACTCTTGAGATCAATTTTTAGATTAGCTGAATACTTACTCACTGAAGCTGATTATGAGTAGAGGCTGATTATAGTAATTTTGACATGTCTGAACAAGTTTTAGATGTCTCTGATGAGTGAATACCCCTTCGTCCCCAAAATGGAGGCACTAGAAATCAGCGAGCACTTAGTGGTGTTGAAGATCTCTTTTGATGTCATTTTTTTGACAAAGGCTTCAATGCACTTTTATGTCACACAGCTGTTGAAAGGATTAAACACAAATAAGGCCCAGACCAAAGCAACACACCACATGAGGCTGCAGAGAAGCCCCTGATGTAACCCTATAGCATATTTTCTTCTTAAGTGAGTCAAAATCATATATGGCCACTGAGATTTTAGGGGAATACTCATGATTTTGAAGGTTTTGAGCTTCCTAAATAGCTGTATTCTGTATCTCCCAGAAAAATTTCCTTCCTAAGTATTGACATTTTGTTATAGAAAGAGAAATATTTGACAAAATAAAAACCCAAATGACAAACACAAACAAACCCCCTCCAAAAAACCCACTTTTTAAAGCCTTGATTTAGATCCATCACAATCTTGAATCTATCAAAATAGTAATATGCCATTAGAAGACTAATTGACATTGTTTTCTTATAGATTTTTATGTCCACTAGACTTAGATCAGGTCAATAAATCATAGTATCCTTTACACTGTGCAAAAATATTCTGTCAGGAAATAAATAGTATATTCTTACTCCCAAAACATCCATACAAGTTACTCTACATCAAAAAGCAGTTTTCAGTTAAAATCACTCTTACCTTGTCATAGGCACAGAAGCTTCTCCAAAAGCTTTCCTGTCTGTGATTGGTTATGGCAAGTTGGGGAAAAATATAAACAGTTGCTCAGCTGAGAATAAGGTGTGAAACCACTACTTAAATCAAAGGTTTACTAAATAAATTTAGGAAATCACATAGAAGTTCAAGATTTAGAATCCTTTTAAATTTTTTAACTGGTTCTATTTTTTTTGTGCTGGATTACTGGAGCAAGTTATGGCACAGGATGACAGGTTGCAGAAAGGAAAAAGATAACCTGTTTATTCATCTGGGTCTCCCTAAGTCCAAGTATTGACTGCTGGTTTGCCTTGCTCCCTGAAAAGATCTCTGGAGAATGAAAATATAAGGATGGACTACAAAATTTGTAAATATCTAGGACTGACCAGATCCCTGAGTAATGAGAAGATGACATGATGACTCCTAACCACAAGAAATCAATGTTCTATGTTTGCCATCTCCCCTGCTCCAAAAGGAAGGAAAAGTTATGTAGATGACAATACTCAACTCTAACAGGTTTTGGAGACATGTAATATATGAACAATGGAAATAAGGTTTTCATGCACAGTTTGGAATTTGTTTCATGCACAGTTTTCTGTAGTTTCTTTTACTTTGTTTTGTCTGTATAACTTTTGGCAATGATTCTTAATAATATCTATTATTTACTTCAATGCACTTATATTTAGACCAGATATAATATTAGACATATCATATACGGTGATTGAATTCACTCTTTTAATATTTTTTGTATAAGAAGTGAATATTAATTTCAAGAATACATAACTAACCATTTTTTTCCTTTTTGTTGCTGTGTTCCTTTTAGGTCATTTCATTACACCTACAGAATTAATGAAAACAAGCTCTTTATTTTTGTTTTTTCTGTGAAATCTGCTCATACAGAATTGTGAACCACATTTTGCAGAAATGATCACAACATTTCAAATACCTGGGTTTGCTTCTTTCACCTAAATTAAATTTTTAAACTTTTTAAAAATTATTTATTTTTTTTACTATTCTTATACTATGTTCTGCTCTGGAGATTATTATAGTTTATCTTGCTTATCAAAAGCTCCCTGACATTTATTGAGCTAGAAATATTGTTTGCAATTCACTGTCAATCAAATTCTTGGCTCCTATGTCTAGCTATCCATTCTGCTTTATGTTCTGATTGATATTGGGAAAAAATCATTACTGGTTATAACTTAACACAGAAGTAGCTGGTGGGTCTGGTGGTGTGTTGAAGAGACAGCACATGTAGCAACCGCTTTCAGAGATTGGAAAAGTCACCCAAAAGCAAATTGGCTGTATTACTTAAACTTGGCTGCTTTCAATTAAAATAACTTAATGGAAACTTAATGATGGGAGAGAGTCAACGCACAAAAAAAAAAAAAAATCTACAAATAATTGGCCCAGTTCACTTACAGCTGATTTTATGGTGTCAGTGAGGCGTCCTTTGGCTTCAGCATGAAGAGCATCAAACTTTCTGTTTGTTAACATTTCAGATATGACAATGACAGAATACATAAGGAATAGTTCAGAAGTGTTGTAAAGAGACAACAGTGACAAGGTGGGGGAAAGGCATAGTTCTACTTCCCAAAGTTAGTGAAATTGGGTGGAACGAGTAGCCTATACCGTTAATATCCTGTGGGTCTAATAGGGTACATCATATGAATGCTCCATCCTTGACAACATGGGCAGTTCCTCAGAGATGATAGATTTTATCTATATGAAAATGTTTCAATGCTCTAAGCTGGCCAAGGAATGCACTGAGCAAAGTAACTTCAGAGAGTGAAGGTGCTCCAAACTTGCTGGAGAGAGAATTCCCACACCTGCAGGGAGACAGGAATCACAATCCCAGCTCCCCATTCCTTGTTTGGTAACTCTGAACTCTCTCCTGTTACTAAAGGATTATCCCATGGAGACTCACTAAGGGCTTGAGCTGAGTATTTCATCTGTCCCATGCCTTGTTATTGTTCACAGGGAACGATATAAGTGATGCCTCAATATACTTCCATAAGAGGCAGAATTGAAAAGGATCGGTGCCACTTCCTGGCAAGAATACACCCATCTTCCCGAGACCATCATTCTGCATAAACCTTATGCCCAGCACTGCAGAGTCACTTTTCACATGGGCAGATAGTGACTGGCCAAGGCAGAATGGTATTAAACTAAAAGAGTACAAATTAGATTAGATGTTAGGACAAAATTCTTGACTCTGTGGGTGGTGAGGCCCTGGCCCAGGTTGCCCAGAGAAGCGGTGGCTGCCCCATCCCTGGAAGCATCCAAGGCCTGGTTGGACAGGACAGGTTGGGATAGTGGAAGGTGTCAGTGACGGGTTTGTAATGAGGTAGTGTTTAAGGTCCCTTCCAACCCAAACCATTCTGTGATCCCGTGATTGTGTATATAAAACACAATTAGTGTTCCTTACAGGTGCTGGAAGTGTGGCAGACTGAAACTCCCCTAATACCTCCTTTAATGCTCATGGACAGAGGGAATAGGAGCAACCCTGACTCATGCTGGGAGGATGAGGGGGAGTGGTGAAGTTAGAAAGCAGATATTAAGCTAGCTAAACATGCTAGATCACAACATATTTCTCTCTTCTATACCCACTAATCAAGAAAACAGTAGTGCTTTTTGTGATAAAGGCATATATTCAGCTGGAGATGGTCAATTTAAAACAAATTGTCAGTCTGTGAAGGGCCCCTTACCTATGAAAAACTAAGACCTTAATTTTTTTTCCAAATCAGACAGCTTTTTTTATGCAGCTCGATTTCATTACCACTGAGGTGATTTTCAGGGTCACTCTGAGAAAAAAAAAACTAGCAATTATATTAAATAGGAGAAGAAAATAAGAAAACCCTGACTGTTCTGTTTACTTGAATCCTGCCATTCTGTCATTCCAACATGAAAACTGTCCTTGAAGTCTAGTACAACCTATAAAGGCAAACAGTGGAGGGAGTTTATATAAATCAAATTGGTGTCATATGATCCCCAGGCCCTGATGTGTTTCTATAAAGTTAGAGGCAAACTCTATTTTAAGCAGCAAAGGACTGTGTGGCATCTCTTCCTTTTGTTTTGCCATTTTCCAGGGGCATGTCTCTAAATAAGAAAAATATCTTTATCAATAAAGGCAAAATAGAGCCCAGGCTAAACCCTAATAAATGACCTGCTCTTATGTCATGAGTGCAAAAAAGCCTGAGTTGTTCAGTTGTCTCACCTGCCTCTTGCACTGAGAGGAAAACAATTCATGCATAGTCTTACAAAATACAAATCCTAAAAAACTCGGAGGCAAAACTCAGAGTGTTATCATTGCAAATCGGCTTTGATCACTTCTTGTATTATTCCTGCTTTTATGCCAAAAAACCTTAATTAACAAACAAAAATGGGTACATTTCTCTCGTGTTTTTTTTTTTTTCCCTTTTTAATCCAGAGGGAAAGAACTCGGTGAGACTGGGGCAGCAGAAGGTTCTTTTGAAAAGGAGAGACATCTATTTTAAGAGGAATATTTCTTCCAATATTTCAGAGACCCAAGTTTCATGTGGAAGAATTAACAGTAATAAGAATAAAATAAAAAAGTTATTTTTATGTCAGCTCTGGTTTTCTATCCTTCTGTCTTGTGGTCCCTTTCATTCTTTGCACTTCCCTTTTGATGTTTTTTTTTTTTTTTTGGGGGGGGGGGAGGTTTGCACACAGAAAAATAGTACTTTTTTAAGTTTACAATTGGGGGAAAAAAAAAAAAAAAGAGAAAAAGCACTAAGAAGCCTAAGTCACTATTACTTCTGAATCAAGTTATATCCTTAGATATGGATTGAGAAGAAAGTCTTCCTGTGGGGAAAAAAAAATGAAAAAGTGCCTTTTTCTGTCAAAATTTTTCAAATAAAAGATCCAGTTTCCTGGCAAAGAGAAGTAGAACCACTATACTTGAATTTTTTAGGAAAAACAAACATTCTGAACACAGCAGCCTATTATCTTCTTGGCACTCTTTTCATTATCGATAAAATTATGTGACCTTGGCTATAAACCCCCTATAAAGAGGACTGCATATAAAAGTCCCCTTCCCTTAAACCGAGTTTGTGTGTTTTTCTTGTAGCTCATGCATTTGTACTTTCTGTTTCAGCATCACTCCAAGAACTCCTTGAGGTGACTCCCTTTTATGTTGAGTGCACTGGTTAAAATTCACATTTGTTCCAGAAGTACTTAGAATTACAATACACGGATATATTCTTCTATTTATTTATTTATTTGTTTATTTATTTATTACCTGTAGGAAGCACCAGATTCTCAGCTTGTGTGTAAATAGTCTTTGCTGGTAACCTTTCAGTTACAAGGAATTCAGAATTCAGACCTATCAATCTTTTACTGCAGAGCTGCCAAATCTTGTAACAAAGGGGTGTTTTTGTTTGAAGGGCAAACCAAATTGACTTGTGTTTCCAATAAATGTAATGTCCAGCTTCTTATCAGTATTAATAAGAAAATGTAAATTGCATTCCTGTCAAAAAAAAAATGGGGGGAAATAAAAAAAGAGTTGAAATGAGCTGTACAAGCAGTAAATGGCTTGCAATATGCTATTATATTCAGATTCTCATTTTCAGCTACACAATAGTTTACTTGAGGTGAGCAAAAAGAACAATCAATGCAAAAAAGGACAAAAATATTCCAAGCCTGACTTTTAAGTATGAGTAAACAGAAGAGCATAATGGATAATTGTACCAGAAATAATATCACAGACCAATATACAAATCATAAGCAGGTTAAACGTTAATCTCTTTATTAAGATTTTTTATTTTAAATAAAAACAAAATTCCTATTAAATATGCAGGAGTTTAGAAATTCTGAACTGCACTTGGACAATGATCAACACTTAATGAATCAATTTTCTATCTGCTTTGTGAAAACAACTTCTGCTTTATTGCTTTTTAGAAACAAAATTAAAGTTATGCCTTATAAAAACTATTATAAGAGAGAACTTGTGGCTTGCAAAGCATTACCCTCTCTGACTAAATTATATGATTTCTGCTTCTTGTTTGATTACCTAATATTAGTCAGAAAGTGATGGGTTTACTAATTTTTTGCTTGTTTACATTCAGCGTCTGGTAGATTAAAATTCAGCTTTTTCTCCCACATGTTTGAAATTACACGAAATCTCAGTGCATCAATATCAGGCATGAGGGTAACATACAGTCCAAATGTAGCTCTCATAAATGTGTGGCAGGAACCTGGGGATGCGTAGCCCAAGGACAGGTTAGAGGTTAGCTTTAAAAACTTTTAGAATAGACGATGTTAAATAAAATGTTCATGCTATTAGTTGTTTACCTCCTTCTTATGGTAACCTGCAATTTAATTTGCATTATGCATGACCATCCTGGTTTGCACAGTAAGTGTGGAATGAAACATCACTGAAATATCTCTCTGATACCAACATGACTTTGGCAAATATAAACTGGCCCAGGGCATCAGTGTTAGACCATGTTTTCTGTTACCTGTGAGGAATAATATCTGGGTATATTAAATGTCCACAAATCTGGAAATTAGAAAGCTCTGACTTGAATATGAGCACTTAAAATGGCATTTAAAGGCGTTGCTATCCTCTAGAAGATACTGAAGCTTTTCTGGGGGCAGATCATGTGGCATTCAGGGATTAATGGATGGCAAAATTCCATCCCAGATCCAAGCCAGAAACCAATGGAAGAACTCATACAAGACTCATATCACTTAGGAGCACAGGTGTCTCTGCAAATCCATCGATTACCGAGGAGACTGGAGGTCCATTTGCATGGGGAGCACTTTGTGGGAGTCTGATCTCAGAGTGGCAGAGGCAGAGAAGGGGGAAACCTGCATCTTCCTGTTTACTAGTGAGGTGCAGGTGAACAAAAACACGACTTCAAACCACAGAGGCCACCTGACAATTTAAAAGCTCTTTAAATCATGAATCAGACAAACTGACTATTTAAATTCTGCTCAACCTATGGTACAAACTATTCAAAATCCCCTTGTTTCACCTCTGATTTATATGTTCTCAATAGTTTGCCATCACACAGAGTTATTAGTTAACTAACAATGCCGACATTCCAAATGAGACTGGTCACACGATGGCAGCCTTTGGCATGAGTAGGAGAACAGAATAAAAGGAATTTTCGGCCAGACCACAAGGGAGTGTCCCATTTTGTTGACCTTCATACAGAAGCCATCCTATTTATTAAGAAATCTCTAGTCACCTTCTTCAAACTCTTCCATTCTGTGATACCTTTCCTGTATTTGTTCAGGATGTGAGTGTTCCCTGGGTTTGTGCAGTGACGCAACTGTGCATGACTTTGTTTCTTTTCACATTCTGTGCCTTGCCTATCACATCCCAGGATTTTGTTGGCTTTCCTGACTCTGAGTACTGACTTTCCATACCGCTTCTACCCCTATAATTTCTTTAGCTATTTTATTGCTGTGTTACTCAGCCCTGTGAAATCCTTTCCCTGCTACTTGCAGACGTCTTTTCTATTGCACAGGTCTGCCTGACCGTGCTTTCACATTTAAATAGACAGAGCTCATACTGTTTTCTATTATTTCCTTTATTTGGAGTTGACTTTTTTTAAGGATGTCTTATTCTTTCTAATTATCTCCTGTGTAGCGTTCTTTAACTAAGCCCCATGATTATTTTTTTAATTGACCTTTCTGAAGATGTTTTTGCTGAGAGTTTGCCTAACGTCCAAAACAAGTTTTGTTTTTTTTTTAAAAATTAAAAATGTTCTCAGCCTACTGTAAATATTTCACCCTTTTGCCTTCTCCCTGCCGTAATTTTCTATAGTTTTCCTTATGTCATATGTTAATTTGAGAACTACTGTATAAAGTGCAGGATTAATTATTAATCCAATAATGTTGCTACTACATTAGTACAGTTAGACACCCTATTACATGGTTGTCTTTAGAAAAGTCAGGAGTTGCTTCTTCTTCAGTAATCTATTAAATTTTATTTTTGCTTTTTTTGTAGAGCTGTGTTCACTGCTTCTCATTCTTTACTTCCTAGTTGATGTAATTAGTGTCTCTGTGTGTGTTTTGTCTCAGGAAGAGAGAGGGCTGATCCCTCCATCTGAAACATCTGATATACGTCTGAACTCATGAGGCCAAAACTTACCTTGATTGTGCATGAATAGATTAAGTGTTAGTAACAAATCTGCATTTCCCTTAATTGAATAAAATGCCATGTGTTGTCAAAAATGTTACTTTGAAAAGTGACTCTCCTAACTTGTTTGAAACATACTCTAGGTAAAACTGGGTTCACTGTTTGTCTCTTTGGTTTTTTCTGAAATACATTCATGAGGAATAAACTGGAAATTCACATTGATCCAAGTTCAAAACAAACTTAATTCTTATCTTAATTCCATCTGTAAGTGCAGTAAAAAACACTGTCAGACTTTTGTAAACATGTGAGCCCCAAACCTTATTCTACTCATCCACTGGCCAGCTTTTATTGGTGTCTGATTTACCGAAGTTAGAGACCTCTAAAATCCACCCTGAAGGAGTCCAGTAAAATTTCATCTCAGAAAATGGACCCACATGGAAAACCTGGGAAACTGAAACCAAATGAGTATTTGTGCAATTGAATAACTGAACTTGAATTGATTAATTTATACTTCACTCAATTTTTATTCCTTAAAAATATCAGAGTATAATTGAAACCTTGATGCTTTTGAAGTCAGTGAATTTAAGTGTATTGAGAGTTTTACTTTATGTCTTTGTCAAAGTAACCTAATGTTAACTAAAGTGATTGAAAGAGTATCAGGTAGTTATAAATAGTTTAGCTATATTGGCTTTTTTTAATTTTCTATGTCCTGTGCCTTAAAGCTGATTTTAATGAAGAAGATATTGTCACATTTCCTCATCTCTTGTATATTCATGACTAAAATGTTCAGATAATTCATTTCTCAGTAATCAAAAAGACCATGAAAATACCAATAGAACTATTCAAATCTCCTGTAAAATTTCAGAAGTATTCCCATAGTAAATGCCAGAATTAATGGCAGCACTTCACAAGAAGAGGTTAATCACAGTACATTGTTTTGCTGTTCACTGGCACGACAATATTCATTACAAATGCATTTGGTATCCATGTAGATGCAATATGCAATTTTCATAGATCCACTACTCAAGTGTTACAGCAAGGCATTTACAATTCCTGCTGTTGACTTTTGTTTGCAGAGGAACCAGGTACTTAATACAACAAATGCTAGAAACCAAAACTACAGCTGCAATGGATCTCTGCACCCACTGAAATAAGTTTTGAAGGCTAATTCCTGCAAAACCAGGGAGAGTGAAGTGTTAAGCATGACTCAGAAAGGGAAAAAACCTCTTGGTTCTGCCTGAAAATTGAACTTCCTAGCTTGGAGGACTGGAGATAACCTTTGAGAATTACAAGGACCGTTGTGGGGTCTTTTGTTTGTGAACTTGCCAATATACCAAGTTCTTGGATGCTGGAACTTTTCTGCATGTCTGGCATTAAAAGGGAATTTGTCTTGTTCTTTAAAGGTAAAATCCTCTCTATTATGGCCCACACAAAATATTTGCATTAATTTGCATCACTTGTCATGTGAGTAATAAGCCCTGTGCTCCTTTCAACGTTGCAAAAAAAAGTTCTCCTTAGCAAACCTAAAAGAATTAATCTCTCTCTGAACTCATCCAATGCACAAAAATCCTCACCCCATGATGATTAACTCTGCCCACAATACACTGCAGAGCCCAGCCCATTGGGACTATTTGCTGTGCTTGCTCTCACACCAGAAAGTCTCTACAGCCTGGGAATAAATTGAATTTTAATTTCGGTTTTGATGTCTGGTCCCCTACTTCTTGTTTTGGATGAATTTAGATTACACTGGTCAAAATATTTTCTGCATCCCATGGTCTCATGATACACATGCAGTCAATGTTTCCAGAAGGAAAGGGTAAATATATTGGTTGTCTTACAAGAAGCTCTGTGGCTTCATGTTAAATTTTCTAGTAGTATCTCTTTTCACAGGGTGTATAAACTTAGTCCAAGCTGATGAGTTCCAAGCTGATGAGTCAGGGTGTGTGAGATTACTGCATCTTACAGCTGCAGAGTGATTCTTTTACACACTTTTTCTCTTAAAAGTCATGGATATACTTTAGCTGATCATTATTTTCACCATTGGGGATCCTGTAAAGGAGACCCAATGTCTTAAAGGGAAAAAGCACTGATGCTTGTTAAGAGAAACCTAAATATTTCCAGTAGAGCTCTCGATAATTTCCATTCTGCCTGTGTGCTGTGCTAAAGGATATCTCACCTTTAGTGTCTTTCCTACCTCTGCCAAAATGCCCCTGTCAGCACAAATGGCAGCAGGCAACCTGCCCTTACTATCCTGGTGACCAGGGGGAAGTGATTGATTACCCAGAGAGAGCACAACATTCGGTACTGGCCACAAATGTCTGTGTCCCTGTGCACTGAGTGGCATGGGAGAGACAAGGTGCTCTTGTCAGGAGGGAGCTTCTTCACAAAAAAAAAAAAAAAAAAAAACAACACCCAAAACCAAAAAAGGCCAGAAGAAATAATGCTCCCTGGTACTGCTAAATTTTTTATGCAGTTGTCTTCCATAATAAGTCTCAGATGTCCTCAAATATTAATACTTGTAATGAAATGCCCAGATT
This sequence comes from Acropternis orthonyx, assembly GCA_035583155.1. Classification (NCBI taxonomy): domain Eukaryota; kingdom Metazoa; phylum Chordata; class Aves; order Passeriformes; family Rhinocryptidae; genus Acropternis; species Acropternis orthonyx. Next base: position 4,189,104 of record JAWWEU010000163.1, on the reverse strand, counting down.
AGCAGTTGCATAAATCCTTTCCCTCGGACAGAAGTTTCAGCCCATGGGCTCGCAGCCGATTGAAAAGATTGCTCCAGCCGCAGTCACCTTTACTTAAGCTGATGCCAGGTGCCATCAGCCAAGTTAGAAGTCAACACAGTCAGTGAAATATGCTCCTCTGGGGGGCAAAATCTGACTCATATCATTCTCAGTGTGCTTGGTGGATGTGAACAAGGCACTGCGGGACAGGAGAATGGGGGCAGATTGCGGTGGGGAGGATAAAACTGCTCCCTGAAACCTTTTAATACATTTTAACGAAGAGACTTGGGGCTGTATCTTGTTCTCGATTTTGTATTGACCTTTATGGGGTTTTAAAAGAGAGCAGATTTTCCCTGTTCTTAATTTATGCCAGTTACCAAAGATCCCTGGAGTCAAATCTGTGCTAATTTACGCAATGTGCAAATCCTCTAAAGGCAACGGTTGCAGTGTAAATTAGAGCATAAATCAGGTCAGAATTTGGCCCCTGATGAAGAACCAATGAAAAGATGTTGTCTTAAATGATTCAAAAGAAGCAGCTAAGCCTATTGATTTTTATTTAAACGAATCACGCTTGGAATAGATCTCAAAATGTTATTAAAAATTGAAAGAGAATGGTCTTTATTCTACAAGATGGAAATATTTAACACATCTACTGTCTTGTGACCTGAAGGGAGAAGCTGTAACTGAGAGCAAGAACCAATTCCTAAACAGCCCTGAAAATTAATATATTCCATGAATAACAGAATCAAAATTTGGTGCTAGGTATGTGGATAAGTTGGAAATAACTAAGCTTAGAGGGGATAAAGAGCACCTGTATTTTCTTTTTTTCATGCTAGGACCTTCATGATTTACTACAGTATTTGTTCCAAAGCTCTGGATATCTTCTCTATCTCCACATATTCATAATATATCATTTTGGATCAAATTCATGGCTAGTTTTCACAGGTGCAGTCACATTAATTTCACACCTCTGAATTTAGCTCTTTGCTGTGTATCTGGAGACCATTCATCAATATTCTCTGGAAACTAGCTTGCTCCCTTCTCAACAAATAACCACATCAGCCTCTGATATTTTCAGCCAGAACAAATTCCACTTGGTGGCTTTCATTTCTATGTGTATATTATTCTAAATATAGGAAATATTCTAGCAGATGGAAAGCAGGGTATATAGGAGCTTCTATGGAAAACTTTAAATAAATTGATTTTGTGAGAAGACCTCAGCTGGTTATTACAACAACAAATCAAGAAGTATCCAATGTGAAAACATTAATCAGATTTTGATAACATCTTCTGGAGTCTTTCAGAAGAGCTGACATAAAATAGCTATAATTACATATTGTGGTATTGTACCATGTGCTTCATATTTCATAACATTTATTCCTAAGGAATGTCTCAACAGTCTCCTATTAGTGGAAAACCATTATCCTTTGACAGTGGCCTATTTTTCCATTCTACTGACATTAACTCTTAATTAACTTTTTTTT
>JAWWEU010000163.1:4067069-4184579 GCA_035583155.1 Acropternis orthonyx | reverse complement strand
ACAAATATATATATATATATATATATATATATATATATATATATATATAAATATGCATTAATAGCTGCAATATCCTTTAGGATTTGAAAAACGTTTTGCTCAGATGATCCTTTCGAGCATGGCCTGGAGCACAGGCAAAACCCAGGACAAAAAAGTCCTGCCACATGCTGTTGTGAGCAGCAGACGGTGACATCTGCGGTGCCGCTGCTTCTCCAGGTTCCTCTTTTCCCGGGGATGCCGTGCTCTGCCTCCCGAGCGGATCACAGAGTTCACACCCATCTCGCCTTCACCCCACGGGGGTGATTCAGCACCTGTGAGTCCCAGCTTAAAAGGCCGTGGGGACTCTGAGCAGCCCGCAGAGGAAGGAGAAGTACCACAGTTAATGTTCCAGCTGGTAACAAAGCTCGGGAGGTTAAACCTGCTCATTTGAAAGGTCGGAATAGTGGCTCGGGCTCTGGGTACTGGTGATGCTTTTTATGCCTTTGTGCGAAATATTTGGGGAAGAGAGGGCACAGGAATATTGTATTTCACTTATTTTTACTAATGGGTTTTAGGATATGCTGATTGTGTAGTCTGAAAAGTTCTTGGTGGGGGTTTCTGTAAAGAATCAGACCTGAGGAAGTAGATGCAACTACCGTGCGTATCTGGTTCGATGTACTGACTGTGGGGCTAGATACAGGAAAGAAACAGAATTATTTTCAATAAATTTTACACATAACTTGACATCCAATCAAGTGCATCAACATTAGCAATGAATTAGTAGCTCAGTGCATGGTTCTGGGTAGCTGTAAATTACTGCTACACTAATGGCTCTTAAGCAAACCTCCAGAGCAGGTTCATGTTTTTTTCACCTATAAAGCAGAGAGTGTCATAAAGCCACAACAGGGGGAAATGCTCAAATTAATGTAAGCTATTTTAATTTTCAAATACACAAATCTTACTTAGAGCGGAAATAACAGAAACATGATATTTTCCAGATCTCTCTGCACAATTTAGAATATTTCTTTTTCATATTATAGAAGAGGAAATACTTTTCTCCATTTCTTTCTCTCTCAGCTGAAAATCTGTTGCTCCAGTTGTGCTTGGAGACTTCTGTGAATTTTGTTCTGTTTGATTCTGTTTTCCCTTTGCAATAAAACTATACCATATGTAAGTGATAACAGCTCTTTTACTTCCCCATACCCATAAACTTATTTCATCCTTGCTGAAGTCCCTGAGTAAATATATAATGAAAAAATTATATTAAGCAATTTTTTATTTATTGCCTTTCAGCAGCTCTGAGGCACATATGTTTTGGAGTCAAACATATATCTGACAGACTCCCAGTGATCATCAGGATCAGATCTGCTAAGTAAGAAAATGCAATTTTTAAGCCTTTTCTCTTAGCTTTATCATCATTAATGGTACATACTTCACTGAAACTTTCTTTGGAGGCATTATGTCAAATGCTGACTTCATTGCACATATGTCACACACTGATATAATTATTATTACTCAAGTCTTACTGGAAAGAAGTTGGGGCCAAAGTACTTAATTTAGTTAATTAATTGTTAACTGTTTGACCAAGTATGTCTTCCATAGAGAAGATGGGAGTACAATGAAGTGAGTAAAATTTCACAGGGCTTTAGATCAGGCGTTAAGTACTGCAGTTATATCTTTTGGAAAAATGAATGTCAGCTAATACAGAACTTATTTCCTTTATTCAGAAGGCTCATTAATATTCTTGCTTATGCTGGAATATGAGAAAAAGTTCTTCACATAGACGTTCAGCCTTCCTTTTCCCTGAATTTCCAGTATGCATAATTAATTTTTAAAATCAGGTCTTTCAGGAAAACATCATGATATTGATAAAAATTCCCCTATCTCATGCACTGGGATAGTGAAATTTGAATGAGTGTCCCTTGTGCTGGTCCTGAAGAGAAATATCAGGTGACTGATAGCTCTATTCTGCAGGTAATTATAGAGAAAGGAATTCTACTTAGAAGAGGAGTCCCATTAAATGTTTGCATTTATTCAGGCAGTTTTAGTGATATGTAGTGAAGTGTGATTGGAAATGGGGCCTTAATACCTTTATGTGTTTATGTCTATTTCTCTCTTTTGTCTCTATAAGTAGCCATTAATCCATCTGTCTGTCAGGGTCAATATTAGTTTATTCACATCTTCTTTAGTTAAATTAGGAGGTGGAAGAGGACATGAGTCTTCATTATTATAACTTACAATGCTTAAAAATATAAAACTGGAGAAAGACAAAATCATAGAATCGTGGAATGGTTTGGGTTGGAAGGGACCTTAAAGACCATCTCATTCAAAATCCCACTGACATGGGCAGGGACACCTTCCACTATCCCAGGTTGCTCCAAACCCCATCCAGCATGGCCTTGAGCATTTCAGGGATTCAGGGGCAGCCACAGCTTCTCTGGGCAACCTGTGCCAGGGCCTCACTACCCTCAAAAGCAAGAATTTCTTTCTAATATTTAATCTAACCCTGCCTTCTGTCACTGTGAGGCCATTCCCTCTTGTCCTGTCCCTCCAGGTCTTTGTCCAAAGTCCCTCTCCACCGCTCTTGGGGCCCCTTTAGGTCTCCTGAGAGCCTTCTGTTCTCCAGGTGAACACCCTCAGCTCTCTCCTCCTGTCTTCATAGCAGAGGGGCTCTAGCCCTCAGAGCATCCCTGTGGCCTCCTCTGTACTTGTTCCAACAGATCCATATCCTTCCTATGCTGGGGGCCCCAGAGCTGGAGGCAGCACTGCAGGTGGGGTATCACAAGAGCAGAATGGAGGGGCAGAATCACTCCCCTCTACCTGCTGGCGTTCAGAACATTATAGAAAGACAAGAATATAACAAAATTCTCCTTTCCCCTCTTTCTATAAATACACATCCTACCTTTTACAGATTAAGAGAACAGTGAGGTGTTCCCACTTAGTCTTCCTTCCAAAAAATGCAACTGCTGAGACACTTCGCTTTGCTTATTTAGAACATGCAAAGAGCGGCATGGGGAGAACAGGGCTTTATGTAGGTAACTTACACAACATCTAAAATGCACTGAGAGACAGTTCTGCTTCTCAAGGCAGCAACTTTATGCTGCCTTGAGAACTATGTGTGCCCTTTAGCACACATCAGTATGCAAAAATATGGAGATAAGCCATAGAGTGAGTTCATCCCAGGAGTTTCTTTTGGTTTCTCCTGTGGCTGCTTCTCTCTGTGCTGCCCGGGAAACCTGAGGCATTGGTGGCATGGGGTGCTCCTCGACTGCCTGCCAGCATCCCCTCAGCATTTCTTGTCTCTTCTTTCCAGTCATTCTGCCAGAGATAAAGGTGCTTGAAAGCTAACTTTACCAAAATCTCTCATGGCTTTGCAGTTAAAGGATAGGAAGCTCACCTATATCATGCTGCTTCATTTAAGTCCTCTAATCTGAACTATGAAGAGGAAATCGAATTAAAAGCTGAGTCAGTCAGAATTATACATTAAGTTCACAAAAAATAAAACATGCCAAATCTCTATATTACACTAAAAAAATGCATTAAAAGAAGGTTAAGTTAGCAAAATCAAACATTTAGAAGCATGAAAATTCCATAAAAACCATTGCTACTTCACAGCACTTCAAACTAAGCCTCCTTCTGCATATAAAATATAATACTGTCTTTAACAGCAGCTTTTCATCTCTTTTCCCACAAAACTTCTCCCTGACTTCTTCACAGAATTAGTTTCCCTTTGCCTTATCTCATATGTCCTTAAATCTTCTGAGATTAGCTCAGTTGGTTAGAGCATAATGCTAATACTACATCATTTACCCCTACTTTTCTCTCTCTGTTTCTTCCACATCCCTAAAACCATTGAAGTCTCCTCTCCTGGTACTGGTCAGTGCTTGGAAGAAATAATTCTTGGCAAGTATATCAGAAGATGTGGAGTTGCTGTTGAAGGGCAGGGTTCAAGCCAAGGGGACGCAGGGGGACGTGGTGTCCCAAAAGGCGTTCAGTATTGAAGAAAAAACTTTTCCTCTTGCACAATGTTTAGGCTGACACCATGGAAAGTTTGCTTTATAGTTTATCCTGTATTTAAATGAAGAGTATCACCTGACCAGGCAGTCACTTAGGTAAAAAAAAATCTACTTAAAGCTAAACCAGTTACACTACAGCCTGAATCCACATGGGGACATCAGTGCATGTTGTTGGCCCAGGCAAGTCAGGAAGAAAACCAAAATACTCAAAGGAGTTATTTTCTCCTTAATGCTTTTCAAGTATCAAACCCCAGGGCTCACTCCTGACAACAGAAGGTAAGAGATTTTTAAACAGACGTGCAGTTTTAAAATTGACAGCGTCCCTTTATCAACTTCCACAGTTGGAGGGTTTTATGTAGGTGGGCAAATCTGATGCTAAATAGTTAAAACGTGTTTTAACTAAGAACTTGTGACTTCCAAAATAAAATCTTGTCTGTAAAAGAAAGTAACAGCAATTGGGAACAAAGCATGAAGGAATGAGCCAGTTCTAATTTATGCAGGTTCAAGCAGGCTCAACAATGTGCTTGATTTTATTTTTTTTTCAAATGTGAATAATTTAGTCAAGTTTCTGATAACTGTCTCTGTTGGAACAAAATGTTTCCACTGCTGCTGCACTGTGAGTTCAGTCTCTCATGGGTCGGAAACTTTGGGAAACATCTACTGAGAACCATGTGAGGACTCCAGCACTGGGTATCCGCCACACTCTGCATTGACCAGAGTGTCCTGTGCTGCACCAGCACATCTGTGTGCACCGTGTAAAACCACTGTGGGCTCTTTCTTGGCTTGCAAAAGCTGCTAGATCTGCAAATGCAAATGTATTCCTATCAATTAGAATAAATGGCCACGTGGTTGCATGGTTAACTAAGTCCTCACACTCCCAGGGAAGGAAGATTCTGCACTGTCAAACGCTGCAGAATTTGCATCTAAGGGAAGAGTTTGAGGTTTCTGTATTTTACCAACAATTAAAGAACTGAGCTGGCGCTTCCCTTGCACATTTGCCATTTAAATCTAAGATTTTGGGCCACCACAACATGTTTTAGTTCCCATCTTCTCAGTTGATTCACAGGGATGAAGAGAGTGACCTTGTGTTTGATGATGGAAAAATTTAGAACAAGAATTAGCCACATTGCCTCATGAAAATTGCTTGGCTAGCAAGGATAATTTTTTGGGCAGCCTCTGCCACTGTACAGGATAAGGCAATATTAGATGTATCTCTGTGTGTAACCAAACATAGAGGGGAGTGCAGCAAATGAGGCAGGCCAGCAAAACCGGGTGAGAAAGCCATAAGGCTTGGATTCAACAGTCTCCAATCATCTCCTCCAAAGGAGAGGGCAATTAAAACCTGGCCTGTATTTTCACATATCACCCTGCAGCTGATCAGCCAAGGAAGGCTGGTAACACAAACAGCCCTCTCTGCAGGGCTGCACTGCCAGACACACTGCTCCTTCTGAGTTCAAAACAAACCACAGTAAAAAATTTCAAAAATATTTTCATCAATCACCATAATCCAGAATTACAACAGTCAGTTCTACCTCCTGTGTCAGAAAAAGAGTTGTGATGAACTACTCTTCATCCTTTCTGTGTGTGCTTGGGCGATTACCACCGACCATGGGGGAAAGCCAAGAGAATAATCAGCCACTGAGTTCAGCCACCTTCCTAAAACAGAAGGATAATCATCCCCAGAAAGGGACTTGGAAGAAACTCAACAAATTGAACTTCTCTAAACCATGCTCTCCTCAGAGGCCACCGTGCTGCAGGAGTGTTGAACTCTTGTGTACAGACTGCCACGTGCTCCCCTGGTAGGGATGCTCTCGTACACAGCATTAAGCCCTTTAAAATGAACTGTTCTTCATATATTTAATAGAAGGACTATATATTTATGGTTGCTGGTTGTACAGACTTGTGCTGTGTCTTGGTAAAACCTGTGAACAATATTTGGCAGTTCTGTGGCAATATCTAATAAAAAACTTGAAGGAAATAAATTATGTAAATTAAAATATTACGGTTTTCATTGAGACTTTGCTTGTCATCTACAGCATACCGGTGTTTTCAATGCAGCTGAGATTATATGATTCTTAACCTTCCTCTCAGACCCAGTTTAATATCTGTATTTCTCCAGTTTCTTTCAGAGTAGGTTGGCTGCCAAATCCTCCCCCTTCCTTGGAAGCCTGCTAACAACAAAAGTCATTATTTCACTTTAAAGAACAGATATGTAGAATTCTGAACTTATTGGAAATTGTGGTAAAAGTTATGCTTCTTGTTAGTAACATTTTTGAATTACTGAATTATTCCTTCAGTGTAATGAAATCATATTAGCTCATTGAATCATCTGCCCATAACATTTTGGTGAGAAGTGATAGGAGTTATCTGTCTAAAGAAAGGGGAATGCTGCTGTTGGTTTAGCCTTGTTGCTATTGGAATAATTTAATAAAAATAGTGAGATATACAGCCCATTTTGGGGATTCTTGTGGGTAGATATCAAAATGATAATTCTCCACCAAAGAATGTAAATCTTGAAGCCCTACTCCTGCCTGCTGCTTCAGAGGGACAGGGCCTGTGCTGTAGCATTTCCATGGATGTATTCCACTCCAGCCCAGGACAAATCCACACAGAGCAGCTTGTCAGGATCAGACTTAAAGTTTTAAACACACAATTACATGCCAGTTAATAGAAAACTCAATTATAAGTCACATCAGATTAAAAAAAAAAAAAGTATGACAGAAAGAGAAAACAACTCATGAGACACCTATTATCCAAAGATGCTTCCAATTACGAATCGCAGCACAGCTTGAGAACTGGGCTATTCATGTACATCATCCCGAAAGCTGATTACAACATCATGATATGAGTGATACAGTGACTAATACAATATCAGTACCACCATCTCCCACTCTATTCTTTCAGTATCATGTAAGTGGAAAGTGTTTAATTAGAAAGCTTTCAGTATTCATTTTCTAACTTAATAGGCTTTTCGGGTTGATAACAACCTTATTATGGGTTGGGAATAGATGCTCAGCCAACCCAAAAATATCTTTTTTCTCCCCCTTTTGTCTTTCAAGAAAAACAGGCAGATGTCTTTCCTGTCCATTGAAATGCTGTTATTAGGTTTTACTCATTTTAATAGACTTGTGTCAGTTCAATCAGTGTAAGGGCAAGAAATGTTAAATTATATTCTAGTTTTGTGACTGTAATACCATGGATAAAACAGGATAATTCCATGCTGTAGATGCAATTTTGCTGGTGCTTTTTGGTAACTATGGTCAAATGTGTGAGCCAGGAAATCTATCTTAAGAATTCCATCTTGTCTACAGTGATGCTTGACCAAAGCCTTAACATTTCATCCAAATGAAGGGTTTTTTATTACTATTCAATATATGTACTAATTTCTTCCAGTTTCTGCAAAGTCACCGGTTCCCTACCAAGTACCTTTTGAGTAAGTTACAAGTGTTACAGTGAATTATTGGAGGATTTTATGCCAGAATTCCTCATTTTTGTTTGTTTGAAATGAGAGTTAAAACACATTACACCACGTAGAGATTGAAGCTTCTCATGCTTGTCAAACATAAAGCTTTCATTTTCATTCCAAGGAAACTTGTAGTGTAAGTGATTTGGTTTGTATCCTTTACATTCCAAAAGCTTTCCCTTGCCTTTCTTAATAGCTACTTGGAAGAAAGAAATTTGCCTAAAAGGGACTAGTTTTCTTCTTAAGTATTAATTAACATTTTCCTCAGAGTTTCCATTCAAGATATGAACTTACTTTCAGAAGTGGAAATCTGGGGCTTGCTTTGGGTTATCCTTGTAAGTAGACAGACAAAAAATATTATCCATTTGTTTTAAAGGAAAATTTACATAGTACATTTTCTGCTGTTTTAGGAGGGATTTAGTATTTTAGCAGGGTTTCTGCATAATACCTGAATCAGTTTTGTTAGATTTAGTTTTATATGGTTCTAGCAAGCTCTGGAATGTGTAATTTCAGCTGGAAGTCTGATCCCTGCCAAGTATCATCACTGCTATGCTGAACATTTATTATGTAAAATGCTTTAGGGTGACCACCCATCACCTCTGCTCCCACCAGGATCAGAGCTGACCAGTTGACACCCAGGAGTATATCTTAGGCCTCAAAATATGAGTTTCACCTCTTCATTATGTGAGGATGGTTATCCTCAAATTTTGCACTGAAATGGCGAAAATGAAAAAAAAAATAAAAATCAAACCAAACCCCAAAAAATAAGAAGAAACAATAAAAGCCTTTCATTTCGTCACAGCAACGTAGGGTCCTAAAAGTGTGGGGAACAGATGGGTGCAGGCACAACTTCAGCTATTGTAGTTGGAAGCAGTGGAGTTGGGGAACAAGTGAGGCAGATTGCTTCCTGACACCAGAAGCAGGGAAGAAGTGACATTTTAAGGATGGGATTTGTATTCAGTTAATGACTGAGATGTAGTACAGACATTGTTTTGTTGGTTATAACTCCATAGTTTCAAGCTTCACGTTTTTCTCCAAGTTTAGTCATGATTCTGACTTTTTTCTAATTGGAAAACTAAATCACGTTTAGCTTCACTAGGATCTCAGATTGTCATAATTTGTCTATGTGGTCTTTTGGAGACAATTTTCTTGTATTAAACCAGAGATTATTATACTTTTGTCCATATGGTCCTGGAGGAACATGGTTATTGGAGGAGGGCTGTTTTTTGTCTGCTCTCCTCCACTGCCTCCTCCTTTCTCATCCTCATCCTCTCCTCCCTCTCCAGTTTTGCTTGTGAGTAACACCCACACCTTTGCAACTCCTTTTTCAGAGCTGCTAATGCCTAAAATATAGAATTATCCTTACTATTACCTACCACTCTGTGTTTTCCAGGGAAACTTTGTGTTGTGGTTAAAATATTAAACTACAGCTTTATGTTTTGGTGGGGGATGTTCAGTCATAACTCTGTAGGGTGAAAAAATCCTTAACAAAATATGGGAACATTCCCAGTGCAGTGAAAATATGTTACAGTTCCTGGGTTTTTGTCAGCAGTTTAATTCCTAGCAGTGCTTTGCTTATAAGAAATAAAGGATAGTGATGAAATGTTCAATGCCTAATCTCCAGTAAAAATAGAATGAATAAGGATATATTTTGCTGAAACTATTTTCATGTCCAGTTTCCATCATCATTATAAGGAAGATAAAAACATAAATAATATCCAGCACTTTTATGTTGCTGCTACTTGATGTGAAGAAAACTAGCCTTTGAATGTTTGGAGAGCTGTTTGATCCTTTATTTTCAATGTAAACTGTCAGTAGGTCAAAGTCCTAATGCCTTTCCTAATAAACATATTTATATTTTCATATCCTCTGAAGCAGGCAGCAGTAGAGGTAATTAAGTGTGGCTGAAGGTGTTCTGTTTGTGATGCACAGTGAGGTGCTGCGAACATGCAAGGACTGAAAACATCTCAGTTCTTGTTTGCCTGTCAGGTAAGTTTTATTTGTGAACAAGACACAATGTAACTATATAGACATGAATTCCTGAGCTTCAAGTTCATTTTGTGCTGTTATGAAAAGGTATAGTACTGTTATTTGTCTGGTACTGAACAGTTTGTGACTCCTTAAGACAGTACTCCATTAATGAAGAGATCTCTTGAAAACTCCACATTGCTGATTCTTGTCTATTTATTGTAAGTCTTGTCTCAGTTGATATTCCTCTTAAATCTCCCATATGAGCTGTGGTTACTGATGAAAACTGGGCTTATCAAAAGGGAAAAGAATGAGAAAGAAAAAGGAAAAAAAAGTCCCAATTTTAAGTTTTGGTGGAGAAAAGCTTGAGAAAATTGATCCTTAAGGTTTAACATCAGACATCAGTTCTGAGAACTCACATTTTTAAGTCACCATTTTGAGGCTAATGTAAGGATCAGGCCTGGCTTAGCATTTTAACAGCTGCATCTTTCCTGACATCCATGGAATTATTCATAAGGCTGACGTCAGACTACGCCAAGGTAAGTACCATCAATGGGATTAGGCCATTATGAGCCAATCTTATGCCTACTGGAAGCATAATTTTGCTATTAGCTCGAAAGGTGTACAGACAGGCCTTTTGATTGCATTGAAAACATTCTGGTTTATATTTATAATTTGCTGTGTGTATGTTCTACTTTGTGTAAATCAGATCGTTTTGTAGTGTCTCCCTGTGACTATGACATGTGCCTTTATAAATGAAACATAATATGTTGTTTTGAATGTGTAGTGGCAGTTTGCATATTGCTCTATAAGTCTTAGATTTTTTCAAGTCAGCATTGGCTTTTCCTGTGAATTCTTTTGAATATATTTAACACATTATTTTGCGTAAGAATCCTACTTTTTTCCACATGCCTTTTAAAATTTTTTTCTTGTTTTCATCGGTATTGCTCCCCATTTCTCTCTGCTATTTCCCTGCTATTTGCATGCAGGCTCTCTCTGAAGGCAAACAACCCTGGCACTGAGCACCAGAAAGTTTCAGAGGAATACCAAGAGATGTAGATAAGACATAGGTAGCATTGCATAGAGAAAAAACTCTGATGCATTATTATTGTCTGCATGACCTCCCTCTGAAGCAATGCTCAGCCCCAACTCTGATATAATTATTCCTGAATGTGCCAAAGCAGTACTTTCTGAAATAGCCCCGGTGTCAAAGATGATGAATGACCAATTCTATAATGTCAGTCCCAGTGGCAATTCCAGCAATGCCACAGCCCACCAAGCTGTGGGTCGTCTGAAAAGCTGGATGGTTGTTGGAGTTCCTCAGCTCCAGTCCTGCTTCAGCCTGAAGTTGGAGCAAGTAATCCATGTAGAGTTGCCTACACCTGCAATCAGGGGTGTTTGTCAAATTCATCAGAAGGCAAAATAATTAATCAATGAAGTAGCTAATAGATAGATATATAGATAGATATAGATATAAATAGAGATATACAAAGTATAAGCACCAAAATATGAGCAGGCTTGTATACAATTGCCAAAATTCCATTTCTCTTAGTTAAATCTTTGCACGGAATTTTTAAAAGAGGTCACTGAGTATTTTAAATGAGCTTAATTTTTTGTGAATAAGTGTACATAAAGCTTAAAATCCTGTGTGTCTGAGGGCCGTACTCAGTGTCAGCTTCCTCTCCTGCTGCTGAAGAACTGCTTCTGCAGGATCCCACCACCGGACTTGCTGCATCCCAAGAGCAAAATTCCGCAATAATACCTCAGTGCTACAGTGGGAATTTCTGACAGAGCAAATTAGTGCAATGCAGCACTTTACCTGTCAAAATGCACCTACCTGCAGCGACTGTGCTGCTGCTCATCAAAGACAAGTCCCACAGGGTTTAAAATATATAGGGTTCGTCTCATGTTGATGACTCACCTTCATCTTTTAAGTGTATATGTTGTCACAAAATTTCTTTTTTCAATCTACTCTGAGCTACTGTTTACACTGTTTTGTGTTCCAGCAATACCCCATTTCTCCTTTACTTCACCTAAATAAACTTTGTACTTCCAAAAAAACACATAAGATATGTCAAATATATGGTACCTAGCAGGTTTGTTTTTTTTTTTTTAAAAATGGTACTTTCTCACTCTTGTCTTGCTATTTACTTTGAAAATTGTTCTCTTTTGGATGTGCTTTTTTTAAAAAAAAAATCAAGTCCAGTCATGAAAATCATTCATCTTTATATGCTGAATTCTTCTAGCTTCAGATGTCACATGAATTGCCACATAATGCATACAATCAATAACAAATTAGATGCTTAATACAGACACATCTTTGGAAAGTTGGTTTTCTTTCACTAGCTCTTCCAAAGCCAAATTAAGATATATACAGAAAGGCATTACCATGGCAGAACAATTGATCTAATAAAGCTTTATCTGGAGTTTAGTAACTTTTCTGCTCCCCCGATCTTAATTAAAAGTTATTTCTTTCCTTTTGCTTACATGTCCTGTTCGTAACTCTCAGTCTGAAAAACTGCAGTTCCCTCTGCTGTTCTCCTCTCTCTTAACAGATGCTTGAGGACCATTTTTAAACTTGTACATTCTTATTTAGAGGTTTTATTTAAAGAGTGAAAACCTTTCCAGGAATACTTTTTCCACAGCCTGTGGCAAATATCGCATTTGAAGCCTGCCAATCAGATATTAAGTTTTAATATAATATTTCAATCTGAAGCTATCATGGTTTCAAAGAACAATGTAATTTATTAGAGTAACAAACCAGGCTATAATGGACTCAAATCAATATAATACAATTAAAGCACATAAAATATGCAGAGCACAGTGGCATTTTGGCTCTTCTGACTACTTTATTCTTATGCTCATGTGCACTGCTGTCTCAAAGCATGGGCCCATGGGGACCATCTCATGGTCCCCTAATTTGAAAGGGATCCTGCAAGCAGAGCACAATATCTAATGTACATGCATCAGTGTCCATCTCACTTCTCCTGGTATTGAATGAGAAGTGGAGTCTCTACAAGATCTCAAGATGCTTAAGAGAGCTGCCCTTGGTCACATAAACAGAAGAAAACAATACTACGTTGTTCTTTAGAATAAGTGGATTAAAAGTGGTTTGGTAGTTGAATGGGAGGAGAAACACAAAAAAAAAAAAAAAGAAAAAAAAGAAAAAAAGGACAAAACCCTTTGCAAATGGTACAAAAGCAGTTTTAAAGGCTTAAAAAAACTATTAATTATTTAAAGTCATGCACAGCAATTCCCACTATAAAAATCACGCATAAAGCAAATGGTTCATGCACGATATTTAAATATAGAATAACCTATCTGAGTACAAAAGGCATTTGAAGCACCTAATGCTTTTAGGCTCTGGTCTGGAAAGGTTCATAAGACCCAAATTTGCTCATAACACACCAATACTGAGGATCAGTCCTTTAATGAGTTTTCCCTCAATCTTTTTCCTTTAATTCCTTTCTGATCATAAGATTTCTTTCATTATGCATATTATTACTGGAGTCTGATAACTACACTGTGGGATTTTCCAGTATGAATAGCTTTAATTCTGTCAGTTTAGCTTTATACATATGAGATGCTAAAGCCAAAGATACGGTACTCTGTTATAAACCTACTTAAAATATCTGACAGATTTCAACTCTTGGAAATCCTTTAAAGTTTTTGAATATAGAAGAAGCTTCCACCAACTTAATTTTGCTACACATGTTTGTAATTGGTGCTAAGTACTTCACAAATATATTTCTTTTTATTTTTATAGAAAGCACATTAGATACAAAGCACACAAAGAACATTTTAAAAGGAGAAGCTTGTGCTTGAGACTGGCATGTAAATTGTTCATGGCAGCTTCTAGTGGTGATCCAAAGGTCAGAGAGCAATATATAATGACAACCATACAATGGAAGTATTAAGGCCATTAAATATGAAGGACCAGAAAGTACACGGTACCCAAATAACTTTTGAAGATCTGAAAAGCAAGAGCTATTTCTTGAGATGACTGTCTCAATCCAAGTATCATGTTCTCACAAGTTTCTAAAGGGAAACATAAGCATCTCTTGACCTGAGCCTTCTCTTCAGCTGACTTAAAGGCTCATTCCTTTGGAACAGCAGGGCTGAGTCACTGTACCTGGACTTGCAGTCATGAATAGAATTTCCCAATGTACCCAAGGCCACAATGGAGCAGGGAACAAGGGCCCCAGAACATTATATTTATTCTTTTTTACTAGATTTAAAATGCTTTTTGAAAGTTGTACTCTTTTCTAAAATAGATGGTTCTCAGAAATGTTAAGAATGCCTTCAGCTTGCTTGGATTCTGTTTGTGTACTTGGTTTGCTTGCAAGAATGCTTTCTTTAGTTTACTTGAGATAGCACTTTCTCATTTCACCTTTTTCATTAATTTGAGGAAGGATATGTGGTCTGGCTTTTGTTCAGGGCTGTCTGACAGGTTCAGACAGTGAAAAAATTAGGAAATATGCTGCTGATGAGAAATCTTTAAAACCAAATTAAAAATTGAAAAATCATGAACTGAAATGAATACCTATCATTTCTGTAGCTACCCAATATATTACAGTCTCGCTGTGAAAACCCAACCTGACGGTTCAGACACTCAAAACAGGCTTTTACTTGAAACCCTGACACTTTGTATCAGCACATGGTGGGGATTTGAAGCTTATGCCAGCACACCTTATTTTAATATTTGCTGCTGTATTAGTTTTGCTGGAAGGCATCTGACACCCCCACAGTGGGGAAAATCCCAACAGTTGGTTAGCCAATTGTTCATGATCCCATTAACATTTCTGGAATTACTTTATTTCATGTTGTACCTTGTGTTCTAAGGGAGAAAAAAAAATACCCCAAAAGCAATCAAACAAAGCCCACATAAAAATATTTTACTTCAATATATTTGCAACTTGTATGACATTCTGCGTATGCTAGAATGGTAACATCTGTTGGCTAAAATGTGAAAATCAGTGTTTTCCATAGCTGGGATCTGGTTGTCAGTTGCCTTTTAAAGCAGCAGAGGGTTTTCACACCCAATGGCCTTGCTGTCATTGGCCACCAGAAGTGGTCAGCTGCTGCTCGCTGTGTGCAGCTCACACTGCCTTGCAGATGAGCTTCTGAGAAGACTTGCTCAGCAAGTCGACTGAATGTGATTCCCATGGAAATGAGAACAAAACGCCATAGTGAGGGACAAAACAATATCATCTCTGCAGATGAATAAGTGTGTACCCTGAGTATTCAGTGAAAATGAATTAGACTGAACACATACACAAGAAAGCTAAAGCAAACTATGCCTGGTTTATAGATGTGAAAGTTGAGACAAAGTAAAAATTAAGGAATCTGCACCACGGCACAACGATAAATCTGGGAAATGAGAGTCAAGAAAATGTATCCTTGGCCTTTTCCTTTACTCACATTAAGTTATTTCTTTCCAGCACTTAAGTTGTGCTTGAGCCATACCTGATGCTGCCTGAGCCACCTCTCCCCTTTATTTTGCTAAGAAAGGTTGATTTTCAGAAACAAAGTCCTGGTGAACTGTGTTGGCTTTGCTTTAAGTGCTGCTGTAAGCACAGCTTACTTCAGGGTGACACGACAATAATTTTTCTTACTTCTCTTACTTAAAATAATAAAAAAATACTATTGATAAAACTTTACAAAATAATTATTTCCATTTTTCTTCTTCTAGTTTGCAGGGCATTTCCTTTCTGAGTATGGAATTTCAAATCTCACATCTCTTGCCACAGAGCAAACTAAATGCTGTCAGGGCAGCAGTATTGAGGTCAACATCATGGTTCCGTATTGTGCTGCACCCAGGTAGCACTCAGACTTCCTTAAACTGTTTCTCCCAGGTTTAACTTAAACTTTTGGGCAATATAGAAACCTGCCTGATCTGTCCCACTACACATTATTAGATTTGAAGATAGGACACACTCAAAAAGAGATTCCCTTTCTTTCTCTTTTTCCTACATTGAAATGGCTTGGTGAAATATGGGATCAGCTGGACTTGAGCCAAAAGCACTTTGAGGCCATATATTTATAAGGGTTTTGTTATGAAGAATGGCATTTGGCTAATGGACTCACACAACTGCTAGAAAAATATTGATATACATTCAAATCACAGGTCAAGGGAGTAAAACCGTGATGAATATTGCAGAGGTTAGTTCGTCATGTTTGGGTGTTTTCTTGCCATTTGTCTGTTTATTCTATTTGCTATTTTAATCTCTGTTTGGTAACAGAGCAGATAGGTATTATATTTTTCCGAGATCTCTTCAGTTCACTCTTTTGGTACAAAATAAACTTCTTACAGCTCTGTCATCCAATCCAGGCTTTTGTTAAACTGTTTTAAACCTTCTCGCTGAATTCACTTCTTCTGCCAAGGATGCTTCTGTGAAGTACATTTTTCACACTTCTTCCACTATGCCTCTTCTCAAAGATTAGGTCATTTGTGTCAACTTGTAAACAGTCTTTTGGCTTATGATTCTTTTCTGTTATTATTAGAGATTAAAGTAGGCTTGGTAGCACAGTACTGTAATGTTGAAAGATAATTAGAATGCCCCAGTTTCAGGAGCATAGAAATCCTTATGTTGAGCCAAAGCGATGCTCAAAGTAGGGTTTTGACAATAACCCATATCAGATGCTTCAGAGAAAAACCCTATACAGCACAATATAACAGCAAAATGGGAAGTTTCTCATTATACCTATCGGCTGGGACCTTGAATGCCTTCAAGCATAATGCATGAAATGTTTGAATTCTTATTTTACTTGCAGTTGTTCTTATATATATTTAAAAACATGTATTAATCTTTATCTTACCTGTGCATTACAGTATGCCAGCTTCTCCTGAGGGGCTCTTAGTGCTTTCCCTGAGTTAGAAACAACTGAAATACTAAGTAGGCACAAATCTCCTTTGATTATTCAGGAGATTCTTCCTTCTATGTGATTAGGAAAAATTACCTGCTTTTGGCTTGTACACAGAGAGAATATAGGACATCCTACTAAAGCATGTTTTGGAAAAGTGTCCTACAAGGTAGGTTTAGTGTTGTTAGAGGTGAAACTTTAGTGCTATATTCCAAATTCCCAATGTGTGTCATTCCTCTGCTTGCAAAATCACCTTGTTTATGTACATAAAAGTGCTGCTCATCATTAGTACGTAAGAAATATCACATAACTCATTGCACCTGCCAATAAAAATTGTTACCTGAAGGAACTAATTCAAAATCTCGCTGTTTATCTGCTTTATTAGGGCATGTTCTCTACCTGGGTACATAACTAAAGCCCCAACAGACTGATACAAATGTCTCCAAACATGGAATTTTTTCCTTCAACTGCATTTGTTCCATTTTCCTGATAGATTGCTTTCAGTTCTTTCTAATTTTTTGTGAGTGGTACTCCAGGAGAAAATCAGAAAGAGAACATTTAGAAAATATCTCAGCAAGCTGATTTCTGTGCTCATGGCTAGAATATCTGTTCAAGAGCCAGACAGTGATAAACTTCATGTTAAGTATATAAGTTCTATAAAGTAACACAAGAAGTAAAAAAATACATAATACCTGACAAAAACATTTTAATAAGTGAGATAGATAGTAAATAAAATGTAGGAAATAGTTAGCTAGACATTTGGAGGCCTTGTTTGCAACTATTTTTTCTCAAATCATACCATTCCAGCTGAACTGGACAGCAAGAAACAATATAATCCCAGAAGCAGTGTGAATAAATATGGCCAAATAGTCATGATGTGTAGTAAAAATATTCTGAGGCCAGTGAGAATACCGAGGGTGTGCACCTGCCTCAGGGACTCCTGGAGAGCAAGCAAGTCTCGGAAACAACAAACTTCCCTCCCCAGTGCCTCCAAAGAACAACTTGAAACACAACTGAAGCATAGACTTCTACAAATTCTACTAACATCCAGGAGGAGGGAAGATGGAAATCTGTGAGGAAGGGAAAATGCATCCACTAAAAAGTTATGGAAAGCAGATAGTTTTGTGAGTAGGCTGGTTTTGAATTCATCCAGTCTCACTGGACAAAAGACCAAGCAAAAATGGCTATTCATTATCAGGTTTGGTGGCCAGTCTGTCTGATCTATGCAGAACAAAATTATAAAACAAATTCATTTGATTCCTAAAGAGGTGTCCTATGCAGGACATCTGCTGGCTTCTGAAGGGCTGTGCTGAGAGTCCAGAAAACACACACAAAATGATGAAAAGAATCCTGTTCCTTCCTACTCTCCAGAGAGATTTGGTACAAACAGAATTGTGTGCACATAATGATGCAATCTGAAAAGGGTTAAAGATTCAAAAAAATGAATTTGCAAGAGTGAGGAAACCAATAATTTTAGGCACAAATGTCCCTTCTGTCACTTGGGAGGTCAGGGACTTTAGAAAATGAATCTTGATTGAGTTATACAGCTCTTGTCCCCAGCAGAGATTTGTGTCAAATACAATCAACAAATATTAAAAAGGAATTTGTATCAGCCAGCAAGGAGCTTAAACAAGAGCATAGGTTAGCAGAGAAAAGAGGTTCAGGGGAATGAGAACATTAGTGTATTGTATGTGGAGTGCACAGCTTCTCAGTAAATGGTTATCAAAATACAAAAAACTCTTTAGTTTTAGGAACATGGAGTCCTTTCAGGCTGTTATTCAATGTGTAGTATGTGAAAGAGAATCTTCAGGGGGAATTACAGCATAATGTTTGAGTTTGGTTTTGAAATGCCATTCATATGGAGATATTCTTGCCTTCAAACCTCCATGAATCTGTATCAACTCATCTAAATGTGACATCTTCTTGTTCCTTTTAAGGTTCTGGAAGCATGATAAAAAAAGGAATAAAGATGTACTGGTTTTTATTTTATTATTTCTATATATGGCTTTCACAGGAAAACAAACTATAAATAATAAAAAAAAATCCCTCAGCAGTGGTATAAATCTAGTTTTGCTGTGAGATTTAGGCTAAAAATTCATTGGTGGGCTTGAAAACATAGCTGAATGATTTCTAAATATGAAGGATCATGGTTACACAACTCCCAGCAAGTTTCTGATTCATAATCCTTTCTTTTTGATTCTGTTTCTTTTTTTCCAAAGCTTTAAGAACATAAGAAAATCTATTGGTAGTTTAATTTTGTAATTGTCAAGTCCCCTGACTAATTAGGCATGCAATATAAATGAGTACAACACAAAAGTAAATGTGTGGGAGGCTGATGAGATCACAGTTCTACCACAGTTAGTTTATTTAATTCTTGGAGAGTCTGAAGTTTGCGGAGCTGTCAAATAATTTTTTTATCAGGTCAAGGAGAAAAAATAAATAGTTGGAATTCATACAGAAGAAAGCACATAACTGAAGTCTATCACGGAAACTTTATGCTTCTCTTTTACACTATTTATAATATCCAAGTTTATATTAAAGCAGGATGACCGTATGGGAATTGTAGACTCATCTTTCAGGGGAGAAATGGATAGTGGCCATTGGATGTGAGAGCTTGCTTTAGCTTCCAGCCTGTCTCCAGTTGGGAAGAAAGCAAAATGACTGTTGTGGATGCTCAGCACTCCCACATCTGACCTGTCTAACATCTCTATGAACTAAACATTGGTGTCCTGGGATAAGGGCCGGGGTCCCTCAGCCTGAGCAAGATGGAAGTAGCCTGTTTCAGTGCTAAAGTGAAGCTCTGCTCTGTTGTTTCCTTTTGTGGTACCCGATATAAACCTCACCAGTAATCTCAACGAAATCAATAGACTAATTGCAGATGAAAGTGTTACCCAATGGGAATAATGATTGGCAGAATTTTGCCCTTAGAATTCAATTAAAGTTATTTACCAGATTGCTGTTTTCAGCATCTTTCTTATGAACTAATTTCAAGAAACAATAGCAATTATGTATCTGTCAAAAAGTGTGATTTTCAGAGCAGTAAATAGCAACAGTTCATGTGCACTCCTTTACACACCTATAGGAATTAACTCAGTGATTTACATGGGGGGGATGTCATGCCCTGCCATGACTGCTAGAGGTGTGTAATGCTCACCTCTGAGCTCCCTACGACTTAGCAAGATTTTGATAATCTGTGACCTACCTTGTAAAAGCTGCTTTTACTCGCCTCAGCTGAATAACACCTACCTATGCACCAAAGACTTCTACTAGCTAATTAAACTGGTTTCTTCAAAAGAATTTCTTGCCCATTTTGATCACATTTATTTGACACAACACACAAGTGTAAAACTCATTTAAGTAAACGGTGATCATGGCATCTGGGTGAAATCTTTTAAAATGAATATCTGTTTAAAGAAGTGATTAAATAATGAAATTGTTCAATGAAAATTCCATATACCAAATGGTGAGATATAATAGCTATGTGATCTGTTAAAAGGAAAAACCTTTTAAACTAATCGATCTTCCATGCAACAATTTATGTCAGTGCCTTTTAAGATGATCCCTTCTTAAATGGGAAGCTGACAAAGAAATATATCTGATACAACTGCTAGATGAATAGATTAGCCATGGGCTAAGGAAATACATTTAAGAGGTCTTTCATGTATTTTGAGAAGAGGTTAAAAATCCTGGCAGCTCTTAAAAAGCAGATTCCTAAGTGGTGTATTTTTTGTGCCATAATATTATGGCTGAACAGCACAGCACCATTACAGCAGAACATGGTTTCTCTCATTCTTGTCCTCAAGACTTAGTTTTCAAATGAGCTAGGCAAAAAATGTTGGGCTTTGTTTTCAATCATGAAAAAAAAAAAGAAATTAAAAGAAATTAAGCACATTTTAAAAGGGGACAGACTGTCTACAGCCTTTTTACAAAGCCTGGAAGCAGTACCTCATTCCCACTCATTCATCTGGCCCATCGTGGTCTTGTCCAAATTATCTACTCTCTGGCTGGCCTCCAGGAGTGACTGATGAAGGTTTTGTTTGCATGATTTTGTTTGGCATTCCATCATCTCTACATGTAAAGAAATATTAAAAAATATTGAAGCTTACCACTTTTTTTGTCCTTAAGAGGGGGAAAAAAAAAAAAAAGAGATGGCATCATCACCAATTTAACGAGAGCATTTTAGTCAATACACAGTGTAGAGTTTTGTCTCACAAATGCATTACAATGATGCACCCTGTGCCTCCTGCCATACCTATCCTGTATTAGTTATTATGCAGAGCAGTGTAAGATGGGAAAACATCTACAATTTTTCATCCTAATGGTTGCAGACAGTGACTGGTAAAAGGTGGGGAGCCTTGTATTACTTACTCTTCCATATTCAAGTACATATGCTGCATTATATGTATTATTCAACCAGGACACATTTGTCGTGAAGAAGAAGAAAAGCATTTTTGTAATTTGCTTCCTTCTCTGCTTCCAGAAATAAGCACTAAAGTATGGTCCCTTGTTGGGCAAAATGTTGGGCTCACAGAGACAGGGATATTTACCTAGAGATGAATCCTGTAGAGGATCTACACTTTTCTCCTGTAAAACATGAGTCGATTCATGGCTATAACTCAAAGTATATCTCTATACTTAATGAAAAACCACATGCTGCTCACCAGTACATCTCCATCCGAGTCTGGGCGCACCATCTTTTTAAAATCAAAGAACAGTTGAGATTTAATGTTCACCAGTAAATTTCCACTCTGCTCCCTTTAGGAGAGTGCCTCTGATTTGCAGACGTCTTTATATGCCTATAACTCTTTATTTTTAGTGTCACTATATTGCCTATGAGACCTCATCATAGGGGTGGGCAGCCATCTAAATAAGGTGAACATGCAGGATGTAAAGATGATTTTCTAATCTCAGAGTAAGACAGGAAACAGTGTAGAAATAAATAAAAAAGAATGGCTAATATGAGGAAACAATGAGGTGATATTGATTAACATGGTGTGTAGTACATCTCAGCATGGCCATAGCCAATGAAAAACAGTCACTTCACGAAAAGAGAGGTTTGAGGGACATTCTGGAGGAGGAGCAGTTATTTTTTCTTATGTTTATGGGAAGCTCCTGCAAAGAGGGAGTGATAGTATGGGAGAAAGCATCAAAGTGCCAACTTGAAAAATGAATCCTTTAAAAATGGAGTTCAGCGATATGATCCGGTTGGAGGTGGGGATGCAACATGGCTTTGGAGGAGGAAACAAGAAGTTTATGTGTGACACAACAGAGAAAGCAGGAGGAGTAATATGAGCAAGATAGGGGACTAAGAACAATATTCGACTTGAGGCAGGCATGTAATGAAAGGAGAAGAGGATTGAAGGTGAAATTCGTGATGAAAAAGGTCTGGCTTAATTTCTATCTGTTTTGATATTTATAAAACTTATGCATACTAGACACGCTGGGTGGAAAATATGTGGAAGATTTTATCAGAAGAGCTAGAAACTGATGAAATGATGTTGTCACTCGCAGTGCTCCTGGAGAAGAAAGCTTTGAAGTCAAATGAAGCGTGTATCCAGGTTAGGTCATCTGAGGCCAGAAAGTGTTATGAGTTAATAGAAAATTAGTGATGGAACATAATGTGTGGCTAATGTGGTTACTGCCAAAGGAAATTGCCAGCAGCCAAAATGAGAAGAACCTGTTTTTCCCCAGGCACCCCCTAAAGAATGGACATTGGCTTTGCCAGCTGCTGAGCGGGTTAGCACATAAAGTGGTACTTAGAAACCCAGTCTTTGCTGCTTATCCCCTGGTTTGTTGTAAGATCACTGAAAAGGTTAATGCTTTGCCCACTTTTGCTGGTCCCTCTGTCATGTGATAGAGGATGAGGCACCAACTCTGTGCAAGCTGTCAGAGGGGCTGAACAGGAGGGGCAGGGGCTCATTGCTGTCCTCAGCCCGGCTGTGATCCCCAGGAGTCTGGGTGTGACCTTGGCCCAGCATCACTGTCCTCATGCCTCATCCTCAGCCCTGGTCTTGGCCAAGAATAGCAATGCAGACGGTTTTATTTAAATCCATGAACAGGACATATGATGCAGCACTTTGAAGTGCTTAAAACACCTTGCCAAGGTTACGAGGACTTGAAGGCTGAGGGACAAGTGTGTGGATGTTCCACATGGTATGGATCATGCATGAGATTCAGAAACTCTGATGGACAGAGTTCTAAGTGTGAAGATGACACTGCTCAGGAGTAAATTAATAGAAAGATTAAAGATGGCTTCTCCAGTTACTATATATATTGCCAACATGCTAGAGAGAGGTGTTACAGAAATGGAGGTAGAAAATAGACTGCCCTCAAGGGAAGAGTAAAGTTAAAAATAAAGTAAAAATAATGGGTGGTAAAATTTCTCACTTTACATTATGCAACCCATTTTTAAAATAAATTAGTATGCATGGGTTACCTGTGGAAAAGATTTTTGTCTTTAATTTTATTTTTTAAATACTGCATTACATTAGGCAGATGAAATATGGAAACCAGGTAGTGTTTAGGTTGTATCTTTTACCTTCTACATTTTTACAAAACCCAAACTCTACTGTAGATGTGTGTCTTCACTAAATATAGTTTTTTCTGCCAACAGAATGTCTGATACCATGTTTAACATATTATTACAAGGCAGGCTCATTATGTGAGCTAATAGTTGTATTCATGCCAATGAAAATTGATGAAAAGCCACACTTGTTTGTATGGGAATGTTTCTATCTTGCCTCCACATGGAGATGTTATTTTTGTGTTGCGTTGGGCAAGGGAAGATCTCTATCCCTGACCCCACAACATACCACTGCTGGAACCAGTCCTCTGCTGTTCTGTTTGGAAGCTGTGATACAGAAGTATGGTTACAAAATATGGGAAGGGTATCATTCACAATATTTGGTCTCAAAATTTTAGTGTGGGTGTGGCAGGATAGCCCACCCTGATAAGACCTAAGATCCAATCAGAGAATGTGTGCTGTGCAAGCCAAAATGCAAGCTGTCATACAAGTTCGACTGCTGGTGCCAGGGTGCTGTTAAATGATGCTAAAACTAGGTTGGTTTACCGAACTTCGAAAACACATCTTGATTTTGAAGCAAGATTTGACAGATAAACTGGTCTGCTAGCCTGTAGATCTCTGACTACCAGTCAATCACTTTATACTATAAAAGCCCAGTTGCCTTCCATATAGTCAGGTTCTTCTGACATAACCCTTCTTGGGTTGTATGTGTGGAGACTCCTTCGTTGGGTGGAGATGGTCTCCAAGTATAATCCTCGAAGTTGAGAGGAAGAGATCTACCCATGAGTGTTGGTCTGGGTGAGTTACATCAATCCCTACTAAATAATTATTTGGTTTTGCTAGCTTTAATATAATTGCTTCAACAATTGCTTAAATATAGCGCACTATCCTATCTTATACTATACTACTAGTCATCTTAGCGTTTATATTGTGTAGTAAATAATTCTGATTAAGATCTTTGTCTGATAATTGTTAATAATAAATTATTCATTCTATGTAAATATTCTCAATTTACCAATCATTAAAATATGTGGGACAAAAGTGGTTCAATCACACCTCTGTAATTCCTTAAATTTATACCGTTGACATAATCTTAGGCTAGGATTCAATTCAGCTTCTCCTCAACTCCTCTCTGAGAAGGGCTTTAGAAAGCAAGGGTGTCCTTTCTGCACCTCGTGACTCAATGGCATGGCTTCTTTAATAAATCCTGTCTAAGCCTTCTGCCCCCACCCACGACAATGGGCCAACCTCCTGAGGAGCCTGTTGGTACATATGTGTGTGTGTGTGTGTGTGTGCAGGTGGGTGTGCTCAGGTGTGAGGAGGCACCAGGACACCCTGGGAAGGAGGACAGTACGTCCACCTGTGTCTGTCACCCTGGTGTGCTGTGGATCACATCTCGGAGACGCTTCAGCAGGAGCTCCCAGGCTCTGTCTCCCTTCACAGGAGTCAGACTCAAAAGCCTACATATGAATATTTAAACAAAAGACATTAACAAACCTGCCTGGCATAAGGATGTCTTTTTGAAGAAAATACGCTACCAAAATGACAGATAGCCACATTTTTCACCTCTTCCGTTCTAAGTGCTCTTAGCATTAATTTGTGAATTATGCTTCCTAATGAAAATAGTACTTTATGCAGTAAGGATGGTATTACATTTTCTTAATCTATTTTACAGAAGCCCTTTTGTTGTTCAGGCTGTTCTTATTTAAAAGCTAAGGCTTGTTTAGTATTTCACTGCCTGTCACCAGCTTGCTGACAAAACTAAAGGCTATGAATTTGTTAGACCCTACTTTATAATATATTCTGTTTATCATCATTTCTTTTTCATTATGGTGGTGTTATTTTCACTGCTGTACTGAAGATGCTGTCAAAATTTCCATTATAAATACTGTTTCTGAGGGGTTTGTGAGTCTAAATTCTTGTATTAAAATTCTTCTTTGCTGAAATTTGGCATGCAACTCTCGGTAAAGGACTATTTCCTTTACATTCAGTTTAAATTGGCTTAGTCATCTCTTTGAAAGAAATTTCCATGTATAAGGAGCCACACATTTAGTACAGTCTCATTTATTTAAATAACGGCAAGATAAACATATATTTATAGAAAATATTTCTGAATTTCAATAAGTATCAATCTACTACCACTAAAAGACCTGGAAGAAAAAGACCTGATAAAATACATCTACTCCATAAATACACTGTGACAATTTCATGACTTGTAGGTTACTACAGCAGATTTATACAGTAATGAGTAGAGATGCTGTGTTCAATGTTTGGCAGTGATGCAAAGCAAAAATGTGGAAGATAGTAATGGAGGAATAGATATATCATCACACCAGCACAAGGCAGGTGTTTGGTTTTGAAAGGATTCTATTGACACGAACAAGAACAATCTTTCAGTGACCTCTTATTTCATGAGACATTCAAGATGCTTAGTCAGAGTTTCTCTACATTTTAATTTATAGAACCTAATTTGTTCTGTCACTTCTCTGCTTACACTGAATTCTCAGGGATGATACACCTGTCTGATGCTTACCCCTGCTGTAATATCTTGTTACAGGTTTTTTTCGTGGTTTATTTCATCCACTCACCTCAAAATCTCATGGTAACTGCTTTTCCTCCTCTAAATTTCAATAACCTTACAATGACAGAAAAAATAAAAAGGATTTGAAAATTATAGAAGAAATATTTTTAATTAAAAAGGTGCAAAATATGAAAAAATAAGCGTGGGATGTGCATCAGACAGCACTCAAAGAATAACTGTTCTACAAAAATGAGAAAACACAGATGTTTCTCATGCTTTGATTTCTGGCAGTGTGCAGTTTTCTTAAAATAAAATAAAGTCATGGTAAGAGGATTGAAAAGGGGCATTTTTTTCCCTGGCTTGTTCTATGCCTCCCCTGCTCCCCACTGAGCCCCAAAATTCAGCACTGTGGGCACTTGCCTGCAGAGCAAAGCTCTGCTTTCTTTCACTCTTGGGTACTGGATACAGCTGGAGAGGATCCATCCGGAGCTGTATTGTGCTAAAACCTTCTGAGAAAAGACTGTGGAAAAGCTTCCCAAACATATGTTTACAGCCTTGGTTTCAAAGCAGGAAAGCAGCTGAAATTCCGTGGAATTCTGGTCTATGAGCGTGGTGCACGGTAACCTGCCTGGTGGAGCACTGCGGGTTTCCTCTGAGGACCACAATGCGAAAACAGTGCTCCCCATTGCCCTTCAGAGACCCCCAGAAAAACCTCATAAACCTCTTTCTGAAGGTTTGACAGCTTGACATTCTTGTTTTCTTTTTACCTTCTGTAATAATGATCACAAGTTCTGTAACTGTCTTTGGAGACTAAGAAGTTTCAATGGCTCGGAGCATATGCAATATCTTGCCTGATTAATACCAGTATATGTCTCTGTGTATGTGTGTGAGTCCAATTTCTTTAGAAAAATATGGTTCACTAAAGAAAAAAATCTCCAGTGATTAAAGCATGTAAGAGATAATGGGTTTGTTGACAGAGGCAGGGAGGAATATCATGGCAATATATGTGAGGGCTCAGACTACTGCCCATCTCTATGGTCCACCCTCCTTGTATTCCTGTAGCCCGCAGAGGTGCCCAGCAGCTGGAGGGGGGCAGCCCTAAGGAATCCAACAGCACCCAGTGGGTGGCAGATCCTGGTTTTGGCTCATGTGCTCACTGAAGCAGATCCAGAAAGCAGTGACAAGACACTGAGCTCCTTTCTAATATTCCCAGCAGAAATACCTGCACAAGCTCCCAGGTCCTTCATCAAGTGGTAATTCAGTGGGTATGAAGAAGAGTAACTAAGATAATACTTAAAGCAGAAAAAAACCCAAACAAAAAACAAACAAAACAGAAAAAGTGCAAAACTGCCCATTTATTGAGTATTTATTTAGTAAAAACCAGTTCTTTATAATGACCTAATGTTGTAAATGTGTATTTTGCTTCATGTATATACACAAATGACTGTGCTTCAGGTAAATTCATAGATGAGGCATAATCTTTCCCCAGAACCATTTTGTGGAATGACTGATAGTGTAATTCATTTTTCTCTATATGTCCTAAAGTTAAAAAAAAAACAAAAACAAAACCAGGTAGTTGTATGCACTGTCAGCAAGGTATGCTGCTGTGGTACCCTTTCTATGGACTAGATAATAACAGAGCATTACAGAGTCTTTCAAGTTCCCTCTCCTTCAAAACCATTTCTATATTTAACATATTGTACCAAAAGAAATGCAAATTCTTTCACTTTCAGAAACTACATTGTAGTATTGAGTTTTGGTGAAGAACCTGGGAGTATAAATAGAATTGTAGTGTTGCCTTTTGAATAGCAATTTATTTAATCTTTGAAATATATTGCACGCAGGAATTTAAGTAAACAAAAAAAAAAAAGAAAGAAGACAGCAAATGTGCAAATCTAAGAGTAAAATCGAGGTGGGTAAGTGTGGAGCAATAGCTATTTCTCAGCAGAATGTGGCAGGCTCGTGGGACTGACACCATGTCAATAGAGCATTTCTATGAGTCATTTTTTAATTTTAAAGAAAGGAATGAAAGAACTCTGATAAATACTGCAGGGGCACCTCTGGGAATGACATTCTGCTGGTAGGTGGACCTATATCTAAAGATGTTTCCATAACTTTACTCCTGCAATAATTAAAACCCTTCCAATTTCCAGTTCCATTTATTAATGAACATTTGCTCTTTTTGTTTTACTTTTGTGCCAATATTGAGATTAAGTTAAGCAGCTCTTCCTCCTTCCCAGTGCTAAGCTCTGTGCTGTATTTGGGGAGGAGATCATGCCTCCTGACAGCAGAGGTAAATTGTTCCCCTCGGTTACCCATGGGCATGCTTTGAACAGGACTACAATGAGCTCGTCCCTTCCTTCCAAACACAGGCTTAAATGTTGGCTTCCTGCCACTTGTCACTCAAAAAGCAAAGGCAGGAGTGGCTGAAATTGCACAAATGTCTCTATTGTTGTTCAGCTTGTTTTGCCTATCCCTCTGGTGACCAGAGCTGAGCACTAACTCCTGATACAGCTGACAAAAAACTGCAGTACACAGGAAAAAAATTGACCAAAGTTAACATTCAGGTACGTTTGTTCCAACCTTAGCAACCCTGCGGACTATTATAAAAAAGATTTTCACTGTTTCTACTATTAATCATAGTAGAATGGTACCCAAAGACTAATCCTTTTTTTATTACCTATCGTTTCTTGTAGGAGGCCAAGATTTCCATTTGGAAGTCCCTCCAAGGAAATATCTCAGTGATGTCCAGCAGTTCTGGAGGACCCAGTGGAAGGTGTGGGGAGTATTATTTTAGCTTACTACAGGACAGACATCAATAACTCTGTTCCTCCATCCAGGTTGCTGTTTCCTTCATGTGACATTTGCTGGAGGTTGCATTACTCATCCCAACAAAGACACAGGTGCAGTGGGTTCAGTGCCAGTGAGTTTAATAAGGAGCTATAAAGTCAAGGCAAAGCAACTAATCAATTTTGGATGAAAGGCACAAACCCCTCCAAGAAAAATAAACCCCAGAGTTCATTTACTCAGCCATCTTCACTATCAATTATATATACAGCTTGTTTAATATTAATTGCTGCTGTGAAAATACTAGACTTCTCTTTCTGTATAAATCATGGAATCATAGAATGGTCTGGATTGGAAGGGACCTTAAAGATCATCTTATTCCAACTCTCCTGTTGTGTACAGGGACGCCTTTCACTTGACCAGGTTGCTTAGAGCCCCATCCAATCTGGCCTTGACAAAACACAAGAATAAAACAACCTATGCTCCCCACATGCCAAAAAGGTGCAAACCAAAATTCTTCTCCTATGTACAGATACTACATATCTTTAGTGGACCAAAAATCAAGGATCCAGATATTTCAGCTGAAAGTTTGAAGTTCGAATCCAAAAGGAACATTTCCCGTGTTCCCCTGCCCTTGCCTGTCAGAGGGATGCTTTGATAGCACAAACCTGGATCCAAAGCTCGAGTTCACATCCAGATTTTTGATTTGAGACCATATATTAAAAGTGAAAATGAAGCAACCCAAAAATATATAGCCTCTGTTTCTGCCACATGAGTTACAGCAGCAGAGAATCCTTCCCTAATGACCCTGACCCAGAATAAGTGTGAGCCTGCTTAAAACACCACTTTCCCATTTAGGAAAATTTATGGCACTGTAAGTACTGAACATTTGGTCACAGGTTGGCCTAATGAGTCTGTAATCATCATCTTTTTGTTGAGGATTTTCATCCCTACAGGGTAGATCTGACATTCACCAAAGTGCTCACATTTGTTAGGAGGAGTAACCCCACAGCAAAGAGGTGCTGGTGGCAGGGATTTGGCAATGCCAGCAGAAAAGGCAGTGGATGGGAGAGACGAGGCAACTGGGGTTCATCACAGCACTGGGATCTTCTGGAAGCGGCAGGCAGGCTGATATGAAGTGTCCTTACATCCCTACCACCCATGTTGCTCACACTGTAATTTTGAAACTGGGCCTAATCTCTAATTTTGAAAAATGTTGAGCTTTATTGGAAAATATATACCATTTAAAGTGCACCTACATGTGCAATCAGGTAGGAAAAAGGATATTTAAATTCTGATGTTCAAATATGGTATGGGTGTCTCATTTCCTTTTTCATGGTCCTAACTCTGCTGAACTGCTGCAAATATGTATTCCAAATATTTGGAAAACAGCATAGAGTTGTTGAAAGCACATTTTGTAGAAAGGTGACCTCAAAACTAAACCATCGCCACAGGCACAACATTTTACTGGGAGCTCCTCAGAGGTAGGGATTGAGTTCTTCCCTTCCTTAGGACAGTTTTACACCAAAGCATCTCTGTACATCCCTCAAAAAGAAGGATGTTTATGAAATAGGAAACCTGTATCTCTACCCTCATGCACTGGCTGCCTTTTCCAGCTGTAGGCAGAAAGCAGAGGCAGGGAAGGGAGCACTCCTGTCCTGCAGCGTGTGGGCCCTGGAAAAGCTGCAACATGCTTGTCAAACAGGGAGAAAAGACATCACTCCCATCCCCTCTCCCACCGATTTTTAAAGACTAGCAACTGTCTTCAATCTGAACTGCAGTTCACTCTAGTCCTTGATGGTGGAAAATATTCCAACATTAAAATTTGGTAAGGAAAACCTTCTTTGAGGAGAAGAGTGCTGTAAGAGACAAAAGTCTTGTTTAAATCTAGGTTTAGTGTCTTTAAAACATTTTCTTATTAAATATCTTTTGCCCACACGCTCTTCCATTGCACAATAGTGGCACTCACTAAGATGTCATGATAGGATTTTTACATTACAAAATCAACAAAAATCTGCTTTTTATAAAATTTGTTCAGCACCATCTTCTCAGAGAGACCAAAGCAAACTTGTTAAATGTTTCATGTCACCAAATTTGATTCCTCTCCCCCTAAAAAAACCCTTCCTGTCAAAGAATTATCACCCAGCTGTCAACAGATGTCACATTTCATGTAGGAAAGGAAGAACACATTTTGGAAAAAAAAAAAAAAAAATCCAAATTCACATCAGCTTGAAGGAAGTAGAAAAAAAGAAGAAAAAACCTGTTTCAAATAACTTCGATAAAGTCGTACAGAGGGTGGCCGTGTTATGAGTTCAGCACACAGAGAGCACAATAGGGAGGGCATAGACCACGTGTGGGTCCTTCAGCTAAAGCAGTGCAGTTTGCATATTCTTCCCCTTGGACAGCCCTGGGATAATACCTAGCAGCACCCGAAGGCTGTACAATGAATAGAATCGCAGAATTATTTAGGTTGGAAAAAATCTCTGAGGTGATTGAGTCAACCATTAACCCAGCACTGCCAAGCCCACCACTAAACCATGTCCCCAGATGCCACACCTACATGTCGTTTAAATTTTAGACCATATTACTACAAAAAGTTTTTCGATGATCATCCAACACATAAGATATTTTGTGGGGTTCTTCTGAAGTCTGTGTCAGAGTAAAAATCAAGGTCTACAGGGTTAGAGACTAGAAATTTGGAGTGGCTTTAGGCCACTAGCTTTAAAAGAAATCAAGGCATCTAAGGAGTTGCTGAGGATCAGCTCCTGTGTGAAACTGAGTGCTGAGCAAGCCACGTGGAGAGAGAGAAGACACCTCAGAGGGTGTCAAACCCTTAATTGAGATATATAACACTCCTGTGAAGAAGATGTTATTATCCCCATTTTTACAGATGGGGAATTATTTTAGGTGTGACTTTTTTCATTTGTTCACAGCATTAATTTCAAGAAGAAGAAAAGCAGAATGGACTGCTGTAGCTGCCCTACTAGAAAGGAAAACAAATAAATACCTCTGAGAAAACAACCTGCAAGAAGAACACAGCACTTGCCATTTCTCCATTTCGGTTTCAGAGGTGACTTCCTCAATGGCAGCAATATATCCTGAAAGCCCCAGTGGTGAATATAAGGAAGGTAGTCAGCACGTTAGGAATTTACAGCTTCTTTCTATTTATGTCCTGTGATATCCTGCCCCAGTCTAGCCTGTACCCCTGATGGTTTGTCTTTTGGGGACATTTGTCATTTGGTGTTGAAGGATTTGGGAAAAAACCAAACAATTAAAAATTCAGAGCCTATGTGAAGAGTAATCCAGTAGATATACTGAGCTGATGGAAGTTGAAAATTAGAACAATCCAATTTCTGTAAAAAATATAGGGATTGGATTAGTTGTTAATAAACAACTAAGCTGATAGTTATGAGCTTTGGACACCACTCCATCTAATGTGAGTTTGACAGCACAGTGGTGTCCTGACCCGCCCTACCAGAGCCAGAATAGACTTCAATACTAAAATGTGAACTCAGGTATGAACCAAGATGAGATTTGGGTCAAAAACATTCCACCTAGATTTTCACAATGGTCCATCCCATCTCAAAGGATCCTCACCCACAACAGCTTCAAAGGGAGGCATCCACATAACTTAGAGGCTGTCTCATGGTTTGTGCAGAAAAGGAAATCTAGTGTTTTTCAACACCTTATCAGATTTTTTTTTATTGTACATATTTGCTTATTCTTTTATTTGCCATCAAAACACTTCCTGATACTACCAATCTTGTTAAAGAGAAGTTTTTGTCCACAATTCTGCTAGACTTTGCTTTTTAAGATCATACTAGACTATTCAACCGTTATTTCTGTTCATTATTCCATGTTTTGCTTTCCCAATATCAAAAGGAAAGATGCTCTGATTGTCAATATATGTTGGTGTTTTTCATGTTTGCATTTTTTCCACCTTCAATACAATTATCTCTGTCAACTTTCCTTTGGTTCAAAACTTTCACTGCAAGATTGACACACTTACCACATTTGTGGTCTCACAGTGAGTGGAGCAAAATATTTCTGAATAGCCAGGGATTTATCATATGATCAATTGCTCTGTGTCCTTTTCCTTGAAGTCTAATTGCATCCTACCAGCAAGATCCTCCTTCCTCATTGATTACCTCCCTCCCTTTATTTCTTACTGATTTGTTTCTCCCATTCTCAGCTTTAATTAACAGGGCTTACTCTTCTTTTCCCAGACATTCAGAAACTCCTCAACCACCAACGAGACAAGTACAGCACATCTCTGGTCACATGAAGATATCACAGCTCTGTTGGCATAATTTCTTGCAACTGAACTTTGTTAGCTTTCTCTTAGCCTTGAGGGTGTGGGGGTGTGTGTGTGCGCGCGCGTGTGTGTGTGTATTTTTAAAATGCTTTTAAAGAAAGCCCTTTATCTTTTCAAAGCAACAACAGGTCAATGAAATTCTTTTGCATTTTGAAGCTGCAATCTTATCTCTCATGGAGTGGCAATCATTTGCTCTCATGATTGACTCTTTTTCTTTAGTTTGCTGGGAAAAAAAAGTATACAAACATCTTTGCCTTTTTTCTTTTGTTTTGGCTCTTGGCAGTAGGATGGTGGCAAGTGACGTGCTCTGTCTGGGTGAATTTACAGACACAGGAGCACTCTGGAGTGTAAATATGCTGCAAGGAGAATGATATTACCAGCTCTCACAGATTATATAAATGTTACTGTAGAAATAGTGTGGAATAAAAATAAATCTAATTAAAGACTTATATCTGACAAGAGTTTTGATTGTACTCAGCTAAACCTGAAAGCAAGTACTTGTGTTCGACACAGACTTAAATCTTCCTGAGTGCATACCTAAACCTATTGACTTTGAACCAGTATTTCTTTTCAGATTGGTGCATGAGTCTGGAAGAATCAAGGCTGGGTAAGTTGACTTCAAGGTTGAATGACTTGACTCTCTTATTTAGGCACCTTGGGGATGTCAAAGAAAAGTTAAAGGGTTCTTTTAAAGCAAAAGATCCTTTCTTTTGGGTGTGTGGGAGAAGGTCACGGTGCTCTGTATCGCATAAAGCCACAAGAAGCAGAGGCAGAGACTCATGATGCCTAGAGAAGTTGTTTTTGCTGTATTTCTGGATAGAGCCCAGCTCTTACTTTGCTGGTTTACAAGCTGTTTTCTTAAAATGAATAACTACATTGAAGCTCGATGAAATTCACAGCTGTGCAGACAGCAAACATGAGAGATACTTACATTCTACTTAAGACCTACTTGAAATTACAGAAATAGAAATCAACCTTTTTACAGAGCTGGTAACAGCATTGCCTATCTTGATTGTCAGCTCATAAAAGACCCCTATGTCTTATGCCTTTTGCCCCAGGGATTATATCATATCCCAGGTTCAATAAAACTTGTGGAAATTTTTGCTAAATTATTCAACTTTCTTGTTCATCCTCTCATTCTCTGTTTACCCCTCAGCCATGTACCACCAGGGCAGCAGTCTGGAACAAAGGCTGAGTGCACTGGAAAATATCTCCCCACCCTGAAGACAGTCCGAAAGCAGATTTAGAAAGCCTATTCTAATTTTTCATACGAGCAACACTGTTGGCATGGATACTAATATTTGGATAATAATTAGGTACAATTCTTTCTGACTAAACTGGCACTGAAATTTGTATCTTCATTAGGAACCTTATCTGTGGAAAGATGCCAAGCCTGTGAGAGAAAGACCAATCAAGGTAAAAACAAAGGCTCAGGGAATGGCAAATCCATCTTAAAATGGGTCTGTAACAGTGAGAGAAGGAACAGGAAAGGCAGTTTAGCAGACTCAGAATTGAGTAGTCATGACAAAATGCTCGTGGAGTTTGCATTATGCACAGGATGCACAGGCAGACAGCTGGGTTAGACTGCATTTGTTTCCAAGCTCAGGCATAATTTCCCAATGTAACCACACCATGCAGATCATTGAGCAAAAACTGTAGAGCTTCATTTAGTCTCTAACTTTGCAAGCCCTTACTGGGCTAATTGAGCACACCAAAGGCAAACTCTTTGGACTGTTCCTACACAACAAATATGTTGGTATGTTCAGGTGCACTGTTCCTGGGTTTACTCATGTGATCATAATATGATTTTTTTTGTTCTTGTGTGAAAGACCTCCTGGGAGAACAGCTCCCCCAGTCAGTCACCACCCCATTAATTCCTCACAAGATCAAAACCATAGTTTCAAACACGTCCTTGATACTTAGGTAATGGCATCAAAATGGAAAACAAATAGAACATTCCTGGCCTTATTTCACCAAAATATTTTCCAGAGGCACTTTTGCTAGGTGGTCATGACATGTCACATTATCTACCTGCACTTTTTGTTCTCTGGGCAATGTTTACTCCTTTGATCTTTCAGAAATGTGGGTACTATATACCTTTTTGTACAACACTGAGAACGGTAAGAGCTTTTGAGTTTTCTCCCCTCATTGTGCATTCAGCTCTGAAACAACACACTGTTGTCACATGTGTACAGTCTGAAAGGAAATGGCCTATTTCATGATGTATAAATGCTCACTGAGAAGCAAAACAGAAAAGCAAAGACTGAGCTCAGACTCCCAGTGTAGCAAAGGAAGCCCAAGAAGCAAAAATGCCCTTGCTGATTTCAGAAAGCAGCTTTAAGTTGATAAAGATCTTGCCCATATGGATCTTTCCATTCAATTTGAAGAAGCCAGGCAGGCAAAATCTTTTCCTGTTGATAAACATTTCTCTTTGTCTGGTTTGCAAGACAATGAGTATGTATATTATCTAGAGTTTGACAGCTTTACAGGTGTAAGATTCTCAATATTGCTGTGTGCTGCCAATCTTTTTACGTCTTGGCACTGTGGGCCCCCAAATGTCGACCATGACAACAGTCCATACACTTGATCCACCAACACTAGTTTAACTGTGCAATATCAGCAGTCAGGAGCGATGGACTTTAATTAAAGGTCTGATAATGATGTAGGAACTGGCCACAGGCTTCTCCAAGGTTTGGCCAGGCAGGTAGATTGTCTATAAAAACAACTGGGCAATCTTCTGCTGAGCTCTTCCCCTGCCCAATCTGCTGTAGCCATTGACACAGCAGCGCAGAAGCACACACCGCCCTCAGCTCTGCTTTGCCATTGTGAGTCCCGACTGCAATCCAAATATTCCCTTTTTGCAGTAAAGGAAGCTGCTGTAAACCACATGTTCCAGGTGCTCGGCGCAGCATGTGCGAGGCGTTTGGCAGGGGAGGCTGATGATCTGAAATTTTCAGTCAGCAAGCAAAGCAATACTTGGATACTTCTGACTAAAGACATTTTAATTACGAAACAAAAGTTGAGATAATAGGCAACCTGGCGCTCTCAGACTGTGGAAAAACCACAGCCAGCTTACAGGGCAACCAAAGTTCCCACAGTGTTACACATGTGATATCAATTCTATCTTCCCTTTCTTGTCACTATCTTTCCCCTGTTAAAGAAAGAGGAGGAAAAGAAGTGCAGCGTTTTTACAATTCTGCCTCTTTGTACCTTCGTGTATGACAGGAAATGGATTCTAAAAAGCTGCCAATAAAACTGTAAAAATGACATTCAGAAGTACTTCTGAAAAATTCTGATTACACTTTACATCTGGTGAAAAGACATGAAGGCTTCACTGGTATCAGAACAATCCATCAGTTTTCACTCTGCATAATTATTCCTTGCCAAAGTGGTGCTCAGGGAAGAGTCTGGAAAATGGCCTTAAGTTCTCATGACCTCCAGCTGTGGCAAGTGTTACTATAACATAACATTGCTAGAAACTATTTGCATGAAATCTCGTTAAAATGAGATTAATTGCAAGAACTAATGGACTTAATTAAGGAAAAGATCATATATTTGTTTTTAAATTAGGTTATTTAGATATTTTTCCTACTCTTACAACGTGCTGTCTGCTAATGATGAAGTCAGGAACTACCAGTGAAGTTTTAGTATGTAACTCTTGGAGTGTTCACATCCGTGTTCCAGTTCACCACTATTTGTTAGAATGCACTATCCGAGAGGGAAAATGACATCTTTCCGGAAATTGCATATTCAAAATGAGCCAATTGCTCTGCTGGTTAGCAGCAGCTCAAGTGACGGACATCCCAATGGCTGCTGAAGTGCGAAACCTGTACCTTCAATGTCAGCTGCAGCTCTGCTCCAGAAAGAGAGAGCAGCTCTGTAAAAACAACACCACAGTACTCCAGGGTCACTGTCAGAGACTGGTTTGTGCTGTGCACCAGCTCCCTCTGCTTCTGCTCCACACTGGCAAGGGCATATCAGCTCAAATCAAAGTACAGGGTTAGGAGGTTCAGCTCAGCACGTAGGCAAGGACAGTTCCCATCTCTCTGGAGTGGAAGCAGAGCCTGGTGCCATCTCAGCGCTGTGACCCACATAGACATGCATGGCCATTTGTGTATTGAATGCACCTGAATGCAAGGATGCTCATTCTAAATTTCAAGTCAGTCAACTGAGCTGCAGGAGGGATTTCTGTTTTTAATAACATTCTTCAGTGTTTTCAGACCAGCATGGTCTTCATTTCATGTTCTAGAAGTCTTGATTTTATCTCAGTATGATCAAGAGATATTTAATGCATCATCTCACTGAGGGGCCTATTCCACTGCAATAGCTGCTCCTTTCCCCAGCTCTGATTGTGGAATTTCTGCCAGGAAGAAAAATTCCCTGCAGTCATAGTTTTGGAGTCTACCTGCTTTCTTGGTGAGAAAAAAGTTTCCTTTCAGAGTAGAGTTTCCATATTCAAGCTGTATTCACCCACACATATTTTATACACACACACACAGATAAATGTTTATATACACATAAGTGTAACTACAGCACTTGGCACTGACCATCAGCTAACAGAGAGCAGCATCACACTGCTCCACTAATTAAAGATATAGCATTATAGCAATTATAGCAATATATATCCTTTACCAAACTACAGATAATAAGAAAATACCAAACCCTTAGCAAGTTAAACCTATACAGTTCCTTATTAAAATATGTAACAGTACAAGTGTACTTAAAGTCCTGTTATAGTGTTTATTTGATGTGATGGAATAGTGCTTTGTATAATATAAGCTCTTGCTCATGGGCCATCACATCCCAAGCTCTGACACTTCTCACAGTGTTCTCTGAACTCAATCAGTGTGTTCACGCCCTTTTGGTAACACAAAGTTGTACAGTGAGTATCTATTTGAAAGCTTTTTTGAAGCTCAGTGCACTGCATAAGAAATCATACACGCCAAAAGATCTTTCTTCATTTTATCATTTCCACTTTATTTATTGCTGTCTGGTTATTTTCACCATGAACATGTTACTATTAAGTACTCAGAAAGAAACGAAGTATCTTGCCTTTATTGTCAGGATTTTTCCCTTTCCAAGACATCTCAGATGCTTTGTAGGGATTTCAAGCAGAATCCATTCACACAGTTTTATTTTTATTTTCTCTCTCTCTCTTTTTTTTTTTTTTCTTTTTTTTTTTTTTTTTTGCTGTGGGAGTATAGATCTCTATTTGCAAACACCATACCTACATATTATACAATGCACAGAACAGGGAAGGGAGCCATGCAGTTTAGACCAAACTACGTTTTTGATGATTCTAAATCTGCACAGTTGCTGAAACTGTTGCTATGTTACATGAAGACATTTTGTGGCGTCAGAAATTATTAAAGAGATTGAAGAGCTATGCCAGATGAAACACAATACGTTGCAATTCTAGTACATCCTTTCCGGTTTCTGCAAAATTTTGCCAGGTTACTACAGAAGTTTCCTTGAAAGTAGAGAAAAAACCCTTGCTTGGAGCTTAATTGTGAGAAATGCAAGTGCCAGGATATTCTCTGAGGGTTATTTTTCAATTGTTTGTGGTTTTTCTTTTAAACCCTGAAAGACTTGTCTGTTAAGAGCCATGTTAACAAGATTTGTTGTATACTTCAGAACTCTACAAAGCTCACAGAATG
This sequence comes from Acropternis orthonyx, assembly GCA_035583155.1. Lineage (NCBI taxonomy): Eukaryota > Metazoa > Chordata > Aves > Passeriformes > Rhinocryptidae > Acropternis > Acropternis orthonyx. The sequence continues at coordinate 4,146,486 of JAWWEU010000163.1, read as the reverse complement.
ATGCTAGTTCCAGAGATTTGCAGTTTCCCATTTCATATGTTTTGTATGTAAAAGTCTAAAAGGCAGGGTCCTGCTTTGTTTCTCAAGTCAGGACATCTCAGGAAGCAGATGACACTATTAAATTCAGGCTATTTTGTATCAGAGAATACAAATCTTGAAGACTTGAAACATATATTTCCATAACAGGAATAGCTATACCAACTCAAAACCCAGACAAAAATAGCAGTGACATTGCATCCCTTCTGTGTCTGCTGATGGAGCTGAGCTTGTGAAGTCCATTTAATCATGGTGTTGTCTTCAGGGTAAATGGAAAAACAAACACTTTTTTCCTTCTCAGTTGCAGAGACTGAATGGAAAGTTCCTCTTCTGTGAGGTCCCTCAGCAGTGACAGCAATAGCTAAATGATAATTTCTTTGGTTTTTAGTTATTGGGTTTGGTTTATGTGAAAACCAGCAAAGAACAAAGTTGCTCTTGTCCAGAAGAAAAGAAGTCTTTTTATTTAGTAATAGTGAAAATGCTGTCCAAAAAGCCTCATAATGAGAACAGAAATGCAGAGACTGATTTCCCTATAGATTTATCAGAGTGGGCTCCAGTGAGCCTGTCAAAAATCCATTGTCTAATAGCTCTCATGTTTTCAATGAGACTGAAGCTTTGCTGATATAACAGATTTATCAAATAATTTTAGTAATTATTTCGATTAGGTGGTTATTTGTGGACCATACTAAGTAAACAGTAGCACATGACATGTGATCTGAAAACTGGCTAGAAATCAGAATGGAAAACAGGAAAATCACAGTTCCTGCTTCATTCTGTTTGGAGGTACCAGTGAATTAATTCATGTTGCCTCATAGGGCACCATGATGGCTACCAGGGTTTGGAAATCAGTTGCCTTGAGCCTTCTGCCCTCATCCTCCTTCCTCAACACTGCTCTCTCCTTCTTTCCCCTGCCTCACTCTTCCTACCCAAGCACAGTCTCCTAAATGTAAGAGATTAAATAAGAGCTGTGAGAGTGCCTTGCAGAGAACACTCAGTGATTAAAAGGAAAAGGATGTACATCACAGGACATGATTTAAAGCTGTTATCACAGTATTAATAATTTGGTGCAGTGCCAATCACCAAATGCTCCAGGCACCAGACACATAGAGCTTGTCCCTGTTTGCCTGTGAAACGGTTCCTGCACTCCCCTGTAGCAAATTGGCCTCAGGTAAATACAACAGGGGGTTAAAATGCTAAGCACAAGGAAACTCTGCTTTTGCCAGACTCCCAGGAGAAATTTGAAACCATGTAGCACTGCATTTCAATTTTCACATGAATTTCAAATGATATGAGGAAGGGATGAAATTTGAACAATGCAGATTGTCAAATAATTGGGACAGATCTACATAAAATGTTCTCATCTCAGGAAGATATCCATAAATTATATATCTTGATTTAGTAGGAATGTGTGAGTGTCCCAGCAGTACTCATGAAAGGCTCTGAGACTCATAATGCTGTCAGGAAGTTTTGGAGGTGCCCATGAAACCAAAGGATTTACCCATGGATTAAGAGAATGGCATGGTACCAAACAGAACAATCCTATTCTGGGGTCTTGTAAGAGGGCTCCAAGAGAGCTGGAGAGGAACTGTGGATAAGGATCTGGAGTAACAGGACAAGAGGGAAAGGCTTCAACCTGACATGGGATATCAGAAAGAAATTCTTGACTCTGCGGGTGGTGAGGCCCTGGCACAGGTTGCCCAGAGAAGCTGTGGCTGCCCCATCCCTGGAAGTGTCCAAGGCCAATTTGAATGGGGCTTGGAGCTACCTGGGATAGTGGAAGGTGTCCCTGCCCACGGCAAGAGGGTTGGGACTGGGTGATCTTTAAGGTCACTTCCAATCCAAACCATTTCATGATTCTCTGATTCAATGAACTGTGAGCAAGGACCTGAAAACCTTTTCCCCTCTGTTGCCATCACCAATGCTTGACCATTTCCAAGTATAGAGTAAGCATCTTTTTTCATATTTGTTTTGGGTTTTTTTGCAGCTGCATAGAAATATAAAGAATTCACTTAATTTTCCTATGGGTAATTACCTTAGAGGTAATAAAGGCCTTTCCCCTCACAGGCAACAGAGACAGTGTGAGGAGAAGAGTGATGTTGGCCTGTATAGGTTCCTATATAACCACTTTGTGCAGAAAGTGTAAAACAGAAGTTGTATATATGTATTAAAAAACCCTTTGTGGGCCAGAAATTTTGGTTTTGATGTAGTTTAGATTTACAGTGCTTCTTTGTGAGTTTTGTGTGTTGTGTTGTATTTCTTAATGATTGACTTGCTGCAGTAAATAATTCAGGAAATCATCCTGTACTCTATTGTTCTTTCAGGCATATGGATTTTTTTTTCTCTTCAAAGCTCAAGTTTCTACTGTATGTTGAAATTTCAAAGCTCTCTGAGGAACTGAATACAGGTTTTGTAATTATAACAATTTCTAGCCTAGCACCTGTACATCTGCTGTACCCTTTGAGGAACAGAGCAAAACAAAATGTATCAATTCCCTCTGGAGAAAATGTGACAGCATTTCTATTTTCTAGCTTTCCAGACCACCTAGGCTTATTATTTTTAGAACATTATGGATTGTTATTAAGCAATAGTGGATTGTTGTGAAAACACAGACAGACAAGTTGCACAGCATCGCCCTTCTGAGGGAAACTGTACAAGTGCAACTCCTCCTTCTGCAGTGCTGCTACTGCATTTTCATAGTCAATAACAGAACCAGATATAATGACTTTACAGTCTCAGTCTTTTATAGAAAGATAGCTGGAGGTCTTCAGCAAGAAACTGCTATTAACAGCTTTTGGTAACATAGAAACATCTTTCAACAGAAACCATTTAAAGGTGTTCAAGTCTGATAAGTGTAACAAATACCACAAATTTCCAGTTCTTTTTTTTCCTCTTTTCTTTTTTGTCCCACTGAAATAAACCTTACTCTGTGCATGCACATGTGCACAGGCAATATAAGCCATTATGTGCAATTGAACTTTGGGAAATGTTTTTTATCACACTGTTCTGTATCACCCTGCTGCATACATATTATTTCATGTAAAAGGAAAGGCTGAAATAGTGTGCTGAGTTATCAAATAAATATTATGCTCTAAAATGAAAATGTTATTTTTCTAGGGGATGACTTTATTGCTAGTTTTTTAAAGTATCACATGATGATGATTATCTACTTGTTTTTTACCAGTAGAGCTCCTAAAAACCCTCAAAAATTAGGACACCTAGGAAGATGTTAAATTTGTAGGGAAGTCCCAGCTTTAGTTATGTTAATGGCAAAAATCCCATTACACCATGACGATTTCTCAAATTACCTTTGAAGACTGGTTACCTTTCTGCCTCTGTTATCATTTTAATTAAGGTGCTACTTTTTTTTAATTATATCCACACACTGGGGTGTTTCTCTTTTGATGCTTCTGCATATTCCCCCATTCAGGATTTGAAAGGTAGAGAGGATCCTGAAAAGGATATCTGAGTGTTGCCTGCACTGATCCCACTAAGGTTTTTTTTTTAACATTTCAGTGTGAGGGTGCAATGGGATGATCAAGCCTTGCTCTAGTTTGAGCTGTGCTGTTGCTTAGGCAAGAACAGCAGGACCATGGGCACCACACCAGTCCTTCTTCTTTGTTATACCTGTGCTCTCTTTGACCCAAGACAGCCCAAGATTAGACCAGACCAAACTCAGTATATTCATTATATTGATTGGGGGCAAAATTATGGGGTGGGCTGTTTTGGGTTTTTTTGGGTTTTTTTAAATTACATATTATTATTGCAGAGTAAATGAATAGGTCCCTGAGGTGGTGAAGAGTATTCAGGTATGGGGTGTGACCAGCAAAACAGGGAACACCGTCCTGACCCACTGACAGGACCATACTTCAAATCTAAAAATATTAATCTAAATTTGGAGCAGAATACATACAAAATATTATTAATTTTATTTTTTAATAGACCCAAATGTTGTAGACTTTTCTAAAAGACTATTGTGTGATGTTTAATTCATATGAAAATGAGCAGGCAGACAAAAGCTAGAAGGACAAAAGTCAATCTAATTCTTATAATCATTACCAAGAGCTGTTAATAATTTTCATCGCAACACCAGACTATTCACAGCTGCTACACCTCTCCAGGAGCTCCCCTGTCTGCCTTTGACCAAACAGATGGCATTTTCAACCCTGCCAGGCTCAGACCTCACCTGCCCATGTGGAGGCACAGGAGGAAGAAGAGCAGCTGTAGTTACATCCAGCTGTACAACCACTCTTTCAAGGTCCTGTTCCTCCCCTGCTGCCAAGTCCCTGGTCCCACCCTGAGATATTCTCTGTTGTTTAAACATCATATTTTTTCCTTGAAAACCAGGGAATCAGCCTGAGCTGTTCCTGAGTAAGATGCAGCTTGGATGGTGGACTGAATGACAGAGTCATAAAGAAACAAGGAGATAAGAATAAATAAATGCTAAGAGGTGTCAAGGACAGCTTTTTTAAGCTTTCCTCAGCTGTAGCTGGCATGACTGTAAACTGGTGTGACCTAATTCTCTCCAGTTTGGTTTAAATGACTGCTGAAGAGTGGTTTAAACTGTTCTTCTCACCTTTGCACTGAGCTGGACTCATATCCCTTACACAGTCAATCATTGCTTTGCAGCCAGCAGTGTCAGGGGTTCAGGTCACAGCCCAAACCGAGACAACTCTCAGAGCTGCCTTTGATGTCTTTATAGAAAAACATACAGAGCAGCTGCATTACCCACCTCCTGATAATCCATTCCACAGTCCTCATTTGCTCACAAGTTACAGCTTAGAAATTGTTTGCTATAGGTTGATGTTTGGACACAATAATCTAGATGTTTTTTCCAACCTTAATGGTTCTATGATTCTAAGCCACTGCAAAGCTCTGGGATTCCATTGGTTGCTCACCCTGTATGCTCCTCTGCCCCCAGGATCTCTTCTGGAGCCTGGATTATTTCTTGAACTGTGTGGATGTGCACACAGTGAGCTCAAGCACTGACTAGGACACAATAAAACCTGGTAGCAATGTTTGTATGGACATGCCTTGGCTAACTTGCCGTATGAATGCCACCTATTTGATTATTTTAATCATTGCCTGCAGTGAACAAGGATCAAAGATCCTGTAAAATGACATAACTTCCTTTTGAAGCTCAGTGAAAGCTATTTGTGAGAAAATTTGCCAAGCAGCAAAGAGAAGAAATCACTATTGTTTGGTGTTCCCAAGTGAGAGAGACTATGCTGGTAGGTTTGCTGCAAAATCTAGTACTGAGATAGTAAAGAACTGGTTGCTGGTTTATATGAATTGAAAATATGTCATATAGTAATGCAAAGTATCATTTTTAATGCTTTCTCAAAAAAGTCCCACCAAGTTCTGGAAGTTTTTTGTTTTTTACCTTCCAAAGTAGCATAAAATTTTCCAGATCAAGAGCCAAGCACCCATTTCTTTGCATAAATAATGATCTCATATACCAAATCCTATTTAACACTGCCCATGGTGTAAAGGTGGGTTTGGCAACATGGAAGACATAAGGAAATACTTATTTGCTCTCCTTGAAAAAGTGTCCCAGTCTACACTGGCTTGTTCCCCACATTACTCCAAGTCCCTACTCTCTTGTTACTCCATGTTGTGCATCCAGGATTCCTGTTTGGCCACGGGAGTCATATGCAATCCATGGGAATGCAAACCAAGTGTTCTACCATTTGGACCTTGCCAGTCTGCTCTAAGCAGCAACAGCTCTGCACACGACAGGAGTGAGGTTACCCCCCTCCATCAGCGTGAAGGTCAAGGGTGTCTCCTTGGCATGCTCTGCCAAGACAGACAGAAGGAATTTTCCCTTTCCTCCATTGTGAGGAACTCCAGGAACTAGCACAGTTGACGTAGTACAGGCAGAAATTGCTGATTAGCACAAGTAGGGTAGAGAGACCCTGGATTTTAGCTGTGCTGTTTTAGCCAGCTGGTTTCCAGTCTGGAGAATGAAAAGACTATCCTGTTCCCTCTGTCCAAGGCTCATAAAGAGACTCTCCTCTCTGCCTCAGAGGACATTGAACTTGAGCAATTGCTTTCTAATCTATGTTTTTCATATCATTCTTGTCACTTTGACATTTAGAATAAAAACCCAGGACAGCGTAAACAAACCTTTTAGCTAAAGGAAGATGGCTAAAAGGGATTGATAGTATCAAAAGTGGGTCTTGCAGTGATGCTCTTTATCTTTTCCCTTCCTCTGCCTTGTAGCCCTTTATCTGTTCCCTACTTAGAGCACAGAACTTCTTAGTTCCTGCTATCTAAATTACAGGTCTTTCAGCAGTTTGTCACATGTAAAGAAACATGGATCTTTTGTGTGGAGCAGTAAAGCTCTCGTTTTGTTAGTTACCAAGTCAGCACTCACAATACACTGTGAGTTAGGGTTTTTTCATGGTATGGCAGTGTCTAAAGGCATAGAAACCACAGCACCAGTGTGAGAATGAAAAACACAACTTCAGAGAGTCAGCTGGGGAAGGGGAAGGCTCGAGAATGTGCAGAATGTTTGTACCCAAACTCAGAGAAGATGTTTTTAACCTTATCACTCATTTTGAAATGTTTGTCATAGATATGTGGTCCCTGACAACAAACAGAAAGGTACTGCTTTGGAGAAATGCATCAGATCAAGAGTATGGTTAATTTTGTTGACAAGCTAGTGATGAAAGCTTGTGTTCTTTTAGAAATGAAAGACTCCTTAGACACCCTTTCCCATGTTCTACTAATTGAAAGTATTTCAGAAATTGAATGCCTTCTAAAAATCAAAGTGAAAAAACAATACTGTTATCTTCCATCTTAAGAGTCCAGACTGAATAATTTGTTTGGAAGGAGGACGGCGGGGGGAGACAGATCTTTAGCTCAAGGTTAGAGAGAGACAGCAGAAGTGTAATTTATTGGAGGATATCAGGGGTTAGGTAACAGCACTCCTGGCAGAAACGATGTGCTGATTAAATGCTGACATATTTTTAAGGTTTTCTTAATTTGTATTTGTCTTTCTGTTCTGTCAGTGGGCACAAAACAAACAGTTACAAGTAACACAGGAAAACTGCATCCAGCTCTGAGGACCCTGACACCAGAAGCACGTGGACCTGCTGGAGTGAGTTCAGAGGAGGCCTTGAAGCTGCTCTGAGGGCTAGGGCACCTCTGCAACAGAGAAAGTCTGAGAGAGCTGGTATTGTTCAGCCTAGAGAAGGCTCCTGGGAGACCTTAGAGACCTTCCAGAGGTCCCAAGAGAGCTATAGAGGAAGTTTGGACAAGGACCTGGAGTGACAGGACAAGGGAGAATGGCTTCAAACTGACAGAAGGCAGGGTTAGATTAGATATTATGAAGAAATTCTTGACTCTGAGGGTGGGAGGCCCTGGCACAAGTTGGCCAGAGAAGCTGTGGGTGTCCCATCCCTGGAAGTGTCCAAAGCCAGGTTGGACAGGGCTTGGAGTTACCTGGGATAGTGGAAGGTGTCCCTGCCCATGGCAGGGCAGTTGGAAGGAGATGATTTTTATGGTTCCTTCCAACCCAAACCATTTTATGGTTTGATGAAAACAGTCTCAGGTTCTTCACCAGGAAACCAATTCAAATTTTATGTCATTTCTATCTATATAAAGAAGAAAAGGCAAAGAATTCCTTTCCTGGATTGTGTTGGCAGCAAACAGATGGCAATCACTCTCTCTTTCTGTAGAGGATGATGGAACTTAATCTGCAGTTCAGAAGTTCTTGGATAGTTTTAAACTGATTATCTCATTCTGAATGCACACAATGCTCTGAGTATAAAGCACATCTCACAGAGACCAGCTTAGTGGTTGAGCGTATACATTAATGTTCAATCAGTGCTGGTGCTCCATTTTTTATTAATCATTTTCCCTGTATATTTGCAAAATGGTACCATTTTTAAAAAATAGAGAAGTATATGAATCTTCTATTGTGGTTTTAAAATTAAAAGGACTGCACTGATAGTGTTTTTGAAGGGTAATAGAGAAAAGAAAAAGCATAGTATTATGCTGAATTCCTTCTATTTCTTTGGGTTTAACAGTTTAAGATAAAAGCCAAAAAAATATCACAGCCTGGAAAGACCAGGAAGAGTCTCTGTTTTTATTCTACCTAAAACAGAAAAATAAAGTGTCCCCACTTTAACAATCTTATTTAATTTTAGTTTGATTGCAGTAAATGTGATTCCAATTAATTTTATTTAGCAAGTGCAGATGGACCCAAAATCACACTGATACATCTAAAGATAAAACTCAAATTTATGTTAGGAGAAATAATAGTGAAAGTGCCTTGGCATGTTTGATAAAGTAATAGTGAACAGTTTAGAGTACAAAGAATAACTTCAGACTGCTTGGATTTAGGTCATCAACAGATATATCTGATTGCATTAAACACTGTTTTTCTTACACACCAGATTATGAAGATGAGCTCTTAATGAATAAATTCTCTGCATTTACAATTCCTTTTCAAATCCCAGTGGAATATATTAATTGAAGTATTTAACAGAAGTCAAGTAACTGAATTAGTTAAGCAATTATGTAGGTCCCATTAGTACTTATGTATATATTTTAGGCTGTTGAATAAGTCCACAAATCTGACCCTAGGTCATTTAAAAAATCTGAGTTGGGGCCAAGAATGTGTGGAAATGTTCATGTGCTTTTAAAAATCCACTTTGACCTTTTTGTACTTGTTTAGACACTTGAATAAATTCATAGATTTGATCACCAGGTCCTTCTGTAGAATTTAGCATGGGATTTTTCCTGCATATCAAATTTTTTGTCTCAATCCCATCAGTGGTTCAAATGAAGTTACAAACCCATGCAATCATACCTGAGTTTAAGATTATTAGACTCATTTCTTGTGATCACCCTCAGAATTTGTTGTGCTTTCTGTTTTCCTCTGTTGCTCATTGGCTGTTTACTGAACTGTGCTAATGTTTCTTCTCTAGTAATGAATACTTATTTGTCATTGACTTCTTAGAGCAGACACTCCCATATATTTGTTATCCTTTTTTTCTGCTCCCTGCTCTAAAGATTTTTTTCTTACATAAACACCCTGTATTGCTCTGAACCTTTTGATCTGGAGATAAAAATTCCCCTAGAAATGACTCTTCTGATTTCCCTTTGGATTTTTAGGGTCACACTTTTGCCCTCATTCATACAAGTTGCTGAGGATTTTTTTCCCTCTTCTGTAGCTCCTGTCTTTATGAACCAGAACTTTATAGTCAGCAGCAGGACTTAACTCTTCTTGTGTGTAAAGGACCTGCCAAGTCTCACTCACTTTGAATGAGAGATGTCCTCACTTTGATTTTTAAATTGCCTGAAAATTAAATCACTCCACTTCTGTGGCAGATGATTGTGTAGTGTGTTTCAATAAGACATTCAGAATAATGTTCCTAATCCTCTGAAATTTCATATATTTAAATTGTCACATTTTGAGTCATGTGTCAGGCTCCCAAGATTTGGAGCTCTTGCCAGTAATAAACCATCATACTCTCATTTCTTCGTCTTCCTCTGTATTTGCTGTTGTTTGTGGAGAAGGGCTATGAGCAAAACTATGCTGGCACTGACTCCTTTTTGCTGCAGCATGGAGAATTCTTGGCATTCCATGCCTCATCATTCATGGTTAAAGGTGTACTTGGAATTGCACCGTAAAATCTGAAGTGAAAACCATGGACCTTTTGTTATCTTTTCTTAATATGAAGAAAAAAAAAAAAAAAAGGAAAAAGCCCACCTTGGGGTAGAAGTTTGCTATATTTTTTTTCTCTTTTATACAGTACTATGTTGTTATAATCTATCAAATTAATAATTTTTTTTCCCAGTGGAATCCTAACACTGTAATTGAACTAAAGAGCTGGTATGTTACTGCTAATATATACTCTGCTCCTTTCACACTTTAGTGCATCCCCTGAAGATGGAGCTCCACTATTTTGCCAAGATTTGAAAAAGATTAAGCAGGATCCAGAAAAATTCAAACCTCGTGTACTGATCCCAAAAAATGTTACCATAACAAGAGCTCCCTTCTAGCTTTATCACCAATGTATTTTAAAGACAAGAGTCTTTCAAACTTCATCTGACTCCCAGGCTTTCATGGTTATGTTAACAAATATAAGTGAAACAAAATGAACTTGTGCACTCAAGAGCAGTTGATCTAAAAATAAAGGAAACTGATGGCACAGAAGGCACAGGATCAGCAGACTATTTCAGATTTCTTGACTTCCTTGTGGCAAACCAATGACAATAATCACCACAGTCAAATTTTTATGTTACCAGACTCTTTCTTTCCTTTCTCAAAATTTAAACTATGAAAAACTCCCCTAGGATTCCAGTTCAGAGGGCAATATTTAGGCAATGGATGTTTTATTTTCTTTTCCTTTCATCCAAGGAGAAACAAAATTTAAGTAGGGAAAAATAAGCCAGTTTCTTTCACCTTGCTAATAACAAACCCCATGATTGCAAAGAGCTGGGAAGAACCATTCACAGTTTTGGGATGCTTGTGACTGTATTAGTGAAGATTTGGTTGGTCCAGTGACCTCCAAACCTTCCCACAATGGGAATGGCTGAGACTATTGCAGGTGGGAGCAGCAGATATTTAAGGACTCTCCTTTCCCTGGATCACAGCAGCTCTTCCTTGGTCAGAGGTTTCCAAGACCCAAAGCACTTCTCCTGTGATTTTGTACAGAGAAATGTGGCATTTCCAGGGGATTTTCCTCTGCCAGCCCAGTCTCTGAGAACCACTGGAAAATAACGAGGTGCTCGTTTTTGTCAGCAAACTCACTGCAGGAGGACACAAGACAGCTGTGAGATTCCTGTCCTTCTAAAAAAATAAATTATTATAATTATTTTGAGACAGTTTGAATCAGGAGAGACTAAGAGTTCTAATTTGGGTAGCAAGGCTGATAATTTAGACTATCTCATGTTACCAGAGTAAGCCATTGCAATGCTAATTACAGGATTAAAAACTGGACATTATAAACCCAGAGAGACAGTGCTCTACCTTTTTATTTTTTTATAGCCCCCAGGGAAAGTAATTAGATTAGGTACTAACTTCTCTAGAATATTGTTGTTGTGGACAACTAGACAGTGATCTCTCTTGGTTATCTAGGGGCTCAAATTACTCCAGCCCTTGGACTGCATTAAAAGTCCAAATGCTCAGTAGCTTCTTTAGACAGCTGTTATATGAATGAGATTAGTGTTCATATTGGTGATAAGTTCTCACATAAAAAAAAAAAAAGTATGTTATGATGACATTCTGAAAAGCTTTTTATTAGTTTTAAAAGTAGCTTTTGAATGAAAGTTTAAATTAAAAAAATCAGGTACAAGTGTAGAACAGCAGCAAATATAGAGACATATGGATCTTGGATGAGTTTTGTTCATGTCTGAAAGATCATGAAGGATACAAAAGAGAATTGTGACATATGGAGGAAACAGATTAATTAATTTGAAAACAACCTTTGTACCAGGAACAGTTTCAGCTCAAGTAATTAAATGTAAAATGTTGTATAGTTGTCAAGGTTTGTGTAAGGAGAGGGAGTTGGAACTGCTATCAGGTTCTGAGAGAGCACTGTAAAATCTTGTAATCTAATAAGGTAAGAAACACTGATGTGCGATACTTAACAGCCCATTTTATTCCACGTAGCCAAGAACAAACACATCATCCTGCCTCTAACATATGCACTGATTATTATTTACTGTTCCCTTTCTCTGCCCTGCTCTAAGTTCGGTTTTGAGGAAACTTTCAGCACTGTCTCTATCACCAGAATAATTTTCCCTCTTCTGACAGCACATTTAAAATCTTGTTTTCCATTGCTGATAGACTCAAACTATGTTCTTTCTACTTGCTGGCACATCTGTCACAGCTGGGGATGTACTTGCCCAACTAAGTCCTGTCAGACACTTTGCTGGACACTGACAATGTTATAATCACCTCTTTGCGTATTCTGCAGTTTCATGACTTAATCATGGGACTGTAAATAACTGCAGAACAGAAAGCCATTATTTTAGATCTTCTTGACCATTATTTATTTTGAGGAAAATATCCTCAAGCTGTCTAGCGAGGAGATAGCCCAATAAAATATTAAGAACAATTTTGTCAATGTAAACTCTGAAATATTGAAAGGGTTATGGTGTGGGGTTATTTTTTCCTTTATAAATCTCAGATGCCAAGAAACCCTGGACTCAAGGGAAGAAAAATTGTTGTCTGAGCAGAATGGTAGCCTGGGCATGGCTCTCACTGTATTAATAGTGCTTTAACTCTATCTCACTCCTTCTCAGCAAAGTGAGGTTTGGATTTTTTCCTAGGGTTTCAGGGAGAAACCAACAACCCATTAAGCAAATACTGATAGATCCTCCTTCAACACATCTTGGAAAGAATTTAGTCTGCCTGTGAGGGAAGGTAAAGTGAGAACAATTTACAACACCTACCTTGCTCAGCAAAAGCAATGTTTAAGACAGAAGGCTTACAAACCTCTTGGGTTTTCTTTGGCATGTATGTGAGACTTTTTGAAACTAGGTAAACCAACCTAAATGAAAAAAAGAAAAATTCCAAAACCTGAGTATCTGAATATATAAATTGTATTTCCTCTGAATTCCCCGCCAAAGGAATGGCTTCAGTCATCAAACACACATAAATGATATGTACGCATTGTTAGAAGCAATTGCTTCTTTTCAAGTATTTCTGAAGGAAAAAGTAAAGTTTAATTATAAAGAGATAACCAGAGGTGTTACCCTCAGAATTTAATTATTATTTGATTAAATTTGAAAAAAAAAACCCACAACTAAGCTCTGACAGGGGCAGGAAGTATAGTAAAATGATAATTAAGAAATAAGAGATATGAATTAAGATAAGTTAGAAAATATTTTTTAAAGTGTGTGCTTGTGGGAAGGGGAATCAAAGAAGTGAATGTTCTCTCAGTCTTATAAAATATTAACATTTTGAGTTACAAGATGGATTAATTGATGCCATCTGGTGATAGGACATGGAAACCACGCTACCCTTTATCTTCTGTAATACCTTTCAGTGCTAGAAGGGGGGGTGTTACTGTTGTAAGGTGGACCGTGTTTGAAACTACACAAAGTCTGAGAACGAAAATCAAGCAGGTATGGTGGGATGCACCAGTACTGAACCTGTGATAAAAGATGGAGAGTGAACTTAGCGCCACAGAAGCAGCAGATGTATAAATCAACGTGGCTCCTACCGTTTACTCTCAGAGCCCTGCAGTTGCAGTCACCGCTGACACATTTTGAGCAGCTGGAATCTTAGTCTGCTGGTTTCCCAAAGACAGCAAAATTAAACATACTTTCAAGTGTTCATATTAGTGATGGATAGTCTTATGCACTTCTTTAAATTGTCAAGCTGTTCCTCAGCACAGAGAGCTGCCTGCTTGCAGTGCCAGGAGTGGAGAGCTCAGAAGAGGAAATAGGGGAGTTGAGGGTTTGTACTTACGAGGGCGTCTGCTCTAGGAGGCAGAAAAGCAGAGGATGAGCCAAGCTGGATGTACTGCTGAGCTCTGGGTGCAGGATGGAGCAGCAGGGATCACAGTGCTCACTGTGTCCTCCCCACTCCCCAGCACGGGGGAACCCAAACCTGCCTCTCGGCCCATCTGCCCATCTCTCGTTCTGACTTGTGCAAACACTCGCCCTGGGGTCTTCAGAAATGACAGCAACTCAGTATTTAACTTTCAAGACTTGATTCAAAGGTAGTGACCTGGGAATGTGTGCTGAGTGCTCAGTCTTGCAAATCTTTACCCAAGCGATAATGCACACACACCGAATATTCACTTTAAAGTTGCAATTAATTTCACATAAAGTCCTGCTTCCACAGTTGTAATTCATAGGAAAGCAAACTTCTTTTGTTACACTTCACTTCCTAAAGAGGACTAAGCACTTTTCCTTGTTTCTCAATTCTTTAGTGTTCAACTCCTTTCTCACTTTGGAATCTGCATTCTGGTGTTGTGTTAATTTTACTCCCAGATCATGAAGGCACATCTATGGAAAGCATCTAATCCTGAAGTCAATTAATAAATCCATCTAAACACCAATTTTATTAAAACTGAAGAAAGGACAAATACCTTCTGTGTGTGTCTGCTGAGATACCTTTGTACTGTCCTTTAATTAGGGATTTAACAGCTTACAATTATCCAGCTGTATTTTCCCTGGGTTAACTGATTGTTTTACTACCCTCAGGAAAATACCAGCTTTTTATTCCCAGCACTCCCACTAGGAATTTTTCTTGAGTGTGAAGACAAACCTGCCATGGAGGTCCCACCTTTATTTTTCCAGAAGGATGCACAAGTCCTGCAATCTACTGGTATGATTTTAGTTCCAATCACAGATGTGTTCTAGTGATACTTTGTGATTCAGTGGAAAAATACAACTTTTTTGCTAATGACACATTTATTTTGTAGGGAATAAGCTTTTATGAGCTGGGAAGTAGGAAGAAAAATGGAAATGCTGCATTTATTCTATTTCATCTTATCTCAGTTTCACATATAAAAAATGTATAAGGGTCGTATTCTAATACCAAATTTTCTGGTCAAATCAGGCAGGAGCTCAAATATATATTTACATGTAGTTTCTGTAACAGTGGAAATTAATTGTAAATACAACTGTTCTGTATGCAGAAATATATATATATATAAAAGTCTCACCTTACTTTTCTCACTCTCTCCTCTGAGATTTGCCTAGAAGGTTATAGAACATATCCTAAAAATGGCTAAAATTCAACTTGTCATCCTTTAAGAAATATTTTAACCAAGTAATTACTGTGAATTTCAAATTCAGTTGCTAGAATGTTAAGAAATTACTTACTTTCCTTAATTCTGTCATGCCCACAGAATCTTCCCTCACCCAGTTATTTATCTCAGGAATGTATATGCAGAGAAGTGACTGTGTGCCAGGGACCTCTGTGCACATTTGCAAATGGGAAAGTAAAAATCCTAATACTTGACACCACACGAAAACACAAAGAAGTTTCTCCTATGGCAAAGTACTTTTGGTCTCCCTTCATCTGTTGCTAGGAAACCTGTTTAAGAATTAATCAGGGAAACATCACAAATGCTGCTAAATCATGCACCACACCACAGATTGAGCTGCTCCAAAGAGATGAGAAAACTTGCTTTTTCTGTTCACCCGGCACAGGCTGGTATGCAGCACCATTTCCTCCAGTGAGTGCACTGCTGTACAAGTGCAAAATATTTACACTGTGTCTCTAGCAAAGTTGACAGTCATGTCTAGCCAAGAACGACTTGCACAACAAGGACAAACACAGGCATACTAGAAACTGAGGATGGAAGATGTTCAGCCAGCTTCAGGGCATGCTGGAAGTTCAAGACTGAACTATGGGTTTAATTTCTTTTGAAGAAACTTGCAGGGATTATCATAGGGGATTGATGGGCTCTGTCCACCCTGGAGTGAGGATGGGAGATGCCAAAAGTGATGAAAGCAGAGGTTGAGCTGTCAGGGCAAGCAGTGATGCAGCAAAGTGGAGAAAAGCATTGCAAAACACCAGGAGATTGCATTGCTTTACCTGTATTGGCACAGATCTGATTATTCCAGTGTAAAAACGCTTTTTAAGAGCACAGTTCCTGTATGGAAAGGCAAATAAGTCATTCCTGTATCAGATACTTTCAAATCAGTCTGGCATGTTCCTGTAAAGGACTCACGGAGAAAAAGCGTTCTGGTTAAAACACACACAAGCTTCAACCAAATGCTTAAACCATTGCCAAACCCATAATTAGAACAGAGATGAGATTGGGGCTGGCATGGAAAAGAGGGAAAAGCTGGCTCTTTATGCACAAACTGGGACCCGAGGGCTCAGAAAAGGATGTTGGAGAGCAGGAGGCTGGGAAGTGCTGGAGTGGAGGGTCAGAAACTTCGTTCCGCATTTCACAGCATATGCTCCATAGCTGCTCAGCCTCCAATTGCAGAGATTAGATCTGAGATCCTGCCATCAAAAGCCAAAGTCTTACAAAAATAGCTTTTCTTGCGTGAGTGCAACTGAGGAATATACCCATTGTGGGTTTGGACTTACAGGTGGGTGCGTGTTCTGATCCAAGGGATTTATGCTTCAGCCCTAGGTTCCAGATTCAGGAATAACTAGCTGGGGTTTAATTTTATTCAAATAAATGTAAATTTAAATATTACTCAGGCTGTGAGTTTGACGAGGGCTGAAATTTGTCCCAATATCTTCTGGCTAATGAAAATGAGGCCTTGGAGAAAAGCCTGTGCATAGACTCCAAGGCAAGAAAAGCAGGCTATTTTGCTTTTAAAGCTTTGTGCTGCATTCTGGGGCGTTTCTTATGCCAAGTGCAAAATAAAGAGCGCTTTTTAGAAACAGACAGGAAATTTCAGAACAGTGGTAACAGAACTGAGAACATCTCCACTTCTCATTTAGTCAGTGGAGATTCCCAGCTTGATGTCAGCACGTGGGACTGCAACTGCTCTTCTGCCCTTGGTCTTGGTCAGGCTGCCACCAGACAGATGTCTCTCCTGCAAACCCACCACAGTACCTGGCAATCTGGTTGGAGATTGTTTGCTGCTATTCATAAAGCTGCTTTTGTCTGGCTAGTCGGAGATGTCATTAAATACAAAGAAGGGGAATTAATCTCAGTGAAGGAGCCAAAAAATGGATCGGTGTGGAAAGTGAATTACTTGCACTCCTCAGTATGTGGCCTGTCCTCGTCAGGACAGGGACACGTTGGCAGAATGAACAAGCAGAGCCTGTTGTTGCTGTTCACACTCTCGATCTGTAGAAAGAATTGTTTTCTGGGTCTTGCGGGCTGATCTCTGAAGTCACTAAATACATTTTCAACTGAACAGATAAAAGGCTATTTCAGACCAATCTTCCTCCCGGGCCTCAAGTGCAGCACACCATATGTTAGCAGGTATCTTCTGTCAGATCATTCTTTTGGGGGTCGTGGGTGAATGGAATGGAATGGGATGGAATACAATAGAAGGAATGTAATATTTTCAGTTGGAAGGGACCTCCTGTGGTAATCTAGTTCCTTTTCATAACATTTATCCTGGCTTCATGACACTCTGCAGGAGTCTTTCTACATGGATAAAGTCACAAGAGAACAAGAAAATGAAGTTCTCCTTTCCCTCCATATGCTTCAGAAATCTTCCTTCTGTGGGCAGAGCAGTTCACCTTAGACAGCAGATCAGTGGGAAGACGGGTGTGTCACAAGCAGGTAGGAGAAGCAAGTGGTTCTTTAAGGAATATTTGGAGCTGCTGCAAACCCTTTTACTCATCTGTGCCTGCCATGTGTCAGCGCTGTGTCCTGGGGAGGCTGCAGCAGACACTCAGATCTCACTCGCAAGCGCCGCACACACCTCAGACCACACGGCTTTGATCACGACTTCGCTGTACCCAGCACGGAGCTGTAAAAATCCACACCTGCAGGATCTCCTCTTCTTCCCACAACACCAGCAGAAGTCTCCCTGATGTCAGTGGGACCAGGACCAGATGTCTGTGCTCCAGATTTTCAGTGCTGTATATCTTACAAGCATCTTTTTTAATGTGCCCTTTTAGATAAACCCACTGAGCTGCACTGACACCAGCTCAGCCTTACAGCTCATGATAGGGAAGCTCAATAAGGTTCAAAGATATTTAGAAAATACATTTGAAAATAAAATAAAAATACCCCAATAAAGTATTGGCAGTGACGCTGAGAGAATAGAAATGTATCGTGGTCATAAATCCCCGCACATCAGAAGGGAAGTTATCTGGCAGGTCAGAGTGAGCAGTTGTTATAGACACATCCAAGATGTATTTGACAGTATCAGACATCGATGTTGGACCCCATCGATAGACAGATTCTGGGCTGGATTAATCTGATCTGGCAAGGTGAATCCCATATTCCTGATAACTAAAATGTTATATTGACTTTTCATGTGAAAACCATCCAAATTACAGCTAACTCCCCTGGGCTTCAGTATGAAATCTGTTCATTTCCATCGGTTGCACCCCAAATCACTATTGAAAACAGAGTGCTAAAACTGGAAAAATGGCTCTGGCCATATGCAGCCAAGGAAATCCTCTTTCTTCTGTCAGGAAATCCAGTCACTTTGCTCAAGCAGCATCCTATCCCTCTCCAGCACATGCTCCATTTTCTGCAATGGGTTTTGCTATGTGCCTTTGAGCAGGAATACCTCATAATTTTTGGTTGAATCTCTCAATTTTTCGTTACCTCTTGCATGCTGATCCAAGCAAACAGATGTCTTGAACACCTTGGAGTGCCCCTTCTCATTGCTGGTCCTCCTTCTTTCCAAGCAGTAATTGTCCCAGCATCCAAAGAGATAAAAAGGCATTAAAGGTAATGACCCTTGTTCTGATTTCACATATGGCTGGGCCTTACCCAACAAAATCCTAATCCCTGTTTTACAGATAATTATGTATCAAAAGTGATAAATGTTCTGTGACAATATATTACTCAGAGAACACTAAAAGGCTGCTGTAGCTGAGAGTAACCAGACGTGTTCTGAATGTGGTGTTGTGACAAACATGCATCTCAGGCAATGTTTGGAGAAGTATTTCTCTTTTTGGAATCTGGATAATAATTTTGGATAAGTTTCATTTGAAATTTTGAAGCAATTCTCTGTGTATTCAGTGCTATTGCATTTCCACAGTTAAATTTCATAACGGCACATTACCCCTGGATATCTATTAAAAAGAATTTGTAATTGGTTTGATGAGAGATTTCCACAAAGATGGTGCAACGCTTCTTCAAAATTATTGATTAGATCAGTAAAAAGACTTTAAAAGTAAGCATGAATAGTGAGCTTATTAAATGATATTGCTACATCTCCTTCAGAACCAGCTCCTGAAATAACTTTTAAGCAATGTAAAACATATTACTACAATACTAATTCAAAAGAAGAGAACAGAGCACAATTACAATTCAGAATGAAAGCTGATCAAAATTAACAGGATCTGGGGGTCAGGAACCAAGGGATTCTAAATGTGAAAGCAGAGAAAAACAAGAAAAATAATGGCAGTCACTTCATTATTTTAGCCTTTAAAGCCCTTAAACAAAGCAGAGTTCAATCTGAGAAATTATTATTGTTCCTGAAAAATAATTGACAGCTATAACTTCAGCATATTTAAAACAGTTTGAAACCAATTAGCTTCTCACCTAGACTTGAAGGAAGGCCAGTTCTACTTCTGTAACATAATGTAATCAAAATCACATTGAAATATAACAGGAACAATCTTGATACAAGTTTTTTTTTGTTTTTTTTTTTTCACATTTAGGAACAAAATTAATTGGACAACTGTAGAGAGAGAGTCACCATCCTCTAGGTTCATCAGTGGAAAAATCCTTTGTACAGCAATTCAAACTCAGCCACACAAAGCAACTTTTTAATAGATTTAACTTATTATTCAATAATGCACTGATGTGGGAACAGAGTGACAAGTATCCAAAGAAACCCTAAAGACTGGATTAAAACACACTAAAAGTTACTAAGATTTTGTATGCAGTTCTATATCTAGGCATGTGACTGTTTAGCTCTGGGAAAGGCTCTTAAAGTCTCTGGTTGTGTGCACAGACAATGGTTTCACCTCCACAACAGACTCACACTTGTGTCTTTATGCTTTGGTCTTCAAAGGATCTGCACTTCTGAAAACCATGTCAGGTCTTAACTCTGGTGTATTTGCCATTTGATCTCCCCTTGTCCTTGAGTTTCCAAGATCCAGGGTGAGTATTGTCTCAGTGTATTCCATTCTGACAAGAACAGGAGTGATGTTTGCAGTCTAGGAGAAGGCTGAGCCATGGATATGGCACACCATAGGCTACCCAAGATCCCCACTCATCTGGTGGGGCTTCTGCTACACAGTCAGAGCTGCTGTGGCCACATGATACAGAGTACTAGCCTTGTCTGACTCCATGCACCTGAATCAAATATGTTCAGGAGCTTTTGGATGGATTAAATTTATCTGAGAGGATGTTGTGTTCATCATTATCCTTGGATCCCGAGACTTCCTGTATTTGTCTTTCTTCAGTGTCATAACACTGACAAAAAATACAAGTCATGTGGTCTGGTGACTTTGAGAGAAATGGAAACACCAGGTCCAGTCTGGGGTAAAGACCTGGCACTAACAGTGATGGTCTGGGCCTGGCAGGACCCAGAGTCCATCATCACTTGAGGGATATATCTGGCCCTTGCCACCCAATGCCGAGCCTTTGGGACCATCTCAGTTATGGGACTCTCCTGGGTGCTGCAGTATTTAACATTAATTCCTTTTCTGGAACATTTGCAACTCTCTTCCATGCAGTACAATCTTAGCTCGTTACATCTGCGTCCTCACCCCGCTCAGACTACCTTTCCCAGCACAATGACATCTGTGATATGTCTTGAGACCGTTGATGGCACTGGAAAGGAACACCTGCTTCCTACAGGCCAGGCCCCCACTTCTAAAAGTGCAGCACATCTTCCACACAGTGACAAAAACCGTCTTAAAGAAAGTTACTCATATGAAAAACTAACTTTTTTTGAAGAGTCCATTGAAGGCTAGTTCTTTGCATAGAGCTCACAGTGCGGCTCCCAACACGCTTATGGAGAGCACTATATTTTATCCAAAAATAGTGGCAGTGTGGTGGATTTGGGGGTGCTGGTGCAGACAGGCAGGTTGTTTTAGTCCATGCCACAGCAGCTTTAATCAATGTTATCCCAGATTTTGTGCCAGTGGGCTTGAGGACATGGGATGCTTCCACTGGACTGTGAAATGTTGCTCCTGCTGGAGCTGCAGACTTGTATCCTTACAGGCATTTGGGCAGACAGGGAGGTGAGGGAGAGCTAGATCTCATCCAAAAACAATCCAGAAAAAATAATATATAGGAATAGAGCAGCTGTAATGCTTCCTAGGTGGTGGGGATGCACACAAGGGCTGCAGGGGACAATTCCAGCGTGGGGCTGGCATTTCCTCTGCCCTGGCAGAGAAAGATTTTACCAACAGGAATGAGAATGATGGGGATGGACCTCACTATCCCAAGGAAAGAGCTGCCTCTGCTACAGATCATATTTAATTTAAATGCTGTGAGTAATGTGTATATTACATTTATATACTATGTCATAACTTGGTGCTATGAATAAATATGAAGACATAAACAAGGTCATTTATGTGAAGCCAACAGCAATATTCCTGCTGCAGAAAGACACATTCGAAAACAGAAAACAGAACTTTTAAGTGGCTAGAGGATGTTGCTAATGAAGAAATAAAACATATTTTCTTTTCCAGTATTGTCAGTGATGCTTTAACTTCTGATATCTTAAACATATCTTCACTTGAATAATAATTTCACTTCCTGAAAACAATTTTTTATCCAGAGAACATTAAACACCAGCAAAACCAGGCTGTACTGACTTTGATGCATTATCTACAGAGTTACAAGAAATACGGATACTCAAGATGTCAGTAAACAAAAAGATGAACCTTCATACAAAAGAATAAAGCTATTAAAAAAAAAAAAAGTGACATTGGATAGATAAAAATAGAAAAATAAAGAAGACCAACCAGAACAAGATACGGAGCTTCCTGCTAGGAGTTGTGTGCCAGTTTGACAATTAATTGATTCAGACTGATTGGTGACTTGGCAGGTACCATCAACACAGTTTCCTGCAATCTGCCAGTCCAACCATCCAAAGGATGTTACTGGATTCTGCCCCACTCTGTTCTCTCTCCCATCTGCTGTGTTATACAAGATGAGATACAGCAGTCCTGGAGAACTCAGAAAGTATAGCAGAGAAGAGAAAAAATGTCTTACACCTTACTCTCAACATAACATTGCAGGATCACTATACACTGGAAATGAAGACACAGTAAGGGGAATTCCTGTTGATATTTTGAAAACCTGAGAAGCTTTTATTGCATAGAAATTGAAGGGGAACAGCTGCACTTTTTCAATGCAATAATCAGACAGAAATGCAGTAATCAATTTTATCAGATTCCCCATGAATTAATTGTGGTTTCTTAGTAGAAACGCTGCTTTTCATTTTTAAAGCATATTAATACACTGTTTTTCCTAAGATGAATAAGTATCCTGTACAGTTCCTAAGCAGCTACAGATTTCAACACCCTTAAGAGGAAGTGCATGTGTAGGTCACAAGCTCTGAGAGGTCCTGTGCAGCAGAAAGGCAGAAGGGTCTAAAGGAGCATGTCCCAATCTGTTGCATGATACCTGCAGCATCATGCACTGTCTCAGTGCAGCACACAGGGAGACAGGACACTCCAGAAGTGACTTCAGTCCCTGATGTGTGGGGGTGTTTGATATTGCAGCCTGTCCTACTGGATGATGGATGGCACTTGGGGGTGCCATTAAAGAGAAAAGTCACCTTAGCCAGGAAGGCTTTCCATCAGCTTTTATAGATTGGTACTATTCAAATATTTTTAATATTTACATTGGAAGATTTCCTAAGAGTCCAGAAAAAAAGACTGCAACCATCAGCTGCAGGTTAATATTCCAGTTGTATAGATAATGGGGCTGAAGAAAGAAGAAATAAATTTGGCATTTGATTTTGGCTAATGTTTCACTCAGCATAGAACAAAGATCCATTTAGAGAAAAAATTAACCTGCTGATCTTTTTTATTTCCTGTCTGTGCTTGTTGGTATTTGTCTGGAAAATATTTCCCATGGACAACGTGTCTAAATATTTTCTTTCAAAGAATGAAACACTGATGTCTAAAATTATCTATGAAACAGCTTAAAATGGAAAAAGGGATAAATTTTTCTGAGTACATGGGATGGCTTGACTGAAAACAAAAACCCTTACAGACACTCACAGGAGATAAGTATGTTTGGATGGGCAGCACTTGTGTCACTGGTGGAGAACAGCACTGAGATCTTAGATCACTTCCCTTGAAGGGAGAAGAGATGGGTCCTCTCAGAAATCCTTCTCTTATCCACTCATTCCTTGTTTTCAGTAGATTTTTTAGCAATTCAAGTTTACTGAAGCAGAAGGGAAGCACTGAGGGTACTGAGGTGTCACTCTCCCAACCGTCTTAGCCTCACAAGAGGTGCAACTGTTGAGGCACAAATTTATTTAGCAGAACATGCTTAAGATCTGGGCAACCCTTACCACAATTACTCCAGCAATTGCCCTGCTGATGAGCAGTTCCCTCACTTAGATGGTTGCTTTGTTTGCATGATCAAGGATCAGGGTCTCCCATCCCTGGAAGTGTTCAAGGCCAGTTTGGATGAGCAACCTGGTCTGGTGGAACATGGCCCTGTCCCATGGCAGAGGGTAAGAATGAGATGATCTTTAAGTTCCCTTCCAACTCAAACCGTCCTAGGATTTTACAGTCACAGGCAAACTTCAGAGAGCTACTTCTTCCCACAGAGATTTTTAGCTTGTAATTCTTCTGCCTCCTCCTGTACAGTTTCACACATGTATGATCCTTGTCAGTTAATCAGTTGCTGAACTTGTTTGCTGATTTTGCTAAATACATAATGAGTGTAATGAGCTGCAGCAATCTTCCTGCTGAAAAAAATGGGACACAGAAGAAAAACTTGTTGTTCTACATTGGACCTCCTAGTGAAGAAACACAACATTTAAATGCCTGCTTGTATTACCTTACTTGTAAATTTTAAACAGAATTTTCAATGTCCCTATGGACAAGAGACAAACATTTCAGTCTCTTCAGCCATGTAGGCCTAGAGCTTGATTGAATGTTTTACTAGATAACTGGGCAACTTTTGAGCTCATCCATTTATCCAATGAACTTCTGGTCCAATAGCAAAGATGAAAAGCAAGTATCTCTTCAGTTACAAAACTTTTATACACATGGGATAAGCTAAAACATTCAGCCTAATTGAAAGTTTTCTAAGTATTTCCTCCCTAGTGTGGGCACAAAGCTGCCTAGTGATGTTACTATTTTCTCGGTAAAGTATTTTATTTCCCAAAGTTAACAAATTAAAACCAGACTTAAATGCCATTGAATCATTCTTTCAATTTTTTTTTTAAACTTCTTATCTTTGTGGTGTTCATTCATTCCAGTTGGAATTAGATGAAATCACCAGTTTGCTTCACTGAGGAAGATTTTCTCACACAGATCAAATCCATCACCTTTCTACTTCTCCAGCAGCTGAAAATCTACCAAGGGAGAGAAATCATCACTCCAGAAACAAAATCAAACAGCACATTGCATAAAATAATTCAATCTCAACTTCAAAAAGTCAAAAGAATTGTTCCTGGAGAAGCAATTCACCCTATCATAGACAGGTGCTTTTTTCACCCTTGCCTAACAGGGTCAGAGATTGATTCAATAGAACATATAGAAAATGTAAGTATATTTCCATTATTTTTCCCTTTTTGCAGCATTAGAAAATTAGTTTTAAAATGTTCTTTCCAAATGAGTGTCTAGTGCTGTACCACCCACGTTCAGACCACTGAAATCGGTGCCTTTAACTTGTGTAGCTCCAAGAGCTGTCACAAGAATTGCAGCACACAATAGAGATATATTTTCTGATGGAAAAATCTCTGTCATTGATAACAGAAATTACCTGAAGAATAGTTGTTCTCTCACAATTTTATATAGTTGTTCTCTCATAATTTTATCATGCTACCACCAGAAATTTACCTTAAAATGGTCTGAATTTTTGGCTCTGCCTAAGGAAACCAAGGGAAAAAATGACCTACATTCATATCCAATAAAAATACCAGTTCTTCAAAGATGTTTTTATCCCCAGCCTGTCACTCAATAGGAAACAAATAAAATTGTTATGAACACATGAAATTGAACCTTACTAAATATTTCGAAGGACAGCTGAAAACAAGCTTCCAGCCAAACCTTCAGTTTTGTGACAAATCTTCAAAGCTGCACAGCTGAATTCTGAAACTCTTCCCTTTCAAAGGAGTTAGCAAGTGCCATATAGTTAAATAAAACATCTTAAAGTTTAAAAAAAAAAGGGGGGGGGGGGGGGAGAAAAAAGCAAACACCAAAGCCTCTATGTTTTTATATAATTTACAGATCAAAATACCTCACACGTCCCTCTTTTTTTTTTCTCCTTGTAGACTGAAGTGAAATATAACAGGTGTGCCTGTTCCAGGGAATACATTTGGTTCATCAGGAAAGGGGCTGTGACCGCAGGTGAACCACCCACCAAGACCCCTTTGAGCTGAGCTACTGTGACCTGCTGAGCACTTGTTATCTTCTCAGCCCAGCACGGCCAGGACACATCTCACCTGGGTGCAACCCCTTCCTCAGCTGCAACACATCCCTGAAGACAAAATTCACATTTCAGACATGTCTTATGTCTGAAAGTCCAACCTGGAAAGGAATCTTTTGGCTGATCTGAGTCAAATCATCCCCTCACTCCATGTCCAGGTTCCCACAGCTAGAAAGGTGATGCATGAAGGGATGTTCAGAAGCTGAAAGGCTCAGTGGAAAGGATGAGTCCTGCTCTCCAAACCCCAACATCGTTTTGCTTCTGCATCCAATTATTATAATGAAGAGTGATGTACAAACTACTAAGCATGGACTTGAACCCAGGATTTCTGCTCCTTGATGGGCAGACTATTTGCTACAGCTTGAGTTTTATATCCCACCTCGCTAATTCTGTCTGACTCCTGAACTCCTGCATCCTGTGCCATACTGTGACCCCACAGCTGTGCAAGCACTGCCCATCTGTGATGTTTTCTGATGGCAAAAATGCATGTTTTATCTGCTTACTCAGAGCAGGGAATTGAGTCATGGTGCTTTTGCTAGGCTTTGCCACTGAAGTTGAGAGTTTTGCAGAGTTAAACTTTTTAAACTTTTGATTTAAACCCTCAGGAATATATTGCAGACTGGGGAGCCTGGAGGGAATGGGAATACCTTTTTTCCCAGCCTGATTCAGCCTTGCATTTAATCTCCAGAGAGGACTGAGACTTCCAATACAGTTATGTGTTTAGCATTTCCTAATAGCTAGTTGCTACTAATGCCCCCACAATGTGAAAGCCTTCTAGATTACTTTGAGGGGCTTTAGTTGTCTAAACTCTTAGTTTTGATTCTGAGTTTTAAATTAACTGTTCTCAGGTTACACTTTTATTTTTTAAAATTTTTTACTTAGGTGTTATGATATCTAATTCAGATCTGAATGTTTGTTTGGAAACAGACCTTGTTCTGCTCTAATAAGAAGTCAACTCTCAAAATGAAGTTATGCTTTTTCAGAGAGGTTAATCTATGACTTAGTCCAGGCTAGTCTTATTGACTGATTGATTACTCTTCCTACTTGTATACATATACAAAAACAGCATTTTTGAACATTTGTGGGTAAAATCCACAATCCAATTCAGCTAATCAAAAAAAAAAAAAAAAAGGTATCTAGGTAAAAGCTACTTGGATTTCAGGCTATCAGGCTTCTTGTAAACATACTGTTCCCAGTTTGCTTTTCTGGAATTCTGAGTCTGATGTCTGCTTAAAAAAAGTTCATCTTCTTGCCTGCAATCTCCACAGAGATAGTTAACAAGATGTTATGTGGTGTAAGAAAGATACTCTTCCCACATCTCAGAGGATCAGATATCACTGAGACTAATATACTCTTAAATCCTTAACAATCACTTCATTTTTAGAGGCTTAAACAGTGATTTATGGGTTTCAAATTGCTGAGCAGAAAACATATCAAGCAATCAAGGCTGGAGTTGTTAATAAAGCATATGAACACAACAGCTTTAACACAAAGGCTTTCCAGAAACTGCTGTAGCCTTTTCAGCAAGATATCTGCCCCTGAACACCACGTGGCAAGGTGCAGCCTTTATAGCCTTTTCCCTTTCTCCTTTTCATAAGGACTGGCTGCAGAAAGTCAGACTCAATGATCATAGAGGTCTCTTCCAACCGGAATGATTCCATGATTCTTTAATCTCAGTTGAGCTGTAACGTCATTCCATGCCCATCATGACCTTACATTGCTGGCAGTTCCCTGGCAAAGTGAGCTTCAGACAAAATAAGGCTACATTTCCTGTTTTCTTACAGAGTAGGTGGTATTATATCCCTTCTTATTCATAGCTTATGGAGAGCACTTGCCTGAAGAGAAAGCAATATGCTGAATTCCCAACTTAGCCTGGCAAGACCTGGACCTGCCTCTTTGTGCAGCACAAAACAACAGACTGAAGGCAACTCTCCTCTCTTTTTCTCAAGCTGCCTCCCTTGGCATCAAGTACTCCAAATACACTGGGTAAAGGATAAAAAATGTGAAAGAAGCTTTTGTAGGCTTATGGTTGGGATGCTAAGGAGCAATGCACCTTGGAGTGCAGTCCTTGCCTCAAAGACCAGCTATTTATGCAGTGGAGTTTCATGTAAACTGTATAATCATCCCCCTGAAGCAGAGATTCATGTTCGAGACTAAAACAGGATGCAGAGCTGTAACAGCCAAGGGGCTGCCAGGCTATTCACTGTTGTGCAGGTGATTAAAATGATGGAATAGCATCAGGGTCGGGACATGCATTCTGCATTTTGGGGAAGAGCCGTGCCCACATCTCTCAGCAGGAAGATGTGTCATTCCAGCCTCAGTCTGTGATTTTAAGGAAAATAATAATAATAATGTGGGCTTTTGCTGTGTTCCCCCGGGGAATCCAGCTGAGGTACCTGCAGAGGAGTGTGTGACATTAACGATACCAGACCGGGGAGCTCTGGCTGAATTCAGCTCTGAGCGGCTCCGCTCACGATGTGCTGCGTGTCCCTCTTGGCAGCTTTAGACTAAGCACATCAATTTTAGGCTGCTCTTTCGTGCAGGTTGTTTCCAACCCTAACAAAACACTGCTTCAGAGAAGAGTAGACTGAAAGATATCACAGCACCCATTAAATGCCTGTGGGTGCATTTCCAAGAGGCAGTGAGCTGACATAAGAGCTTATTGCTGCTGGAAAGGGAAGACCCTGATCTTCCCATTCTCTACTCCCCGTTATGTCCTCCTGTGTATTTTACACCTGCTTGGTTGTCCATCAGTCACCTCTGTGAGATATTTGCATGATTCTAATTCCAATACATAAACTGGTAGGAAATGCATCCAGGAAAAAGAGTTGTTCCTGCAAGGTGATACAGAGGAAGCTCACAGAGAATTCCAGAGAGCGCAGAGCTGGCAGGAGGGATGAGAGGTCACAGAGTGGGAAAGGCAGAGACCAGACCACCCACCTGGGAGCAGCAAAGCATCACAGTGCATTGGCTTGTGTGCAGCCACAGCTCTTAATTGCTTTTTAAAATAACTCAGGATCTCATAAACAGGGATTCAAAGCATTGAGCTAAAACTCTGCTAAGAAGGAGAGAGAAAATTCGGAGACCCCAATACCAGACTGACACACAACTGCTTGAAAGCAGCAACAGAGAGGGGGGGGAATGATAAAGTGATTGCCAGGAGTCAAACAGCCACTGCAGCTCCTTTTCTTAGGGATCTGACTGGGATTCACTGATATGCTTTATGACTGGGGAGGGATCAGCTCAGGCTGGGGCAGGCTGGACGTGCTTGTCTGTATGAAAGCAGCACTTCAGAGCTTACAGGAATGTGAGTATTAGAACAGATTTCGTTAAGAAAGTGAATTACAAAATCATTATCCTCTTTGGATGTTCAGGAGACTACTTTTAAAAGGCTTTCTTCCCCGCCTGCCCCCCCCCCCCCTCCTTTCCTTTCAAAGGTTATTTAGTTTCATCAGTTGTTGTCCTGAAGCTGCCTGGTTTATCTCATCTTGCAATTTTATACCCTACATTTACAAACTAAAAGTTCTTTCTGTGGGAAAAGCAAAGCTTGAGAAACTACCACAAAATTGGAAGACCTTTTGATGACAGATTTTATTTAAGGATGAACTTATCCTATAATAATCTCTTAGGGCAAACCATCAAGTCAGTTTTAGCTCATTTCTTCTTTTAATAGTTAGCAACCCAATGTATGACTTCTCTCACATCACTTTCTGACTCTTATTAAACAGTTTCTAAAGTCTGTTGTATGGAATAGGAAGATGGACACAAGAAGTCACTGGATCAGGCCTTACAATGAAACAGTTGTGGCTTTCCAGAATAATCCAAGAAACTAAACTCTTGTTCAGCAGTTTTTTAACTATGCTATTGCTAAAGAGGCATCAAGCCCAAAACCAAGTCCTTTCAGGACATCAGGTTGACTGGAATGGAACTGAAAAATTTTACCTCATAAATTGTAATTTGTCCCTTCAAATGGACTTCTAATTATAACCCAGAGGCAGGTGACTTGCAAGCAACTTCACAGTTTAGTGCAAAAAGAAAAGGTAAACTTAGGTCGATTACAACCATTTTTGTCATTACATTATGTTAAACTGTGCTCATTTTCAGACTTTAAATAATAATTGTAAAACTCCTATTACCTCTGTGGTTGAGCTCAGTTCTAGGTTTCCCATGTAGTTATTTATGAAGTGGCAAAATAGGAAATGCTGACTTCTGTAAAATTGCCCACAGAAGCCGAATCTGCTAGATGTGAGTCACACCAGTATAGTAGGGTGCAGGTAGCATTAAATTTACAGATGCACAATTTTCTTTTCCTCCAAAGACAATTCAAGGATTTAAGACACCAGAGAGTTCTCCTCAGAAAGTCTGCTTTCTTGTTATTTTTTGTTTCCTTCTTTTCTGGAAGTAGTGCTAAAAGGCAGATTAGATAGCAAACTGTCTGGAACTCAAATCACAGATAATGCTTGGATCCTGAATGTACCAACACACGATCGGCACTGAGGTGTAGTATTTTATTTGCTGACTGCATGGATATTATTAATGCTTTAGTGTGTGCTGACAATTACCACCAGTAGAGATAACAATGCCTTATTTGTGAATTCATGTTAATATAAAGCTCATCTGAGTAAGCACCTCAACAGAAATGCTGCTCTTAGAGATACCAGGAGCATATCAGCACAGGCTGTAATCACAGGATTTGATATTTCTACAGTATTTTCAGAGGGGAGGAGGGGATAAAAAGACTCTTAATGAACATCTATAAAACCACTCTTATAAATCACCTACATAACATTTTAAATAGCTCCTTTGGAGTTTGATCCTCTACCACTAAAGTCAATGGAATTTTTTCCTGTTCATTTAGGTAGGATCAAATTCAAAGTCTTAGTGTCCCACTGTGTCACTTCGGGGAAAATCTCTCCTTATTATAAGAGAGTCTTGTAATTTGGTTTCCAGCTGTAGAAGATTACTTCTTCCTCTTTCCCTTTGTATGCACTTTATATCAGAAATAAAATACTGCACAATCACAGTGCAAAATAGAAGCCCCAAGGGCATCTTACAGACACTAGTGGTTCCTTAGGAAATCTTTAAAATCTCCAAAGCCACTGTGATTGCTTTGTACTACTTGCTAAAGAACATTTTCCCACAACTGGTAAATAATGTGATATTTTGAAGTGTATTTGAAATGCTTACAGAAGGTCAGCTGCGTACACTCACTCAGACTCAGCTGTTATACTGCAACTGAGGTATAGTGGAAATATTATATCTTTAATAGCAAGTACTTCATGGAGGGATGACAGATGTATGCTATCCCACTGTCTGGCTCAAAAAAAAGCATTTTTTGGTGTGGGTTTTCCTTGTTTTGCTTGTAAATCTTCAGTAGAAGCCCATCTGGAGAAAAAAATGGAAAATAGGGAAAAAAAAAAAACCTGAAAATATTCAGACCTATACAGAAAAGCTGAAAAAAGAAAACAACCTAAAACAAAGCAGACCAAGATCCTGGAGGCCTTATCCTTCATTTCTGGGACAGCAGAGGGCTGAGTGGATGCCCTGTGCAGCCCTGGCAGGGCAGTGGCTGTGGGCACCCTGGCATTCCAACCTGGGAGCTGCCAGAGCGGGAGCAGGAGCTGCATCAAGCCAGGTAAATCATGCACAAAACTGGCACCTGCAGGAACAGATTGGCTAAATCTTATGGATATCACAGAGCCACTGCATCCCGACAGCAATTCCTCCCTCCTCTTAGCACTGGCACCAGGGCTGGCACCGCTGCCGTGTTATTTCCCGTCCCCACCATGCAGGTCAGTCCAAAATAAATGGACAAACCCAACATTGTACAGACAAACCTGGCAGCCCCAACTGCTTGCTTTCCATCAGACCCTTCATGTTACCTGTGTTTAGTCCTGATAACAGAATATGCTGTGTAGTACTTCTATTTTTCTTCTTATAGATGAAGATTTCACATGCAAAACTCATTTTCGGCATGTTCTAGCTTTTAAAATTGGAATGTTTGTTGAACATTGTTCTAACAAGCAGTGTACATACAGCATATGCATTTGACAGGAAAAATAATCTCTTCTTTCCAATCAGAGACGATTTGCATATCTTATGTTACATGACATCTCAGAAAAAAGCATTCTGCTCTTTTACTGCATTCACTCTGGTGAGATGGAAGACACGGATTGCATATGATATTAGCAAGTCAAGATGAGCCCATAGTGAGGTATATGCATATGCTGAACCTGGTAAGGTATATAAAAAGCAAAGCTGGGGGCACAGAGAAAGAAAAATAAGAGAGAAATTAGAGGAGGAGGGGAAAAAAAAAAAAAAGGAAGAGAAATGATGCAAGGGATTAATTTCTCATTCAGGGAATTCTGGGGATAATCTTCACCTTGTGGGATGAAAATGAAAAACCCAGGGGTTCAAGCTGCCCCCAGTAAGGGCACAATTCAACTTCAGTCTCTAAACTTTGTACGAATTTTATTGGGAGCAGTAAAACATACTCGAGTGGAACTGTGAATATTTTGTCCCTGGATAACACCTGCAATAACCTGGGAGTTTTACTGAAGGGAGGAGAATAAAAAAGAGGATTAACTGATCAGTCAGCTGCAAGAAATACATTCTTGGAAGGAAATAGGTTATATTGATATTTAGGTACAACCTCTCTGGTGTTCACACTCAGACACAAACACTTTCTCTTTGGGCTCTTGCCTCTGCTTTTGTCAAACCTAAACTGTGCAGTTCTGCTCTGCAGAGCCCGGTGTCCAGAAACTGGGTAATGGGGTACCAGCCCCTCTACAGAGGCTTGGGCTCCCTGTCACTACAAGAAGTGGCCAGAAGTGGGGACTTCCCATGACTGTGACCTGCAAGATGCTCTCATAGGTGACGGCTGGCAAAACTCAAACTCCTATTTCACCTCCAGGAGCACACTGGATGTCCCAGAGTCACCCAGGACTCTTGCCAGGTTTTGATAATGGCTTGCAGCTGACTTTAAAATTCGCCTGGATGAGCACAGAGGTGATGCCCCAAGGATCTCCGTTGTTAGAAGCCCATATGCCTTGTAGCACTGAGATTTCCCTTACTATGTGCATGTTGTTTTCAAAACTGCACAAACTGAGACATTGCATTGACAACTAACATGGGACTATGTTGTTTGGCTGAATTCTCACTGTGTTGGATGGAAATCACAATGTGGCTGCTGGATAAATCCTGTTAATCCAGATAATCCAGTTACTGCTCTCTGCTAACCAGGTCTCATGTACTAGGGAGATGCTGGAGTTTGCATACTTACTCTGGCTCTAGAAATTTCTAAGGTAGAAAGCTCATCTTCACCTGGATGGATTTACAGAATTTAGGTAACACAGTTAAGAAATTTCCAATATTTGGTTTCTTTTCTCATGAGCCTTATCCTTAGAGGAGACCCAAGGCTCTATTCATTACTTGATCCCCATGACAGAATATATTTAAGGCTTTCAGCTGGTCTGTCTCATCTTTCCAGCCTATACCTATACCTATACTGCAGGCAGTGGCAGCCCAAGACACCATCCTGTTGCAGCACACCATGTATACATGTTTTGGGCCTTTGCTGACAAGGGTGGGACAGACTCCCCTGTAGGACAGGTGAGAGGAATCACATATCTAATGGCAACAAAGAGCATTTAAAAGCAAGAGAGAAGAGCTGGGGGAGGTTACTTGGAGGAAGGATAACGGCAAGCCTGGGAGCAAGGCAGGTAGGTGTGTGTGGTTGTTTTGGGTTAGAAGTGGTTGGGCTCCCCTGGAAGAGTTGCACAGTTTTTGTTTTAACTGAGGAAAACTGGCAGTACGGATCTCCTGGTGGCTTTTTCCTTCCTCCAAGCTGTGATTGCCCAAGGGCACAACCAAGGCTGTGTTCACCCTCATCCTGTCCTTGGCCCCTGGGGGTCCAACAGGGGCTCAGTGGGCACACAGGCATCAGCTGCATGTACATACCGGGCAACTTGGCTCTGCTGTACCTTTATCCTCTGTTTTTTGCCAGAGGCGCTTTTAAGAAAGAAAGACTTATGAAAAAAACTGCATCAACTAAGTATATTTAAATCAAAAACTCCAAAGGACAAAAATTTTCCCGAGGAAAGCATTCAGTTTGCCAAGCCATAATGAATTCACCCAAGCAAGCCTCTGCAGATACTGCTTTGCTGGTGCTCTGTGTTGCCTCCCACTGATCCTGATGTTACCATTAAAAATGCTTTTTTAAAAAAAAGAAAGCTTTCAAAATGTGCACCTATATGTTCTGTTTTGATTATTTAGGAGAGAAACTGGTTATGGCTGCTTGTCTGTTATAAAACTCAGTTTAGCTAGATTAATGTAATAAGGGCAGTTTAAATGAATGGAGTGTTCCCACAAAGTGTCTCTGGTTAAGAATTCCTTAGTTGATCTATGTATCTCACAGTTAATTCTCCCCAAATGCATGCCTATACCTCTCTTAAGGTTAGTAGAAGTCTCCACCTACCTGCAGCCTGGCCAGCTGAGCTTGGCTCACAGTAATGAGGATAAACTTTGTGCAGGTAGGTATATGGAACATACTTCATTATTCTCCAGTGCTCAAAACTACAGGTTGATTGAGAAAAGCTAATTATTGGTTTCCCTGTGGTGCTGGAAGAATGTTTAAACCCTTTAAGAGTCCTTTGAAATTTCCAATTAATCCTTAAAAAAGGCTTTTTTTTATCCTTTAAATAGTTCCAAATTTGTTTCTTTGTGTATGGACAAGAACTTGCCAAGTGAAACATGAATATTTCTAGTTTTATTTTTTGCTGGTCCACTTAAAATAAAGTACCTCCCTTAGAAAGACCAGCTGCATCTGAGCGAATTTGGCACAGGATTTCTTCCAAGTTTTTTCTGCCTGGTTTTTGTAAGCTCTAACCCTCCAGCTGGGGCAGGGGTGAGGAGAAATAGAGAGTCTCCAGGACCAGTATGTCCTCCCTGGTTTACTGACAAGTCTTCTGCAGGTGTTAGTGGCCTGGATGCACACCTTATTTACACTAGTTTCTTTTTAAATGCAAAAATGGTTAAATCATGAGGCTGAGAAGACTTTCCTCGGAGACTTTCCTCCATCAAGTGAAGTTGTGAGGTATTAACTGCTTTTGAAGATCTGTTCCCTTCATGTAGACACCTGGCTCAGACAAAGGAGGCTAAGCAACACAGAAAATATGCAACAGCACAGGCATAATTACTTTACTGAGTGATGTTTTCCAAGGACACACTATAAAAAAAAAAAAGACAGAAACATTATAAGCTTTTTCTGTTTTTCAAAAAGTTGTATTTTATTGTGGCTGTTACTGGCAGAACCAATACCTCATCACATAAAAAAAAAAAATCAGTTAAAAGTA
Organism: Acropternis orthonyx; assembly: GCA_035583155.1. Taxonomy (NCBI): domain Eukaryota; kingdom Metazoa; phylum Chordata; class Aves; order Passeriformes; family Rhinocryptidae; genus Acropternis; species Acropternis orthonyx. The sequence goes on along the minus strand of JAWWEU010000163.1, from coordinate 4,111,946 downwards.
CAGAAGTTTTATGCTGTGAACTTAAAAAAATGGTACTCACAGAGCTTTAGTGTCATTTTAGGATTGGTGCCACTGTTTTTCATACTCTCCCTGGGATGTTATTCTTGATTTTTTTTTTTAATTATTTTTTTTTTTGTGTTAAATATAATGATGAGCGATAATTTGCATTGCCAAACACTTTATTGGCAGATTTGGAGTCTTGTTGTATACTTTATTTATAGCCACAGAGCGGTTGCTACGTCTGGGATATGCATGAGGGGAGTCAGCTCCCTAAAAGCATAAGGGGGAACAGAGGGTGCTTCAGATCATACAGACTTTTGGGACACAGCCAGAGTTACAAGCCACTTTTTCCCAGTCCAACACGTTCATGTTCTCCTCATCGTTTGTCAGATGAGTCAGAACTGAGGCTTTCTTATCCTTTTTATAAAGGAGAAAACCTTGAATAAAACAAAGGTGAAATAATCTAATTTAAGAGCGAGGAGAACTTCCTTTATGCAATTCTGCTTCTGTTATCACAATTCAGTGTCAGCTACTGACAGTCAAATTGCAACCTTGACACCTGGGATGCTGTTTATGATCAGGCAGAAACTCTTTCCTCCAACATTTGTGGCTTAGTACCGTGAAAATCTCACCCTGTAAACACGCACATAGGTACAGCATAATCTAAAGAGGTAGGAAAGCAGGCTGGTTAGGCTTGGGAAGAGTGCATGTAATTTCCTCCAGCGTCGGGAGGAACTTCTCCAGCTCTGATTAAGGGAGTCAGGTTGTACATCTTTCTCTTGTAACAACATTGCAATGCCTGCTTTGGACTAGAATTAGATTAATTAATTTCAGTTCTTCTGACTCTTCAATACTTTGCCAAACACTGAGCACCTTCGAAGGGGTAAAACCAGCTGCTGAAATTGTACCTTTCTTCATCCAGCCTAGACTCTCCTAACAGTAACTCCTTTTCCTTTATAAAATCCACATTGATTTTTCTTTTACTCTGTAATTTCTTTTCCTTGCCTTGATGGGTTTAAAGCAGAGTCTCTTCCCCTCCATCTGCTTGCATTGCTTTACCCATTTCTAAGATTCTTGTGTGTTTGCCCCCACTTGCTCTGTTTTTTGAGGTCACAGCATAGCATGACAGTGCATTACTTCTTTTTATTATATTTATTGGAGGTACTGTAGATGCCCAACAGCAACCTGGTATTAAAGTTAAGTAGTTTCCCCCAGTGTGAACATCTTTTGTGTGAGAAATAATCAACTCCAAGCTTAAAGTGAGCATCCAAGGCCTCCTCCCATTGCAGAATGAGCCTGGTATGCTTTGTGAAGTAGTTTCTCTCTTTCTCTAGGTTTGTTTTAACACATATATTAAAAGGCTGTGCAGACTCTTTTAGATAGAGGAATTGTAAACCTAAGGAATTTTAACCAAGATGTTAACCTGGTTTTTTTCAGGAATGCACAGAAAGGGTGGTGTTTTAATGAGTGAGGTTTCTGTTAATGTGATGACAGGAACAATTGCTGATATAAGGTCAACTTTTCCAAGTGTCAGAACATGTATTATTTAGTGCTGGTTTCAAAATATCATCATTTGAACTGGCAGGTTGCAAGGGATCATTCTTCTTGTCTTTTTTTTTTCAATGGGCTGACAACAAAAAAAAGGTCTGTGTTCATGTCCACTTTGCACAAAGGTTTTGCCCATTTTTACCAGGACATGGCTTCTTGAGGAGCTGGGGTTAACCTCAGCCAGTGCATCCCTTGAAAGGGTCAAGAATTCACTGCAATTGCCCTCTTCCCCTTTTCCATTTTCTTCTCTTGTACCTGCTCTAGGCTAGCTTGGGTCACTGATACAAAGAAATATTACCTGGATTTGTGGGATTGTTTTCTGACATATTTATCTTGTCTCTATTGCTGACTGTGTTGTAGCAACCCAGAATCAGGAAAGCACAGAAGGTATTTGGTGGGAAGAGTTGGATAAGCATGCACAGCCATCAAATGGAATGGTCAGGAATTTAATTCTTTTCCATGTGTGTGTGTCTGAGTTTCTTCCTAGACTTAATTACTCTAATTATCCACATTTGTCTAAACTTCAAAGTTACTCTTGCTGAAAAACTCAAATCTGAGATAGAATTTAACTCTTTGATCTGTTTTGTTTCTTCTATTAATGCATTTGAAGTAGTTCTGATTTCCTGCTTCTCTTAGACTTAAGGAAGGATCCCTTTCTTAAAAAACCAAAAATAATTAAAGATAATCCATAAAGTGTGAGTCTTCCTTAGGGATTTTTTTATATGAACAACTCCTAATGTCATCAGAAGAGAGAATTGATTGCAACTTTCACTTTTCAAAGTGTAAGAAAAAGGCAAAAATATAAGAGGTTAAGAAATACTCCTTATATTTTAAAAGGTGTAGTATAGCAGTGTGGTGAGATGGTTTGAAAGAAGTGCTTGGAGGAATATTGTTGTCCCACTACACTTCATGGTAAAAGTGAGTGAAGAGCTTGGTCTGAAACCCTTAATGTTAGCTCTAGCTTCTACACTGGTTTTTAAATATAAGGAATTTATTTTGAACCAGAAACCATGAAATATCTGTTGAAATATTGCAACTCCTTGCGTGTAAATGCAGGTAAAACCATGGAGGGAGAAGGGAGTGACAAACCATAAGAGAGTCCCTACTCAATGTCACTAAAATCCCCCCAAAAATTAGTTTCCTAGGAATATCTGCAAGAAGATACGTGATATCTCTGAAAGGTCAGACAGTTCATCAGGAATGGTGTTATTTAGTTTGACTCTAAGAAAATAAAGTAAGTCTGAATTGGCAGAAGAGGTATAGGGACAACCTGAGTGAATACCTGTAAAATCCCACAGGGAAAACCATTCCTTGGCTTTGTAATCAGCCTCTGACTAATCAAAGCTCTCTGAGCATGCTGGTAACATAAGCTGTTGGGTAAGAGTTTATTTGCCCCTTGATGACATAACTTTAGGGGCAGTAAGTCCTTGTACGAATGTATACAGCACAGCAATTGGAAGAGAAAGCATGGACCTGACTTGGTGACACAGATGTTTATTTCCAATACTTTCCTTGTTCTTTGTGGGGAATAGTTTATTGATTATGTCCAGATAGGCTTGAAATGCCCCTGCTAGGCTAGGATTACATGCCACCAATGTGCTCAGTGAAATGCACCTGCATGTTTGACCAGTACCTTGAATTTGAGCATTAAGTTTTTATCCTGTGAAAGTTTTGATAGACAAACCAGCTTTCTGTGATTCAGAAAATGCTGACCTAGGATGAGTCTGTTTGCATACACCTAATTACTGAGTTGTGGCAACTACAGGACCTGAGAAGAAAGAGCAAGTTAAATAGACCAACCAGCTGACAAACTAATTTTTCTAGCAGAAACTTCTAGGTTTGGAAAAGCAGTGTGGATCTGTACAGCTCACAACTATCAGCCAATGGAAATGCACACACTTCCCTTGAATTAATAAAACATGTTTCATGTTAGAGCTATGGGATGAAATGGCTTGTTTAAAATCTGAGCCCTCTGTTGTTCTGGCTTTGATAACTTGAGTCTCTGAAAATGGGCTCAATTTCCTCCATAAATCCGTTCTGTATCAAGAATGATAGCTTGTATACAATGTGAAAGCTGTACTGCCGCACATACATCTGACATGAATATACAAATGTGTGAAAACAGGGGGGTTGACTTGTATCCAAGTAACACTTTGGAGTTTGTTTAAGGATTTCTTGTTCTTTGTAGTTTTACTCTTGATGTGTTTACTCCAGTTACTAGATTAGGACCCACACATATATATTTATCTGGAATTCCATTTTGATCTGCTCCAAATGCTATTAACATAAAAAGATCCACAGAACTTGCTAGTGTAGTTCATGGCATGTAAATTAGCAAAGACTACTCTTCTGTCAGAACTCTCAATATTTTACCACCATGAACTTCATTACATCTTAGATTTCTTACAGTATTTACACTCTTTGGTTTGCTTAGGCCCAAGACAAGGGTTATATAGGAGCCATTTTTCCCCAAGTGATTAATCAAGGATCATTAACTATATAAATGGGTTTAAAGTTTATAGATTTCTCAAGTATGATTGCCTGTTTGCATATGAAAATGTTCTATGTCCTTGGCTGACTGGAGCCATTCAGCACTTAGGTCTCTGCACGGCTTTAACAGGTGAGAAAGACCCTTTTCTGGCTCAGTGGTTTCCAGTTTTCCAGGCACTTAGATATAAAAAACAATAGACTGCCAAAGTGAAATTTATGTTTTCAAGCAGGTGAAGCTTTGAAGGAAAAATATGTTCCTGAACTGAACAAGTCCAAGAGCAGAACAGATGAGATGTGAGTAAATGGCAAATCTGTCTGAGGGTGATATTGCCCCAAACCAAAATTTGCTCCTCTGAAAACAATTCAGAGGATTCAGATGTGGATTAAGACTAGGCTTCTGCCTATTTTAGGTTAAATAAGAGCCTAAAAGTTGGCTGTTAGATTCAGAACAGGAAAGGGGGTTTTATGCTTACATTGAATGAAGTATATTAAATAAGACTGGTTGTACTTCCCATGTGCATCCTTCAACGCTTTTGTTTTTGTTTGGACTCTGAAGTATGTCTTCATTTAACCAAGCCTCGTTAAGATAGAAACAAATACATTTTGGAGTGTTCAGCTGTTTTTATATTAGTGAACAAAATATTTGAGGCTATGGGACTTTTAAGGGATCCTCCTTGATGTGGGAGTGGAAGAAGCACTTTCCAGTGTCTGCTGTGTAATGTCTTCACCCAGCAGGATGAGGGTAGTAGGCGAGATGGCTGAGCTCTGAGATTCTGGAGAAGCTTCAGAAAACCTTCAATTCCTGAACTAATTGATGGCAAACTTGCCCCATCTACAGCCACAAATAATTTACATAATCTGCTTAAAGAAGCATTTTGAGCAATTTATTGGGGTGGACTGTAGAACTTTGTTTTCACCAATAACATTCTCAGTTGCTGCAGGCATTTCTGCTTGCTGCAAAAAAATTTAGGTGAAGTTATTTTTTATATATCTGTTCTGGCTCAGGTAACACAGCCAAGGTGCAGCTCTAAGTCTGGACTAGTCATCTCCTGAGCTGCTCAAGATGGAACCTATCAATATATTTAATAATTGTAAAATACAGTGTGTTGACTACTGTTATCCTGGTTTTCAGCATCTCGGAGATATGACCAGGAAGAAAGAATGCTCAGGAGGGAAGAATTCATGTTATATTAGTAGTAAAATATGTTGGGGGATTGTAATAGTATAGATAACTTGGGCTTGAACCCTGCAACAGCAACTTTCACTATATGACTACAACTTGTGGAGAAAGCTCATGACTCTCACTGTTCAGTCTGAAATGTGCTTGTGTCTCAGTGTTTTGTTGCTTAATATTCAAAATTGAGTTGGTGTAACAGCAAACAATATGTATTTTATAGATTGCATTTCATGCAAGAGGAGAGGAAAGCAACACTGGACAGAGAATGAAGTAGGCAATAGGACTGAAGAAATATGAAATAACTTTGCTAGCTGCTCTCTTAACAGATGTAAACCGTGGTGCACTGAGGGCTGGTATCTGAACAATCATATGACTTACGCATCATGGAATGGTTTATGATTTAAATTCTTCACAAGGCTGTCTTAAAGTGTTTCCCATCTTTGTCTCCCTTGGTGTGTAACTTTAAGAAAACATCCTGACTACATATGGTACTGTTTGACCACCAGGTAGCAATCCAGTCATTGGAGATGTTAAATGAACAACGTGAAAAATGGTTCTGGAGCCTTGCAATGTGCTCCTATAAATTGGGTCAGCCCATTATGACTTGTAAATTCAAAGCAACCTGCAAGCTTTGACTTCTTAGGAAACAAAAACTTGAACTGAAATAAATTATTTAGGACGCATCCTATGCTTATTTTTATGTATATAATTTTCCCTGTCCAAATAATTTAACAATTTAAAGGCTGTGCTTGTATTGCTGTTTTTAGGACATCATCAGAATTTTTTCCCTTGATGCACCAGTTAACCTGCTGTGCTTTTGATGAGTTTATCTCAATAACTTATATACATGTCTATAAAAATGGATTTAGCCATGTTTACTGCTGTGTGTTTCCTACTCAGGTTGCTGTCATAAAATTGGAGGTAGTTCAGTATTTTTGTGAACCTACCAAATATTTCCATTATTATCAATTTGTTTGTGTTTTCTATGACCTTATAGCATGCATTATCCAAACACAGGGCAAACCCCCTTCAAAATCTAGTTACTGTTCCAAAGTGCTTCACTGCAGATGAATTTTGATGATTTTTGAAGGAGAATAATGAAGTACTTTTACAGGAATTCTGAAAGTCTTACTCCCAAGAGTAAAAGATGGCATGAAGGTGCTGGGTTAGAATAAAACAGGTGGTGGAAGCCAGTGCTGAGGAGTGGGTGGGGAAAGTCTGAGCTCTTGATATGGCAGGAGGGATGCTGGAGTCAATGTTGTTTTCCTAAGGGCTGTAAAAGCAGATAAACAACTTGTTTGATGCTTTTAGGAACGGATGCATAAAGGGGAGCAGTGTAGTGACCATGATGTGTTAGTAAAATGTCTTTACATGAGCACTGTGGCTGTAGATCAGTAGAGCAGGAAGGCTTTGAGTCCTTCAAACATGTAGAGTGGTCTCTCTGCCTCTGTGTAAGTCACTTACAAGGCTGCTGCTCAGCAGTTCCCATTTCTGCCAGGTATCCCTGTCATGGGCAGGAAAATAATATTTCATAGATCACCTCTTTTATTCTTTAAAACTGTTTTTAACCGTTTGTCTGATACTGTTAGTGAGCAAAGACTACAATCAGCAGAGCAAATCAAATGCAAAGTGGTACCTTGATGCTCTCCCTGTTTCTGTTGAGAATTATATGAAGTCACCTCTTCATTTGTATGATAAATAGGAGTTCAGATATTCAGATTTATCATCTATCTTGTGTGTTTACAGGAATGATACCATTATTAATAGGCAATGGCTTATATTGTGTGTACTCAGGATTTCTCAAAAATTACAAAACTGCTGCAAGTAAAAGATGTGCTAAAAATGAGGAGTTAGAAATAGCACTGGCAGCTGGGATAAGAGAAAGGACTGTGGCTATAGGCCAGTTTGGGTAGAAAACACTGGTCTTTACAAGGACTTACTAAATCCAAATGTGAAGGTCTTAGACCAAGGGGCAGAGTTGTTGGGGTAATTCAATACCAGTGTAGTTTTAATAGCTGACAGAAACTTCAGAACATATTCCATGCTGTCTCTGTATGAGAGGAAAGGATATTTGTCCAACCACTATAACACAACACAATTTTTCCTTGTGTTTTCTGAATATTGTATCATTACAGGAATAATGTGGGTGTAGCAATCAAAGGATGCCTCTTTCCTTGTGGAGTAAGATGGCTTGATATCTTAGCTAATTCTAGATGTTCTTCAAACAGTATTTAACATCTAGTTATCTAAGCCTACTGCAACAGATCAAAGGAAACACTTAACATATAAACAAAATGCTTACAAAACAAAAATAAGTAAATGAATCCAAGGCAGTCTTTTTGCTTTAGAGAGAAATTAGGGAAATACCAGTTTAATGAAATACCACAACTAGAGTGCTCAAAAGTACCCTCAACTTAGAATCAGTGTTGTCTGTCTGTAACCCCCCACTGACACTTCTTCAGCTGCAAACGCTTCCCAGAGTGGGTAAGGAGCTGATTAACAGTGCAGGTTTATAGAGACAAGTTCATGTCAATTAAGCCCCAGGAGGGACCATCAATTAGTGTCAGTCAGGAAACCCATTCACTGCTTAAATTAACATAAAAAAAAATGGTGCTCAGTCATTTCAGGTTCAAGAAACTTTTGCCATCCAAAACAACACTTTTTCAATAAAAATCTTGCAGGCACAAAAATATTCTTACAAAGTAGGTATGAAGAGTTATCTTTCTTTATTTTTGTTGTTGAGGTCTTGTGTTCCTTAATTGTTTTTCATTTTTATGACTTAAGATGGTGGTCAAGAACGTCAGCTCTGTTCTTTTAGTTTTTAACTTGGCTCTGCAAGGTACAATAAGGTGGTGGAAGTCACAGGGGGGACAGGATTAAAACAAATAATCTGGCAAGATAAAAAAGGGACTAATTAGACCAAGCCTTTAGCACCTGTGTTTAAACTAAAATTCAGTGTTTCATAAACAACTTAAAGAACAAAAAACCCAGTACTTTCCTAATTCATCCTCTTCCCAGTTTCTGGCTCTTTTCACTTGGCTGGAATAATGATGAAGGTCAGTTTTGGTAGGAAGATATTTGAATAAGGAGTTACCTGGACTTGTTGCATCAGAACAGACTGTTTCAATATTTTGTTTGAGAAGTCCATGATACATTTTTTAATTTGTGTGCAATATTGAGAGATGTGGATGTCAAATTCAGATCCTCCTCTGCAAATCACATGTACCAGGGGATTGCTTTAAAAATCAGATGATCATCACACAGACAGCGAGGATTGATTTGTGTTTCCTCTGCTTTCAACAATCAGATAAAACCTTGGCAATGTTGTATGAAATTAGTCCCAAGGTGACAGTGAAGAGAGGTGAGAAGTGCAGGAGGAATGAGACCCTTTGAAAGTTATTGGAAATGGAAATTCTACTTTTTTTCAAGAGTTAATTTTGGCTTTACACTCACATTGTTTACTCTGGGAAGATCCTGTGCTGTGAGGAGGACACTATCCTGCTTTGAAGGTTCCTTGTCACAATGTGGGAGGCGGTAGGGCTCTGCTCAGATCTCCCTTCTCTTGCCCACGATGGCTGTGGGAAGTGATGGAACTTTCTGGCTCCTGCAGTCCCTCTCCAGAGGTCCATCTCCATGCAAGAACTGCTGAATGCCACCTTATAGTGAGCACTTCTGGGGTGTCTGGGCTTTCTGCAGGACTGTGATATGAGAAACTTTACTTGTTCTATCTTTATTTCCAAAAGGCTTTTTTTGTTCTGAAGTTAGCCTTGGAGGCGTATATTATTGTATATTCATCACTGATCCTATATGTTGGGGGGTTTTTTTGAGCAGATATTATGTTATCTGTTTCTTTGGGGACACTTTACTTTTAGAAAATCTATCACTTTATTTTTAGAATATCTATCATTTTATTGAACTGTGTTGCATTGAAGATGTTTAACTTATGTATATTGCATCCCATGTGCTGCAGCCTGTGGCTAAGGCACATATTAGTAAGCATATTGCTATTGATTTTTCTTTGTCCCCATTTTTTCTATGTGCATATGAAGTTGAAATATTTGTTTGCAATTTGTCCCTTACAGTGATCTCTTTGTGACTTCTGTGGTTTGTGAAAACTGATTGTGCTATTGAGGCTTGGAGAAAAAGTGGTTTCTGTTATGAGACCATTCATTACTTCAGTGAGATGGAGGGTCTCAGGAACAGTTGGGGGTGAGGATCTGGTACAAGAGAAAATGTCTAAATCTGGGGTACGGAGCCAGTTCAAAAACAGTCCCTGCATGTAGTACTGTATCTTCTGCCTGTTAGTTCACAGAATCAGAGTGGCCTGAGTTGGAAGGGACCTTAAAGAACATCTGTTTCCAACTCTCTGCAACCTTTCACTAGACTAGGTTGCTCAGAGCTCCTGCCATCAGAGTGGGATCCAGAGATCCTTAACTTTTCATTGAGGTCCCCTGCAGAGGAAAGGGGAGGAAGTTTTTGTGTGTGTGTGTATACACATATATATGCTAAAACCCACTCCTTCCATAGGGAAGCTCCTCACCAGGAGCTGATAAGCACATTTTTGCCTGGATAGCTGCCTGTCTGCAGCTTTTGTGCCCAAGGTGTCCAAGCCTGAATTTACCATAAGGGTGTATGTGCATTTAAAGTAGTACCTGCACTTACATTAGGCAGTGATGCAGAGCAGGGTTCCCTTGGGGGCAGCCCCTCTGAATAACCCCAAAGCCACCCAAGCTAGTGCCTGTCTGCACTGCTTCTCGGTGCCTGCAGTCATGTAATCGTGGTATTGATGTAACACTCCTAAAAATGTTATCGGATTTAGCGTTTCTGCACAGCTGTTCCACCACTAAGGTTATTAAGTACTACACAGCTACCATCAAAACATTTTTTTTTTAATTAGCTTCTTCAGCACTGTGTTTAATTACAAGCAAGTAGCCCCAGGGAATATTTGTGCCTCCTAACCTCTGGTTGAGGGAATACAAGAGCTATAATAGGACATGGAAACCTACACGTGTGAAACACCATGGAGGGCTGAAAGGTTTTCCACATTGAGAGCTCTGTTGATGTACATCATAGAGCAAGACCTGAAGAAACACCACTGAAGAACTTCTAATGTGAGGTGCCCAAGCTCTGCATGTTATTGAATTGCAGCATGTATTTGTCTCGGACTATTTTCAGGAAATCCTAGAAATGTTATAGTCTGCTCTTGCCCACCTATTGCTTGCTAAAAGTGATATTTGTGTTAAAGTGCAAAATTAATGGCTTTCATTTCTTTAAGCACTTTTTTGTCCCAGTACCCTGGGGTGGATGATGAGCCTTTAACTTGGGTGGTAGAAAAATAAACAGTTCTTTGACAACCTATTGAGGCTTCAATGGAAAGTCAATATCAATATCTGGCAGGTATTATCTCAAAGGAGTGATGGATAATGTTCACTGTACGGTGCTAACCATACAAGAGAAATTAATTTTTTTTCCTTCCAAGCTCTGTGGGAGAATCTATTGTCTTTTAGATTATGTGAGCAACTCTCCCTGCTCCACTGTGGCTTTGAGATCTGCGAGTAAGAGACAGAACTGCGTATATAGATACATGTTCCAATGATTAACATATGAAATACTTCTTCCCCCTTATATGAGGGAGAATGTAAAAATGACTTCTTACTTTTTCTCTTTGCTAAGTGTTTTTCCCCTTGACTTTTTCAAGATTCCTGAAAGCTTAAGAGTAGTGTTGCCTGTAATTTGACTCTATTTTTACCAGGATATTATCTGTTTAATGGTAGGAGGTAAATATGCTTTAAAAAAGTCATAAAAACCACACTGACTATTTCTCAGTATGAAACTTCCCTTTTTAACGGGTGGTTGTATAGGAGATTTGGGAAATGTATGGCCTTTCTGAGAGGACTCCTGGGCAACAGCCAGGTTGATTACGCATGAGTCTGAAATGCATTGGCTAGGCAAGTAAAGTGAGGGGTCTCTTATTTTGTTCATTGCTTAAGATCTGCAGTGTTGTACTGGAGTCATTAGTCTCCATTTAGTGAGCTCAGGTGAAAAAGTGAACATGGAAAGTGCTCACTCCATGTTGTGTTTGCCAAAGCCAGCACTCAGGAGGCTGCATGTCTTGCATGGAGGTGGCAGGAAGAGGAGGAAAAGCACTTAAAGAAAGTGGTTTCTCAACCCCAGAAGGAATTTTCACCTGCACTGACAGCTGGTAGGCAGGTGTTTCTGAAGCGGCAGGAACAAGTAATCTTCTCAAGCAATCCTGTTTGTCTGTGAAAAGGTGTGTGGTCTCGGCTTTGTACGAAGCACTAGGTCTGAAAGCTATGTTGTGGTGGGCATGTTATTCTCCTCCCTCTAGACCCTGTTTCAGGGTTTGGTGGTTTTGGGGGGATCTTAGGGTTTTGTTTTTGTTGTTGATTTGGTTTGTTTTCTTTTTTTTTTGGTTGGTTGGGGGGTTTTTTGTTTTGTTTCTTTTTCAATACCAACAGTAAATTTGATGACATCTTAACTTTCAGACTCTCATTTCAAGCCAAAGGGGGGGGCGGGGGGGAAACAACCTCAAATGGATGCCTTGCATCCATGTAGATTTTTGGAGGCTTTTGAGAAAGATGTTTTACCAGCACTCATTAAGTGCCTTCCTTAGACTTGCTCCTAAATTCGTTTGGTTGCTCTTTTTCCTTCCAAGCTTAACAACAATGAATGTGATTTCAAGCACCTACCAAACCATTAGCCAAGTTCAGTGCACTCGTTTGAGCTGCATTTCGGTACCACTTAAACTTGTTGGTCCTCCAAGGTGTTGACATTTCTTTAAGAGTACATTTATTCAGATGGAAAGCATCTATAGCTGCAGACATTTACCATTGTTGGCCATACCAGACCTTCTCAAAGCAAAGTAGGAGCTCTGCCCCCTTTCGAGGATGCTGCTGCTCATTCTTCAACACCTGTATACAAATAAACCTATTTTGTTCACTTTCCTGCCATGACCAGTGTGTGTATCCCACCGAGGGCTCTTTCCTTTTTAGCAGCTGACAGGTTGCAGATATGTTTGCTTTTTTTAATTTCCCTTACTTTGTGTTCCCTGGTGAAGAAAACACATTTCTGTGGTACATAGTAATTCTCAGAAGTTACTAACAATTACATTTGCTTACTTGGTTTCCATTGAGATAATGAATTTAGCCACAAATATTAAATACCTGTAGTGTCAAAGCACTATCACACTGAGGTTGTGTCTTGGATGACAATGCTGAGCTCTGCTACCTGTAGTAAATAAATCACACTGAACTTCTGGCTCTTAGGTTGCCTTACTATGTTGTTTATTCTAGATTGGGAATGTGCCTGTACATATTCCTTTATTATTTCATGGGCCCATTGAGCTAAAGCATTGAAATCTGCCCATCATGAGCTTGACTGTTCTCTCTATGTTGGACAGTATGAATCTCTATAAAATAACATGAAGATATTAAATATTTGCTACTGTCCTATGTGTTGTTTGCATGCTGGGATAGTTATATTTAGGATTATGGAATATCACAGAGAAGTCCTTTTTCAGTCTTGTCCAGTTTTCCAGATTATTTCCACAACATTTGTCCTTATTTTTTTTCTTCCCACTGTTATCTACTTTCTTACTACCTCCTCAATTTGTCTTTGAACTTCACTGGAGAGCATTATGAACCGAATGTGCAATACTGGCTCTGCTGGATGGTTGCATATGGGCAAAACAAGCTCTCAGGCAGAGGTATAGCCTTTTTCTCTTAGATGGCAAGTGTTTTGCATTTCAGTGGTGGAAGTGGCCAGATGAGGCATAAGGTGGATGACAACTGAGCTCCTTTTGTTCAGCCATTAAGTAGGTTTTACACCTGGCACCAAACTAAGTATTCCTGTGCATCTCGGATCAGGAGGGAAATTCCTTATAGTCAGTGTTTGACTGAGCTGTGCTAATGGCTGCTGTCAGGGGAGTCTGACAGGCAGCAGTACCAGGTTTTGTTAAGGTAACTACAGGAGACATGATGGAGAGGAGAGTGTCTGAGTCAGCCTGGAAAACTGGAATTGTCTGAGCTAACATGTCAGAGCAAAAATGTGGCCCACCCTAGTACAGGCACAGAGACCTCAGCACTGGCCTTTAATGCTGTGAGGAGTAGGGCTCAACCAGAAAAAAACCCAAAACCAACCAAACAAAAAAAACTCAAACAAAAACTTTAAACTACAGTAAAAGCCAATAAAGTGATAAAAAGCAGCAGCGCTGAGGTTTTGTCATGGGATCTTTGACAAAGTGCAGGTTTGACAGCCTGCATGTTTGAATATGGTTGTTTTATAATTCATATGAGGTTAACTTGAGCAAAAAGTAGGAAAGCTGTTTTTTCAGAGTTTTTTAAAAATGAATTTGATAAATCTCCTGACTTATAATTTTCCCTGTTTCTTAAACATCTGAAAAAAAATCAAACAAACAAAACTAAGCAAAACTTCCAAGAAATCTGTCCAAAGAGTGTTTCAATGAAGCTGGAATTATTTTTTTTTAATACTGATGTTTATTTCAAATCAGATCTTACTCAGAACTTTCAATGACTAATCACTTTTCCTTGCTAAAGAGCCATTTAATACACGTCCTATTTCAGTTCTGCACCTAACTTTGCTGTGTAATCAATTTTCTATTAGAGGCATCACCTGCCTAGCCCATTACTATGGATTAATAGTTTAGAACAAAATTCAGACTTAAACCACCAGGAATAATCCAAAAGTTGAACTGAGACCTGGTTGGACAGCTTCATCCTGCTCTCTCCTGATGTCATGCACAGACTTTTGGGGTTCATCCATCCAAGCAGAATCACAAACAAGCTAATTTTTGATCTGCTTTTACTAGGATTTGTTTCAGTACAGTTTGTTACTCTATTGAATCCCTGAGACTCCAGCACTCTTCACCTTCTCCCACTGTCCCCTAAAAAAGCCATTTGTGATGCTGTGAGGCAGCAAATGCAAGGTGAGCCTTGTGTGCTCTGGCACAGGCAGGTGTGGCTTAACCGCCTTCTCTGGAGCCACAGGGCAGGGACAATTTGGGCTGAGTGGGGGCAGAGGGGAAAGGCAAGAATGTCCTGAGGACAAAGGGAAAGTGAATTAAGTACAGTGACTAAAACATCTTGCTTTGCTTTTTTTCTTCACCAAAGCTTGCTTTTCTGTGTGGTGTTTGCTCTACCTAGAGGTGTTGGTGGTGTGTTGAATTCTGATAAGGAAGCTTGAAACCCCAGCAGAGCTTTTCTTTTGAGTTTTTTGGTCCTCCCCCCCACCCCACCCCCCCCCCCACACCCTCCCAGTGGAAAAGAACACCTGTCTATATTCAGCTTGCTGTGTTTAGTCACCTGTGATAACACCTTTTCCTTTAGCAAGTGAGTACAATGGCCTAATTTAGGTTGAAATATAAAACCATCATGAGCCAGCACTGCAGCTACTGCATCCACTGGTGGCAAAATCAAAGCAGATTGATCAGAAGCATGTGTTCACACGTGTGGCGAATTGTGCAGTTTGTCCAATGCGTGTGTGGTGCAAACATGCAATAAATCCTGTACTGTTGGAGGTTTTAAACTTTTGAAGATGTAAAAATCAAGTTTAAAGTGAGCAATCCATAGATTGGATGCTCATCAGTGGCAGTGAGCATGTGCTGAGGGGTGGATTTGTGTGTTTTGGGGAATGAGCAAAGGATTTCTGGGCACCCCTCTCTGGGCATCTCAGGTGAATCTAAAGAATCTATATTTCAAAAGGACAGAAACAGCCACCAGGCATCCGTATGGCAGCTGAGCAACAAAGAGCTCCCTGGGGTCACTTGACTGACACAAAGCTCTCTGGTTGCTGCACAAGCACCATCACCACCCAGTGTGTATTATATCATCTTCTGCCTGTAAGAATACATGCTTTGTGTATGGGTTAATAGAATAAGTTATCTGTAAATGAGATTGAAGTGGTGAAAATAAAGGAGTTGCTGTGTGTTAGGAATTTCTTAGTTTTTAGTCCTGATTAGGAGTGGTACAGTGGGAAGATTCACTGAGGGACAATAGTATGCTGATACGAGATTGGTTTTAGCATTTTGAAAATTCGTATGCAATTATGTTTATACAGTTGTCTTTAGTGCAAATCGATCTGGCAATGCTCAAATTGGAAGCTATTACTCTCCTCTTAGCAATAAAGAATTAAGGTAGAGAGACAAAACAACATGAACAGATCAGCCAGTGGTTAAGTAGCACCTGTAGAAAAGAACTCGGGTCCAGTAAATAATGTTTTCCTTAAGTAGAGCAAAATACAATTAATTATTACTTTGCTTCAGACTATGCTTGTTCCAGTCTGTGCAATGAAAGTGATAGCAATTAGTTTATTGCATCCTTAAATGGAGAGATGGGGTGCTTTTTTTGCAAGTTAATTTCTCATATGTATGAACTCCAGGGTAATCATAGATACCTGTAATAAGTAACTTGGCGGGGGGGGGGGGGGTATTCCCATTTTACCTGTGAAGGACAGATTGCTAATCCCACTGAGTGCCCACACTTGTGCTTCAGCAGGTATTTGACATCACTGGACTTTAAAAGTCTGAGGAGGACCAAAACCTGGCCTTGATCAGAGATCTGTAGTTTTGGAGGCAAGAAAGGCCACCATGAAGAGCTTTCAAGAACAGCTTTGAGTCAATGGAAAGCTACTAGTGAGAGCTCCTGTCTGCCTCTTGGGCAGGTGTAGGGGGGGAGTAAGTAGCTGTTAGCTGCTTTCTAATTTCCTGCTTTCCAAATCATGATTCTTTATGACAATTGTCATAATTGAAAGCAAGAAAACAAATGATAGATATCAAAGTAGCCTAGAAACCTGGTGAAGATCTCTCATCCTTGAATAAATTAATGTTTACATGACTCTTCTGCAAAAAAGATATCAGAGTACTGAGACAGATTCTCAGCAAAATAAACAGGTACAGATGGGGAGGGAGATGCAGAAAGGGCTGATTTGTAAATGGATTTTGAGAAGTGCTAATATTTAACTTTGACCATAAAAAGCATATCTTCATCATGATGGCAGCAGAGGTGAGCATAGCACATGGCACTGTAACACTGCTGGAGTGAGAGGAGCAGATGTGTCTCCATTAGAAATATAGATTTTCAAGGTTTTCTTTTAGATGTCAGACCTCTGTAGCTGGTCTTGGTTTGTAATTCAAGGCTATGCTCAGGCGGGAAGTATATTCATCTCTTTCTTAATGGCTTTGCACAGCTTTTGTAAGTGTTGGTGGGAATTATAAATGGACTTTGAAGGAAAAATATACCTTTTAATGCTGTATTTTAGTTTGAAGTCTTGGCGCACAGCGGGATCTGTGCATGTGTGTCTGTATACGCAATGCCTGGGGGACTTGGCTTTGAAACACTTTATTACTTGGACAAAAAGGAATGGTGACCTGTCTTGATGCTTTGTATTAAGGTTGCAATATTTGTGCAGAAGTGGGGGAGAGCTCTGCTCCTGTCTTACACTGGAAGTCTGGTCTCAATTAAAGTTGAACTATCCTGTAGTGACTGAATCGTTGGTGCAGGGAGTAGCACAGATGACAAATCCAGAGCATTTTAGGTAATAACTTAATGGTTTTTTTTGTGGAGCCAGGGGTTCAATGAGTTTGTAGAAAATACATCTTGCTAAAGTGTAACCTCTTAACCTGTCAGTCTTTTTATGAAAAGAGCATTACTTCTAAATATCCTTGTCATTCAGGCAAACTTGGGAAGACTAATCTTAAACCCACAAAAAAAGAACTTGCAGAAAATACTTTCAGAGAAGGAGAGAAGTATAAGCCCGTTTTCTCCTTTACTGTTTTCTTTCCAGTTATCATGAGTTTGTACCCACACTGGCTTGCTGAGATGTCAGCAGAGAGAAAAGCAGTAGCCTAAATCTTATCCATTCTTCTTTTATTTTGGGTTGGTTGTGCTGCTGCTTCACTCCTGGTCCTCAGGCTTAGAGCCAAAGCATGTGGAACAGCTTTGGTGAGGAAGAACTCCTTTCAGACTGTTCTTCATGTCCCTCTTTGTGCATCTAATTTAGCTCAATATGCAAGACCTCAGCAAATCTTTATTTTGATGAATATGCAACTATCATATCAACAATTTAAATTTACTGTATTGTGCTTAGTTTTATCTTCAGTTCTGCTGTCAAGGCATATATTCCTTGAATTAATATTTTTTTTTGGGTCAAGCATATAAAAATATCTGTGAGCCCCTTGGAAGGCGGAAGAAGCGTATAGTTTGTTTTTAACACTAGGTGTACAAGGAAAACTTTCTTTAGCTCCTCTCAGGAACTGTAGTGATAAGACAAAAAGCAATGGGGAAAGGGGAAATCTATGTTATATGTTAGGAAGAAGATCCTTACTGTGAGGGCAGTGAGACACTGGTCCAGGTTGCCCAAGGAGGTTGAGGAAGTGTCACTCCTGGAAGTGTTCAAGGACAGGTTGCATAAGGCCTTGAGCAACCTGATCTAGTGGAAGGTGTCCCTGACCATGGCAGGGAGCTTGGGACAAGGTGGTCTTTAAGGTCCATTCCAACCCCTTAACGTTCTGTGATTTTATGGTATCTAATATGGGGCCATTTAAGGTTCATTTGTGGGTTTTATTTCCTTTTACAAAAGGGCCAATCTCACGGAGCTTTCCCCCCCCTGTGAAAAGACAGTTGAAGAGTTTCTCTGCTGTGTTTTTGTCCTGCTACAGTGACTGCTTGTTCCTTTGTGACTTGTGACTTTGTTTAAGATTTTGAAGAAGCACCTTGAGATGTTTTGATTTCATGAGGGAAAGCATGTTCCTTACCTGTTTCTACAGGATATGCTGAAGAAAATCTAACAAAAGGGATAGAATATTTTCTGATTCCATAGGCTTGAGCAAAATATGCATTGAGTACCAAGAGCAATATTGCTGCATTAGATGAACACACCCCTTACATAATATTGTGTGCTTCTTACCTGGGTTACCTTGTCCTCATGGTTGGCTGATTTTCAAGAAAAATTTTCCTGTATGGATAGTGTTGCACTGCTTGTTCAGTGATGGTGGGGACTGAAAGCTTCTTGCATACCCAAAGTCTGAAATAGGGCTTTATCAGACTGCTTCAAAATGGCTGTTTCTCTGTTATGGCTATTAATTCTATTTTTCACCTCCTCCCAATGAGTTATAAATACAACTGCATTGCAAGTGCTTAGATTGGGAGTGAATTGGAGCTGATGATAAATGCAGCATTCCCAGCAATTTGTAGTTAGCTTTGTCCCCCTTGGTGTGGAGGATGAGGAGGAGGCTGTGCAGTTGCTCAACCACAGTACAGTGACTGTAACTAATGAGGAAGCCAAAGCACCTTATCTCAGCTGATAAATCTTCATCTCCTTATATCTGTCTTCAACACTGTCACTTGGCTGGCTCTGCTGCAGGATTCCTTTCAGAACCAAGAGGCAACCTTAGACTTGCTGAGCACAGTAACTACATACAGCATTTCATGGAAGACAACCTTTCCTGAAACGTCTCCAACTTAAAATAACTGTTCCCAGTCCTCTTGCGAAATGCTACTCTATTATCTGTTTACTACTTTGGGACCACACAACCAGCTGTATTTGTCAAAATATGCATCTCTTGCTAAAGAATTGTTGTTGTTTAACCCCAGCTGGCAGCTGAGCCACTTGCTCACTCTCCCCTCAGTGGGATGGGCTGAGAATTGGAAAAGTGAGAAACTTGTGGGTTGAGATAAAGAGAAACTTAATAGGTAAAGCAAAAGCTGTTTATGCATGCAAAGCAAACCAAGGATTTCATTCACCACTTCTCATGGACAGGCTTGTATTCAGCCATTCCCAGGAAAGCCAGGCTCCATCACATGTGATGCTGACTTGGGAAGACACTCACCATCACTCAGAATGTCCCCCAGTTCTTTCTTCCCCCTAGTTTATAAGCTGAACATGACACTGTATGGCATGGACTATTGCCAGTGTCAGCTGGGTTTTGCTGTACCAGCTGTGTCCCTTTCCAGCTTTTGGTGCACTTCCAGCCTCCTTTGCTGGTGGGGTGAGGAGCTGAGAAGTCCACGACTGTGTAATTACTCCCCAGCAATAGCAGAATATCCTGAGGTAATTTTCACTGTTTCCAGCAGTCCCATACCAGGTACTGTGAAGAAAATAAATTCTACCACAGGCAAAAGGCAGCCCAAGAATTAATTATCTCTTGGACCTGTGAAAAAGTGCAGTCAATTCCACACCACCCCCTTCCCCAGCTGAAAATACAAAGCAGAACAAAGTCCAGAGAAGACTTCCTCTGGAAGGTCCCTGGAAGCACATTTCCATTTTAGTGGATGAGCAAAGGTAACAGTCTGTACACTTCATAATGACTTCATTTAAGCCTTCTTTTCTGAGTTTACTTGTGAACCTTACAGGAGTTAATCTTTCTATCAAAAGCCTTACTGCACTGAGTTTGCAACTTTCCATGTGCTCATCAGCATCAGGAATACCCGTTTTTGGTGGCAGGGTTAATTTGCTCTCCAGACATTCACATGCTAAACAGTCACATTTTTGTCATGTCATTTTAAGCACTGTTCTAATATGTTCCCAAGTATAAAAGCAAGGTTTACTGATCTTTAAATCTTTGCACCTTCCCTCTGTCTTCTCTTCAGAACTGGTGCTCTCTTTGCCCTTCCCCACTCCCCCAGGAGTACCCTGCCCTCTGAATCCTCAAAGATAATTACTAATGGTTCTTAGATGGCTCAAGTTAATTCCTTGAGTACTTGAAGGTGCATTTAATTTGTCCCTAAAACTTGTATGTGTCTAACTTAAATATTCTTCAGCATTTTTTATATTTCTGTCCTATGCTTTTTAGCTCCCAGTTAAAGATAATTGTTTAAGTGTCTGTAATTACCTTTATTGAAAACTGAAGAAAGGCAGATTTTGGATACTTGAGCTTTTCTCATTTGCCATTGTTTGTTTGACTAAAATCAGGGAACTTGATTCCTTATCTTCTGGTATGGATGCTGCATTTCTAGAACTGCTTTCCTGATTTCATTTACATTAATAACTGGTTATAATTTGTTTTGTGCTTCTCTGTTTTCAGTTCTGTGCCTACATTCTTGTGCTATGCATTTATACTTGTCCTTAATTATATTTCCACTTTCAGCACAATTTCACTTAAAATACAATTTGGTTTTTATTCTCTGTTTTGTGAAAGAGGTCCTGGGTCTTTTTTTCTTCCATTTTCTCTGTATCAAGATTATTTGATATTGTGCCATTAATAAGCTGTCCTTTAACACCAGCTTTCCCGAACTTTTAGAGGTTTTTCTTGTTTTGTTTTAACCCATGGTCTGTCTTGACAATTTCTTCATATTTGCAGGCAATTCCTTTTAATATACATTTTCATTTTTCTGTGCCTTTGGAATTATGAACATAATTGTCCTGTGAATGTTTAAGTCTTCTGCTTTCAGGTTTTTAGCCAACAGTTCTTATTCTCATTCCTTCATTTTCCTGATCCTGTGAAAAAAACCTAAAGCCAAAAGACTCAGGGGTGCTAATTCAAACTGTGAAGTTGAGAATTCTAATGCTGTCCTTTGAGGTCTGTTTTGATGGGGAAGTCCATCCATAGGCTGGCCATACTTGGCCATTGATATAAGCAGAGCAGAATAATTTTAGCTATTTAAACTGTCTGTGGGGTCAGCATATACAAAGTATGAAAAGCTGTCCTGAGAGTTCAGCAAGCATGATGCCTCAGTGTAATATAAACCCCTAGGATTGCTCCATGCAGTGAGTAGATGTCTTGGTTTGGCTTCTGTTTCATAGGGTACTCCAGCTCTTGGTTATGAGCAGGTGACACACGGCACATGTGAGCAGAGATGTGAACAGGTCAAACAGCAGGATGGAACAGGGAGGTAAACTGTCAGTCTTAGCCCTTGTTTGAACAAGATTTCTTAATTCATTAAAGCATGAAATAGGAACACAATAAAATAAAGTCTGTGCTGATCACACCAACTTCTCTTGGATGCTTCTTCTGATGTGAAGCCTCCTTGCCCTTCCCCTGCCTGTTCTATGTCTGTCCCCAACCAGCTCCTCTGTGCTGCAGCTGTTCCTCTCCCATTCCTTCTCCAGCCTCACAACTCTCAGCCAGCAGAGCCAGAGCTATTTCAATAACTGCAGCTGTGCCACTAAATTGCAACTTTCAGATTTTTATTGGAAAACTAAATTAAGATATTCCTAATGACCCCAGGAGAAGGATTGCCCAGCACAGCATATCCTAACAGAAACTGAGTGGCAATCTAGTGGGGGCAGGAATGAAGTAGTGCTGGGAATCCAGGGCCACAATACCAGCTCAAATTGAAAACATTTTGGGCTTCCTGTATCTGCATTTCACACAGCCATCAGCATGGTCTTGTTCTGTAAGCTTAGCTGTCTTTCTTTATCTTTAAAATCCCTCCTGGAAGCTCCTTGCTGTAGCCCTGTTTTCCAATTAGCCTCCTCCTGTTCCTGTTGTGTGTGGTGACATAATTTTAAGAAAACCCAGTGTTTGCCCAAGCAGGGTCTATACCTGCCAGGGCCACAGTTCTGCTGCTTCCCACTCATGTCTGTGCTGTGGGCAGCCTGGCAGAGGCAAAGCAGTCACTTGATCATGGGCCAGTCAGTTCTTCCTGTTACCCCACCAAAAAAAATATTGCTCTGCCCCTCAGGATCTGGGAGAGACATGTAGGCAGAGTTGCACCCAGATGTGGATGATTAGACCCTTGGCAGAGTGTGTCTCTGCTCCACCAAAACAATGATGCTGCCTCATTCCTTTCTCTAGGACAGCAATGCCAACAAAACATTGTCAGGATGCAGAAGTGGGGCCTGAGTCACGTTTCCCTTTGGTCATTTTGGGCTATAACCATTTTTGGCGTCTCACAGAAGAGAAGGTGCTGCAGATGAAATTTTGTTTAAGAAAGCTTTTCCTTGTCATCTGCAAGGCCACCCTTGTGTGTGTAGATGGGAAACAATATGGTCAAAGCAATACAAAATCAATTCTATTTGTGTACAGGGAGAAAAATTGCTGTGGAAGAGTTGGATTGCTTCTTGCAGTCAAAATAAATGCAATTATATCTATCCATAGCTTCACGGTCTCACCAGCAGGACAAAGTTGGACCAGATGGATTGGAAGGGGGAACATTGCAAACAAAAATGTTTTCATTTCTATTGACCTGGCATAGAAATAAGAAAATGCATTTTTAATCCTCTAAAAGGTGAAAAATCTTGTCCATTCCCAAAGTATAGTACATGATAGAGCTAACCAGATATTCTCCTATACTCTTCATTTTTCCTTACCTCTCTTTCAACATCTTCAATCCAGTGTCCATTAGATCAGCTTCCCAGCTGGGTTAAATGATAGGTGAATTTGTAGTTGTAATCACTTGAGGTTAAAATTATCTTTTTTCCCTTGCACCTGCATGGCATTCAGCCACATCTTCCAGAGGGCTGCTTACCAGTAGGCCTGCATCTATAACTTGCATATTGAAGGATGAAATAGCAATATGTTTAATGTTCCCTGTTAGTTTTTTTTAATTAAGAAATGAATACGACAACGTAAGATCTTCACTATGGTGTCTGTGCTAAATACAGATAGAAATTCTTTCTGAATTTTTTTGTGAACTGTGAGCTCTGTCTCTTTCCCATTGCTATCAAACAGGCAGCCCTGGAAACACTAATGCACCTGCATGGTTTTACTTAGGTGAGTGGGTTTGGATGGATTGGGATTGACACTGCACTAATTGACTAAGTCTGGAGCACCCAGTCAGGAGTTTGTAAAACCAGAACAAACTTTCGGCTATGTTTGGTTTGTGCTTTGGGAAACTGATGTAGGGGAGATAGCTTATTTACCGCTTTTATGAAACCCACTGTTAATTTTTATGGTTTGCTTTGTTTTGGGATTTTGGTTTATGTTTTGGGGTGTTTTTTGTTTGGTTGGTTATTTTTTTCTATTTGTTTTTGGTGGTTTTTTTCCCAAGTATGGTAAATATTTTTAAATGATAGGACAATATGGTTTAGTATTCCTTGCATCTTTTGTAGGTTATCATACATTTATGTTGCAAAATCCCTTTTTAAATCTAAATTTTTTTCCCCCTGCAATCTGTGTGCAGATGTAAGCATGTGGGAAAGGAGAAACTTCTGAAATTGTATTTGGATTCATTTGGAGGCCAACTTGCCTGGGCTATAGTGAATAAAGCTACATCTATTGAACCTTCTTCAAATTATCTGGTTACTGGTTTATGATGGAAATCAAGCTGCATGTATTCAACATATTTGAGAAACAAAACTATTGGTCTTGGTGTTTGTAAGTGGAACTGTATGATTCAGGTTTTGGAGTGTGAGCACATAGATGGGAGAACTCAGTGCAAGTGCTGTGACTGAGTTTTCCAAGGAGACTTTCCAACATAGGTGGCAATTGTCATTATGGGTGACAAATAGAACCACTTAAGCCCAGAAGCTGGTATTTTTAGCATATTTAAATTATTCAAATCTAGTTACTTCTAACTTTAACCTGCTACCATGGTAATAGTCCTATGTATTAATAGACTTAAGTGTATGGCTGACTAATCAGCTCCAAAGCCTGCCTACAGAGTGTAGGGGTTTTGTACAGCCACCTTCTTCCATGTGGAAAGGAAGAAGTGGTGTGGAGACATCCAGGTCAGCTGAGCAAACCACATGGTCACTTCAGCTGTCACACAAGTCCCCGTTTCCAAAAATTTGTAGGGAGCAATTTCCAAATATAAGTGACTTAGCTTCTCTGCAGATTTAAAGAAAGATAAAAGTTCCTTGACGCTTTAAGTCATTACTAATGTTTTTCACCTAAATGGGACTTAGTTTTACATGTTCATGAGTAAAGGGCACCGGATAGAAAATCAGACCTCTTTTCTGCAAAGTCTATTTTTAGTAGGTTTTATCTCTTAGAATGTAGTCATTTTAATTAGTAGATGGAAATACTCTCTTTGTGTCTAGATGTTTCACATTTATCACCATACTCGAAGGTTCTGTAGTCCAGGTTTGTGCAACTGTTGATAAAAAACTGTGGAAATTAAACAAAGCTTTGAGATTATGTCCCTGCCTGTGGCAGTGGAGTTGGAACATGACAATCTTTAAGGTCCTTTCCAACCCATGTTATGATTCCATGGAGTTGAGCTGCCCTTTGCAATACTTTAGAGAAGGAATTAGATACCCAAAGAGACTTTTGCTGAGGGAGCCTCTTGCAGATTTGATGTGTCCCCTGCTCCTGGGTAAGGTCTTTGAGAGGTCACTTGGTATTGCTTTTTTTAATTGAGTTATGACATGTATAATGGGTGACCTGTATGACTGCGTGCATCATTGCTTGGTTGCAAGATCCTCATTTACAGTTCTTACTTAGCACCTGGAAATGCAGTACTCTGTACCTCATCCCGTAACCTTGGAGAAAATTCCAATGGGGCTTGATTTTTTTAATTTTTTTTTTCCCAGTCAGATGATAAATAATGCTATTCTGGTTTCTTCTTAGACCTTCTCAAGCCTTTTCTTATTTGTTTTAAGGTCATTATGGTCATATATTTAAACAACCACCAAGACTATAACTTGAACTGAAGAAATTAATCCCACCCCTGATCTTGCTTAGTTTTGGAGCAGAGACCTGGAAATCCAAGTTGCAATTCCACTTCTTTACTGCCAATTTATTTTCACCGGTCTTTGAATGTTAGTTATTGAAAGCACTGTTATACTTAATTTATCTGTCCACTAAATAAGTGTCTGTCCTCTTGGCTATCTCTATTTCCGTTGTAGTAATACCTGAAAGAATAATTTCTGGTGTAGACCCAGTTAGTGTTAACATCCTGTCAACAGCTAAATAGCTCTGAAGTCCTTCATCAGAAACATGCCATGCATTCAAGAAAATCATAATCAAGACACTCATCAAGGAAAACCTGAGAAAATAGCTAAAACTAACAATGTTTTTCTAAAAGAAAAAAAAAACCCTTCTTATTTTCTTTAAAAACAATTTTCAAAAATGAAACCACAAGTCAGTTGAAGTCAAGAGATTAATAATAAACCCACAAAAGGATTGACCCTGAAGTCTTAGGTCATTAGTTGAAAATTATTTATGCTGTATACTACTCCAACCTTTCTTCCTTCCCATCAAAAATAACAGATCTAAAGAGTGAACTGCAGTCCTTAAAACAAAAGTCTTCCAACCATTTACCTAGTCCTATAAGAGCTTCTTATTCACAATGCTCAGTAAAATCATTTGTCAAGTAGGTGGAATCAGGAACGTTTCTTTCTAAAATGTGTGAATAAACATTAAATAGCCCCAAACAAAGTGTGTCAGTTTAAAAGGTTTTTGGAACCTTTCCAGTAGTGATCAGTATTTATGTGCTCCTTACCAAAACTAATGCACAAAGCAATCTCATTAGTTCAAGATGTCCAGGGTAGGTAAAAGGGGACAATGTGTATGAAGGAATAAGGTTAAAGGCTGTTTTCCAAGCCACACCCCTGCGCTTTTCCCTGGGGAGCTTTCAAACAGCCTGCTTGACTTCTTACCTGCTCTGGTCCTTCAACTTGAGTCCGAGACTCTCACCCTATTTACTTTAATAGGATTTCATACCAGCATGGATAAAAGTTTATGAATCAAGGCATTAGCTGATATTTGTGGCTTCTCTGTGGATTGATTTCTTGCAGATCACAGCCAGATCCAGTTATGCTGGGAAATGTCAAGCCAGCTCTGATATTAAGACATTTCTCCCCTCTTGTTTGTTCCAGTGAATAGCTGCATGATTTTTTTGACAGCTTCTGACTCCTGACTGCATATTCATACGTTCAAACAGCGAGCTGCACATCTCAGATGGAAATCTGAAGGCAGTAATAAGGATGGTCCCCTCTGCCCAGCTAAGGGACGAGGTGATCCAGACATTCACAAGCACCAAGTTAAGGAAATCTGAAGGCGTTTAGGAATGCAAATACAAGTTCTGCCACTTGATGTGAAGGACCCCTTTGCGAACATGATTGCAGCAGACTGTGTGTCAGAAGACAATCATGATGCTGAGTCACAGCCGTAAGTGGCTGTGTTGTTTTTCTACCAGCCTGTCTTCACAGCCAGCACTTCCTGTAGCTGCTCCAGGGCCACTCTGGTGCCACACATTCCAAGGCTTATGCAAAACAAATTCAGTCTTCCTAATATTTATCTTCGTTTTCAGATGAATATGTTGGTGTTTCTCTTCCACATGCTTCTGAACTTTCTATAACATGTACGTTTATTGATGATAAAGTGCACCAGAATAAAACCTCAGTAACAATTTAACAATATATGCATGAGCTGCTCTGTGTGATTTCCATTCTCTATTTAGTATAGGAGCCCTAACTGAACATCATCCCAAAAAAGCAAGGAAACAGACATCCTTCATGCTTTCTGCCTAAAGAAAAGGGCAGAACTCTGTCAAGTGAGTCAAGAATTCTGAAGTTGATTGTATGAAATTTAAGGAATTCTTTAAGGCTCTTTACTGTGCAGTATCAGTAATGTATTGTCTGTGTGGGTGAGAGCAGCAGCCCTTGATTAAAGCTGCACAGCCTTTGGACATACACAGCCCAGAGAAACTGGCTGTTGTCTTTGTTGGCAAACACAGACCCATGGCTTGTGTTCCTCAGTGAGCATTTGCTCCTCTGTTCTGCAAGTCTGTACACCAGTACGTTGGCCTTTTATTTTTGTCTCTTCTGCTGCTGTCCTGTTTCTGTAGGGTTTTTTTTTCCTCCAGTCTTCATCTTATGGCTCTGATGCTGAATGCAGATGAGCTATTGCTTCGTTCCTCTTAATTTTTTGGATAATTAGCTGAAATCGCATATAATCATTCTAAATCTTGTGAAATTTTTCTATGATGGGTCTATCTCTGAATCAATTCCTGACCACAAGGAAATATTAAGAAGTTGCCATGCAGTTGATTTGGAATGAGTATCTTAGCTGCTTTTGTCTAGGAGAAAAATCCACAACTAATGACTTTGGATTCATATTATTCAAGCGTCTGAAGCTTGGTGCAGTACAAGGGCTTGGTGTAATTATTACTTGTGCAGTGTTAGTAACAAGTATAGGAGCAGCAGCAAATTCTGCTGAGGGATGTTTGACTCCCTATACAAAACACAGGTGAAAAAATGTGGCTAATTAATGCCTGTGAAGTATTTACTTATAATTATATCTGTCTCCAAAGACTGCATTTTCATTGTGCTTTTCAGTGCTGGCTCTGACTCTAGAAAGGAAGGGAAAATGTGCTCTTTATGGCTAAAAGTGCTTTTCTAAAGTGGATATTTAGTGCTGCTCTTGACAGGAACTTATTCATCCAGAGAAAGTCAATAGGACAACTGCAACAGACCCAGCAGGATCCTTACACTCAATACTAATGGCAATGAGACTTAGGTTTGGAAAAGCAAAAACACAGAGAAAGCTCTATAATATTAGGGGTTGTTTGCTCTTCAGCTCTGAATTTTGCCTTTTGCCTCTTCTGCATCCTGCTGTACAAAGACAAATGTGATAAACAGCAAAAGCAATGTTGGGGGGAAGAGTAATGAGTGTAGAAAAAGGGGAAATGTGTCAAAATTTCCATTACTGACAAGCACAATGCATAGTTAAAGGGGGTCCTTCTACTAGAGAGTCCTTCCACTAAGGAGTTGTGTATGTTGAACAAATTTTCTTTTCCTTAAAAAATAAATCTAAAAAAAGAGAAATTGAAATGTTATTCCAACTCCATTTTATCAATTCCTATAGACTAAAGCACTCTAATTTTTGTTGGCTTTCTGTCCTTATTGTGCCTTTTCCAGTTAACATCTTGGCTTACAGTTCTGCATTCTGGTTCTGGGCGTACAGGAGGGATGTGGCAAAAGCCAAATTCCCCACTCTCTATTTTTTTCCTTGTGTTTGTGGTGATGGAACTATGCTCTGCATGTACTGCTCACAGCTTTGAGAACATAACCCTAAACATGAGCTGCGTCTGTGGTCTGCTCGCCAGCTGCATGATTTAAACATCAGGAGCCTGGAAGGAAGCAAAGGGTCAGAAATCAATTCTGCAGTCAAATGGCTCAGGGGAGTTTATTTCTCTGAAAAAGGTAAACAACTGTTCCTGTAGTGGGCCTGGCATGGTGAGAGGACTCTGTGGAGGAGAGTAAATGGGTCTGAAACTTTATTCCTTAGGAAAAAATACTCAAGCACTCACATATCCAGCCCTTGTATTCTACTGCATATATTTCTTCCTTCCTCTTCTGCAAGAAGAGCCTAGAGCTGAGTTTTTGTTGTTTTTTTTCCCATGGTGAATTAGAGCTCCTCCTCACTGTCTCAGCCCATTGGGATCAGCTTGTCTCTTGTTGTACAGGGACTAATTAAACATAATGGGCTTGTGCAGGGATGGTCATACTTTAAATACCACAAAGCCTGGTTGCAGTGACACCTCACGTGCTTCAAGTGAGTTTGCACCCCAAGGGAAGAGGGGGTAAGTGAGCTCAGTGCTCCTAACGTGGTGCCAGAGTTTCCCCTTATAGCGAAATTAAAACGGGGAGAGGGAGGGAAGGAGGCATTGGAGCTGAGTATGAGGATACCGGGAAGTGGTTTCCTTAGCAACAACAGCACTTTGGATGGTTTCAGACAAGAGTACAACAGGGTACAAAGTATCTGATTAAAATTTATTGCAGGGGATAGAAGCAGTGCAAGCCATAGCAGATCCAATGTGTGTGGGAGTGTGTGCTGGAGATGTGATTTGAATGATTTCTGTATTGTCTGGGCCATTCTCTGTGCACAAGGATAAGAAAAGAGGTTTGGGAAGTGGCAGGTGGGTGAAGGTGACATGACCAAACTTTGAAGGCACACAAAAATCAAAATGAAATACATGCCCTGGGTTCACAGTCTAGGGTAAACATAAAGCTGCTTCATAGCTAAAAAATTATTGATGAAATATCCTGCTACAAAAAAAAATTACAAAAATCTCAGTTATTTTTCATCTATTGGGATGGACCAACTTTTTGCAATAGTAGTTGTAACCTGTCCTAATGTGCTTCTCTTTATGAATTGATTTTTACTTTTTTTTATTTACAAGAGTGATAAATAAACTTCCCAACAAAATGCTCTTTAAGCCAAAAATAATTGCTTCTCTTTATAGTAATAGTAGATCTAGTGGTAAAAATTCTTCTATTAATATTTAGACCTCTGCTCTCCCCCTAGAGTTGCTGTTTGGAAAGTTACCAGGTAGAAGTTGTAAGTCTTTTAATTAACCAAAGATGTTGACTAGGTTATTTTTAGTGGTTTATGTATTTTTATGTTTGGCAATTCCTACTTTAATTGGAGAAAAATGCTCATTTCTGAATGTGAATCCTTAAGTCGTCATTTAGATGTCTGAGAGTCCATTTTAGATTGAAAGTAAATGTCAATTTGTTATTTACTTTTCTCTGTGCTTAAGTTTCTTCATCTGCAAAATGACTATTAAGTTTCTATCTCACAGGGATGCTGCTAGATTTATTTCTATTAAAAATATAAAATGTTATTGATTATTTATATGGCTGGATAAATATAAATTACTATCTACAAGGAGGACTTCAAAACTTTGGATTATCTGAAGTCTTGAGTCTTCAATGCTGGTCTCAATACCGGATGACAACACACTTTCATGCAGTATTCCCATCAGATTTGCCTTTGTGAGCATGCTGGGGTTCATGGAAAATGCCTGCAGTGAAATTCAACTAACATTTCTTCGTTCATTTTTGGGTTTAGATCTCTCAAATGTTGCAGCTCAGAGCATCCATGATGGGTAGATAAAGAGCTTAGTTGACCTGTGAAGCATAGGCTATAAAATAAAGATCTGAGTATTCATTGGACCAAACTCCTCAGGACTTGTAGAATTGTAGAAAAACTCATTTGGTCTTCTCAGGCTCTTAAGGTTCAGCATGAAAGGAATGGGGAGTTGTAATGATGTCATTGTCCTAATGCAAAACTTTATGTGCTTAGGAAAATATAAATCACTGGGAAGCTCCCATGAATTACTGCAAGTCAACAGGGTGTGAGGAGAGACCACCATCCTGATGAGCACATAGTGGGATTACTGCCCAGAGGCAGCAAGGGGAAGGTCGCACAGCCTGAGATACTTGGACAGGGATTTTTCCTGTGGCTGCCTCATGTAACCCCTCATGATGTCCCACTTCAGGCACTTCCTTGGAGGCTTTATCCCTCTTTCCTTTGTGCTACTGAAGTAGAAAAACAGTCCAAGGTAATGAGGATCCAGCTTAATGGATCCTCAACATGCTGCATTTTGCCAGCTGATGGTGAGCTAAGTGCCTGAATCCAGAAGTACCAGTCTGAAATACTTTGGGCGGAAGTGTAAAATAATGGAAAAAATGGCAAGTTCTGAGCTAGATAAAAACAATATCTGAATGTTTTTTGTGGTATATTCCTTGGATTAGAATGGTTTTGTTTAAAAATAAATAAATAAATGTTCCTTAGAGCTACCACTTCCTCCTTTTATGAATTCCAAGAGTTTTGAAAAAAGCCATTACTTTTGATTTTCCATTATTTAAAAAAAAAATCTGTTAGCATTCTCTAAGACTTGACTATTGCCATTTCTTAAATTGACATGATAATCATAAGCAAGCAGAGTTCAAACTACCCTGTCAGCAGCAGACTAATGGGTTTCTACGCTGCACAATCTTGTTAGTAACAATAGCACAGGGACAGCTATCAACTGGAAGTATTCCCTAAATTTGAGGACATATCCTGTTCCCTGTGTTCCTCAAAGTAGCCAGAATGGACTGGTCTTACCTGTGGCACTGTCAGCCTCTGTGCCATAATGTGAAGCTTAGTGAGTGTCACTTTTCCCAGCACAAGCCAGCATGAGGTCCTTCCCTCTTGAACAGAAGTTGTGACCCGTGACTCCTCTGTCCTCTGCTGTAACTTGTCTCCTGCTCCCACTCACAGCTGAGCTCTGAGCAAAGATGAGATGACTTTCATAAAGCTTTTAGTGCTACTGCTTGTTGCGTTGTGGTACCACCTATGATAGATTGATACAGCAGGATTAAGAAATAATTTATTATAATCCTCATCAATGTAAAGTCGCCATTTGACTTAATGGATTGAGAGTTTATCGGAAAAGCTTTTATCCATGGTCATTGACTCGAGTTCCCTTGGCCTGGCGTCTGAAGGAGATGCACTCTGGTAACTGGTTTGAGATCAGGAGCAGTGGTACAGATCAGTTCTGGTTTGCATTTCTAACAAGGGAAAGCAGCAGGCAGGGCTGCTCTCTGACATGTCTATTTATCTTCTGGGACTTCTTTTTAACTGATATGATATATGAGATCAGACCTGTTGGGAAGGCACTGGTGTTGGAAGAGCTGGAAGATGCATATTCAATCCCGCTCTTTAGCTCTGAGTCCCCAGATAACCATCTAGATAATCTCAGGCAATTGAATTTTCTGTTAACAAATTTCCCATCTATACAATGATAAAGAGAAATGAAAGAGCATTTTTAAATAACTTCCTTTTCAAGGGTAAACTAATTTTTGAGGGCATGTCAGTAAAATTGACCTGGTACAGGAGACACATATCAGAAGGTGCTTCATCTGTATGTTTTATAGGTCATCTTAAATTACAACATCTATTATACTGAAGGGGTCTATTTTAAATAAGATCAGCTCTAAAATTCAATATAAGTGAAGCTTTTCAATTAAAATTTAATAGATTCAAATTTTATGGAGTCGCATAAAGTATCTGATAAAAAATAAAGTTAAAATGCAAAATTAATGTTTTATATTTTACTGTTCTTTATATGTAAATGCTTTAATTTTGGGTAACCACCCAAGCAAAATAGAAAAAAAAAAAAAAAGAACAGCAGAAGCTGAAAAATATTAAGATATACCACAAAAGTTGACTCATTGTGTGTGTCTGTATACGTACAGAAAAAGATAAGACAGAAGACAGTAAAAGTTCTTCAGCATGAGTGTTGCTTCTATGCTACATTATTTAAGTTTCATTTTGGATATAAGTCTCAAGATACTGGATAAAAAACAATTATTTTTTTTTTTTTAAATACACATTCAATCTTTACAGCAACTTTTTAGTAAACTTTATTGAGATCTGACATATATTATACAGTTAAAATGTAAACTAACTCTACAACTTCAACAGCTTAAAAATTGTGGGGATATTTCTACTACATAGGGAATGTCACACAATTTGAATCAACTATTAGAACCAATTTTTAATGATTTTTTTTTTATTACTGGACTTTTTTTATTTGGGCTAATAGCACTCTCCTTTCTGAAGGTGTACCATGGAGCTCCTTTTTCCTGCCTTTGCAGTCCAAGGAGAATAGATGAGAGAGATGTATTTTCCCTCCATCAAAGCAGGAGTAAACATACATCCTCCAGTTTGCACCACAGGTCTGTGCTGCATATTTTATACATCTCTCTACCAAAACTCAGCAGAGAATAGCATGAGTGTTGAACATGCAGTGGAGTCCTAAATTGTGCTTGAATGCGGATGAGAAGCAAGATTTATCCTTGTCTGAGGCACTGTTAGTGATGCCAAATTTAACAATGATTTCAGGATGGGTGAGACTGATGCCTCCCTCATTCCAAGTGCAAAGAATATTGAGTATTGGCCTTCTTTGCCACCCCTGATTATTTCTATTTAACAAATGAAGCAAATTTGGATAGTTCTTTTTTATTTTTCATGTGTAGGAGGGAGAGTCCTGCTTAAATTTGAACAAGGTTTCATTGTTTAGTAGGTTGAGTGAAAACGTTTAACACAAACAGGCTTGTTTCATGGAAAAACACAATTTAAAGCCAAAACATAACATGCCTGAGGGTGTAGCAGAGAGGGGCTCTCCCTGATCTTTGGGGACCAGAGTTATTTGGATGGCTCATGCAGGAATTTCTCTACATGAGCATTATGGAAATGAAATTAAGAAAATGTGGTTCAAGAAAGGTGCGTTTTGGGAGGAGAGGAGGGGGGTGAGAGTGAGAAGGAATAGGTAGGAGGCAATGAAACCTGCCAAAGTAGCAAAAGACAAAGTTTTTCAGCTGAGCAGAAGAAATGCCTTGTTAGCAGAGGATGAGCAGAGCACCTGGCAGCACAAATAGTGATTGGAGCTGGCAGCCACAGGAAAAATCCCTGAGCCAGAGAGCAGGAGGTGCCCAGAGTGCAGGAGGAGGGTAACCTGGCAGGGAAAGCCAAAGGGCAGCTTGGGTGGCTTAACTCCTGCACAGTCCATGTGACTGGGGAGACTGGTTATGCTGAAGCTCCTATTTGAACTTTTATCTTTGCTTTTATTAATGCAATACAATCTCTTCTCTCAAATAACATTTTCATATGTCCGTGTGCCTGTGTATTAGGCATATGCACATATATTGCCTCCTGACTAATTTCCAGAGGAGGCGGGGGGAAAAAGTGTTTTTTCAATTTACAGGGAAGATTTATAATATCAAAATGGGAACTTGCAACATACGTTTGAAATCAATGCGTCTTCAGGCCCTCTGCCTTCTGAATAAAATAGAGGACATCGTCCCTGTACTGCTTCTGGTCTTGTGCTATACTGTAAAGGTACTGTGCGGTGAGGGAATTCAACTTTCACAGTATCACTTAGCACCATCAATAGTCCTAAATATTGAGTGGTTTATTTATAATTCCAGCATTAATCCTGATATGAAGGCAACATGGTACTGTACATCAAAGTCCTAAGGGATGGGAATCAAAGAAATTTTTCATGGAAGCAGGAAGCATTTGATATGACAGATACTTCATAAAATTAGAGAAGCCCTATCATTTAAAAGATGAATGGCACTGAGTTGTAACTACCCTGCTGTGCTTTGCATTCTGTCTGCTGATATCTAGTATTTCAAGTGTATATATCACAGGCCGCCTTATCTGTACTTTACAATTTTTATATTTTTTTTTTTTTTGGTGGTGTTACAAAGTTTTTGCTGATCCCTCATCTTTAAATTTAGGTTTGGAAGTGTTCAGTGGTTAATTTAAAGTATGCTTAAGGTAACATTTAAGCTCAAATTGCTGTTCTGGGATTTCTGGGAATGGGGGAGGAAAACAGTATTTTATATACTGTCTCTTCTTCCAAGAACACCAGGGAAAACAGATCTCTGGTACAAGCCACACACATGACAAGAAAAGATACTGTGTTTTTCTCAGTAATTTATCACCTTCTGTATGATGGAAAGCCTAGTTTTCCAAAAGAAATATCATGGAGAAAAAAACACCCTGAAACAAACTCATATTCAATACAGGTGAGAAACTCAATGACTCAAAACCAAGCTTATTTTCTTGTATTTCTGATGGACCTTGGTCTGCTAGTTACGAATTCTAAAGGGGATGCTAAGCTATGATCCTGTTGTGTAATTACTGCCTAGTTTGTGGTGGGTTTGGGGGGAAAGTTGTTATTCCATGAAAAATATGTTTAGACATTTCATAACACATCTCAAATGAACACCATTTTCTAGCGTGTTTTCAACCAAGCAAAATGTGATATCTCATCGTGACTGTAACAGAGAACCATATTTTTAAACAGATGTCATTTTTCTTGTGATTACTGTATTCCATTATGAATCACCTCTGTTGGAGGGGGAAAAAAAAATTCATATCTAAATGTACAAACCTTATACCTGAAATACACCGTGTTCTGGAAACAGCAATAATAGCACACAGGAGTTCTCCTCCTGTGTCAGCCTCAAATGCCAGAAGCTCCTCAGAGGAGAAAAGTTGAGGTCTTAGAAGATATCATGACATATTATAGATAAGAATTTTTATATGAAAGCCAGCATATTACAATACCAACAAAACATTTCAGTATAAACAAACGTAATTGATAACATTGGGTATCAAATGATCTATAAAGTACTTTATTTCATATAAGATGGCTGTGGTGTGGAGACAGGAGAAAGTTGCTATAAAATGCCATAATGTTGCACATAAGAGTGCTGCTAATTAGAATTGTCAATCAGAAATTGAACACTGCCTCATAAACTGCCTAAGATGATGTGCATCCAAGCAATTGTGTTATCTTAAGGGGACAAGAAGCTGCAGCTTTCATCTCTGAGCTGTCAGCAGGATTTCATGGAGTCAAGGTCTGTTCTATCCCTGCAGTCTGTTGAGCAGCCTTGCAGAGAACACCTAGAGCATCCTGAGCTTCACAGCCTGCTGGTAGGAAGGAGTGTTGTGCTGTATTGTAATGTATTTATAGTCTCATACTTTACTAATATAGAAAAATAATTTGTAGTGTCATGTTCACTCACCCATTTTCTGCTTTTGTATATCAACACATAAAAGGGAGACATTAATGGACAATTTCTTCCCTAAAGTGAGACCCCCACTTGGAGCACTGCATCCAGATCTGGGGCCCACAACACAAGAAGGATGTGGACATGTTGGAGTGGGTCCAAAAAAGAACCAGGAAGATGCTCCAAACCCCGGAACCCCTCTGTTATGGAGACAGGCAGAGAGAGATTGCGGTGTTCAGCCTGGAGAAGGCTCCAGAGAAGCCTTTTGAGCCCTTTTCAATACCTTGAGGGGCTCCAAGAGAGCTGAAGAGGGACTTTGGACAAGGGCCTGGAGTGACATGCAAGGGAGAAATGGCTTCAAACTGAAAGGCAGGTTTAGACTTGATATTACGGAGAAATTCTTCCCTGTGAGGGTGCTGCGGCCCTGACACAGGTTGCCCAGAGAAGCTGTGGCTGCCCCGTCCCTGGCAGTGTTCAAGACCAGTTTGGATGGGACTTGGAGCAACCTGGGGTAGGGGAAGGGTGACCTTTGTGTATTTTTCATGCTGTGTGTTGGGAAGGAATTGTACCTTCTGCAGCTGCACACCAAGGGGTGATTGTAGAGCATTCCAATATCATGAAGGATAAAACTAATATATTGTATTAAAAGTATTGATAAAGATCTATAGGAAGTACACTGTAAAGAAAGTTAGTAGCTGCTACTTTCAGGATAAAATGAAGACCAATTTCTTTCTAGATTAACAGAAGCCTGGTATTAAAATGCTCTTTCTCTTTGAATTCTAAGTTTTATCTGTTTCTATCTATATATATTGTGTTCCCAATATAGGAAAGTGTCTCCTCAACCTTCAGATATCCAAAAAGAGGTTGTTTAGTTTGCTGTAAGAAGTTTGGGATGACAATGCCACGTAGCTACTGAAGGGCATAAAATTTCAAAATAACCATGTCCAAAATATTTGTATTTCTCCCCATGATAATCTGCTGTCAACCAGAATACCTTTGGAGCATCTGCAAGGAAGAAATTCTAGGAAAACAGAAGTTTATCTCTGCAGAAAAGCCTCATGTGGTAAGTCAGTGTCAGCTCTGCTAAAGGGGAAAAAGCAGAGATCAGGGGTGGAGTTTGGTGGGAAATAAATCAATATAATAACTCTGCCTTAAACTTGTGGAGGATTGGGGAGCATTTGTCTATCTAAACAAGGCAGGATTAGCCTAATGTCTATGAGTTATGATGGTGGAATATTGCGTGAAAGTTGACTATTTTGGGACCTGAGGGTTGCAGAGTAATTTAGGTGGGAAGGGGGCCCAGGAGGACTTGGGTCAGACTTCCTGGTCCAGGAAGGTCAGCTCTGGGTCTGACCCACTTGCCAGGGGCTTGATCCACTTGGATCCTGCAAGCCTATGTGGCTGGAGATGGGCAAGCTGCTTCCCTGCTTGACTGCTGTCATGAGGGGAAAGTTTTTTCTTAATAGCTGCTCTGAATCACTCTTCCTTAGTTTTGAAAGATTAGGGTGATAAATGAAAAGATGATGGTGATAGTGAGTCATTCATGGCCAAAAAAAAAATTACCTTAGAATATTGTTTTGCAGAAAGACAACAAAGCTCATCCAGATCCCAGATTTATTTTATGGCTGTTGTGAATAGCCATGGGAAATAACATCTTGTACTTAAGGCTCATATGCAGTGTTTTGCAAAGCTATTCTCAAACTGTAAGTGCTAGGAAGGTTAATTTAATACAGAATTAACGAAGAGACTCTATAACTCATCCTCCCTAATGTTAATCATTCAAAACATCTTTACTTGTTAACTGACTACTGTCAGTTATCATCTCTTAGAGATGCTGAATAGGTAACTTCTTGTATACTGATTCTTGTCAGTATTTTATAAAACAGTCAGCATCTCATTCAGAAAGCTCGAATTTGGAAAGAACAAAAAGCCCTGTTAGAACAGATGGTTTCTGTGATTGACGCCCTAATGCACAGTTTCAACTCTGTCTAGTCACTTTAACAGGAAAGTGTTTTAAGGATTCACCAGTTGGCTTGTCAATTTAGCATCAGGGACCAGTTTGGCTGTAAAATCACAAGCATAAATCATTTGGTGACCTTAGGGTGGATGAAGTATTAACTAAAAGGAAACTTCTAACTTGAAGAAGTGTCTTTTCTGTGCTCTGATAACAGCACTGAGCAGAGAGGTTGACTAGTTGGAGCTGACCTTTTCTGTGTGCAGTGTGTGTCCTATGCTGAAGTTGTGGAGGTGCCTTTCTACCACGAAATAGTGGCAGGGCCAAGAAAGGGTATTTGTGAGTCCTTAATGCCAGTCTGATGCCCCCATGATCCAGCTACTCCTGAGATTTTTGACTCCAGACTATCCTTAATGGAGGGCTGTTCAGAAAACCAAGTTTATGGGAACTGACAGTGGTGGGGTAACATCTTATAGACAAGTATGCATAGATCATTAACTCTAATAAACATCAGATCCTTTGTGCTGCCTCCATCACTTTGTTCTCTGGAAATGTGACTTCCAAGTAATAAGTGTTTGGTTTAGGTCAAATTGTATTTAGGTCCTTCTGTTGGGTAGAAAGTTTTCAGTTGTGAGGGGGGTGAGGGAAGAAGTGGCAAACCAGCTCCTTCAGTTCACTGAGAAATTAATAGTGCCAGCAGAATTCTCTGAACAGAATAAGACCTATAAGAAATCCTGCTTCTTAAGGGACATGACTCTCCAATTCCTCCTTAGTTTTGCAGACAATATTTTTATGCCAATAATTCATGCCTGAAATGAGAAAGAGAGCACTAGAAACTGGAGAGAAAAATAAATGCAGAGGGCAAGAACAAGGAAGTAGGGGTAGAGTAATAAAGAGAAGCAGTAACTAAATAATAGGCGAAGGGGAGAAGGGCAAAAAAAAAAGTGTTTCAAGTGATGGAAGATAGAGGGATGAGTAGGAGGTGGCAGGTTCAAAACAAACAAGCTATGAAATGTGAGGGTAAGCTCTGAAATTCTTACCACAGGATGCTGGGGAAAATTGTACTCTCTCCATTGCTTTTTCACAGTCAATATTACTTCCATATGCTGTACATGTTCAGCTTAGATGTCTTTAGCACAGAGGAGAAAATAAAAGTCACAGTAAAGGGACTTGAAGTTCAGGTAGAATCTAGACACTTTCATTGAAGACAAATCTCTTGTGGGTATCCTTCTACTTGGAAAACACATTTGATGGGTACTGGGTCTCTGGGATGGGGTGGGCAGGGGCTTTGGCTTTTTCCTGCTGTTGGAGTTTGGATGTGGGATCTGGCACTGCTGCTCTGGCTCTGTGTGGCTGCTCCTATGTCAGGAAAGAAAGCCAGCCTGGCAGAAAACATGGTCAGTGCATGTTGCAAAGGAAACACAGACCATAAAAAGCAGGATGCAAGCAGAGCCAGAAGGTTTCCGAATGGTTAATATCTATTTCCCTTTGCTCTTTCCTGACTGTCAGCATGTTCCCTTCCTCCCTGTAAGGGGGTTTCCACTTGCCTCCTTCTTTATGACATTGCTGAAGCCCATCATTCTCAATAAGTACACTCCTGTCCTTATGGCTCCCCAGGCAGGTATTATCCCTCACCACTCACTATTTAGGCTTATGCTGTGCTCAAGTATAGTTTTGCTAATCTCCTTCACCCTGAGGAATTCCTAATATTTATCTAGAGCATATGCAAGGATTTCTGTGGAAAGAGGAGCGTGAGGTATGTCTCTGAATTACACATGTTTTTCAAATGAGTTTTGAACTGCACAACTGAGCTGTGTGAAATGGTCATTTGACAAGAGAGGAACTTGTAAAATTGCTGTTTGCTTCATGCCATAAGGCTGTGCTGGTGGGATTCACCCTCAGCAAGGTCCAGTGTTGCACATCCTCAGCAGGATGAGCAGGAAGCTGGATCCTTCATCATTCCCTTACAATTTGTGTTTGGCCTACTGCAGAGGTGGAAGGTGGTACAGGACTGTGGGTGGCACAGCCTTTATTAGGGTGTAAAGGATTCAGTGTGTGGCTTTCTAAAGCATGATTTTGATTTTCCTCTGTTAGAAGACCAGTTTGCCTTTTATGTATGCTTTATTAAGGAAAGCACTGTGGTCTCAATGCTTTTTTGTAGGCTTTCAGAGCTGTGCAAGGTGCTGCCTTGCACGTGATGGCCAAGCCTTCTTTTAAACCTGATCAATTTTTTTGGCAAACTATTTAAAATTAATGAACGTATTGCATATAAATTTTAAAAGTACCCTTGCTTTGCAAAATGTCATCTCTGCTTAGACTAATTTTGCACTTGTGTTAGAAATACAGTGCTCCAAATACAATGAAATGTATTCCAAAGATCCATATCTAAAATGCAATCAAAACTGGAGCGATTATATATACCTATAAAACAAATACTTTTATTTGCTTCTCAAAGATAATTTTTCATAATTTAATATATATGGAGTATAATGACAAACTGTGTGTTTAATTTCAAATCTAAAGTGATAAAAGATAAAACCCCACACAGTGTTAAAGTGAATAATTTGTGCAAGTAAGTTTGCAGTTAGTAATCCTTTTTAACCACTTCTTGGAACCAGCACTGAATCACAGACACAGCTTTATCACCCATTGCATAAGGGAATTAAGTAAGTTTTATTGAGAGTATAGGGTACTATTTACATCTGACAAAATTACAAGGTAATAAATACAAGTAATGTCAAAGTTTAACTACCCAAACCATTGTTAATTACCCATTTCTGGATGATTATTTGGGGGGGGAAAAAAGAAATAAAAAAAATTACTGTTTCCCTCCACGAAATTCTTCTAAGAGACTTGAAGTGAGAATAGTATAAGAGTGCCTCCAAGTGGCATGCACCTAAATTCCACTTAAAAAAAAAAAAAAGTTCAGGTTTTAGGAATTAGTTCACAAAACTGAGCATATCCTGCTTTGTCCTTTACCTCTTAGTGCATTTCATTCTTTTCACCATTGTAGATGTTTATGTGTACTAGTTAGTGGGACTGGCCATGTGTAATTAAGAAAGCACATGAGAAGGGTATTTAATCTAAATCAGTGTCCTTAGAGACATGTCTTTTCCTCCTGCATTTGCAGAGGTCATTCTTAGATTAGTTTTAATGGTTAAATTAAGTTTATTGACACAGCATGTCACAGCGTTGGTGTTTCCTGGGAGCTGTCGCTTTGCAGAAATTTTGTTTGCCTTTCTGCTCAGAGATTCCCAGGATCAACACTGTGCCTGGCTTTGTGGGGCTCCTCACTGGCACTGATGCCATGCAGGGGTTAGGGGCAGGCTGTGCAATGAGAAGGCTTTTTACTCTACAGCTGAAGCCAAATGAAGTGGAGTGACTCCCAGAAAGGGAAGGTGTATGGATTCATTCAGCTGTGATCTGGTAGTGCTGAAAAGACTGGAAGAGCCTGTGTGCTCGCTTGCTCCCACAGGATGGGGAATTCGCAGGCAGTGCTGGAAAACCATAGGAAAAGAGAGAAGTACCTCGTCCTGTGGCCTCGGAGTTCTGGGCTTTGGAAAGACCAAAGGAGCATTTCAATACAAGCTCCTGTTGGTTCTGAAACTCATTAGGACCAGAAGAAAATCTGCTCAAAACATACAAAAGAAAAGTACTTTCTTTTTTTTTCCCCCACTGTGCAATTGAGGTCTGGAACTGACTGTCTTAGGAGGTCGTGGAGACAGATAGAATCAGCCTGTTCTAAAAAGGATTTGAAAAATCTGTGGCTAGCAAGTCCACAAAAATATACTGATGGAAAGGAAGTGGCAGAGATCTCTGCGCTAATTCCCTAATCCAGGCAATGTTGATGTTGGAGAAGACTGCGAATCATGGCAAGTCATGCAGGCTCTCCCAGCTGGATTAGATGGATCAAGGGGATCACCTAGTAGGTTGTTTTGTTTTTTTTTTTTAATTTTTGCCATTAAAAGAGATTATACTCCCCATGTTGAATACAATTGATTACAGTGATTTACTTTTTTCCCCTCTCTGTACTAGAAAATACGTAACTGTAGTACTGAAGCTTTAATCAACAAAGATGAAAACTCATAAAGGAGACTTTACATGGAATTTAAGAATAACACCAAATTATGCACTGGAAGAAATCTACAAATTTCATGAGTTTCATGTGTTTTTTTCATGCAGGTGTCTGAAGTTATTGTATCCTTTTTAAGAAGGAGATAACTTGATATCTGGGAGAAAATCACTGTCTAAGAAACCTACTAATTTAAATAATCCTGCATGATTGACAGGTTATAACACCCACAACTAATATGGAGCTATGCGATGGCAGACTTCACAGTTTACAGATAGATTAAAAGGAAGCAGAATCCTGCTCCTTACTTTAGAGTGAGCCAGTGTAGCATATATTCAGCCTTCCTTCAAATAACTAGTCTGGTTTTTAGGAGAGAAAACCAGCTGATATACAGTTAGGAAACACAGAAAGTAAAAAATCAATGTTGCACTCGTTGGTTTGAGTTTTTGTAGAGGTCTTTATAAAGACCTTTTATTTAGCAATTCTTATTTTTGCAAGTCTGTCTACACATTAAAGAGTTGGGATTTGAGTTTAAACATGAAGTTAACACCGACAATCCAGCCTGGGAAAACACAAGAGCAAATATCTGGTGTTGCAACCTGCATCAAGATTTCCCTTTGCTCTAAATGAATGCTTGCATTTTTTTTTCTGAATGTTTTCTCTGTCAATCTGAAAGATGTTGTTTTGCTTTTTAAAGATAAATCAAGTTTAGCTCACTTCGAGATTTAAGCACAAAATACTTTCGATAGTGGTTTGCAGTTTAATAATCCTTAGAATGGCTTGGAGGAAGGAGCTTTGTCAGAGATCAGTCTGCAGGAAATGGAGATTTAAGAGACTACCTAGAATAGCAGGGAAGTTTGGGAAAGCATATCTGAATAGGATAAAGAATAACCGATATGAGAAGAAAATGGTAAATGAGAAAAAGTACTGACAGAATTTTCTTGGATTTTAATATGTAGTTTATGCAGCTGGAACATAATTCTGGAATGGCTTAGGTTGGAAGGGACCTTAAAGAACTTCTAGTTCCAATCCTATTGCCATGGGCAGGGACACCTTCCACTAGAATAATACTCCAGACCTTGATCCATAGGAAGAACGAAGCAAGTTAAACATGGGGAGACCGAACTGAGCTGTTAGGAGTTGAAGTGTGTTGGAAAGAATGTGCGTCATTTGCCAGTGGCATGAAGAGTATTTCCCCAAATGACAAGCACTTTAAAATTATTTTCATAGGAGAAGTGTTGGTAAACTCTTATTTGCCCATTGACACTGTCAGTTCTTTTAAAGACTCAAAACTAGTTTTTGTCTTTAGATTTCACTAATAATTGATTTTTTCCTGATTTTTCTAATGAGAGCCCTTTTAATTCTCCCTGACTAGTGATCTGACAACAAATAACAAATTATATCATCTTATCAATATATAATGTGTTCTGAAGAAATATTTAAGTACATGTAAGTTGTGCACTGACTGCATTCTCTTTAAGGAAATGCTCAGTTTAACAAAAAAAAAAAAAAAAAGGGAAAGAATAAGCTCTATACCTGATGAGCTAAACCACCTTTCCAAAATTCATCTGCTGGAGGCACAGCCACATATTGGCAAATAAGCCTGTAGAAGAGAACTCAAATTATTTGCAGGCAAACAGGCAGTGAAGTAGGGATGAAACAGCTGCAGCTCAGGTTTGATGCAGTAGATATTTTGCAAGGACAACACTATTTCTCTTGCAAATTGTGAAATAATTTTTCACTGTGTTGCTTCTTCCTCTCAAGGCCTCTTTGAGAAGCGTCTGCTGGTACCACCTTGTGCTCACCATGCAGTGAGAAGGTAGGGAACACGCCAGAGCCAGGATAGTGGCATAACTGATGGCAGGGACAGCAATGGTTTGGCATTTTAGTTAAAAACCTTTAAGAACAATGAATTATAAGAGCTTTGGTCCAGGTCCTGCACAGCTGATTTAAGATGATAGGATTTATGCCCCTGTCAGCTCTTGTCTCAGTGTGCCTTGGAGGATAAGACTCTTCTGCTGGATTACTGTCTAATTAAAATTACTGCAGAAAGTGAGAGAATCTGTTTCCCAGTGGTTAAAAAACATGGGGAAGGCAGGCCACCCATGCTCAAGCATCTGGTTTGAAGTTATC
Organism: Acropternis orthonyx; assembly: GCA_035583155.1. NCBI lineage: Eukaryota > Metazoa > Chordata > Aves > Passeriformes > Rhinocryptidae > Acropternis > Acropternis orthonyx. The sequence goes on along the minus strand of JAWWEU010000163.1, from coordinate 4,068,353 downwards.
AGATTGTGCCCTCCAAAGCAGCTCTTGTGGAAGAGGGAAGCCCGTGCTGCTTTGCAGGTCACCAGTCCTGGACCTGTGAAGTAGCCACAGCTCCTTTATTCTGCTCCCTCCCAGCACCTCTGCATTGCATCAGGTTGATCCACAGTTTTTTTTCTTTTTATCATTTCTCAATGAACAAAAAGCAAAGAGGTTTTTGTGATTGTTGCACTTCATCTCCAGGCACTGAGAAGATTACTCCTCTGACTTTTAATCTCTTTATTTCAAAAGATTATCTGCTAACTACCCATATCACTATAATCTTATCAAAAAGTAATTGTACAGAAATGCTTTAGAAGATAACAATTCAGAATTAAGAACTCTTTAAGAACATGTCAAACTGAGAACTATATAATGAGTTTAATTTTATTTTTTAGAAAATTAATCTTAGGTCACGGTTTTGTGAAAGTGTTACTTGTAGCTCTTCTCCTAGAAAATGATGAAATAGCATTGCCAGCGTGATTCAGCATTAGTCAGAAGTGTCACCAATGCCAAAATAGTGACTCAGGCTCTACCATGCATTACAGTTAGAGAGGTGATGGACCCATGAGTCTGAAACACTATTAAGGAGTACAATATCTTAGAGGTCAAGGGAGTTAGAGATGCATTTTTTTCCCCCCAAGTAAATAGAAATGCAAAGATTAGTTAAAAGTGTGAAGATATAGTTATAAAAAATAGTGGTCCCTTAATATTTGGTGTTTTAAGACACTAGCTTCATGGACAGGATAAAGGCAAACCTCTAAATATAGGAAACAGCAACAGGAGATTGTTTTTCCCCTGGATTTTCTTTGCTTATGTTGTCTCAGACAAAGGGAGAGTCCCCATTTTTTCTCCCAAAGAAATCAGTCCAGTGACTTGGGCTTATCTCTTTGGATTATCCCCGTTCTTCTGTGTAGGTTTCAGGCATTAAGTTTCTCTCCAGCAGTATCCTCAGTGAAGCTTTACTTCATCTTTCCTTGTCTGTTCAGCCCTTCTGTCTGCTTTACTCTCAGGAACATCATGGGTTGGATATTTCCCCTTCAATGGCAGAAGAAGGGCTCTGGAAAGGTCAGCTGCAGTTTGTGCCATTTTGGAGGCAGCACTGAGAGCCAGCCTGGTCAGGCACCTTCTCTCTTTTTCATAGTAATTACTGATATTTTAAGGAGTGCTCAAACCACCTTTCCAGGTTTACCCAATGAAGGATTCATAAAGTAGAATCACAGAATTGTTAGGATTGTAAAAGACCTCTGAGATCACTGAGTCCAGTCA
>JAWWEU010000163.1:4025108-4066969 GCA_035583155.1 Acropternis orthonyx | reverse complement strand
CCAATGAAGGATTCATAAAGTAGAATCACAGAATTGTTAGGATTGTAAAAGACCTCTGAGATCACTGAGTCCAGTCATTAACCCAGCACCAAGTTCACCACTATAAAGCATGTCCCCAGGTGCCATTTCCATATGCCTTTTGAACACTTCCAGGGATGGTGACTCCGTTGCTTCCCTGGGTAGCCTGTTTGTATTCAGCCTGTTCAGAAGACACCTTCCCAAAGGGAAGTCCACTCTTGCAGTTCAGTTAGAGAGTACCACAAGTTCTGTGCCTTCCCATATTATCTCTGGTCTACCAGTTTGTGACCATCTGCTCATACTATTTGTGTCTATATTTATCTGTGTGTGTGTGTGTGTAGGTGAATATATCTCACAGAGGCACCTTTTTCTGAAGTGATGTCCCCCAAAAGGCAGCACCAGGAGCTTCAGTTGTTGAGATAATTCTCACCCACCAGTGTGGAGGAAGAACGGGTCCTAGTGTGTTGCTATAGCAATTTTCAGAGGTGTGAATGTGGCTTAATAGTGTCATCTTGGAGCACTATAAATCTAAAGTAATGCCTACCAAACTATTACATTCTGAAAATTCCATACTAAGGGAGTTAATAAAATTGATATGTGTGCAAATGGCATTTATAAGTTGCACATTACCAATAGTGTGCTCAGTCCCATTCCAATAAAAATCAGTTGCAAAACTCTTGTTGATTTTATGGTGTTCAAGATGAGGCCCAACATGTAGCTGGGCTTAAGTGTGCAGTCTTGACAATTAAATGAAGAAAATATGAAAAAGCAGTATTCCTATGGAAAAGCTCCTTGTCTGTTTATCAACATGTGTGTTCAAAATATTCCATCCCTAAATTATACATCAATAATATTTTAAAATGGAAAGGAAGAAAGAAGTGTCAACCTCAAATCTTTGATGCATAAATTTGTGCAAGATGATGAAAAGCAGAGCCCAATATAGCTGTCTAATAAAATCTGCTAGGTGTATAAAATATACGTGCCTCTTCTCTACTATAAGACTTTATAATTAACTCTAAATCATTTATTGTTATAATTAACAATGGTTAAATAATGGCCTTCAACAAAATTGTGAAATGTATGCTGACAATACTTCTGCAGTTTTCACATATTAGTGTAGTGAGGCCAAAAGGTCAGGAAGGGATTCAAAGGCATGTTCAGCCCATGTTGGTTTTAAAGTTAATGTGAATCACTTCTATTGTTTAGAAATCAGTAGTACTGTGGGCTATTGTTGTGGAACAGGGACAATACTAAGGGCACTGTGCATTTGGCTGCTGTGTCCCTGGGGTCTATTTATAGAGAGCCAAACCAAACACAAAGTATGAGAATGAATTAGAATGAATTGTTTTATTCCTTTTTTTTTTTGTGCATAGTTGTTTTGGTTTTGACCTTGGAAAAATGCCAAGCCCCCAAAAGCCACGCACAGTCTCAGCAAAGGAGTGAGGGGGAAAAAAACCTTAAAACTGGAAACTGATATATATATATATATATATATTTACACAAAAGTTATAAAACATACATGTGCAAATATAAAGAAAACCTAACAATAACTCTACCCCAAGTTTGCCCTCCCAACAACACATGAACTCCACCACCCAGAACCCCAGCAAAACACCTCAAAAGATGTTTTCCCAGGAAGAACACCCAGCAAGGAAAAGAAGGAGAGAGTAACAAACAAAAAAAAGTATTTATTTCCCAAAGACCAAAACTGCTATGGATATTTCGGCCGGGAATGGCGAGGCCTATTGCTCAGAGCAGCAACAGCATGCTGTCTCACAGCACTGCCATGAGGACAGAAGGGGGAGGAGACAACTTCTCCACTGGTTTTATACTTGATGTCAGATGATATGAAATACCTCGTTGGTTACCTCAGTCAGGTGATACTTGTCCATCTAAATCTACAGAGAGCCCCCATGGCCACAAAACTGAGGTCTGCTGAATTTGGCTTTGAGCCTAACTGAACTAAGGCCTTAATCTGAGGTTTTGGGGGTTTATCAAACCCATCACAATAGTTTTTAAATTGAAGGGAACTCTATTGTATTTTTTGTCATAGCTAAGGGGTATTTTAGAGGAACAACTTTATCCGTACAGGACTCAGAAGTTAACACTCTGTAACTAAGGTGCTCCAATGGTGATTTTCCTTTATGAAGTTTCTGGGAGTCACCAGTCTCCTCCCAGCAGTGCTGGGAAGGTACAGCGGGTTACCCTAAGGCATTATAGGTAGATGGGGATTAGCTGGAATTAATGACTAATTTCTAAACTGTATCTTTATGGGTAGTAAAAGTTATTTGTGTTCTTGAGCCACATGCTCAGTCATATGTTTCTGTACAGTAAATATTGGTGTGTCCCCAGCCAAATTTTGCAGATCATAGAACCCTCGAATAGTTTGGGTGGGAAGCAACCTTAAAAATCATCTAGTTCAAATCCCCTGCCATGAGCAGGGACATCTTCCATTATAAAATGGAAGACCACTTATTTAATTTCAAGAACTCAAGCAAAAAACAATTTTATCCCTTCCTGTAAATCAGTCTATCCCACACTGCAACTTTATGTTAAACTATCAGAAAACCAACATATTTATTATGTATCAAGGTCATTCTTTATTACAGCAATCAAAGACTTTAAATAAAAAGAGAAATTGAAAGACTGAAATATTCTGAACTGTTGCTTTTTAATTATATGAACTTGATCCTGTCTTTTAAAATTATATATCAGTGTGTCATGGTTACTTTGCAGTGTTTGCTTTTCAGGGGGTGGAAATTGAGGACATGATTCTTGTTGAAGTGGAAAATGAATTCAGAAAAGGACAGAACAAGGGAAGGGACAGAAATACAGTGACCACTAGTCCTTTACTGGGCAGGTCCAGGGTCATTCAAGCAGTGTTTTCTGCAGCAGGGAAGGAGTAACTTTGCCTCAGAAAACCTTGAAAGATTTTGCAGCAATTTCAGCAGGAATTACCTGACAGGCTGTATGGTTTAGTTCATGCTCTGAAGTTCATATAAATAATGAAGATTTGCTTTCACTTTGTTTTCCCTTCTCATCCTCCTTCTTCCCAGCTAAGCCTCCCTTTGTTTCTCCAGAAAGGGCTGGAGCAGGTTTCCAGCAATTATTCAGAAGTAAAGCAGTTCAGCATAGCAAAGTTAAAGCTATAAAAATAACAGTACAGACAGGAAAAATATTGCATGATGGATTCAGTGTTTTAGCATTAATCACAGTATTGATTTTAACAAGGATGACTTCTCAGCATAGTGACTGCAGCTGCTTTTTTCCTCTTTATTTTACTGTGGCTGATGAATTTCTGTCCGATGTCCAGTGTAGAACCATCCCCTGGAGAGACCACTTTCAGAAATAGTTTTAGTTTTTTTGCTTAGTAAAATAATTACTTGAAGAGATTAGACCAAATAACTGTGGTTGAGTCGTCTCTTCTTCTGATTGGATTATTACGCAAAGCGCAAAGACAGAAAATTCAGGTTATGTACACCTAAGAGGCCTGTTAAAATGCATGCCCATAAGAGGTAGATGATGCAGGGAAATATCAGGTTGTGGCATAGATGCTCTACTAAAGTGAGAAAGCTGCACAAGTGAAGCAATGCAACAACTGGTCTGAAGGTGGGACTAATATCTGGGACCAATGACCTGAATAAATAATTCTTTGTGATTAGCAGTCACAAGTGGGGTTTTGTTTGTTTGTTTGTTTGTTTTTTGTTTGGTTTTGTTTTTTGTTTGGTTTTGTGTGTGTTTTGTTGTTGGTTTGTTTTGTGAGTTTTTTTCTGCAGTGAATTAAATCTTGTCTTTCTGGCCTATGTAAATGTACATATGACATTTCTCCTCTTTAGTGTCCTGTCCTTCTGCCCCTCTAGGAGTACATAATTGCCCCAGCTGTTTCTATTAAAAGGAAAAGTACTTCCTCTCAATAGCAAAGTCACTTTTCTGTTCATTCATGATCCTTGTTAAAACCTCTTCTTTCTGTTTTTCAAAACTTTTTTGGAAGCTCTTTCTTGGAAATGTCACAGTCTCAATTACTACTGACTTCAGTGGTGCTGCTCAGAAATTAGGTTGCTCAGAATCTTTATACTTGAGTTAGATTTGAATAATCAGATACTGCTCTCTGAAGGTTTAGATGCATCTTCACTTCTGGCCCTTGGTATTTCCTTCCCTGCCCCCTGTTGCTGTGGGACAATACAGGTATTTTGCTGTTCAGCAAATCCCTTGGGATTGGGTGTCACAAATCAGGTGCCAAAGGCTTGGGGATGCAGGACATGGTTCTTTCAGTGGCAGTACCAGGTTAAACTGGGTGCAAGGTATGGTGTTGCAGGCAGGAGAGGTTTCTGTGAAAGTGTGATTTGTTGATGTGCATCAGGGTAAGTTTGTGCAAAAAATTCATCTTAACCCTCAAAAAAAAAAAAAAAAAAAAAAAAGAACGGGGAACAAACAGGGGAACTGGGAGAGCTGAGGGGGTACACACAGCCATGCTGGGTCTAACAGTGAGCTCTGGGACAGCTGCCGCACATTTAAATGTTTACATCCCTACATTTCCCACAGAAAAGGACTATGAAAGTGGTAGTTCTTCATACATAAACTACTAAACTTTCAAGTCCTTTGCTATAAGAACAACCACAACTGACTTCAGCGCAGTGTATTTTATCGTTATTAAGGCTGCCCATCTTTGTTAGTTCTTCTGCTGCCTAATCACCGTTCTAAATATTTCTGCAAATGTGTCTTGGCTTCCCTGAACTGGCACTTTAACCTCTGGAAAACTACTTTTCTTGAACTAATGTGCAATTCTCACTCAATCAGGGGTGGCTGGGCTTGACTTTGTAACCTCTTGAATGCAGTAAAATTGTTAGAGTAATGCTTAATGACACACAGGGCTGCAAATATATTTTAAGATTTGCAGGGCTGTTACTTTCTCAATTTCAAATTTATCAGACAATTAAAATAATTAAATATTCAGTCTCCATTTAACTTAACAGAGAGGTTGGGCCTACTTAACAGACTTTATTAGGCTCATGGGTCAAAATTAATTTGTTAAAACTACTTAATGCGAGAGATATTGCCCTGTAATACATCTATTTAATGCTGGTCTACAAAGAAGCCACATACCGGATTTCTAATTCAATGCTTACCAGTCTTTAGAACATTGTTTCAATCCATTTTACTGAGTAAATTTGACTGTGGCAAATTCAAATAACAAAGACAAATTAGTTGCATCTTCTGTTAATCATCGATTATAAATTAGACATGCTAGCTCGACTGGAATGTCTCTGAGGATGTGAATATTAGAGCTAATTGTTTAATTTGGAAAAGAGCTAGAAAGTTTGTTTCCATTTGTACTGGTTGTAATCCTTTGAGATTAACGTGTTTGGATTGTCTCTTTACTCCTTAAGTGACCCTGTCTGCCAAATACTCACTGATTTAGATGGACCACTGTTTAGAGAGGAACTGGTACCTGAACAGCCAGCGGATTTATTTCACTCTCGTGTTGACTCTCATTTATTGGTGAGTTTTCCCTGCTCACTCTTCTTGCACAGGAAGATTATATGGTTTATCAATATCTGTAGAGCTACTTAATAGGACCTGATTCAAGTAATTAAATACAAGCCTAAGTCCACTCAAGTGAAACATACTAAAATCAAGCTTTTGCTTGAGAAGTTTCCTAAGAAAGCAGAATGAGTAACAAACCATCAACCAATCTTAAGCTTAAATACTGCTTAAAGATATTAAAGCCATTTATTTCAACCACCTTAAAAGTTCTGCATAAGAAAATGATCTTTTAATTTTAGGTCAGTATAACATTGGAAATATAATGGAAATAAGGTTCTTGGCTGATAGGTCTAGGTGCTACTGTGTTATAAATTTAAACATGTACTTTATATATAGATTAATTCTATATATAATATAGAATTTATTTATAATTTATACAAATGTTTTAATTTATAATTCTTGTCATAATTTATGAACAGTAGTTATAGTTTTTATAATTGTTTCTATTATTTTTGTTAATATATTTTGTTTATTATATATAATATATTTTTATAACAATTTTAAACTCCTTTAGACATGATTTCCTATACTTGCTCCTTCAAAGACTCTTCCTCTGATCTGTTAATTATTAATGTGAGGCAATTGGGCTCTTAGAAACACTACTGGATGCAAGCTGAGCGTTTATCCTTATTATTATAATGACAGGAGCGATAGTCAGCTGTGGGGAAAAAAAACCCTGAATAAGTTTTAATGCAAAGATATGGCGGTGACTTTGTTGACTCAAGAGCTCAGTCAGGGAAAACAGAGAGAGATGTGCATCAAAATGAGGACCAGCACTGATTCAGGGGTGAACTCATGGGACAGACCTTTTCCTTAGCACTTTATATGAGAAAATTCTCCGAGGAATTTTGTGGAGAGCAGTTAGCTCTCTGACTCCCAGAGGAGCAGTGTAAAAATAAAAATAATAATTGTAGAGCTCAGAAAGGAGAACAGGCAGCAGCAAGAATCAAGAATATTATTTAAATGAACTTTACCCTTTGGTAAATAGCAAAGTTTTCCACTTTCTCTCTGCTATTTATGGCAGTGTTTAGATGAGTGTGTGCTGTAGGTTGACATGTCATCTGAGCGTGTCCTCTGCCAAGAGGCATCACTTCTAACTTTTGACAAGGAGCATCTCTATAAATGCCATACGTTCTCCAAACAGCTGTATAATTAGGACAAAGAACATTTGGAGCCCCATTTATTCCCATGAATAGCTAGAGGTACATCCCACCCATTAAACCTGGGGAAGGGGCTTTGTTCCTTTTGTGAAATGCAACAAACCAGTGGATTTCACTGAAGCAACAAATTCTGTTAATTTGGTTGACATAACACTTAAGATTTTTTTTTTTTCAATGATTTTTCTGTTCTGCAAAATACAGCTTCAGTTTTAAAGGTGCATATTACACTGTAACATCAGGAAAGATGTTGAAGCTAATGAAATGCATTTTTGATCAGTTATGCATGTTTTCACAATGCAAGGGGAACACGATCCCAGTGAGGGCAGACTGTGGCTGGAGCAAGTGAGCCAGAGCCAAGGAACCAGGAGCTGCAGGGAACAGCAGGGCCAGCTGCAATCAATAGCCTTCTCCAAAAGTTGCTGATACTGAGGTTTCTATGCAGAAGGCATTTAAGGGAATTATTTAAATGCTTTCCTGCTTTCAGTAGATGCTTAAACTCAGAGTAGAGTACATGTTTAACTCTGCACAGATGCTTTCCTGGGCTGGTGCCTAAACCTGAGGGGAAAAGAAATTAAACAATGCTTCAAATGGGAAGAAATACTGACTTAGTGAAATCAATATAATCATTGGAATAATCTCCCCAGGGAAGTGGTGGATTCCCCAATGCTGGACAGTCTTTAAGATTCATCTGGACAGGATGTTGGGCCATGTCTAGACCGTGTCTTTTCCAAGAGAGGTTGGACTAGATGCTCCCTGAGGTCCCTTCCAAGCTGGTATTCTATGATTCTATGATTTATCTTGCCATTTCAAATTAGTATAATGATCAGAATGAACAAGCAAGTTTAGAAACTGTAACGTATCAATGCAATGATGAATTGGACAGGCTTCAGAAAACCTGGTCAGCCTTCCTGGTGATTTATGAATGTCAGAGACCTAATAACTAAAAGAAATTGGTTGAATCTTTATATCTCACTGATCATGTTTGCTGTGCTTTGTGGTTTAAAACAACCCCTGTGAATATTTTTATTGGTATTATAAAACATTGAGCTAAACACAGAGATAAATCTATGCTGATGCAATTTGCCTCCATTTCTGACTACTTTCCACATGAGATTCTCCAACCTAAAATCCCATAAAGATTTTCTACTAGAATATATATGTTTTCTTTTGTAGCACATTGTGTTTTTTTTCTTAGTTGTATCCTTCTGGAAATGCGTATTTCCCTTTCATACTCCAATCACCTCTAACAGCAGCAAAAATATACCTATAAAGCAAATATACATGATATAAAAAAAGTGGAAAGGAGAAGTGAACTGCATTTCCTGCAGTGCATGTGCTACCAGCCTCAAACACAAAGTTGGATAAGCTGGATTTTACCCAAGCCATGAACAATACAAAATAAACTGAGTAGATTTCTCTGCATTTCTGATAGTGAATATCATGATTCCTGATAATTAGACAATCTTTAGTCAAAGGACCCAAGGTTTGATGCTGCTGTTTCCTTGCATACCCTTCTCTTAACTTCTGGAGGAATCTTTCACTGGCAGTTTTGCTCTCCATTCTGATATTTTTTGCGTATAAATTTTAATATGATGTTAAGCAACATGTAAATTATATTCAACCTACCACGCCATACACTGTGATGGAGTGCAAAACGTGATCCAGCACTTAAGCTAAGTTATCTCTTTATAAACCTTGAGAAGGTGGGAATTTTTTTTTTTTCCAATTTAAATTTAGTATTACAGAAGGGTTAGTTGGGGTCATTTTACCCTGTTGTAAAACTGGACTAGTTAATAGTCCTCTGTCTAGATTGGAAAATATCACTACAGTAGTGCTGAAAATTAAAATGACACAATTGCAGCCGCAAGATGTTTTAGACTTTACAATATAGATATTGCAAAATCAACGCCAAAATGGTAGTTAAATCTGTTTATGTTGTGTCTTCTTTCTTACTACTTAAATTTTGAAGATTTTACATAGTTTGTATTCATTTTTAAATATTCCCAGTAACCTGATATGCTCTGCCACACTGGCATTGAGGTTGTTTCTATAGCCCCATGAAGACTGACCTCAAATAATAATGCCAGACCATAAGAGGTCTCCATAAGATATGTTATTTCCATATTTCTGCTCAAAGTTTAAGCTGATCCCCCTCCCTTCTCAGCAAATTAGACACAAAGCCTTCAGGAAATCAAACTGAATAATCAAACACTTAATAAAAAATGCATCATGGTACGTCAGCCTGTGTTATCAACTTGGAAGAAAAAGCAGTATGAAAATGCTCAGACAGTAATGATTTTCATGAATATAAACATTAATGCTAACTTCAACCTCATTGTACTTTTGAGATGTTTAAACCCTTTTACCAGATTAGTTTTCTTCAAACCTTTTTGACAAACAGTACTTTGCAAAAAAACCACACAAATTGATAAATGATTATGAACAAGCAGATTATGAATATGGAGTGAAATTAGGTCATGTCAAAGATATCTGTTCCATGCACAGTTGTAAATATTTATCACAATCCCATCACTGTCATTGGTAGGTCCCACTGAACAAGGTAATTCCAGATATTACTGGCCCCACTTGCAATTCTTTGTTTTAAAACAGATAAAAGAGTAAGACATGATCTTGCAAAAGGCTTTTTACCTTAATTTCCAGTAGAAGGAAGAGTCTTTCTGTGTTTTTTTCTGGAAAGGAAGAGAAGGAAAAAGCCTTTATAGTTTTACATGATGATATATGAGAAAAAACCCCAAGCAAACAATAAACCCACCACCAACAAGAAAAAAACCCAAAAAAAAAAAAAACACTCCCCCCCCCCCCCCACACCCCCCCCAATATTCAGCTTACTGTGGCAATGAAAAAGGGAACATAAGTCATTGAAAAAGTAATTGTAGTATTTAATCATAGAAATTTCATAAATGTTAAATGTGAATAACAGATTGTTGAATATATATATATATATGGATGTATATTTATATAAAGTCTCCTTAAAGTCTCTCTCTTTACTATCAGTTTACTTTAAGGTTTTGACTGTAATTCCCATTATTTTGGATTGTTTATGAAAGAACTGCAACTTTATCCAATATATAGCATGTATTTATATTAATAATTTAGATATGCATTTATAGCATTAAATTTACAGAACAGAGTTGTATGAGCAACAACAAATTTCTCTTTATATTTGCAAAGAAAATATTGTAGGTTTATAATATTTGCCTTCTTTGTAAGAGTCTATTGAAGCACAACCTGTTTGCTGTCCTTATCAGGAAGTATCTAAAAATATTTCTAACAAAAGGAATCATGACGATGCTTTGAAATCACTATGGAATTAATAGATTTTTATATTCTGTACATGACATTTATATCCAGCCCATCCCATGGTGGCCCTTAGCCTTTGCTGATCTGTAGATAAAAACTGAAACAAGGAACGAGGCATTTTAATTTGCCTTTTCATTTCTGATGTTGAATGATCATGGCCAGCCTTTAAGAAGCCCAAAAACCCCCTCGTGTACGGCCCATGTGCTGGAAGGTCATTTTCCTCCTTAATATAAGGTTTAATTTTCCAATGTTTAGTCAAGCCAATTTCTCATGGAAGCTTACTCCTAGTGAGGATCTAAGTTGCAGTGAATATGCCCACGTATAATATTCAGTCTTGCATTAACTTTAATGCAGTGTTTTATAGCACGGTTTTTTTACAGGATATAGTTTAGTTAATGTGATAAAACATTAAGTTAATGCTCTGCTCCTCAGAATTTATTTTACAACTGTTTTTTTGTTCAAAATTAAAAAAAAAGTCTCTTTAGTGGGACAAAGTCACTTGAAACTTGAAGCGCCTGGCTTGGCAAATACATTTAAGATGGCCAAATATCAGTGGCCATCAAATGACTGGTGGTAAATGTTGCTTGGAAAATACTTGTTTTACAAGGAAAAAAGAACAGTACAAGCATAAAAGTTGCTTTCTAATGTGTTGTTTGTTGTACCTGGCAGCACTTTGATGTCTGTCAAGCAACCCATTATAACAGTAGCAGCAAAGACAACGTGAAGTGAACAAGTTCACCATTGAAGTACTAATAAAGTTCCTCTATATTCATTAATGTACCTTGTAATAGACCAGTTAGAAGACAATTTGTTCTTTCTTTCATGCAAATAGTTCTATTAATGGAGCAAAGAGAATGGTGACAATTTAAAAGGTACACTAAAACACTCTGATGAATATATGGGCTGAGTGGTGTTCCTGTGGCTGGAATATTGAGGGGAAATAGAACACTAATGTTCTTGGTATTGCTGTTGCAATGAGTTGAGCCCTTGGTCTGGATTGGTTTAGATATTTAGCAAAATAAATCACTGAAAAAATAATTTTCACTGTTACTGTACAGGTACACAAGTAATGTGAGGATTAATACAGAATCAAATACATAGTGCAAATGTATTTAATTTCATGCAGATTTGTACCGCTGTGGAAGAGTAGGTATTGACACACCTTTTGTTGTTGATTCAGGATGGGTTCACCACATATTTAATTTCTCTCATATTTAACTTAGATATTTTAGCTATCCAAAGCTAGGAGCCTGAATAGGCTGTGTAGGAGAGACAGGTGTCTGCAGATAGTGGTTCAAAACACCTCCACGAGACACCAGAAGTTAAACAGAGTGAGGAAAAGCCTGTGGTTGCAGGTTTTCAGAAGCACAATAATTGACAGGGAATATTTCCAGTCTCTAACCCAGCAGATCACTGAGGGTTTTACTTATCTTTGAATATAATTTTGAAGTAGTCATTCTGAGTCTCCCCATTGTGAATTTATTAGTTGTGAAAAGGAAGCTTATTGGAGAGGTTCTATCTGTGTTTTACAGATTAACACATACCCTAATCTGGAAAGGGATTTGTATGCATAATGTTAAACTCATCAGATTTAATAGAACTATTTGTACACTTAAAATTCAGCACTGGCTTTATTATCTAGCTAAATCAGGATTAAATAAATCAAAGTCTAAGTTCTGACTGACTGTAGGTAAGTTTGGATCAGGACCTCCACTGTCGTCACCTCTCAAACTTCTTGAAAGGTTTTAAGAATATCACTGAACATAGAAATTAAATGAGAATAACTTTGTGGTGCTCTTAGTGTTACTGTTAGATCTTTTGTGAGTCATCAGCTCATGAGAATAGGCCATTACACGAAGGAGCCTTTCACAGCTAAGCTCTCAAACTGTGATAGAGTGTGCAGGCTGATAACAGAAACCTGTAAAAAGAGTTGTGAAAGAACCTAAAGAAAGCACTTTCCTCTGGGATTTCCTTCCAAGGGATAAATAGAGAAGCACTGGTGGCTCTCTGGATGAGTTGTATCACCTGCTTGTTCTCTGAATGGCCTTGATGCAGCACAGTATCTCAGGAATTGCTGTGGAAATTTAGCACCCAGTAATCTCAAACCACCCAGAGAAATAAACCCCTTAACTTTGCAGTATTTCCCATCGCTTTTATATAGTTTTCCTTTCTGAAGCGTGATGGACACTCTAGAACAGTCTTCTTCCATGAGTCCTTCAGAAAGCAAGTCCTCCTCTGAGGGCTGAACTTTTCCTCTGCCTTTACACTTCAGGGATATGTTTAGAGTTACAGTGGCACCTTCTTTCCTCAGCCCATGTCAGAATATCAGACAACCTACTAAGTGAAAGCAAACAAGCTTTTTACCTTTTTTATAATTATTAGCCTCCTTACCCTAGAAAGAAAAGCCCTATGGAGATATTATCACTTTCTATTATATCTGATGGTTCTTAGAGTGATTTTTGTAGACTCCTATTACAATTTCATAGTGTCCTATTGATTTTGTTTCTCTTAAGGGCTTTCCCACCAAAAGATTGTATATAACATAAAGGACAATAAAAGAAATTGCTAAGCAGTAAGGATTATTATTCTCTGTGTTTACTGCTGTACCAACTATATGAAAAAAAAAAAAAAAAAACAAACCAGAAATAAAGGCTGAGGCAGTGTACTTAGGACTACTGGGATTTGTAGTATTTCCTCTGTAAATGTACAATGACCTCCAACTGTCTGAGATGGTAAAATCAATAATAAGAAATCCACCCCCCATTTTTTATACTGAAATTGTTATGCAGGTTATATATTAAGAGAATGTTTCATCTGCAGTGTAGTGCATCATGTTACGTATCTGGACTTTTTTGAAAGCACCTATCATATCTGTGTGGATATTATATTACTCTGGCATAATAGCATTGCACTGGCAATCCAAATTCAGTATTTTTTCTTCTTACAGGGTATATTTATGGCCAAAATAGCCACAATTTTCCTCACATAAAATATAAAGTGTAATCTAATCTTTCTCTTCCTGACAGAACAGTATTGTAATTCCGATCTTTCTCTTTCTGACAGAGGGGTATCGTAATTCTATTCAGACTTCAGCTATTCTTTAAAAAGATTAACAATGGAATTTTGGAAAAAAAAAAAAAGATAATTTCTTTTGAAAATAAAACTGATCAGTGTTTTCTCAGTTATGAAAGTAATTGTACCATTCTAACAAAAATTACTACCACTCCTTCAAACTAGTTTTAGTTGCATAAGTAATTCTTACTTAAGTATCTCATTGGGTGTGGATTAGCACCTGTCTTGGAGGTAAAGAAGATGATTTTGTGTTTCTTTTGCAACAAGTGCTTGTTGGATAAGAAATCTTTGAAAACTCTTTGTTTTGCATCAGTTCATGATTGATGACATTGATGAAACATAAACTTTTCAATGTCACCTGAATTTACACACTTGAACGTGGTACTATTGACTCAAAAACAGACCTCAGGTTGATAGCAGTGATGCCAAGAAAAAAGGAGTTAAGGAGTTTGGATTCTGAAAACTGATGAACAGCTACAGTTTTGAATAAGACCACTGAATGTTGTCCATAGGTCCAGCATCTACAGTAATCATGCAATGATCAAATAAACCAAAAATAAGTACATACTTTTGAAAATATTGTTCCTAGTATGACACTATTCCCTTAGGTATCACATGAAAAAGAATTTTTTTTTTTTTTAATGATTTATAGGGCTTTGAAACTTTTACACAGCTAAGAAATGGAATGTACAATGCAATTAAATAATACAGTGAAATGCTAGAGAAAGAACAATATCTTCTTTTAACTAAAAGAAAATGCTGCATTTACCTACAGGCTGCACGATTTAAACCCCTGTAGTTATTAAAAATTATCATGTACACAAAATTTACCTTTTTAGTTCCTCAGAAAATCAAGTAGGGGTAATTTAGTTTCAGAATTCAGTATCCAGGGAAAGAAAGAAAATAGCAGAGTGGAGAAATAACAAAATGACCTCATTTACTGAGATAGAAATGTGCTGTTTACTCTTTGATGTAAGGAATCTCCTCCTCCTTTCAAACAAGGATGTATTTTTTATTTCCAGGTCTTTTCTGAAGACAAGAAAGTAAGAAGTGGGCAGAAAACCCAGGTATTATATAACAAGAAAAAATTGACGGTTTCATAAAAAGAGCTGTTGATCAAAAAAATTTAATTTAGTTTGGATTATTTTCTGAAAAAAAAAAATAATTATGCTCCTTGGATTTTTAGCTTTGAGGGCCTCATAGTAGCCTATAAATAAGGCAAAACTCAGTTCAAGAATCAGAGGCTTCAAGATGATATTGCTATGTATTATACTTATTTTCCTCATCTCCCTGTCTCTTTTTTCTTTTAATTGGGCAACTGAATACACACTATAACCAAACCGGTATAAAAGGTCAGAGCATGAATTAGTGTCCTCTTGGGACATTTTACTGTGTGTCCTTGCAGCATTTAAGAACGTTTCCACTATGTTTAAAGAAATACATCACTAACCTGGGCATCAACCATTTATTTTCATTGAATCTGCCTCCTTGGTTTGTCCTCCACAACACAACAGGAAACCCAGCCAGTTGTTTGCCTACAAAGGAACTCTGATAAATAATGTTTGCTGAATTTGCTTGTTGTAAGCAGACAATGCCTAATGAATAAACTGCACAGAGAGGGAAACTTCTAGAAATGAAGATTAAAATATGGCCTAAGATTAAGGATACATTATCCAAAGTTTCTTTTCTTCTACTAAAGCATATCTCAGCTTGCATATGCTGTAGTTATTGAAATTTTAATAGAGGAAAATATTTTGGTGGAGGAATTATTGCCAATATTCAAATTTAAAGAGAATGTGAAGTATAACATGCAATTTAAAACTCATTAAAATTATCTTGCTAGTTATTTCTTTTACAAAAGGATTTGGACTGGATTAATTATATCATGACCAAATGTGGAGAGACAAATACAATGTTTTGCTGATATTGTCCTTTGTAGTTACATTGTAAGTCTTGACTTTCTGATGTTCTGTATCCGTCCTCTTTTTAAATTCTTACTTTGAATTATTGTTTTAGTTTGTGTCTGTAAGTAAGAACATTCTCATGGTTTCTATGCTTCTTTGTAGGAAGGAGTTCTCAGAAAGACAATACATTTTTGTTTATCAATAATTCTTCATGACAGGAGTCTTTCTTCCCATATAATGACCTGCAAAGCTGGATGAAATTTGGCCTATGACCTGCACCCCTGGAGTGGGGTAATGGTGTTTGTTTTTTTTTTTTTTTTTTTTGTTTTCTTTTCTGTTTTTTTTTTTTTTTTAATCAGAAGGACATTGTATCCTTGTTAATGGGTTTTATTGTACCACCTCAGTTTAAAAAGAGAGATGAAAGAGAAGGAAAAACATGCAGTCTTTGGTGTTTCTGTAAATGCTGGTCCCTTGTTGTAAGGAATGCAAATATGGGTTCAGCTCAATGGCCAGCAGACTTTTGGCGAAGCTGAGCTGGAGAGTGAAGCCAATAAGTCAGTCAGGTTTGCCTGCCTTCTACTGGGGTACAGCAACTTAAAGAACTTAAAAATTTTAACATGTCAAGCTCTTTTCACTTTGCTATCCATCTTGTTATTCAAGAAGTATCCATATCTTCAACCTAAGAATAAATCAGATTAGAAATAACTGGGAAAAAGTTGTGCTGTACATCTACTTTCACATCCAGCTCAACCAGCCCAGATGAGTCACTGTGGAAATCTTGTAATTTTCTGCTAAGCAATAAATTATTACCTTTTGCTTCCCTGGAAATGGGGGAAAAGTTAGCTAAAAGTGTTTGAGAAAAGCAAAACCTCCTACCTTTTTGCTGCATAATAATAGACATAGCTCCCTTCGATGAGTCACATTATGGGAGGTCATGGTGGGAACTGCAGAGGCAGCATCAATTCGGTATTGAATTTAAAATAAAACAACTCAAGTGGTTCTAAATAAATATGCTTCTTTTGCCCCACTTGGGAATATTTTCAGACATTCTTTTAAAAGTAAGTATTTTACAAGGGATTTGAACTGCATAAATAATATGTCAAAATAAAATGTCATTAACTTTATAGTTTAAATGTGAATGGAAAAGCAAAAATAACGCTGTTGTTATTCAGACTTATGTTTAGAAAAATAGCCTTTAAGGAAGTGAAATAATCTATCACTGGAAGTGATAATGTGTGATTGGTTCAGAAACTCAAAAAAATACATAGTAACTTTAAATATTAAGGAATTATTTATTTTCTGTAAAAATAAACATTTTTATGTAATTACATTATAATGACCCCCTAGGAAAGATTCTCTTTGCTGTAATTTAGAGTTTAAAAAACAAACAAACAAAAAAACCTTGATAAAATTATACCATGATGACTGAAATCTTTGATCAGTGATTAAATTTTCCTTTCCTCAATTTGGTTTAGCTTGGTTTCCCTGGGAAGTGAGTATAATTTTGCCAGCTAAAATCATGATAAATTTAATAGATGTACATCTGCATCACCAACCTCAAGCTTTCAAGCTGGACAGACACCTTTTACAGGAGCAGTTATTCTGGAATCCTTATTTGCTGTTTTGTTTTAGCAAGTGGATGGACTATGCAGTTCCCATTTCTTCCCACATGCATTCCATGGTGCCTGGCACTAAATTGTGTTTGGGACCAGGGCAGCCTGGTGTCTCTGCACTTGCAGACTCAGGCAGAGGCTGGGGTGAATCACTGATGTAATTAATTTAAAAAGCCAGTGCCTTGCAAGACACAAATACGTTTCTTCAGGTACTCATTAATTTCTTGCATTTTAAGTGATGTCCCAGAGACAGAGGAAGCTTTGGGAGCCCCATGTTGTAGAGGAGCTCTGTGGTACAGATGGATGGACAGAGAAGAAGGGGTTGGCTGGCTCTGAAAGTATCCTCATCCAGTTTGCAACAGATTCAGTGAAAAAAAAAAAATGAGTATTTCCTTAACACAGGTGAAATCATCAACATTAAAGGTGAAACAAAAAAAAGAAGGGAAAGAAGACAGTGACTTCAATGATGGAAAAAATCAAGCCTTTGTTCTTAACTTTCATAGTCCTGAGTGACTGAAGAAAACCCAGTGTCAGATGCAGACAGTGCCCCATCCCAAAACTGAAAAGCTATTGAGGGTCTGGCCTTCTAAGCATAACTAAAGGATAGGGCATTGGACTGTTTAAAGGTGTCAGAGTGTTTCCTGCAGGCTTTAAAAACTTTTAATGTTGTTGGGAACTTTCAACTGAACAACAAAAAGCATGGAAGCTCAAAAATATCTTGGTTTGTAATTTTGTGCAAGTATAGTGGAAAAGCAATATATGTGCTGTCCTCTATTATTAGAAAAATTGATGATTACAATGTAACTTCTATGTGATACAAAAACTGTGTAAAGAGGGAGTTCAATTATTATTCAGCACATTGACCAAGCATTAAAAAAAAAAAAAAAATGCTAAGCAAACCATATTGAACATCTGTCTCAAAAATGTTTAAATCAATAGGAAAGGCAAACTTTTTTTGACTTGTAGTCACAGTCTAATTCCATTCCCAAATTTTCCACAGGCTAAGTAATTACAATTAACCAATTATTAATGCTTTAACTTGTAAGAATTCCGTTGAGGAGCTGAAGATACCATACTTTGAAAAAAAATCATGTCAAAAAGAAGGTTAAAGGGGTATTTCAAAGGCAGACTTACAAGCAGATCTATAGCAGAAAATGGGTTATTATTTGATAATTTCTGAAATTTGTTTTGTATTTGATTTATGACTTTATAGTTTACACTTTTAGTTTATCAGTTCTGTTATGCTCATAGACAAAATTATTTTCTCATTTTCTGGGAGTAAAAACAGGCAATTCTATCTTGAGCTGATGGGCAAAGAATATTTATTTTTCTTCAGAAGTATTTCTTGCATTAACTAATATCTCTTCAATTTTGGTTATGCAATTTTATTTCACTTTTTACAGTGTTTGTTCTATACAGCTACAGTTTATTCAGGTTTGTTTTTTATGATAGTGACCTGATGAAATATTTGCTGCAGCTTAATAGCACAACGTTTCATTTCAAATGAGGCCAAAAGACTCCCATCTCGTTCAGATAAAAGCAGAATATAGAAATGTTACAATTTTTTACTTCTTGGTCTTCCATTTTTTTCTGTTATCATAAAACCAGAAAAGTAATTTAAAATGGTGAACAGAGATACGCCAGTGCATTTGACCTTATGAAAATCATTGGGGTTTACTTGTTTTTTTTCTGTTTTATTTTTACAGTTTCATCAGCATGAAGGCATTCTGACAAAATGTATCAGTTTCCAGAATTGAACATTTTTTCCCAATGGAAAGTCTTTCCATTAAAAATCTCAACTGATTTTACTCCCTTCCTATAGTTTATCGCCTGTAGTAACTGGCTTTATTGTGTTCCAGATACAGAGAACACTTCTGGAGGTTAAATAAATGCCCCGGTTGGACTTTAATGTTTAATTATTTGAGAAATCAAGACATGACAACAATCCAGAAGGTGAGGGACCTTGTGAATTGATATTTTAGACCTCTGGCTGTGCCCTATTTGGATATGACTGACTCTAAAGTATTTTACAGTCACATCTCAGCTCCACACTGAAGGACCCTGGTCCTCCCATCCTCTTCCCTGCTTGTTCTCCTTTGCAACCTGGATTTCCCCTGCCAGACGTGGGCTTGCAAGTGACCAAGAGGATCCATCACATGCACAGACTCGGGGATGCATGTGGACAAAGCAATGGAGGTGAGATATTCTGACACTGGTGACTGAAGTCTGCCTTCTCTAAATCCTTAGGAAGTTTCCCTGTTAAACTCATGAATTTAATATGACTTGGTCAAGTCCATCATCTCTAGGTCTCCTCAAGATAACCTGGAAGTTCATCAGGCACATATAACTGAGCTAAAAGGAAAAATGTATGGGTTAGGTTCTGTGGTTTTTGTTACACAGGATCTCAGACAAAATTAGACTCTGCATATGGTACATTGTGCATTTCTACAGATATTTCATGTGATAATAAAATAACAGCAATTTCCAGTGGAAAGTTTTCCCTGTACATGTACCAAACCTGCTGGGATTTTAGTAATTTAGAGCCTACTGCTAATTCTGAAACAGTTAAAAGACTTTATATTTTACCTTCAGTAATTGCTTAATATTTACAATAATTTTTATTATTATTTTTTTTAATTCTCTGCATGCTTTGAAAGCTTAATCTGTATTCTAACAAGTTTCCAGGTTGCTGATTCCTGTGTTACAGAATAACTTGCACTGGAGGACTTAAAAGGCATCTCTAATTTCTGTCGCTGTCAAAGACCAGGTAGGGCCAACATTTTACTTTGAAATTATGTTCTTCTTATGAACTGCTTATTAGGCAATTATATGTGCTGTTTAAGCTAGAACCAGCTAGAAATTGAAATAAAATTATTTTTAAAAGACTCGGTGGTAGCTCTTGTTGAAAGACAGTTATGACTGTGCTGCTGTCAGATAGGGTTTAGAGTAATGAGACACACAGGTAATCAGCATGAACTGGCAGGAACAGTTTTTCCATTATTTCATTCCAAGGGGACCTGATTAGAAAAAATATTGCGCTTATTACTCCTGAGCGAGCATTTTAAGTAGGCTTGGCTAGAAAGAGAATTACATATGGCATTACTATTTCAGGCACCTAAAAACTGTAAAAAATGTGTAAAAGGAGGAAAATTACTATTTCAAGGATTAGCATTTTAGTAGGCCAGGTAGCCAGATGTTTTTAGTAGTTACAATGTCAATGTGCTCTCCTCCGGTTGTGGAAAAGATTCCAGTTGTGACAAGCTCCAGTATCTGTGAAACAAGAATCATAGAAATTAACTATGGGAAGCAAAGATAAGGTTGTGATTTCCATAATTCCCATGCAGGTTGGTGCTTTCTTGTGTATTCTAAAATCTTCAGTCTACTCTTTAGTTATCAGTTCTCTTTTACGAGGCTCCCTTTGTTTAAGTGGACCCCAAAACACACCACAACCTTCTTTGTGCAATGAGTTCTGATTCTCTGATGTGTTAAAAATTTCTTGTTAACTTTGAGACTATATGAAAGAGATTGACAGAGTTAGGTCACAACAAATACATCTGTTTTTGCAATATAGATAATCCCTACTTTAACACAGAATAGGGAAGACAGAGTAATGTCTCTGCCAGCTCTTCTTCCTCCCCCAACTTGAGTTGCAGCAGAACTCAGAAGTCCTAAAAGAAATCTGCAGTATAGACAGAGGGTGAGACAGGAACTACCACAAAAATACACAATTATTTCAGCAGGAAAAAACAGAAGATCATTAGCAGAACTGGAGGAATAGCTGGAATCTCTTGATTCAGCATCCGTTGCCCTGGGCGCTGTGTCAGGCCCCTTTGGTCATGGGTATTATGATGACTCAACTTGTGCTGCTGCAGGAATGCAGAGCTGTTGCTCTTTTGATACTGAATGCTTCAGAAACGGCTTTCACTGTCCTTTAGCATATGTGAAGATTAAATGAAAAGGTAAACAAAAGTGAAATATTATGGTTAGTTCTTAATGGTTAAGATTGTCTTGGTAGATGAAATTTTTACGACTTTATAAACCCATTTTAGACTCTTCACCCATTTTACATTACTGAAACCTCATGAAGCTTTCACAAGTAGCTACCAGATACTGCTTTATCACCACAGTAGGTCCAGTTCATAGGCAAAGACAATTCACACTGATGTAGGTAAGAATAAAGTCTGATCACTCCCTTTTGACTTTTCAAAGAAAAAAAGCATGATGTAAGGAATCATCAGAGCCCCCACAGATCCTCTTGAAGGAGTCTGTGACATGCTTGGAAATGTAAAGCTGAGCTACAAAGCCCTGTCCTTTTTTAAATCTGTCGATGTAATTTAACAATGCTTTTAAAACTGAAATTGTAATTATAAACAGACTGCTCACAAAGGGGAAAATATGGGCTGCTCAACATCAGCTGGCTACCTGGAGTTATGGAAAGGAAAGCTGTAATTCATTTTAAGACATAATGAGATACCAAATTTGAAGGCATAATGAGATGCTGAAGTTGAAGAGTATTTATTAGGTGGTCATCTTTTATCTGCTTCCCTACTAGTTTAAGTTTAATAAACTCAACAAATAAGCACTAGTAACAAGCCAGCAGAGCACCAGTTGCCTGGAGCATCATATGGGTAATGGATTGTTAAATTTATCTCAATATATAAATCTGTTGACATTTCCCATTTTACCCAAGAAACTTGGTAATGTTGTTGGCAAGATGAAGCTGTTCAGGTTTTGTTTGTTTGTTTGTTTGTTTGTTTAAAGAAGGAAGCATTGGTCAGGAAAAAAGGAAGCACTGGGCACTGATGGAGTCATCATCCCTGGATGTGGTACTTGGGGGGGAAATGGATTAGTGGTGGGCTTGGCCATTCTGGGTTAACAGTAGTATTTTCCAGCCTTAATGATTCTTCAATTCCAAAACTTCTGGAGCAGAGCACTGGGAAAGGAAGGACTGGTCTCCCACAGTATTGGTGATGTGCTTTACCAAGTGGACTATGTGCAAGAATATTCTCAGACTCCAGCTCCACAACACACCAGCTGAACAAGTTGCCCTCTGCTTGTGTGAATGAACAAGACTGAAATCAAACACAAGGAGAAAACATCTTCTGGCAGCTAGATGCAGGCAGGACTACATGGAGATAAAAATCCCATAAAATGGGAGCTGTGCCCTCAGACAGGAGCAGACAGATTAACTACAAACTGTGTTCTTGAGCAGGGAGGGCCCTTTGGAGAGTGAGGAGAGCTGCTGACATCTAGTGTTTCCTACTTAAACAAATCTCCTGCCTGTGCTCTTCAGCAGCAGAAGTGCCTGTGTGTGGTTACAGCCCCTGGGCTGCTTGGGGAGCACAAGGTGTGAGACTCCACAACATCAGTTTAATGAGGGGCTTGCAGACGATGCGGGTATGAAAGTCCCTGTTGCTGGTACCTGTCCCTGCTAGCTGTGTTTCCAATACCCTGATCCATTTGGACACCAAGAAAGAGGGGACTGCAGGGGGAGCTCTTTTGGAACATTTACTTTCTTTTACCCTCCTAGTCTTATTTTCTCAAACTAAGAAGCAATTTCTAAAATCAAGACCATGAATTAATTCAAGCAAAAGTCAGGAAAAGAAACTAGGAAGAGGGCTTTTTTCTGCCTCACTTCCTAAACCAAACAGCAGTCAATTTTTACTGTGTTTGCTTTACATGCAAAGCAAAACAAACAAAAAAGCTGGAAAAGAAGGCTTTCACAGATATGGTAGATGCAGTCAGAGCACATAAATATTGCATGTCCTCACTGTGATTGTCACTATGCTTCCTTTTAACCAAACATAATTCTTCTATAATAGTTTCATTGGAGAATATGTTTTGCCTCCCTGCACAAGTTCATTCTCTTTATTCTGTCTATTTACAGTTTGTGCACACTGTCTGATTATGTTAGGACTGTCATTCTGTGCTGTCATTATTATCTGGATTGTTTTGTTAGCTCTGTTGCTGTTAGACTCATTATTTTCAGCCTGCTAAATGTCCTGACCTAGATTTGATTGCCTACCAGGTGACTCATTATTTAAATTAACTGGTAGATCTACATCAGGCATTACAATCTAATTCCTTGAATTAGATTGCCTGCTGATTCTTCTTCTCTAGATGATTGATAGTTTGAATGATTGCCATTTATGGGGGAAAAAAACACAAGCTAAGCTTTTATATATGAATCAGTGTTTAACTACTCATTTTCTTTTATACTTTAGCCTCAAATTTGTCCTTGAGCTTTCAAATAGAACAGTTTAGGTTGGAAAAGACTTCTAAGATCATCGAGATGTAGGAGTGTGGATTATAATGATTTTAGAGGGGAAAATATTAAGAATTTAATATTTTGCCTGTAATAGCCTTTATTTAAAAATTCTAGAAAGATTTTTTTGGCTACAATTGAGGTTACCATTATTTGTACTGCAGATCCTTTGACACACCAGCTGCAGGGAGACCTTTGTGCTAAATGCAGGAGGAGATAGTAACTTCCCTGAACATCTCGTTCAATCTAAAGGTTACATTGAGAACATCTTTTTTGCAGTGATGGATGACTGCCTGCACGAGCTGTATCATTATTGTGTATGGGACAACTAGTGCAAGTGCTGCTCATCAATGAGAATAACTGGTTCACAATCTGTCTCTCAAAGATAAGACAGGAAAAGGACACAGACCTCGGGAATGACTCCCAATCTGTTACCTTAACCACAAGATCATTCTGATGAGGATATCAGTTTTTCTTAATGTGTTTGTCTAGGGAAGGCACTTTGCATAAAGAAATGAACTATTTAAAAAACTTTGTAAGCATTACCCTCTGTAAAATGAATTTTAAATGCATCATTTTGTAGCATTATAATTAATATTGTTTCCAGCTGACGATGGGTTTTGACTCTGCAAGGTCACTGTTAAATTGCTGCAGTCACACTAAGCTCTAAGCCTGTTAGTGCTTAACAGGACAGGAGTTTCTTCCCTTGAGTTTCTGCTTTTACAGTGGAAGGGGTGAGATCCTGCTGCTCTGCTAAAGGTTGCTCTACCTCTTCCTTTTCCCTAGAGCTTTTATTCTCTTGTTTTTAGTTTGACAGTTTTGACTGAGGTTAGAAGAGTTCATCCTGTTTACAGCTTCTCTGGATGGAGGTAATGCATGTGTATATTCATGTACTAGAGATGTAAAAGCTTTGTGTTTTGGGGATGGTTTGCTAACTCTCTCATTGAGAGAGCTCTGTCTCTGTATGTGGTCACAAGGCACTGAGAAAAGGAGTAATGGTATTTTTTATTTTCAAATCCATCATTACCACCAGGCAAATAGAAACGTCTCAGCACTACCGAAGTAGCAACTCCTGTTACTCAAAATGAGGGGAGGTGGGGAGTAGGACAGCACTCAGGCTCATTGCTGAATGGTCTCAGCTCAGTGAACATGCAATCACAGGCCTAATTGTAATCAAATAAGTAATCCAGGCCCCAATCTATAAACCACATAAGGGTATAATTAACATTAAACAAGTGCGGAGTCCTATTAGGTTTAATAGAAGATACGCACAGTAACGTTAAGCATATACTTACCTACCCAATCTCCGTGTACTTCAGAGTAGCGGCCTTAAAACAGGATCAAAGCCCCTTCAGAGAGGTTTGCTCTGGTGTGGGTTCTAGTGGTTTGCAAAATTTGGGTGTATAAGAATGTAGGAGTATAACATGTACAAATGTAGATAGGATTATGAAAAATGAAGAGAAGCAGTGCACTTAAGCTGGTTTAAATTCCCCTGAGGAGTGTGGGTCAGTGCATAAGGCATGCTATGAGTTATTTTGTCCTATATGAAGTGTGAGAGAGGGTTGGTGACTTGTTTCTGCTTGTTAAAGGAAGAAATATTTTGGTGTGAAGGTCTGTTCTGTGGGATAGGAGCTATTCACAGCACTAAGGACTTGTGTAGCTAAAGCCCATGGTGCGAAAGGGATGACCCAAGACCAGGTTGGATGGGGTTTGGAGCAACCTGGTCTAGTGGAAGGTGTCCCTGCCCTTGGCAGGAATGTTGGACCTAGATGCACTTTAAGTTCCCTTCAAACCCAAACTGTTATAGGATTCTATGACCTACAGAAGCAAGTAAGTCTATGGGTGCTCAGACAACTTGATTCAAAAGCATCTTGTGAACTCTGGCATCCACAGAGGGGCCAGAGAGTCCATGTCTTTCAGAATTTTTATTGCTGGCTTTCAAAATTACCTGTTATTGAAAAATCATGTGTCTCAAACCAGGTAGAAATTACAGGGGGAAAGAACTCAGGGAAAATAGAGTGGGAGAGAATGGCAGCTTACTATCAGTACAGTCAAGAACACAGGAAATTTTTTAGCTACTGATTGCAAAAGACATAAACTATCAAACTGTTCTGCACAGCCAGGGTAAAGACTGCAGAATTAAACATTAATGCTAAGCTGCTTAAGATGAATGCTGCGACTCCAGATTGTGTACATTAGAAAGGTTGACAGAAGACTAATTTCTAAAGGAGAAAATGTTTTAAAAATTAAGCACAACCATCAATAAATCAGCCAAGCTTAAAATAAAAATAAGGGTTTGGATATATTCTGACATTTGAATATAATATAGCTATAAGAATAAAGGTTTTAGAGAACTGTGTTCTAAAGTAGTCAACTATTTCTTACACTTAGTATCTTTATGCTGGAGATTGTGTTTAAAGAATTGTAACCAATGGTATAGTTCATGGATTTGTATCAAACTCCATATGGTACTAACTCTACAATAATGATTTCTCTTGGAATATATATACCAGTGCAGATCTTCAGAGTGCTTTACCAGCATTATTTAATGACAGGCACAATGGCCCTTTGAGGTACATATTGTAGAGATGGAAAAGCTGAGGCATGGCAAGGTATTTCTTAAAGCTATTTTGTGAATAAGCAGAAGGGTAAGAATTAGAATTTAAGAGGACTTAGTTCCTCAAAATGACTGGGGATCGTCTCTGCACAATGCTTTTCAAAAGTGATTAAATTATTAAAATGCTCTCATTCCAAATGCAAATAACCCATGTGGGCTCCAGCCCACTCTGATGTCTTTGGCCTAAACTGCTTCTTTTCACTGCTGAGGGCTAGATCCTCAAAGAGGCTTTGTAATCTGGCCCCTTTTAACGAAGTGCTTACATCAATAAGACTCCATATGTACAAAGTTTAAATACCTGCATTAATGCCTCTGGGGATTAAAGCCATGCAGTTCAGCACCTTAAAAGAGTGAGCTGTAAATTTAAGTTTTAATGTCACATACTGCTTAAGACAATTAATTTCTAATAGCAAAGGCATTGCTTTTGACACACTTCTCCAGCATAAAAATGAAGATTTCACTGGCCCAACCTTTTTACTTATGGGCTCACTCAGCACCACCAATCCTGTTCTGTGTTGGGCTGCCAGTAATAGTTTGGGTAATGCACAAGTGTTTTGGGGCATCACCCCAAAAACACTTGGTCTTTTTCCAGCTGGGCTGAGCCATATTCCAGGGGACTGAGAAAATTCCTGAAGGCACCTGTTGTTGGGCAGTTAAACCCAAGCTGATGAAATTATTCACTCAAAGCCTCAAGGTGAAGGTGGGGGTTCTTTTCCTTACAGAGAGCAACAAAAGAAGAGCAAGGGTGGGATGATGGGTTTCCAGGTATGCTACAACTGCCTTTTTTATCTTATTTATGGGCCTTGACTCCAGGTCACACTTCATTGTAATAAAGAAAATTGTATACACACACACACACGTACACATGTACATGCACAAAAAATGCCATTATTTTTGTTGCTATTTTACAGTTAGTCCACAAATATTTCAACTGAATATGTCTGTCAGCATTTCTTAACCAGTTATCAACACAGTACCTAAACAAGGATATGAGTTCTAGCAGGCAATGAGATCTGCCTCCAAGGCACTCAGTCCTGTGCCCTAAGTTTTAATTACATCAAGCAGACATTATTTGTGATGTTTTGATTTAATTGTGGTTTTAATCATGAACAGTTGCATTTGATTATGATTTTTTTTTGTTTGTTTTATTTCTCTCTCAAAATGAAACAGCAAAGAAGTGTGCCTTTTCATCTCACTTGTAACTTCAGGAATTTAATTCTTATTTCCTCTTTTGGTGAGATTTTTTCAGAGCTAATCTTGCATTTTAGAAGACTGTACTTTAAAAATTGAATACTCTTAGGGTCCCAATGCAAGATGTCCCAAGTGTGACAGACCTGGCGTACAAGATGACAGTTGCTGTTTTCAGCTCTCTATGGAGATAAAACTAAGATAACACAGAGTCATTCTGCTCTTCGATCAGAGATGAAAAATGTGATTCAACAGTACATGAATTTGAACACTTCAGGGATGATTTTATTCATCTAGGGGATGTGTTGGAATTTGCAAGCTTCCTATTTAATATTCAGCAATCTTAATATTCAGTAAACTCTAGTCTAATTTAGGGTTATTAGTATGGCTGCTTAGATCCTGAGTTCAGTGGGCTCCTCCAGCACTCATGCAGTGATCCTTACAGTAATCACTAATATTTGATTTTTGAAAAACTATGAAATTTCCCTTTTGATCAGGGATTCGTGCTGTTCTAAGGACTTGTGTTTCCATGTTAAATGCAAAATGTTTGCTTTTGACCAATGAGCAGCTTTTTCTTTTTTTCCTGTTTTGTGATAAATTCTTTGTTCTTGAAATAAAGTTCCAAATAAAAGAGAGAAAACAAAATGCAGAAGTTGAAGAGAAGCAAAACAAGAATATTCAATTGGGGACCATCAAACAGTATTGCTGCTGTATTGCAAGATACATTGATAATAGTATTCCAATGTATTCTATTTTATTCATGTTTCAATATTGTACTGAATTTTCTACATACACAGCATCTGAGTTCTTTTCTAGACCTCTCTCTGAGCCTGATGGGGTCCTGTTGCAATCTGGAGGACAGTAATCAGCTGTCTGAAGGTGGAAACTCCTCTCCTGGGAGCTTCACCTGGCACATACAACCTGCCATATGGTCATGTGTCCAGATGATCACTGTGATGTTCTTGGGCACAGTCAGGATTTCAGGATATCAGTTTCTCACTACAAAGAGCTCTCCCATGTCTTTTCCAGTGCAGGAATGTCAGAAGACAAAGTGACCGGCAAGACTCCCACTTTTCCTGTCCATTACACACATTTATAGTGATCTGTGGACCACATATGCCTGTGGAGCTGGGCCTCTCTTGAAGAATTCTCTGGGATGTTCCCAGATGCAGTCCCTAATTAGGTTAGGTATAGCTACAGCTAAACCTCCCTCTAGTTACATATAAATTAGTGGAAATATTTCCAGGTTTCCATGCCCTACTTGTGTCCCACAAATGACAGGACAAGGCTTAGACACTCAGCAGCTTTCCTCCCCCTGACCTGATTTTCATGGAGGGAAACCTGCATACACACAGTTTGGAATGAAGTAAGAGTATCTCATTCTGTAGTTTAAATGATGAGGAAAGCCAGATCCTTGGGTATGCCTGGGCATAGCAATACTGTCAGCTTGTTTAGTGACTTTTTGTTAGTTCTGGGTTTTCACAAGGCAATCCTAAAGCTATCTGTGCTCCATAAAAGGGTGATCTGCCAGGATCATTCTCCCAGAGCAGCACAGGGAGCTTTGTCCTAGGTCAGATCCAAAACAGAGGCTTGTCATACGTTGGCATGCTCAGGATACAACGAAACATAGAGCTTGGCCCTTATCTTGGCTGTAACTGGTCAATTCCTGCTGTTCTAATCTGCTCAGTAATGATGGTGCAGTGCCAGACATGAATCCAGCAAGTGAGATGCTGTCCCAGTATGCAGCATTTTCTGTACAAGTCTTGGCCACCACAAGGCAGAAGCAGCTTCACAACATATGCAGAACGCAGAAGGATTTAGGAGGAAGGCAAATAGGAATATTTCAAAGGAATTTTCATCATTTTCTTACGTTTTTCTTTTCAGGTCTAAATCTTTCTGTAGGATCCACACCTGGCAGTGTAATTAGCCAAAGTCTGCAGCAGTAGCCACTTAAGCTACCGGGTTTCAGAGGCCTGAATATTTCTCAGCCTCCTCAATCCGTTTTTGCAAATGTGCAAAAATGGGATTACTGGGAGGCTTTGTATGAGTTGCTTTAGCTATAATTCCCGAAGAGTTTTTTGAGCTGCTAATCTAAGAGCTCGTCTCCAGAGGCTGATGACTCTTAAATCCATCTTGCAGATTTAAACACCTCACTCTTAGTATCCAGCATTGGGGTTAGAAATGCCACTTACCCTTTCCATCCCCTCTCTGCTCTCTGAGAAGGATGATAAAATTACCAGGAGAGACAGATAAAGAGGAGCAGAAGGGTTAGGAGGAAGGAGAGAGACATTTTTCCTGGCTCAGCCCAGCTTGCACTCTAACAGGTATTTACAGTCTCTGGCTCGTGGTGCTTGTACTCAACTGTGTCAATCTGCTTCTATCCACAGGCTGACTGTAGCTAGGAGCAAGATAATTTATCTTTCTTGCTCTTACCCTTGTCTGTGTCCCCACACATTAAGGATGTTTCTCAGGCAGCACAAATATGTGTGAAATTTCTTGATTGCCTTTGCCCCTTGTGAAAAGACATTGTGTGCTCTGTCCTTGACCAGCTATTGTTATGCCATCAGAGCTGGCTGATGGAATTGCAGAGCACAAGCACAAATTCTGATGGTCTGGGAAAAAAAAGAAAATATGTGTATATATATAAAAATATATATGCTCTGTAGTGGAAGGGCATAACTCTTGTGACATTGCCTGCCAGAGAGCTGGCCAGCACTCCCTGAGCTGGATTTTCATATTCATGGGCTCCTTTCTTAGCAACTAGTTCCAGGTGCTTAATGGACTCTGTGCATCCCTCCTCTATCTTTCCAGATTGGTGTTTTTGGGTAGGGAAGGAGGGTGCTGTGTGCTGCTGCTCTTCATAAAGGTCACTGTTCCCAAAAGGATCAGCACCATTACCCTTGCACAAGGTATTCCCCAATTCTGCAAAACATAATGGCTCAATGTAATTTCTCCTTGTCAGCTGCAAGGATACAAATCTGTGATTTTTTTTTTTTCTTTTCCTTTTAATGTGCAGAACGTCTGTGAGCATTTTTCACAATAGCTAAATATTTCTTAGGAAAAGACCAAGAGTAAGTGGAAGCTGGGAGGGAGACACAAATTATTTTCAAGTGGTCATGTTCCTCATTCTCTATTTAATTCCTGATACAAATGGAGCTTTCACAAATATTTATCAGGCTAAAGAGGGAATTTTTGGTGCTGGTAGACATCTCACAAAGTCTATTCAGGTTGCAGTTTTATACTCAACATCTCTCAGGGGATAAAACATAACATCATCAGTTTTAGAGAACAGTACCAGAACAATATCTAGAGATTATAGAGGAATAATCTCTAAACAAAACTATGACTGTAAACCACCTTTGGGAGACCAATACATCATTCTGGAATTGTCTCAATGTATTTAGTTTTAAGATTGCTGGGACAGTCTGTGCAATGGAGACTCCCTTCCTGGTCCACATGCATAACCAATGGAACTGGCAGAAAACTGTCATCTAAAGAAAATACTGAAAATCAGCTTCAGTTTACAATCATTTTAGCTCATGAAAGTAGTTATTTGAACTGAAATGGGTCAAGTACAACCAACGATTACAAATTCAAAATCCAAGGTTTGACTAAATTAATCATTTCATTTTGGGAAAAGTGTCTGTGAAGTATCACATAACACAGACATTAGTATTCTTTATATCTCTGAATTCCTCACTTCCATCTTTGTCAAATGTATTTGGAAGAGCTTTATAGATTTAGTCCTAAGACTGTCTTGAAGAAAATTGTGAGCCGGTATGTGTTTTACAACTATAATCAACAGATTTGTAGAAATACTGGAGAAATATTGGGAAACAGCAAAGGAATACCTTTACAGATTGACAAAATGTACAAATAATATTCTGAGGCTGCAAAAATTCACCTCATATTTCAAATGTTTAATACAAATATTAAAGTTTTAATTAGGAGAAAGTCTTGTTAGTTCTGTGCAGCTCTTTTGAACTTTTCAGATTTTTTTTTTCTGGCATAGAAGCTTCTTCAGTAGACAAGTTTGGAGAGCAGATGCTGACAAATGATGCTGTGTGCATTCCCAGCAAAGCATTTTTGCAAATGTACAGCCATAATCTAAATTAAAGATGAAAAGAGGGCATAATTAATTCCAAAGTGAAATCTGAGGCAACAGGAATATTTGGAGTGCCTTTTTCAGTTGAGTACAGAGAAAATCAAATATATGGTGCTGAAGCCAAAGGAAAAGAACTAGGTTAAGATGCTAATGTGTATTTAGCAATGTAGCAAAGAGCTCAGATACAGGGTGAGGTCAAAGACAAGTAGCCAAACCGCTCAAGTCAGCTCTGCGACCTCTATATTAAGGAAGTCAGGCTCACAGCATGAAGGAAGTCTGTGAAATCTTGTTTTGACTTTATCTACTGCTATGATCCTGCAGGCACAAACACGTCCACACCAGATCGACTGTTTCCCTATAAATCAATGAGGAGCTGGTACAAGCCCTGTGGTGCCTGTGACCCATCACTGTGCTGGTTCGTTACAGATAGATGGATAATTATCGACTTCAGATACCATCCAGACCTGATCTGGGGTTTGCTCACATGCCATGAGCTCATGTCAAGGCAGAAAAAATGAACCTACAACACTGGCTGGACTTGCAAAGAGCTGGAAGGTGATCTTCTTGTGTCTGTCTGTGTGTGCCTGAGGTGTGTGTTCCAGCAACCCCTTTAGCCAGGTTACCATGTGAATTCCCTCGTTTCCCCTTGGCAGAATATTAAACTGTGTTAAACCCTTAACAGAACTCATTTTTTGGTCTGGAGAGTGTCAAAACTCTTGAACAAGCAGGAATATCTTGATGTAGGAGCAGTTTTCTTGCTCCTGGTATGGAAGTGAAGTGACCCAAAGGACACTGAATTTGAATCCAAATTCTTTATGAGTGATTATATATCTATATATACGTATTTTGCTCATCGTAAGTGTAGAAAGCAAAGGACTACAACTCCTCCATCTGGTGGAACATCCCAGTGCCTTGTTTTTCCCCAGACCACTCTTGAAGGAGGCGAAAGCTTCCTCTCTTTATGAAGCAGCACCAAAGGGAGTGAATCACAAATTTCCACCCATTATTTTGGGGAAAGTTTGTCCATGTTAAAAATATTTTACCCTCAATTTGTTTGGGTTTTTTTGGGTTCTTTTTTTTTTTGTGTTTTGTTTGTTTGTCTGTTTTTCTCAATTTTTATTGTAAATTAAAGCTTTTTACCCCGGTTGCTCAGAAATGTGCTGCTTCCCCATCACCTTATCTGGTGTCTGTCAAAAGCCTCTGTTGGCTTCAGATGTATGTGCAGCTCCTATTGAATTCAATGGCACTTCTTAACCACAAGTATTCAATTATCTGCTGTTAATGGCTCATCCATTTTGAAAACACCTATTGCTTTCTCTAAATATTCTCTTAACTCATGCTAGTATTGACCAAGTTTATCTGGGAAAAGACATCTGCTGAGCATGCTGTCAGAACACCGCTTACCAGTGCAGCCATTTGTTCATGGGATGTTCTCTCAGTCTTATTTCAGTAAAATTCTTATCTTTTCTACAGTGGTATTTTTCTCAGTGAATGAATTGCAGAAAAACTTGCAAAACTTGAACTCATAGAAAATAGTGTCAGAATTTGAAGTAACATCTCTGTGAGGAGCCAGGAAGACTGTGGTAAACTCCAGCTTGTAACCAAAGTGCCACCAGCTCTTAAATGCCCAGGTGAAACAGACATGAATCCCTATTTTAACATTTCACCCCAAAGGATGCCAGCACTGTAGTACACAGCATTAAAGGAATTTCTGCTGCAGAAAGATTAAAAACAGAGTAACTCCTGGAACCGCAAACTTTTTTATTCATGTCACCTGATGCTTTCATCACAGTGATGGTGTGGGTACCTGAGCTCCAGCTAAAGAAAACCTATGGGGTATGAAACAATCTTGGTTCTTCCTTCAACCCTAAGAAGCAAGCCATGGGGTTTTTTTCCCATGTCTTGCCTTACCAGCAGCCCCTCCCTCTGGGTTCCTGATGGCTGCATCCTCACACTGCACAAAAAGTTGAGTAAGTTATGTATTCAGACACCGGGGAGTGTTGCTGAAACCTTCCCGGCTCCCTGACAGCAGCAGCTTAGCACGGACAGCACAGGCTATTCTGTTTGCAGCCAGTCTATGGAAAATTGAAGCCTTTCACATGTTCACCTTGACAGATCTAGGTTAGCAGCATCCCTGACAGCCCAGCTGTCTTGTGTCCCGGTGTCTCTATTTGGACACGGACAGCATATTTTAGGAGGGGCAGAAAGAAGAACAAGAACAGCTAATTTGCCCTTCTGAAGGAGCTGTGGTTTGATGAAATCCTGCCAGCCGAGCAGTGCCACGCTTTCCACTGTGCCTTGTCACTGTCAGACGGGTTCTCACTCCTGATCCGTGGCTGACAGTCTGAGACACAGAACAGGAGATGTCCCTTTTTCTCTGTTTACGTGTTTCATGTACTTGCTAATTACTTCAGAGGATGGTTAAATTTTACTTTGCAAACCATATTATGCAAGGTATTGTTTTCGTCTTTGTTCCTGGCAAACGTAGTGTGTTTTCTTTGGCACACCACATCCACAGTAGTCTCAGTGCTAGCTATTATTATTTATTGATCAGTTCAGTGACTCCACTGTGCTAAGGCAAATACAAGGTATTGTCTTTGGCCATAGGGGACAACAGTGCATTTGAATGCTTTTGTTTACTAGTTGATCCTTATTAATATAAATTTCTAGGTTTTAGTCAGGGGCATTTTAAAGTTCATTAAAAATGAATGGTGAGAAAAAAAAAAAAAACAATTGCACATGGTACTTCAAATCAGAGTCTTTCCAGATATAGAGCAGGCAAAAGCTTTTATGGAGTATTTGATCATTTTGTGGATGGATCATTTTGGAGGTCAAAGCAGGCTTAGACCTCAGGTCACAGTCCTCCTGTGTGACACACAAAGGCCTCCTTCTGAGCCTGTACAACTAGGCATGCACTCATGCAAACTGCTATTTCAATGGTTTATCAGGACAAGCAATGGAAGCAGGACACTTTCCATCCCACTTCAGTGTTATCCACCAGCACACTCTGTGAGCAATGAACAATGTTAATTAAATCTAACTTTGGCCTGCACAAAGATAGCCAGATTAACCAGGGATGTGAAAATCTCCCTCTCTGGCACTGCTGGCACGATGCTGCAGCGTTACCCTTGCACAGATATAAAAGTTCCTTAGTGACTGTAGCACTTCCCACACAGGAATAAGCTCTTCCAGAACACGTATATGGCAGCTTCTGTTTGTTTGCACTTTCTCCGCAGTTGTTTTACATTCGTTTGAGAAGGTGTGACTGAGGCAAATGAAACCTTCTGGAGAGAAGAGAGACTGGCTTGTGTCTGCAGGGATGAAGCAGGAGGGCACTGGGGGGCTTGGCATGGTGGGGCCCTCACTGGGAAGATCTAGGAAGTGCTGAAGGTGAACTCTTGGCTGAAACCATGGACACTGAGGTTTGATATTGATATAGATGTATCTTTGGCTTAACCTCCACCGAAATATTGCAGGGTTGGTTTTTTGGGTTTTTTTTTGTTTTTTTTTTTGTCTTTAATTGCTCTAATATATGGAACTGAGTAAGTCTCCTTTGTTATTCTAGCATGAAGTATCTTTCACATTAATCATAGTGTCCCTGTGGCCCACTAAAGTCCCCATGCTAATTTGAATTAATTGTTCTGTTCTGGGCAGGTATCTCATGGTATAGTCTTTCATTATTCTTGTAATTTGTTTTGCTTTGTTGTTTGGGTGTTTTTTTCTTCAAATGGATGGGAGATGCCAAACAGAAGCTGGGGGTAAACAGGCAGCCATAGAGCACACAGCCATTAGTTTATCAGCTATGTTTATAAATTGCCAAATGACGCGGAAGATGCAGCGGTTGCACCAGCAGCACAGTGATCATCATGCAAGTGAGATGGTGCACAGGTGTTCGGCCTCAAACAAGGAGATGAATTTCTGTCTGTTATTCCAGCAGGATGCTCAAGTTCTGTATCCATTGGAGGAGGAGGAATGGCAATGGGTTGAAATAAAGAAATTATTTATAGTCTTGACAGTGTTTATCTGAAGTAACTTACCGGGTGAGGTGAAATGGCTGAGCTCACAGGCATTGACTGGTGAGAAAGAATGATGGCACAGGCTGTTCACTGGTGGCTGAAATTAGGTCTAAGAAGGTCTGTTTTCTTAAAGACCTTTTCTGAGCTCATCTGTGTTTTGTAGCAGCAAAAGGCTGACATAAGGCTTCACCTCAGTGTAAAGCAGGGAGTTGCTCTTGTCATCTAAAAATTGGTTCCTGACTCTGTTAGTAGAAAAACTCTTTTGTTTAGAGATCCAAAATGGGTATAATTAGGTGGGAAACCAGGTGGGTTTTGTGGCCTTTACTGATCTGTGCGTTGCAAGGTAGAAGGGCCTGGTTGGGAACATCAACTCAGCTCTGCCAGGAGCTGCTGTAGGTCTTGTGATTGCATCAATTCTCTGAAGTGAATCCACATGGAAGAACAAATGGGCTCTGTTTGCAAGGCAAACTGCCCTTTACTCAAATACCATTCCCCAGGTGGAGCAGAAGGACGGATAGGTGGCTGCCAAACATCTTCCAAGCCCTGATGGAAGCAGCCACCGTGTTGGAAACCCTGACTCTCCAGAAGTTTTCAGTGGGTTAGAAAACTAACAGCCATATTGCAAAGCATTCTCCTTGAGGCAAACCCTAATGTCTCTTCTGAAAAGCCTTCTTAGCATCTGGGCTATTTTGCCTTGTAAATTTAAAAGCATAATGTTGAGTAAGTTATAAGCAGTTGCCAGTGCTTTTTTTGTTCTTTATTCTCTTCACCTAAGGAAAGGTGTCTCTCCTATGCTGTGTTTTATTGGTAGACTGATTGACAACTTCATGACGGCTTAGGGCACTGCACTGAGGACAAGAGTTGGAGAGGGAGAATGAGCAGGAGCAGCTGGGGAAAGAGAAGGCAACCCCATATCTGTGAGGGAACAAAGCAACCACATGGCAAATAAGGGTATTTCATGGATGTATTTGAATTAACACTCTGGAAAAGGAGGAAATCAAATATACATGTCTGGGAATGGTTGTCCACATGGATATTTTTGTATAGCGTTTAAATTTGGTGAATCACACAGTTAATGACTGCGTAGGATGTTTCTGGTTGGTGTGGGTTTTGAAGGCCTATGCTTCTACAAAGTATTACAGGAACAAATTCTTATGGTGAATTAACTACTGCTAATTATGGCATGGGAAGAAGCAGTCTGTCAGGCAGATGCAGACAGGGGAATTTTCATACATTTCCTCACCTCTCCTTGTAGAGGTGGAACTTGACTGGGGCTGATGGTACTGTCCATGCACTGAAGCATAATGTGAAATGCAGAAATCATGGCTGAATAAAGCTGGTTTTGAGGACTTGAACCTTGACTTGAGCTCAGCACACTGTGCACCACCACTCTTACACCACACTGTTTATAGAACCATTAAGAGGGTCTTTGGTGAACCGGATGCAAGGACACTTTTACGTCTGTATGTTCTAAAACTTGCCCAGAAAGGTCTGGTAGCTGTGATTAGGCAGACCACTTTTTACAGACTTTCAAGTGAAAAACTCTATGCTTTCCACCATGATCTCTTTAAAAAAGGTTTGTTAAATAGGGCATTGCACTTGCAAAATCTTTGTTGTTCTGACACCTCTGAGTAATTCAGATTGAGTTTCAGTCTACTGGACTTACTGATTTG
Source organism: Acropternis orthonyx (assembly GCA_035583155.1). Classification (NCBI taxonomy): domain Eukaryota; kingdom Metazoa; phylum Chordata; class Aves; order Passeriformes; family Rhinocryptidae; genus Acropternis; species Acropternis orthonyx. Next base: position 4,030,473 of record JAWWEU010000163.1, on the reverse strand, counting down.
CATTTCAAAGGCTCAGAGAGTGAGCTGCAAAGCCAGATACTTCTTGAGTTTGGGGCTTACAAGAAACGATAATAAAAAACTTTGGCAAATGCTGACTCAGCAGTGGTGTCACTTTCTTTTTTAACCTGCCTCAGTGGCTAATTAAGGGTTTCCAAAATGAAACATGGTGCAAAATGGAGAAGAGCAAAGAGAATTTGGCTGACAGGAGATTAACAAAGAAGAGAGTTGGATCTAAAGGGAACATTATCCGCTGCACATCCCTGAATTGAGCCGCAGGAGTGTACCTGCTTGCTGGGACCACTGATGAGTGCACAGGATTTATAATAAACTGCCAGGTCTACTATATCTTTCATTAGCTGACTTAATGTTTTTTTGGTCTCAAGTGAAGACGACACAGAGCTAATACCCTGCTAACCTCCTGCCTTGGAGCTGGAGATAAGCTGCCAAGACTTGAAGGGCTACAAAAAAACCCTTTAAGTCTCTGTTCCAGTAGGAACAAAGGAAAATGAGTGCAAAAGACTGAAAAAACCTGTTAATTTTTTTCTTTCTTTTTTATTTTACAAAACTGAATGCAACCCATCTCTGAGTGTGGGTCCATTTAGATCTCGGGTCCTGTGTCTGTCACTTGGCTTGAAATTCATATAACTGTAGTGAAATAAGGTACCTTTAGATATTAATGATGGAATAGTAAATATGTTCTTATTTATGCATTTTATTATTTCAAATACCTTCACTGACAAAAGGAAATCAACCATACTTGAGTTTTCCAGTTTAGATATCCGACTATTGGAGCTCAGTGCAGTGTGAAGGAGCACTCATCAGTTTGTTCACAGGTTGCTGTAGAGGGATGGTGGATTGTATTAGTTAAACCTTCAATTTTGGTGTCATTAGAGACGTACATTGAGTCTGGAATCAAAGGATAAGGAATATGATTACTCAGATGTTCTTGTGCACTCTGTTAAAGTAGTAACAAGTATTTTTTTCAGGTATCCTCTGATCATTTGGAATATCCCTGGATTATTCTAATGCTATATTAAACTAATATAGTAATGAATATTTACAAATATAAGCTATATTAATGGTTATGATAGCTCCTGTGGCAGAGATTTACAGATTCCACTAATAAATCCCCCTTTCCCTAATTATTTTGATTACTGCAGGAATTAAAAAATGGACAAATAATTTTCAGAAAATCAAAAGAAATCTTAATCTTAGCACTAGTAGACAAAATTAAAGCACTAAGAACAAAAGCTCTTTTAATGATTTTCAGAAAATGGGATGATTTATTTTGGGAAAACAATGTTTACTAAAATTCACATTAGACAACCTGACTATGAGTAGAAGTTGTTCTTTCTAGATGAACTATACTTTTTCCTAATTTTTTTTAGTGATGTAAATTAAAAATAACTAATGTCCCAAGAACATTTACTTCATATTAAACGCAACTTTTTATTTTCATGTTTTTAAATATATTTGTTTGGAGGTTGTTTTGTTTTGTTCTTCTTGTTTACTTTTCACTTTTTAGACTCCTTCGTTACCACATAAAGTTTGAAAACATATTTTGAAAGAAAAAGCTGAAAATGAAAAAAAGTAAAAAAAAAATTAATCTTTTGCCTTATTTCATGTTTTAAACAATGTTATGTTATTGATTAAAAAAACGCTCCTTTTAAAAAAGGTTTGCATTTTTGATATTAGAGAACAATTTAAAATATTTTAAAATTCCAGTGACCTGTGAAGAAAAACTCAACGCCTATTTATGTAAGAATTTTCCTAGGTCATATTCTGTATTTTCTTTCTTTTTTGTTTGGTTTGTTTTGAGGTGTTTCTTGTTTGTTTGTGGGGGTTTTTTTGTTTGTTTTGCCACCTACACCTCATCTGCTAAGGAGTGTGTAGGCCCAGCACTGCAGCAGGACAACTGGGAACTGATTGAGATGTCCCAAGAGGAGACAGGCACAAAACTGCTGGGGGACTCTTTAAAATTTAATTAAAGAAAGAAACTGGAACCAGTGCCAAAATTTTAAAGCATTTTTTAGAGTTCACTAACTCAGGAAGTTTAACTAAACACTTGCAAAAGGCAAAATAATCTAGTAATCAGTAACAAGACCTCTCTTCTTGCAAATGAGAACAACTGAGATAGTGACTCGGGTAATCAAATCTTCACTATTCAAGTGTAAAAATGTCTTTCTAAGAGGAAAAAATATTCTTTTATGGCTCTGAACATTATACATTTATTTACAATATGTCATTTTTATTTTACAGTCTCATATCCTTTATTATTTCACAGTCTCCTGTGACTCTCTAAGCAGGAGCAGGAGGAAACTGAACAGGAATCAAAGATAAAATCATTAATATTTAATACTTGAGAGGTCTGGCTAGGAAGTTTATCCTAACTAAAAGAACAGTCTGTGCAACTAAACTCTGGGTTTGCTTCCCGCTCCCCAGTTCTGAGCTGGCCTGTACAGGCTGTGCCACTCCTGGAAGCTCCACCAAGAGCCATCTCTCTGTGCTGTCACGTTGCTTTCTGTCTGCTTCCTTCTTAGAAGTGTGGCAGTTAACAGTCTATTTAAGGAGTTTGGCTTTATTAACATTGAAATCACTGTTTTCCTTCTCCTCTTTCTGTTTGTATTTCCAATTCCATTGATGTCTTCCACTGTCCATGTACTACCTGGAGAAACCCAGCTTCATTGTTTCTGTCTGCACATTTCTGGTCTAAACCACGTAAGATTTTATGCAGGGACTCACTACTTTGGGAGATGCTTTCCAGGGGACACCACTGTGTCCAAGCACAACTCACAGAATACAGCTGGTTTTATACAGCTACTTCTATTTGGTTGTTTAACTTCTGGAATACTTTAAAAAAACCTTTTTTCAAGTACAAATGTATTATTAATATTAAAGGGAAAAAAAATCACCATTATGTTGACATAGGAAAGATGAGTATTATGAGGAAAGTAGTCATGAATTTGCTTAATGGTCTTGCTGCTCTGGCTTTTGGATTAGATTGTTCTCATGGTGGGATTAAGAGACATACACTGAAATAAAGGGCAGGAGCACCTGTTGAATATTAAAACTCACACAGCTCCAGGTGTAAGCAATGATTAACCTGCTTGCTTTACCTATGCCAAAGCCCCAGAAAGCTGAGCTTACTGCTTCTGCCACCCAGGTGTCAAGGTTTATGCAGTATAAATTACCAATGAAATCATAGCCAGACTGCATAAAATACACCAACAAGTGAAATACAGTAAGAGCTCCTACAGTGATATATGTAGGATGATAGAAATGATTTATTTATAAGTCTCAATCATTAACCATGTTATTTTTTAACTATATGTTAAATAAAAATTTAGAGATCAGCAACACTGATTTATCTGTAGGTAAGTTCTTTTAGAGGAATGCTCACCTTGGTCAAGTCTATCTTTTCCCACCAATTATCTTTTACAATTTATTTGAGGGCTTTTTTTTTATTTATTTATTTTTTAATTTTTTTGCTAAGAAAGTGAATTTCTTAGTGTCCCACACTGGTCTTTCTGCATGGGACAAGTGGCTTTTCTGTTTTATGCACTGCATTAAGAATTCAGTATAAGTTTTTATTTATACATGCAATGGTTCTCTGAGAAAAATTAGAATTTTACCCATTTTCTCAAAGGAGTAAAGAGCTGGAAAAAAGACCATTTACTGAAAATATCCCCAGTGCCACTGAGAATTTGGCTTTTGTCCTTTGAGATATGTAGAGGGAAGCCCTGAACTGCCCAAGGGAGTTTTACTTTGGAATTCAAGTCCTCTCATACATCCCTGCAAAAGGATAAGAGAGATGGGGGTGTTCAGCCTGGGTGACAGGAGATTCCAGGGAGACCTTAGACCCCCTTCCAGTGCCTAAAGGGGCTCCAGGAGAGCAGGAGAGGGAATTTAGACAAGGACCTGGAGTGACAGGAAAAGGGGAACGGCTTCCCACTGCCAGAGGGCAGGCTTAGTTGGGATATTGGGAAGAAATTCTTCCCTGTGAGGGCGGTGAGGCCCTGGCACAGGTTGCCCAGAGAAGCTTTGACTGCCTCATCCCTGGAAGTGTCCAAGGCAAGGTTGGATGGGGCTTGGAGAAACCTGGGATAGCGGAAGGTGTCCCTGCAGGGGTTTGGAACAAGATGATCTTTAAGGTCTCTTCTAACCCAAACCATTTCACGATTCTATGATATACGTATTAAGATATAATTAGAAAAATAAACCTTTAGGCTAATCTGCATGGGGATGTTATAGGGGAAAGTGCAGAAAGATAAATGCAAAGAGCCTTTCCCCTTGTAGGGTGCTGATCTGTCCCATTCCACCCCCAGGGCAGCTGAGAAGGGGTGACATGATGCAAATCACCCATGTCGCTGGCTACACCCTCCAGAAGTACCTGCTTAACCTTTGCTTTGTGCTCCCAGTGCCTTACCTCAGTTTTGGTTAATGCACAGGGATCAGAGGGGGCACTCCTGCCCCTAGCCCCTTAATGAGCCTCATCCATCGTAGCCATGGAGAAGCAGCCGTGACTCTTGCGTGAGGAGGCGGCAAAGTTTCAGCTGCACTTTAAATTCATAACAGAGCTTGTTCTGCGCTGACCTCCCCGTGTAGACAAGCCCTTTATGAGATCATCTGCAGTTTTGATGATAATGGCGGCTTTATTTTCTTCTATTAGGCCTTGGGGTGCAAGAGCTATTGTAAATCCTCTTGCACTTGTGCATGCTATCACTCCTTATTCCTCTCCTAATTCACAATTCCTATCCCCTAGACCAAAATACTGATGTAAATAAGCTTTTTATTTTCATTTTTCAAAGTTATAGCTCTGCACAGTATGACACAAAAAAATCCACACACTTTCTTTTTTTCAAGAAAAGTGGGGTTTTTTTTCAGGTAGGGGAGTTTTACATAAGAAAGGTCAAATGCTCCCTCTCACATTTGATTCATTTAATAGCAGGATGCTCTTTCTGGCCATCTGCTTATTGTTGAATTAATTGTCAATTAATTGTCTCTTAATTGAAGCATTTGTTTCCAATTTTCAAAGAATAGCAGGGTATTAAACAAGAAGAGGTCAACACAATTTAGGAGAATGTTTTAAATTTTGCCTATAGAAGCTGGGAATTGTAGCTTTCATTAAACATCACTCTGGTACAATTTGTGTCATTAGAAGTGGCAATTTCAGCTGATTACCACAGCTGTTTTGAGTTTACTTGCTTGAATGATTCCTGATTCCAGGAGTCAAGAAGCACTGAACTTTCCCTATTCTTGCTGCTGCTGTGTCTGTTTAAAAATAGAATGAGCCCTGACCCTGCACGAGGGCTGGTGAAATGTTCCCATATGCTTAAGGGCGATCTGTGGAGGCCAAGAGAGCACG
>JAWWEU010000163.1:4002931-4025008 GCA_035583155.1 Acropternis orthonyx | reverse complement strand
GAGCCCTGACCCTGCACGAGGGCTGGTGAAATGTTCCCATATGCTTAAGGGCGATCTGTGGAGGCCAAGAGAGCACGGGGAGCACGAAGACAGAATTACAGTAATGTAATTACACTGGGCAGATTATAAAAGCATACAGGAGCTGAGCCCTGAAGTCTGTGTGGGACTATTAGACCCGGAGCTCGGCTCTGAACCAGCCATTGACTTTGCCATCAGCTATTCAGGTGTGGAGCCCTGCAGGGTGGGTTTGACTGATGAATATTGTCCAGAGAGGAGTCGATAAGCCCATGGCAGCTCAGGACTGCTGATAGCCATCACTGTAAAGTTTTGCTTCTGTTTTACATTCCATTAAGTAATTTAAATGCTTAGATTGGATAAGGCCTTGGTCCCTTAATGCATCTGCTTTATTAAATGGAAATATGGGCTTAGGAAGATATGTTTTTGAAAAAAAACTATTGTGTTTTTTTTCCCTAGAAAGTTACATACTAAGGAAAAAAAAATTTTGTTTTGGTTATTCAATCTATAACTTTATTAATCAGTGATTCAGCAGGTTCTAGGCAGACTTTTCTTTCACATGTGGGATTCAATATTGCAATTTCTTTTTCTACTGAATAATTTTAGACAAATTTTGGTAAATTTAGAGCTGGAAAAGCAGAGTCTGTTCCCCCTGATTTGATGTTACTTTATTTAACAGATCACTAAGTTCTCCCCAGATTTTGGGATGCAGACTTAGAGGGAACCTGTTTTCCCAGTATCAATGCCTAGGCAGTTGTGTACATGAACTGATACAGCCATTCATTTGACCACATTACACCCACTATCTAATCACAGAGAAGGATCTTCCAAAGGCCAAGCTAACAGAGTTTAGGAGATCAGATATATCAGTGCTTTAGTAGATAACACTGATTACTTGAAGAATACAGCATGCTCTGTCTTATTTGATAGAGAAGAAATCAAATTTGACTTTGATGTTTGCACTCAGGCTGTGCAAGGTTGGATATACGTTCATCTGTCACCATGTAGGGAGACTCTATAAACTCTAACCTTACCCAGCCCAGTCTTGTTTGTCTTTTCTCAGAAGTATAAAATGTTTAGAATACCCACAATATATGTTTATTGGATAAATAAGACATAAGAAACGTAAAGTGTTTTTTGATATTGCCCTTCAACCCTTGGCACAATGTCCTGTGGCTCTTCTCCAAATCCTGCCAGTTCCTGGGACAGCCTGCAAAAGGCAGCTCTCAGACAGATGGTAGGATAACTGCAGTGGAAAAAAGGACCAGGTATTTGAAGCTGCTCAGGGTTGGGAATTTCAGCTTAAACCATGAGGAAATGAATCCAAAAGAATGGCAAGATGAGGACACATTATTTCTCTCCCTGGCTCTGCAGTTCGTCAGTAAATTGCAACTATTGTGTTGTGATAAGGGTAAAGAAGAGGATGCTCAGGCAACAGTAAGATGCCAGGGAGAATCGAAGTCTGAGTCAGAGTTTGAATGAGATCACAACTGCTACTTACAGTAATTAGCTCACTGTGTACATTCAGGGAAGAACAAAGTGATAAAGCCTGTTACAAAACCCCAAATTCCAGGCATGTTCTATAAACCAGGAGCGAAGATAAATCTCCTCTTTACTTGCATTTAGCGTAAACCACAGAATCCAACAAATCTTTCCTGACTAAGCCTGTGCTTAACAGCTGGGAACCTGTTCTCACTGGGTCACGCCTGCTGGCTGCAAATGATTTATTTGTGATTTACATAAGCATGAGTGGAAAATATGGCCTGATTGCTCTTACTGAACAGTGTCGTAGAGGTGCACACAGTAAAGATAATTTAGTGGTTCTACACAAAGTCTTTCAAGAAAAAAAACCAGAATATTTTTAAAGGTACTTTTACAAATTCACCCGGAAAAAAAAGCACTGAAGTGGAGGATATTTATTTATTTTTGAACAATATGCTTTGTGGAGGTCCTCACCAAATGCTGTGCAGAATAATCTTGCAGAGAATGATGAATATTTAAAATAAAATTTAAAAGGAATAGGACCATGCAGCTGAAAAATAAGCATTATTTAAACTGGAAAAAATATATATTTTCTATATATTTTCTACTTTGTTGAACAATAATAACAGTCTGTGTTCATTTATATATTTATTTATTTAATACAAAAAATAATTTTATATAATATGCACCAAGGTTCAGAATAAGGATGGTTAATTAATTTCTGCAATAACCTAATTACCAAAGTTGTATATTTTCCTCTGGATTTTTGTTTTCCCCTGAATCCTTTTATAGCCGGGAATGACATTTTTTTCAAATGCTTAGTAAGTAACATTTTGGTACATTTAAGAATTAGACTAAATTTAATCTTTAATCACAAACCCTGTGTGTCCCAAAAATACTGGCTTCACTGCCAAAATTAGTTCAGATGAGATAGACAGGTTTAACTTAATTGACTGATTATAAAAAATAATATGTTTACTATGAAAAAAATCTAAATAATTGGTTTGCACTCCATGTACTAAAACCTAAAGACTTGTCTATGACAAGTCATTGAAGGCAGCAAACAAGATGAACTTCGGCTCTTTTCCTTTTTTTTAGACTTTTACATCATTTTAATGTGGTCTGATACTTTGAATTGTTGAGTCACTGATACAGCCCAGGAAAGCTCCAAGTAACTACTCTCAGATGCCTTCATTAACTATGCATTCTTGCAAGCACATCCTTGCCCAAATTACTCTTATATTTTCCTCAAACTGATATCAGCAATTTTCATCTTATTAGAGGAGCTTTAGTCTGAACGTAGTTTCTGACAAAGGCAATTCCTGCAGGTACCCTAAATGTTCTAAACGTTCTAAAATATCATTGTTTTCCTTTATAACTATCAGGCAAGGTTATTAATAAAGTCCTTGTAGACTTTGATTAATGAATCTCCACCGCTCATTCCCTTATGTCAAGCAAATTTCTGAAGCCTAAATTTTTCTTCTTGCAATTTTGCAATGCTTAATCTTTTATAAAATCAATGCATAGCGCTGCTACTTCAGTGTTGCTTCTTCCAGACACCGCTTTGAATTGGAAAACTGCACAGCAAGACACAGAGCCACGTGGGGTGCATTTACTTTAAATGTTTAGGACCTCATTGCATCTCTTGGTAAATTGAACACAAAAAAAATTTGTGAGTTTTACCCTGGCTGATATTAAATAGGTGTCTTGTTCCTGCTGTGAGTAAAACCCTTGCAGAAGAGAAAAATGTGGGATGTGTGATGCGCTGCCACAGTGTAAAAATTGTCTGGCTTGTGTTACAAATGGCTTTATCTGTTTCAAAGCCATTGAAGAGAGAAATCATTTTAAATTATTGTGGAGTAATGTTCTAGCATATAAAATCAGAAAAGTGTCAGCTACCGACCACAGAATGGAACAGGTGACTCGCTCTTGAGACATCCGTCAGTAATATTGAGGGGAAATACTGTGTTGTCAGAAAGGACTTCAGCTTGAGTGACATAATACTGGCGGCCTCATGCTGACAAGTCTGAAATGTCCTTGAAATTTATAAATATTATCAATGGCAAATTCCTATTTAAAAATGTTACACTTGGAGGCATTCTATAAGGAATCTCATCTTGAAAAAGAAATCGATATTCATCACAAAAGTAAAAATTAGTTCTGGAGTTGCTGAAAATAATCCCAATTTAACTGCCTTGGATACATGCAAAAAACTTCAAATCCTTATTAATGTTAATGCTGTCAAACATAGACTCAGTACATAACATCACAGGCACTTTGCAAGGAGGGTCTTCATGATTTGGAATCAGTCACGAGCCTGATCAAAGCAGGACAAAGAAATAAAAAATAACCAAGGGGGATCATTAAAATAAGATGAATAGCTATACACATAAAGATTAGCAGATCAACTGGCTTCACTTAATAAAAGAAACAAATCAAAGTATTTTTGAGATGTTTGCATTGATTTTAGTACCACAGCTCTGTATATATTCATAAAGCATATGTTACACACAAAATAACTCTATTGGCAAAGCAGTATTTTAATTGTGAAGGTAAACAATTCACAGTTAAGATATGCTAGGTGTGTAATTGTAATTTTATTTTTGTCCTTTTGCATCTCTGTCCCATAAATAGCTCCCTGAGGTGTTGCTGGGGCAGCAGCAGTGGTCAGAGTGTTTAAACTTCAAATTTGAGGCTTTTTCTTAATTCCAGCATCTCAAGTGGTCATGATAATACTTCTTTAGAAGTACTCATCTGATTTTTCAGCTTTTTTCTATTGTGTTCCTCCTGTTCAGGATATGCTCAGCCTAGAAAGGAGGTGGCAATGTGATGCTGAGATCTACAGCCCTTCTGTGGATGCTGAGGTCCTGCTCTGCGAAGAACACTAAATTGCACAAAGTTGCCAGGGTTTTTATCTTTTTTTGTCATGTTTTCTTGGAGAGTTGTACACCTGGTAAAGCTGCTGTGAGCCAGCTGCTCTTCTCACTGGGTGTGTTAGAACCGCAGAATCACAGAATCCTTTAGGTTGGAAAAGACTTCTAAGATCATCAAGTCCAACCATTAACCTGGCACTGCCCAGGCCACCATTAGACCATGTCCCCAAGTACCATGTGCACGTCTTTTAAATCCTTCCAGGGATGGGGACTCCACCACTGCCCTGGGCAGCTTTTTCTGGCACTTGACAACCCCTTTGGTAAAGAAACTGTTCCTAATATCCAATCTAAACCTCCCCTGGCACAACTTACGGTTTAGATGGATATGTTTAGATGCATATGAGATTTACCTCGGAGTTGTTTTATTATTCCTCACGTCAGCTCATCTTGGAAAGGGACGAGTGTTACTGCTGGTTTAAGAAAGGGATCAGAAGCGTGTAAAATGTCAGCTCACAGCACTTTAAATTCTCATGACACTGATGGAGCAGTGCTGTCACTGTGACTTGAAAATGTGATTCAGCTGTAGGCTATGTTATATGCGGTGGCCAGGAACAAGGAAAACATAACTGTATAGAAATAATAATTTTTCAGAGAAAACAGTGCCATTGGAAGCCTTCAACCACTTCCCAATGGACTTGCTGACATTATGATTGTGTTTTCAACAAAGATTTAAAAAATATGTATTTCTGATGTTTTATTTGGTTAATAAGAAATGTTACCATAATTACCAATGCCACAGCAATAAAAGCACTGCATTGTAAAATAACTCACCATCAGGAAATAATACGTATGAAATAAAGGCCACATTAAAAGTACAGCTCCTTCCCTGTGTCCTAAGTTGTATCACTTAGATTATATAGAAGGTTTTAATTTAAATGCATGGATATTGTGTTTCTTTAGTTTCATTTTAAAGTTTAAGAAAAATTACTGTCCAATTCTTTTGGGTAGAGCCAAAGAAAGCCAAACATGAGAAATGGATTCCTTTGTAGCTCTTGTGATTGATCTTAAATTATGCTGAAGGAAGCACTTCTGTTTCCTACGTTCAGAAGTAAAGGCCCACATTTCCATCACAGACTCACCCCTGTGCTACAGCACCAACTTCGTTTTTAAAGTCCACAGGCAGAGAAGGCAACAGGGAAGAGGAGGCGTGAGATTTTTTAGTCAAATCCTTTTTATCTCTACTGAGCACCAGGCAAAGAAATTTGTTGGAAGGATTCAGAGACTCTGAGAGGAGTGTGGTTTTTAGACATGTGCAAGGGCTGCTTTGAAACTCTGCAAAAAGTTTCCACTGAGAAGAGTGTGAGTCTCTCAGGCTCACCATCCAAACCAAGAAGTGGAGGTGGGAGGAGAGTTACAGTACATGCACTAAAGCTGTTGCACAGGTGTGAGCCCTTCCTTTTCCAGTTATCCACCATAAAAATGTCTACTGGGAAAGCTGCATCAGAATGTGTGCATCTCTCTGGTTACGGAGGACCCGGGTGAGTACAAATTTCAGCAATTCTCCTCTCAGAAACCAAGGACACAACTGAGAATGAGGGATCTGACAACAGCATTTTTGAATATTACTTTGCCAATGAATTTCTAACAAAGAGAAAAAACAAGAGCTTCTGGGCTTTGGAGAATCCAATTAACAAACATAGGATCTTTTAGGGTCATGTTAAAGCCTGATTCTATGGGATGCTCTTAATATACATCTATGAATATACTACATGTAAATTATGCATAATGCTTTGGAAAATTGCAGCACAATCTAGTCATGTCAGCTAAGGGATTTTAAATACAGAACAGCAAAGATTTACAACCTCACAGCGTTATTTAATAAAATTTAAAGAATTAATCCTAAAATGTTTGAAGATATTTAAAGATGAAATGAACAATTTGTGCCTGAAGTAAATAATGAGGTATTTTCTCTGAGGCTGCCTGGCAGCTGGTACTATTGTTTCCTATTTTTTTGGTTAATGTTAAGTCCAGTGAGTTCCCTCATGTCAGTAAGATGGAGGGCAGGGAAATGTGGCTCACGGCTCCATCCTGCAATCTGTGTTATCCCTTGTCCAGCTGCCTGGTGCTTTGGAATGCTTTCTGCCTCTTTCGGGTGATTAAACCCAGATTTCTTGGTGCCAGTCAACATTCACTTAATTTCAGGCACAGAAAGCAATATAAAACATAGAAAATGCTTCAAGAACCAACCCAGGCCATACAGGCAGAAGTAGCATTGAATATTTTGGATATTTTAACATTTTCTCCTGAAGTTTGGCAGATCAATATTGTCAGAATATGTTTGGTGAGAATCAACCCATTTCACTGGCGCTGCGAGTTTAGAAATCTGAGCTGTTTGCTGTGAGCTCAGTGTATCCCAGTGTGTGGTGAGCTGGAGCTGTGGTTTGTCCTCTGCATCATGGTTTCGCATGGTTTTGAGGATGTGGTTTAGTGGTGAACCTGGTGGTGGTGCTGGGTTGGTGGTTGGGCTTGATGATCTTAAAGGTCTTTTCCAACCTCAGCAATTCTATGATTCTATGATTTCCTCTCTGCCTTCTGTCAGTAGCTGGTGAAATTCCTTGGGTGCTGGACCTACCCAGGGTTTTCGTCTTTTTTTGTCTTTTTATCAAGGCATATTTCCTCAGACTCCTTGTGTGAGGTATTTCCTGCTCGCTAGCAAATAGCTTTGGGCTTTTGTTAAGGGTTCTTTGTGTCTTTGGTTGTGCTGTTGTGGCCTGTTTTGCCTCAAAGCCTTTGATAATTTAATTTGGTGTCTTTGGGCTGGGAAGTGTCACCCAAGTGAACTCTAGTGACTGTGATATTAGTAAAGCAGGACTGATCTGGTCCTGCAATTTGGTAAAGAAATGCTTTGGTTAAAAGAAGTATCTGTGTATGAAAAATGATACAAAAAGTGATGGATCACATCAGTTAGTAAGGAAAGGACATAGTTACTATGGTCTTTTATGTCAGTATTTTTTAAACTTTGGGAAAAATATTGGAGGAATAAGTGAATAAGTGTGCTTAAAAGGCACATTAGGTGGTAGTAAATGCCATGCAGCATCTTGTCAAATCATTTGTGGTTTATTTTTCCTGTATTGCTTTCTCTCCCTACTCACTAAATTTTTTGGGGGGGTCAAGAAAAGCATAACAGCATTTCTGGGAATGCCAAAACTTTTGTGCACACTGGGATTGTGTCATAAAGAGAATATGATATAAGTGGCCCTTACACACCTAGTGAAAATCAGTGAGAGCACTGTATCTCACTTTTCTCCCACCTGTTGGATGTTTTCTGTTGTGTCCAGAGTAGCCTGGCAGTCCTTATTTTATACCTTTGTAACTAAAGTCTTTAATTCGATGAAATCACTTCAGCAGAATATGTTACTTTGAGAAAAATTAAATAACATCTTTGATGCATCTTGAAAAAACTCTCAGCATGTTTCTCTGTTAGATCTATTTCATCTACCTCTTCAATAACAAACCCAAAAGAACCATGTGAGTAAAATGTGTTGCAGATATATTCCTATTGTTCCTGCAGGGAAGGTGGTTGTGATCTTTTATAGTAAATTTTTAAAAAAAAAAAAGAACTGCTTCAATGAATTTTGTGTTTTACAAAGAACACACTCAACATGTTAATCTTTTATATGGTCATTGTCTAGAAGAAGTATCTATGGTGGGAGTTAAGACACCCCTGCAAGGCACTAGAGCAATATGCTTTCTATTTCAAATTAGGGTAGCCAAGCAGTTTTCTTCTTTAAAGCTGCTGTAAAACCTAAAAAAAAAAAAATCTAAATGAAAGGTATTAAATGGTGAAGTTGCATAAAGGTGTGTTTCATTAAAATCTTACTGGAAGGTGATTCTGTTTTTTAACTCTTGCTGTATTTCTGAAGGTATAGTATAAAGCTGGGGAATTTATACTGGCACTGAACAAGCCTTGAACATTTATTGTTTAATTGCAGATAATTGGCCTGGCCATAGAAGTGTAGGCCTTGCCATTCCAAGATCACGACATATAAAGGTTAAGTATCACTTCCAGGAAAATCTTCTCAGGGAATTTAAAAGTTGCAACGCAGTTTGGAAAGATATCTAATTTTCTTGCTGACTCTGATTTTTTCTGTTTTTTTAATTTAAGGTTAATACAGCATTTGAATATATTTATAACATGTATGCCCTGACCAAAAATGATTATTAAAGCACTTAATGTTACTTTAATAACTGCATACATTTGGGGCTTTTTTTTTTTTTAATGGCTACAGTAATGTTAAAACTGTCTCAGTATAGGCTAATTATTTGAAATGGAATAGGACAATAAGGATATTCTTCTATGAAACCAAAACAATGGGAAAAGAAGTTTAATATTCCCATTTGCAAACTAATCTGATTATTGGACAAAGCAAATTGTGAAATAACCACTATTCAACATCACTATACTAAGAAATTCATAAATATTTATTTAGCACTGCCACCTCAAAACTATAAACCATAATTTAATGGCAATACCGATATGATATAATTTATTTTGTGGGCTGCTGTAATAAACATTGTGACTGAGTTAACTCTCAGCTGGGGCTGGATTGAGTTTGATTCCTGTGTAGGTAAAACTGTATCGAAAAACAAACATTGCATCTTCCAGTTGTAGGTTTGCCATGGGGACACATCGGATTTTCTGCTGCTCCATGTGTCACCCAGAAATGAAATATATTAACTTGTATCACAGTTCTATTGGAAAACAAGATTTTTAGGTATTTATGACTAAGATGTAAAACTTGTTTCTGAGTGAAATGCAGAGACTTTCATCTTCTCTAACAAGTTTGTCTCACCCATTTTCAGACAGAACCAATTTGTTTTATTATATTGTGTGGTTTTGCACTGCAGTTAACAGGTACAAACACACCATGAAAGATTGCATGGGGCTTTGTGTAATACGGACATCTATGTTATCTCAGATGAGGATAAATCAGACTGCAAGTTTGCAACTAGTTTGAAAGGTCCAAGTTAGCACTGAATATATCATTCCTTCATCCCTCTTCTGTCTGAGCAAACATCCAGGTGCCTCCCATGTAAACCATCAGTCCTACTTTTGAGTGACCTTATAGTGAGCTGTATGATAATCTGAAAATTAATGTAGATTAAAGAGAAAAAAAGAAATAAATTAATTTCTAAACAACTTGATTGCTGGTTCTGGCACAAGAGAGGTGCTGGAAGTATGTAGCCAAGACAAGAGTGGATCTTAAAGCTTCATAAAACTGTGTGTTCAATTTTATTTCTTTGCCATGGCAAGGCCAAAAGTTTAATTTCAATGGAAATAGGGAAGAATTTACTCTCTTTTCCCAATGGCATGTACTGTTCATCTTCAGTTTTCATCATGTTATGAGCTGCCAGAAATCATTTATAGGCCCATGAATAATTAGAAAATGTTCTTATTCAGGTGTATGTGTTCTCTGCTAATCACATCTGCCCTAGTGAGGAGAAACACGGGATTAGAGAATGGGATTTTAACAACACGCTGTCAATTACTTCAGCATTTTATATCAGACTTTTAAAACTGACCCCCTGCTTATTCCTGAGATGGTGCTAAAACATTGCTTTTAAAAAAAAAAAAAAAAACAAAAAAACAAAAAACAATTTTTCTGCACACCTCTGTGGCTGTTATCATGAATATTCTCCCAGAATTCTTTAATTGTTTTTAATTATTACTAGGATTTTAATTCAGTACATATTTTCCTATGGACTGCGTGATGCAATTGGTTTGTGCAGAGGGTCACTGCTGATTCCTGGTGGGAACCTGCTCCTCTGCAGGGCAAGGTCTCCTGCATGAGCAGGAAATGTGACTTTGTCCCTCTACTGTGCTTTGTGATGAGCAGCCACTTCACCCCCAGCACAATCACGAACGGTGTCACTGCAGCTCTCAGTAGTTTCTGATTTCATGAGTAGTGCTTGCTGTGGCACTGAGGTTTTTTAACAGAACATATATATTATTTTTTTTTCCATAAAAATAACCCTCTGGAGGAGGCAGGGTATTACTCCAGCAGTGAAATCTCTAAGACTTATACTTGGAAGACATGTAAGAGGTTTTATTGGTGGTATTTATAGATCTTTTGCACTACAAGAACCTTAGAAAAAGCCTGTGGTGAAGCTGAGAGCTTGGCTGGGAGGCCTGGCCCTTACCTGGTGGATGCTGCATCTTATCTCTGCTATTAAAGGCTTGAAAATAGTAATACTTATGTGTGATATAGAACAAAATTAGGTATTGACTGATAAGAGTTTGGGATAACCTGCAGTGAGGTGTTTTTCCAATTGCTCCTGAGACATCAAAATTATGGTGCTGCCTTTAGTAAAGTTGTAATAAACTCTGTTTTAAGTCTTTTGTAATGGAGTGCAGAGGAATATCTGAGGACATTTTTGGGCTAAGCCTGGCACACTGTAGAAATATCTCGTCCTGTATGCAAGCAATCTTCAAGTAGTTGTACCTATTTGTTGGGGATTTTTGTTGTTTTTTTTTAAAATGGGAAATTCATTGAGAATTGCACCAGGAAGGTATTTTATTTTCAAAGGTAGGATAATACATTTACCAGACTGGGGCAATTTGAAATGCTGACCAGAGTTCCAGTGCATGTATTAATGAAATCATTATCTCATTTTCTTTTATTTTTTGGCAAAGCTCAAAGTGGTTGTGGGGAGATAGTGGGATCTTTTTATAACAGGCTCTGAGCTTTCATAATGAAAGGATGCAGCACCCTGCTGGAAAAGCTTAAACTGAGTATTGCAACTGATTTTCATTATGTTTATTTAAAAGACATGAAGATGTGGCACTTGGGGACATGGGTTGGTGGTGGACTTGGCAGTGCTGGCTTAACAGTTGTACTCAATGATCTTAAAGGTGTTTTCCAACCTAAATGAGTCAGTGACTCTAAAAGTCCAGTTTAAATTACTCTAATCCTGATCTAGCCAACAAAGGATGGGACCTTGCAAGGAAAAGAAAAAAGTCTGTTGCCGCTTTCAGGATACACCTTACAGAGGAACACAGACATAAAATAGTTTTATTGTGGCTTGAGTATAGAGTTGGCCTAGAGGAAAAACATATTTATGTAAGAAAAGTATCTCATAAAGGGAACAGCTTGGTTACCCAGACTACATCTGTATCTGTGTCTGGCTGTCACTGAAGAATAACTGCCCAGGCATTGTGCTGGGACTCACTTCTTAAGAAGATCCATGAGCAGGTATCAGGTGGCCACAGCCCTGTGGACAGATCGTGTTGTGGTCACCGAGCATTTATCTCCCTCCAGGACATAAATAATGAGTGTGCCAAGCACAGGTTGAACATTTTACACCGCAAACAACCAGTGGATGGCATTCCCACAGGGTATGAGAGCTGAGCTCTGGGATGGCTGAAATGTGCTCCTTGGAGCTGGGAGCTTTTAAGGCCTCTTCAAAGGGCACCTGTCCCAGTATTTCAGCTCATAAAAGGATGAGTAGGAGTTTTTGTTCCTCCTGAGCCACATACTTTTCACCTGCCTACACTGCAATGTGGTCTCAGCAAAGCTGTCTTTGCCCTGTGTTAGTCCAAAATTCCTGTTTGCAAAAGGCCTTTCCTGCACCCCAGGTGTGTCTCCTCCCACCTCTCACCTGAACTGTCAGAATATACAAACCCACGTGGTGATTTGGTCAGTGGTGGCTCCTAGCCCAGAGAAGGCAATGCTGAGCAAACCTCCAGCATGTTTTTCAGCTCCCATTTGGAGCACTGCCTCTGACAAGGAGCACATACTGGTGCCCTGAACTTTCTACCCACCAACTGGTCTAATCACCCTTTCTGTGCTTGTTCCTGATGCTGTCTCCCATCTAGATGTTGGAACTGTTCAGTAATTTCTGAGTATAAAACTCAGTTTCCTACAAGTTTGATCTAAATCTAACATCAGACCCGAGGACCCAGCCTGTAATTATTACACTGCATAGGAAACTCACATCTTTTCCTTTCCTTACCATTTGCATTAAAACAGTCTTTCATTGTATCTGGGCATCCAAACCCTAAGCCAGTATCCACAAGATTCAACATTAAAATCAGCAGTTGTGCATCTTCTGAGTTATGTTGCTTTTACAGTATTACATATTCCTTAAGAATATTGTGTATTTTTGTTCAAAACCAAGCAGCTTTCAAAAAACCCCTGGCTTTTTTCTCTTTTATTTCCTCTTTGTTTTTTTTTTTGTTGTTTGTTTGGTTTTGTTTGTTTTGTTGTTGTTGTTTTGTTTGTTTTTGTTTTTTGGTGGGTTTTTTGTTTGTTTTGGTTTGGTTTTGTGGTTTTTTGTGGGTTTTTTTGTGTGTTTTTTTTTTTTTTTGTGCAGAATATACAAACCATGGCAAAGAATTAAACATTGTAATTTGAGATAATCTTTGATTAATTAAGAAGCTGCTTTCGAATGCTCTTCTCTGGCTCTAATAATTGATCTCTATTTGTCCCATCTAAAGGTTATATATTGCCTTTTCTCCTGATTGTGTCCTCCTAATGCCTTATAAATCCAATCGAGCTATTAGCAAAATTCATTAATTCCCCTGGAAAATGCTGTGAACTTTCCAAACTGAAATGGTGTTTTATAAAACCAAATTCAGTTTTGCACTAGTTTTGAGTCTCTTGAGAAAACCACACCAAGAGACATCACAAACGTGATGTGTAATTATTCAGTTCTAAATTGTTTTAGAATTTACATCTGAGCTATTTGAGGATGTTGGACAGAGGGAGGTGTAGGAGGGTAGCCTAATTAAAAATAATGGCACAGATGCTTTTTGTTCTCTTACTGCACATAAACAGGTGATGGATTTGCAATTAAGTGATGTCTAAGTAGTAAGTGCATTTATGCAAATATTGGACAACAATAGAATTCAGGATGTGGTGAAATGCTTGTGATGGTAGAAAAACTCTGGGTTGTTACAAAAAAACTGTGCTTAGGTCTCTAAGCTGGACAGCTAAACATATTTGTTTCATTGTGTACCTGAAAGATGAGGCTTCTTCATAAGTTGTTAACTCATTTCTGGAATAAGCTGCTTTTTAATCTTATTCTGCTTTAGTTAGACAAACCCTTTTAACCTGTTGCTTAGAAGACTTCCTTTTGTAAGAAAAAAATGGCTAAACATACTTGTTTTTCCTACTAGATGTTAAATTATGTGCCACAAATGGTGTGTGCCTGGTGCTTGACCACAGCACGGCAGCATTAAAAGCTTGTGATTACCCAATGCATTTCCTTCATAGTTTGATATTAAAATATGCATAGGGTACTTGAATGAGCACAGGTTTTTACAAATATGTCTAATTTATACAGTTTGAAAATGTTTTTACTTTTTTTGCTCCTGAGTTTTTCAGTCTAATTTCATTAAAAGTGAAATACTTATTCATGTGTTGCTTTCCCCAATTTTGGCTTAATTGTTTCCAGTCTGTACAGCCTGGCTGCCTGGAGATGTTTATTACTGAGTAAATGTATTCTGGAAGGAGAGAGCCTGGCTAAATTGCTGGAAAGAAAAATTCTACAGTCTGACCTTATCAAGACAGGTTCCAGAAGGTTCTTATTTTTCATTTTGACTGAGGACCGCTAGCAAGGAAAAAAACAATCCAAAGAAGTTAACTAAAGTCTATCACAACAGTCAATGGTGCTGAGGAAAGGAAATAAAAAAGCAGAGAAAAAAAAAAAAAGCAACACTGTTAAACACTTATAACCCATTCTGCAGAAATGCAGAAGAACCATTACATATCCTGGAATGATACAAAGCTATTTTCTTCTGGCTTTGGAAAACACAGTTCTCTTCCAAGCAAATGCACTTGGTATTTAGGGAATCTTTTAATATACTTTAAATATATGATAACACAGAATGAGAGTATGGCATCAAAGTATTCAATAGTCTATTTTGGGTGATCTTGAGCAACTCTCCTGAGCATTTATAGCTTGCTGGAGGGAAATGCACTTTTCAAAGATCATGAGCAGTCCCTATGGAGACCTGTAACCTTCCTCAGAGCAATTCACCACAACCTGATAGATCTGATCACAGCACAAGGGAGACAGTCAGTGGAAAATGCTCGGGAAACACTCTGGGAATACTAAACAGCTCTGCAACTGCTGAGTCACCTCCTGCAATCAGGGACCGGGGCAAACACAGGGTTATTTGGAGATTATAAATATGAGTAGGAAGCTGAGTATTGGCAAAAGCTTCGTTTAGACCTTGGCCAGTTTGTGGTCTGCTTTGCTGCATAATCAGTTTATTAGTGAGTCAAACAAAGATAAAATCTGTGGTTAGAAAGGTCTGAGAGGTTCAACTCTGCGGCTGGGGAAGGAAAGAGTGAGTGTGTTGGTAGCAGCAGCCTCCTCTGAGCGGCACAAGAACCTGTTTTTGTTCTTCTGAACAGTTTGAAACTGATGTGTCATTCCCGTGGAACCTGCTGGCTTTGTGAATAAAGGACAAGATTTGCTCCTCACATCTGACCCAGTGCAAGAGCCATGCTGTGCCTGGTGGCTTTAACACACTTGTTGCTTTTCTTGTGTTGTTTGGCACTAAAGTATTTTTCAGAAATTTCAGTTTTGCCAAGATCTCCCACTGTTTGTGACTGTGTGTAGTGTTAAACCCCCTGGGAGAGAAAGATGCAGAATGAGTTTCTTATCACAGGATGTGTATGACTATGTCCCCTTCCTAAGCCACGTCTGGCCTCCCAAGGGTGTCACATGCCATTTTCAGCCTGTCACCATCTTTGTGTACTATTACTTTCTCTACTGATTCAAGGCCATTCAGAACCGTAGCACACTATTTAAATCAGGCAAAGCCCATCCTTCCAATTCCAGCTTTTGGAGGCTCCACATCCACATGACTCTTCATTAATCTGTGCTGTGTTTTGAGGGGCATTTGGTTTTGGTTTTATTATTACTTACTTTTTTTTTAAATACAGCACACATGTAGCACAAGCTCAACTTGTTGTTTTCTGACATGCCTTTTCTTCCCTCTTCCCTCCCTGAGCCTTGTTCCAGATGGTAACTGCTGCAAGAGCTTAAAAATAACAGTGAAAGTGTGAAGTGCATTCACTTTTATGGACCTGCAAACAGGGGGCAGGGGAGGGAGTGAAAAGGCACTGAGATGGTTTGTCTACCTCAGTTCAGTTCATGTCCTCAGCTATTAGCCTGCAACGGTGTGAAGAGCATCATAAAAGACATGGTACAAAATATTTAAGACAAAAAGAAAGCTCTGGTGTTGTGGGGAGCCTCTCAATGAGGTCTTGTTATTAACCCATTGCATCTGACCTGCAGCTGGTTTCTGCTTTCCCCTTTCCCAGAAGTTCTATGAGCACAGCAGGAAATGTGCTACACGTGGGGGAAGAAGTTGTGCTTTGAGTCTGGACACACGGTCACTTGGAGAGTGAAGAAAGAGTGGCTAGATAGAGGCTATATGTGAAACACAGACATCTTTACCTGTCTTTGAGAGGAACTTGGAGAAAGAGTAGTTGGGAGGTTTGCTGTAAATCCATTGCCAAAGCTCTCACATTAATTTTTTAAGAAGATTTCGTAAACACAGGAAGCAGCTGCCTTGAGAAAAGTGGGTGTCATGTCCCCCATTTTGCTTTCAGTCTCTCAAATGCCCCCTTGGCCATCATACTGCTGCTCCCTTGGGAAGGGACACACATCTCACCTCTTGTCACTGCCTTTGGTAAAAACCTCTTCCAACATCCTTGCTGTTCAGAGCAAACATCGAGGCCAAATATTTGACCAGATGATAGGCAAAGCTCTTATTCTTTTGCAAAATATTAATATAAACAACAGTGATAACCCATTGCTTATAGCAAGAGGCTTTTAAAACATATGTACGTGTGCATCCAGCCTGGAAGTGCAGGTAAGGGCATCAGAGGTACAGTCATCTTTTATTAGTAGCAGCTAACTCAGAGGGATACAAGGAAATTTCATCTATTCAAAATATGTTCTCCTGTTGTTGCAGCTACCACAGATTTATCAAAGCCAGGGGGAGTTACTGCTCTTGTTTTCTTTACGTGGAAATCACTTGACTCTGATTCCCCTATTGTCCCTCTTTGAGTATTACTATTATTAGTGCAGTGGTGCAAGATTTCGCCTTAAATGTTGCTGCAGAAAAGTGAAAAATTTCTTATTTCTGTGATTTTTTTTTTCATAGACACACAACTTTAAGAATAGATTTAAAGGGCAAATACTATGTTTAGTGACTCAGAGAGAAATGAAAATGATAGCTGATACAGAGGCTGAAGAAAAATGATATTAGGAACAGGTCACATAACAGGAAAAATCCCTATGTATTTAGGGAGGTGTGCCTAACAGTCTGACTGAAAGGAAAACAGGGAAAATGGATTCAGACAAGCAAGAAGATTTCAGGGGCTCACTTTGGCCACCTAACAGGCAGTCAATTACTTAACAGCAGCTACTAATAACTGGTTTATAAGTAAATAAAAGAATAAAAAACCCAAAACCTCTGGATTGTCATTATAGGGAGTTAACTCCCTTTAAGGTAAAGCTAAATGGACTGAGTGAAGCTTTTTGATTCTTAACCAGAAGACCAAATTCAGAATCACACAGCCAAAGCAATTCCACTGCTGCAAATAGGCCAAATATGCACATTCCCTTCAAATCACTTCAGAAGGAATAGGTAACTCCCTGGGGTCTGGGACAGAGGGAGGGGGGAGAACAAAGTAAGTGAGGGCAGGTGCAGGGCTGTCTCCTCACATAGGGTTTAAACGTGACCTGAGATAACAGAGGAGCTTTTCAGGCAGAGCAGGTGTGTTGATGGGGTAGAGAGAAAACAAAAGTGATAAGAAAGTTGTTGTAGCAAGCTCAGCAGGAAGGAGACCAAAGGTTCTATGCTGTTGTTTACTGAGTGATTGCTGTGAGGCCCGAGGTGAATTGCATCCTGACATCATAAGGTGCAGATGGCATGCTTTAAAAATAGCTGTGGGGCTTGCCTTGTAAATACAGACAATCTTGGTTTTTCTAAGCATCTGTGCACTGAACAGAGCTCTGTGCTGCAGGTGCAGAGTCTGCTGCTTGGACACATCACTGCTTTGCTGCTCCTTTTCTGACTGTAAGAACCACAGGGTTTTCTTGCCTGAAGGTCTTCCAGGCCATCTCATTCTGGGTAAGACCTGCCTATTCCTGTTAAAGAGACTCCTTCATTGTTTGCTGGATCATTTTTACCCTCTTGACAGAAAGAAGGCTCTGGTCTAGCCCTGCCAAGGCAAGCTTTCGTGACCTGACGCGCTCAGTGTCCTGGCATCCCATCTGGCATGGGGTGACTTTGCTTTAGAGTGCCCTTGGTTATTTGTTTTTGTCACATGTCTTGAGAAGAAGGCATATGTTTTGTCAAATTAATTTGTTACAACTTTCATTGGCATTTCTGTGGAAAAGCTCACATAGCTTCTTTCACTTAAGAGACAAGGGTCCTGTGACAGGGGCTTGAGGGGCCTCTGGTGAGTCTGGGGTTGGTGATGGATGGATGCAACAAATACCTGGGGTGAAGGTTGAGATGAACCAGTATGAGCACACTCATGGATGTGGCTGGCAGTGTGTGGCTTAATGTGGTTAAGCTCCTGCAAACAGGGCAGGGACACTGTTAGCTTGAGAAATGTGCTTGTCTGCCCACCCCTTAATCCCTTCTCTGCCCCATGTACCACACATGGCCCTCAGGTACAGACATGCAGAGCTCCTTCTTTTTTTCTTTCCTTTTTCCTTCTCTAAACTGTCTGTAAAATGTCACTACTTTCCCATCACTCTTCCAACAGCTCCTTTGAGAGGGTGATGGCAGGGCTACCCTCCATTACATTTTCTGTCTGCTCTCTGTCTCTCATACCTGCTGGGACTTTGCCCATCTTGTGTGGACTTGCTTTTTGTATACTGGTCTTGCTATAACTTGCAAGAGCTCCTTCTTCTCTTCCTGTCCTCTGGCTACTTCACAGCAACACAGGGGGAAAAAATACAGACTATTATACTAGTTCTGCAGTTAAAAGAGAGATCTAAGCTACATGTTTGCTGATTTTTTTGAGTCTGAAGTTTGAGGGCAAAGGTTTTTGTCACTGTTATTCTTCCATTCTACCAGACGAGTTGAGCAGAATAGCTGTGAAGAAGGGGTCAATACTCCTGTTCTCATGAAAGTCTACAAACATATGGCCTTTGCCAGCACAGCTGCTTTCCTGCCACCATTGACAATCAAGGTTAAAACACATGATGCTTATTCAAAGGGAATTGCAGTGGGAAAATTTTCACTCCACTGTTTGTGTAGTTTTATTTCCAAGGGCAAATTGAAAAGTTGCAGCATATTTCAGCTTGATTTGACCTAAATGGCCAACCAAAAAAGAAATAAATACCCTTTTGGGCCGAATTTGATGCTGGATCTCTCTTGCTTCAGTAGCTGAAGTGCCTCAATCTACTTCTTTGTTGGACTGGATTCCTGGTGGAACAAAGATGCTCGAGCTGCAGTCCCATTTTCTTGCTGATGGAATAAACAAGACCAGTTAGTGGGAAGTCCAAAAAATTATTTGACCGTGCAAAACAGGGCAATGATACTGCAGGAACTGATGAATAGAGGTCAGCTCTATTTTGGGTCAATACTAAGTGCTCTGTGTGCTTGTTTTGTTTTTTTCTAGCAAAGAAGATGAAACATTACAGTTCAAGAGTGTCACATCCATTGGTGCTTACTGAAAATGGAAATCCGGATAATAAAAAAGCATTACTGCAGGGGTCTGGGCACTCAGAACACCAGGATGGAGATGTGTCTCTGAATTACACTGTTAGTCCACAACCCTGACCCCTTTGCCCCCATATCTCTCCTCGCTGTTTCAGTTTGTTGTTGATTGTTGGAGGTTTTGGGTTTTGGGTTTTTCTTTTGTTTGTTTGTTTTGGGTTTTTTTTGGTTTTTTTTTTTTTTTTTTGGTGTGTGTGTATGTGGTTTTCCTTATTTTTTCCCTCTCATCTTCAGAGGTTTAATAGAAACAAACTATTTTTCCTGTTCCAGACAACTGTTCTAGCTATGTGTAGGAAGGATGTCATTCAAGCTTGAATGGAGGGGATTGGGTTAACATGTGGCTGGTTTGAGACAATGTTTAGAGAGAGCAAAAGAGATATCAACCCTGTTCTTCCCTAATTTTGCCTCTAATTCTTCTGTTTTCCACCCTGGCAAATCTGTATTCGATGTCCCACCATTCTCTCTGCCATGTGGTTGCAAACATTGCTGACTTCTTGCTATTATGCTATCGTCTCCTTCATGAAAGCAAAAGTGTTTGGTTTAAAACCATTTTCATTGTAACTGTGTGTGTATTCTTTCAGCAGTATTGAAAAAAATGTTCCCTCTTAATTTAATCAGAGCTTCGAAATGGTGACAAAGGAAAACAATAATAATTGAAATAATTATATGGATAAGCACAGCTGTTTTTTGGTTAACTCTGCGAGATCATGTGCCTGGCTGCTGTGAGGGTCAGAGTCTGGAGAACCAGGCACGTGACTGCGGCTGTTTCTTCATGCAATGACAAGTATTTGCACAAGAGTTTCATCATCCTCTCTCAGGAACCGCTGCTGACCACAGGGTAATGTGGTTTCACTGTAGAGGGGAAAAGATGAGTTTTCTATGTAAAATTCCTTCTAACACCATAACGCTTCTTGACATGAAGGTCAATAAGTGCCTAAATTGCTCTAAGTAACTGAGTTTATTATAATTCCTCTCTGTCACATTCCCTTGCTGCAGCTGTGACACTGTGCATGTAACTTATTTAATTATACAGTGGTGGCTGCGGCTGTGTGTCTGTTGTTGGGGATGCTATGAATATTTAGAATTTTCCCCAGTTCTGTAATTTAAACAAATTCACTGAGGTGTATTTAACCTGAAGTAATCTAGACTGCATGCTGCTTTGGGCTGTGTTTTTTTAGAAACTTCCTTCTGTGAAATCATATTCACCAAAGCAATCTTTTTGGTGTAAAGACGGGGAGAGAATCAGCCCTTAGACACTGTGCAGTTCTATAGTTTCTCTTTGTTTGTCTTCTGAAACAACATTACGGTGCTATTGGTGCTTTCAGTGGGTGTATTTTGTCAGCCTGGACCTATACTGCAAACTTTCACGCTCACAACGTGTGCACACCCCCAGTTTTCCTTTCCAAGAGTTCATTTGGACACCAGGCTCAAAATATCAAAGGTCTGTGGGCTGAGCTGTGTTTAGCAACCTGGGAAGCAGCTATTGGAGGGCAGAAAGTGCAGGACAGGCTATTTCCATGACAAACACTTTTCCTCTGAGGATTTTGATACAGCTTAAAGTAGGCATTTGTTGTGTGCCTGTCAGCACTGTGCTGGGTTGACTGTGAGTAACATCTTGGAATATTTATAGAGAATGTTTAAGGGGGAGGAGGGGGGTAAGGGAACTTTACTATTTTTAAAAAAGAACTCAAGACAGGGGGTAGATCCATAAAAACACTATAAGCGGATGTAAAAATAGAACAAGTTATCATTCTTATTATTAAGCCTAATGGACCTTCCTGAGTAAGTTTTATAAGATGACTCTCTAATATTCACACTTTTTTTTTTTATATTTAGTCAGTAAATTATGCATAAAGGACAAAACAGAAATAATCACCCAGACATTCGCGTCACTTGTGTCTGACTAATTCTCATCCATTGTCTTTTAGAGATTTAAAATGGGAGATGAAGTAGTGGGGGGCAATGTCTGTACTGATAAACTATAGAATAATGACTATTTTCTTAATTTAAGTTGCATATGCTCTTTTTGAATATGAAAGCTTGCCTACAGTCATTGCTGAGTTCCTTACACTGAATCAGAAGGTAGTAGAGCCAAGACCCATGGAAGAGTCCAAAGAGCAAAGAAAGAGGAAAAAATAAAAATATGCTCATTTCATGTCATCTGTTAAGTCAAAAAATATAATAAAAGTTTCAAAGAAAGGAAGAAGAAAACCTTGTCTGGTGGAAGGTGCCCGTGCCCATGGAAGGGGTTGGAACAGGATGGTCCTTAAGGTTCCTTCCAACCCAAACCATTCTGGGACTTTATGAAAACACCTGAATGCATTGTTTTGGGGTTTTTTTTCAAAGGAGGTAGTAAAGGCAAACTGTTTCTCTTAAAATATTGAATATTTTCACTCTAAGCTGTATGAAAAAAAAACAACTCATGGTAAGAAACCACGTCTATCAAGTTGGGAAATGCATTTTGCACTGATGGGTGTGAATTTTAATTTGAAGAGGTTACAGAATGTTGTTTTCAGTTAAATGAAGATAATTGGATAATTGGAATAAAGTTGTGCTGTTCTTATACAAATGTGTTTGCTCTACATGTAGAAACCAACAAATGACTCGTGAATTATTGTAAAATAATTGCACAGAGCTCTATTCTGTGATTAACAAGCTGAAATAATGCCAGTAAAGAGTAAAAAACAAAACAAAACAACCCCCTAAACAATTCTGGGATTCCTCTCTGTGAAGCCTAACTCCCATTCAAAAGAGAAAAGTACTTTTTTATTCTGCTCTTAGAACTGGATCTCTGGGATATCATCCCTCAATAGGATTTTGATTGATTTTATTTTAATAGTTTTATCTTATTTCATAATGTTTGTATTAAATCAGATACCTCTGAGCACTTAATTTTTAACTTCTAGGCCTTGGCTCTTATATTATATTTGCTATCAAAATTTAATATCA
>JAWWEU010000163.1:3971184-4002831 GCA_035583155.1 Acropternis orthonyx | reverse complement strand
AGATACCTCTGAGCACTTAATTTTTAACTTCTAGGCCTTGGCTCTTATATTATATTTGCTATCAAAATTTAATATCAATAAGAATCACAATAAATGTAAGTCATTGATCAGATGCACCAAACTACAGCAATGGCAGGGAATAAAAAGCCTGACCAAGAAATCGTTGTCTGTAATAGAGAGACCTATTGACTTCAGTGAGTTTTGGGTCAGGCCTCAAATGGAAACAGAACCCATCTATGGTTGCCAGAAGGTCAGCAGATGACCTGCAATATGATAGTCATTAATCCACTGCAATAACTGGGTGTCCTTACTGAGAAATGGTGACTGGTAAGATACAGAGTAGGATGCTGTGTTGTGTTCACATGGTGCAAAGCAGAGAATCTACAGGCCAGATAAAAAGGATCTGGTTATAATACAAAGCTGTCCTTCAAGCTCCCTTATCCATCTCCTGGATTAGCTGGCAGGGCCTCCGTGGGCTCAGGAGATAAATGTTGGAGACTCCCAAGCCTTCACTGGCTGTATTCAGGAGAGGACACAGGTGATGGCAATACCAATGCTCTGTGGGTCCCCCCAGGGACTGTGGGAGCTGAGCATCATCGAACAAATCTAACTCAAGTGAATGATCTGTTCAAAGAGCTTAAAAGGCTCCTTCCTTTACTTCAGGAGCTATGTCACTGGGGAGCAAAAAAATCCAGGTATTGAGTAGGAAGGAGATTGCATGGAAAATACTATACAGGCTGCTGTGTTGTTCTTTTACATACAAGGAGGCAGTCAGGGATGCATGGTCTTAGATCCCTTCTCCAAGGATTTCTTACATAATTTGCATTAAATACTCCTTATTAAAAACAGAGGGCTATATCTTGCTTATTTGTGTATGTGCTGGACATGCTTTGATAATGGGATCAGAACACCTGTACTCACGCTGTAAATCAAATAAACAAGCCTTTGAAAACAAAAACTGGTTTTGCTTTCCAAGTGCTGATCCAAATATT
Organism: Acropternis orthonyx; assembly: GCA_035583155.1. Taxonomy (NCBI): domain Eukaryota; kingdom Metazoa; phylum Chordata; class Aves; order Passeriformes; family Rhinocryptidae; genus Acropternis; species Acropternis orthonyx. Next base: position 4,001,839 of record JAWWEU010000163.1, on the reverse strand, counting down.
GCTTGGAAATAAGCCCTCACTTATTGATTAACTGTGGGTTCTTAAAATTTGTAAGCTGGAGAAGTGAAACTTACGTTACCTTATGGTGCCCGTAGGTTATAATGAGGTGCCTGTGTTAGTGATGGCCATAGTGTCTGTGAACAGAGCTTGCTTTTGTTGCTTCAAAACATCTGGAGAAAATAAGGATCCCCAAGCATCCTCCCTGATGTCTACCAAATGAGCTCCAGAAGATCAATGGTCTTCTGCCCTGCAGAAAAGCACATATGTTAGTGAGATCCCAGCAGGGAAGCTGTCAGAGGCAAGGTTTTGGATCTGCTGCTCAGCTTTGGAGGAACTCAGGAGCAGTTCCCTGGGGAATGGAGCCTGGTCACACCTCCTTCAGGGCTTTCAGTGGGGTGGCAGCTCTTTGGGAGGTGTCCAGTGGGGTATATTGATCTTTGCCAGCTTGGCCTCTTGAGCATCACACCCAGCTACTAGTCTAGGTGTAGCCTTCTGCCTCCTTGAAAACTTGAAAAGCACTCCAAGAACCAAAATGCTAATTTTTTTTTTCCTAACCACTTTTTCCATTTTATTTTCCTTTTTACCAATGAAGGGATGATTAGGATGAATGAGAGGGAATGATAAATTTGGCAACAATGAGGAGGTGTGAACAACCTGTATGGAGACAGCACAAAAATAGGATATCTCCAATAACTACCAGGAGAGGGTGAATATTAGCTAAATGAAAACTACTGCCTTAGAGCACTGCTGGTAGGGGTTTTTTTATTTTTGTTTATCTACATGCTGGTGGGAGAGGTTCTGTGTAAGGTTCTGGAGGGGGGAAAAAATTATGTTCTCATCATAAACCAAATGATAGCAGATTAAAGCAGGTAAGCAGAATCACGCTGGACATTTGGCTAGATTATAAACAGGTTTGGATTAATTGGCACCAAGGACTCTGTGCTGTTTAGGGGTTTATATTTAAATACCAACCGTTGTCCTTCCCATATGTGTTGACAAAGCTCTTCTCGGCAGTCATCTGTTGTTCTATCCACAGCTTGCTTCTGGATAACTATCTGTAGGATACTCTTGGCTTTAAGAAGTGAAAGCTGGTTCCTATGGAAGATACGTACTTAAAGAGTTTTCTTTCTCAAACAGAGGGAAAAAGCTATATCCTCCAGTGGCTCTATGATGCATGCTATGTGCTAATCTGCCCTATTCCAGCCTATCCCCTTGAGTGTTCCTTTGCATTAAGACTCTTGGGGATGTTACAAAGGCAGAGAATACTGTGTGGTGTAATTACACACTCCTCTAAACTGGGGCAAGCACCAAGCCCCTCGATGATCCTCTTGACTGCCTGCTGCCACAGAACACAGCAGCCAGTGCCGGTGCAGCCTTGCCCCAGAGCAGAGTATGTGTGGTAAGTTTTCTTTGCCAACAGACCTGTAAAGCCAAGTGCACAAACGCTATCTTAAACACAATGGTGTCTCTGGGCTTTGCAGTTATAGGACTGTTTTCCATATCAAGATCAGTGAGCTTGTAAATTTTGCAGTTAGCTTTGGATGTTCTCTTAGAATCTATGATCTGTCATGTTTGCGGTTTGACTTGGGCTTCTCTCTTCTCCCAGGACAAACAGAGCTAAACCACCAGGATATTCGGTGTAGTTAAAAGGAAATAATAACTCAAGGTCCTGGTCTTGAAAGCAACGTTTCTAACGATGCCTTTGCCTGTGTCCTGACTGCTCTGCCCTTGTACATGAACATAGCTCTGCACAAACACCCACTCCAATTTTTGAGGCAGAAAAGCTGAAAGAGGCTAAACCTTGCACAGGCTGGAAACAACTTCCGTGTAGCTGTGCATCTGCTATTCTTAGGAGCTCAGACTGCAGAAACAATAATGCTGCCTCTGGCTTTGACATCTCAAAACTGTGAATGACACTTCAGCATTTGGAACTGCTGTTGGTTCTGGTGGGAGAACTTAGAAGTGGATGATACAGCTTAAAAAGGGAAGAGTATTGTATCTGTAGAAGGGAAGCTAAAAATCCTTTGGGGGTTACAGAAATATGTTGCCTTGGAAATATTTCATCAGTTTTACCATTCTGTTCAGACTCTTCACTTTTAAAAAGCTTTAAATCAAGTAAGTTTGGGGTCTTGAATGATGCAGCTTCAGTGGCTGCTTATCAGCCACTCATGAAAATGCACACTGCAGAAGCTAAACTTGCATTTTTGATTTTCAGGTGATATTGAATGACCTGAAAATGGATCAGTCTTCTCCTGTACTACCAGCAACCATTTTGGAACAAACTGCCTCACGGCTCGGGTGCAGTACCACAGACAGAAAACTCGCTGTTCACTTAGATGAAGAAGATGAGTTAAAGCACCTTCGTGAATGTTTCTGTATCCCGAAAGTCAAGGATCTGCCTCCAAGTGAGAAGTATAATTGCTGTGAGGGAGCAGGAGGGGGAATGGGCTGGGCTTTGCATCTTATGCATGTGTTTATAACAAATCTTTGGAAATCATCATCACTTATGAGATAATTGAGCAATTGTAGTCATATCTGAGCACAGAATGTCCCTGCTGTTGCTAAATCAATCCATCAACTTATTCTAGCACCAAAAGCTTTATGCTCTCTTTCCTATCCTGAATAAAATGTGAGGATACAGTACTTACACGGTGCTTATGCTGTCAGTCAGCAGCTTTGAACAATATAGTGACTGATTGAAAATTATAGGCAGAAGCATTTCTGTCTAATGGTTCGAAACGACAAAGTCGCTTACGGTAGTTCAGAGCAGTTGCTTCCTTGGTGTAATACACTTTGGTATTATCTATCTGGTTACAATTATTTTAGTTAATGAAAGACATGGCACATGTATTGTATTAACATTCATGTCTTATTGCTGGTAGTAGAGATATTTTCTTCCTGAGGCCAAATGGAAGACTGTGCCTTAGAACAAATAATTGATCTGAGCAAATAATTCATAATGAAACCTTTTATCTGAGGATATTTCCCGCTTTCCTCATGAATTGCCTACAAATAGATAAGTGCACACAGCTTCAATGTAGCTGTGCAAAACGGTTCTGGAAGTTTTTCTGCTTCTTTCCTGGTCTGTAGGATGTTTTGAGGAGCCTGTGACATGCCCAGGCATGGAGAGGGCCTGGTGGGGAAGCAGTAGGGCTGGCACGCTGAGAGAGAAGCATTTGCTTCGGATTATCACTTCCAAACCACCAAAGGGCAAAACACATCTCCATTTTTTTTGTTTTGGGGTTTTCTTGTACTCAGAATTGCTGCTGTGTTTATCCAAAATCATGCAGGGAAACCTGGTGGGAGCACCTATCTATGGAGACAGCAGAGTCCTGGGCTCTTCTCCTGCTTCCCAAGTCCTGTCTGGGTTTATTTTCAGCTCAGATACATGGGAAGTAAAAGTTGTGCTGGTTCTGCAGACCCTGGTCATTGCATACTGGAAACTGGAGAAATGACATATTATTTCCTTAGATGGCAAACATGCATAGGCATAGTCACTCTCTGCCTTCCCTGCCTTGGCAAAATGCATCTGTTGAAAATTAAAGGAAAAAAATATGATAGAACTTTCTTGCACCCTTTTTTTCATTTTCCAATAAATGCAAACAGAATTTTCTGCAGATTTTCTTTTTCTGGAAAGCACAGTAGTGATGGTAATGAGAAATTACCAGTGCATTCCCCAAATTTCATGCAGTAAGGGTCTGTGATAAAAAATTGTATCAATAATATGAATTCCTGGACATCTTTTGAAACTATCTCTGTCTTCAGTATCTTCCTGCTGAGCAATGATGAATGTTGAGGATAGCGTCTGCTCTCTCCCTTAGGACACAGGGATGATAAATCTCAGCTATTTCTCCATTCTCTATGTACTGATGTTATTGACTTGAGTTTTGCTGTTTCTATTATTCAGAGGAGATGTGGACACTTTACAAATATTTAAACTAGGTACTTTCTCCACATGGAGAAGGTGTTCTCAGCTGGTCTACCAAGAGGTAATTTTTCTTTTTATTTTTTTTTTTACCCTGGTCACTTAAGAGAGTTTCCTAAACCCCATCTGTTTGTTTGGGCATGACTATTCTGTGCTCAAAGCTCCTTCAGTTTCCACCATGGTGCTGCAAAAGGTGCCTCCAAAGCTGGAAAGATGCTGGGAGACTGCTCCCATGGCCCGGGTGCTGCTCTTCACCTCGTTGTGCTATTGAAATCCAGCTCAGGTACAACATCTGAACAGCAGCTGGATCTTCAACTGCAACATGTCAAATATTTCTCCAGAATATCAATGGTCGCTTTTCAGTATAGTGTTTTAGCAGCCTCATATTAAAGAATTTTCAGAGAAATATGGAGAGGTTTTGATACCCCTGTGGCAGTTTTGATTTCTTCCCTTCCAACCTTCATTATTGTTTAATTTCAATCACCATAATGTTTAGACCCTAAGACTGCTGATGTGGGCAATTTCACCCTGCATTTACAATAATATTTAGTCCTGAGACTGTGGGTATTTATGTTTTAGTGAAGATAATCAACCTACAAAGCAGTACAAATTGTACAGCACAGAGAACCCATCATTCCTGTGTTCCCAAATTGAGGGGGTTTCCCCTCCCCTTTTCCCCCTGTCCCTCTTTTCTGTGCTTCAGCTGTCATCTGGAACAGCTTCTCTGATGAAAAACAGGAGGGGGGTAAATATATATATTTTTACATTGTGTGTCTATACCATAGAGACAGATCTCCCATGACATTTATCTGAGCCCAGGAGCGGATTCCAGATAACATATTCCTAAAGATAAATGTCACTTCAGATATTAGCCATCAAATATTCTTTCTATATTTACATAAAACATTACAATGAGATTTTAAAATGAAACTTTACAAGAAGCAGATGAGAACATCCATAGGAGACAACTGTAAGATGACATATGGAAAAAATTTTAGGAAGTCATTATAATAGTTTAATTTAGTTATCAAGTTATAAACTGTCACAGCTGTTTGTTTGTTATATCAATCAACTGGGAACTAACAGCAGCCCAACTCCCTGCAAGTCTCTGAGGTTTTATGTGCAAGCATGAGGGACAAGGCTGAAGAGAGCAAATAGGAAGAGATGACAGCAGATTTAGAGAAATGTTTGGGTCTCCCTGCTCTTCTCCGAGCTGACAACAAAGTCTCTGTAGCGCCTTTCAGTGCACCGCAGGGAGGAGGCAGGAATGCCTGGACTGCATTTGGCAGTCGGGCACCAAATCACCCATCTGATTAAGGCTATGCCTAGTGCTTTGTCACCTTGTAAAGGAACAGAGCATCATTTGGGTTTCTTGGGAATAAAAAGATGTCCCAGAGTGAAATTGTTGAGCTGTGTTTCCCAGAAGAAATGGCTAAAGGTAGTTGTTAATCACAGAAATATGGTTCTTTGTTTGGAAGGCTTATAAGGAGGGTATAGGCAGGTGTGAAGGAAGTGATCTTTTATCCTGCAACAAGGGACAGAGCTCAGATGTGTGTAAAGAGATTTAGTCCTTCCTCTCTAGTTATTAAAGACATTGCATTTTTCTCCTTTTTTTTTTTTTTTGGACTGAATATTTCTGACAATAGACTTGCTTTTTCTTTTAAGTTTAAGAGCCACAGAAAAGCTTTTTTAATGTAGACAAATGGGTATAATTAGTATGCAAAATAATTTTTGCATGAATCTGAGTAGATGTGCAAATATATTATGTATTTAATTAATCTTAATGTAAGTGCATTTTTTTATTCAGGCTACTCTAAGAACACATTTTAATAATTATTTCTTGTTTGCTTTGCCCCTAATTCCTCAACTGTGCTTATTTGCTGTTTGAATATTTCAATATATATTGCATATCAAATCCAGCTCCTCCAGAAATAAAAAGGGCCAATACTGAGAGAAATAAAGGATGAGTAGTTTGGGAAAAGTCAAGTGCTAGTCTTAAGAAAACAAATGTTTTATTGTAAAGAATATCACAACGACTGTGGAAGTGTTGGAGCACAAGGGTGTGCTGGTCAGAAGTTATGAAATGACAAAGATGCTGCTAAAACCAAGTAGCAGTGGTTCAAAATGAGTCTTTTAATGCGGACAAATAAACAGCTTTTTGTCAAAAGGAAAAAAGTGCAGCTGGATGCAGAGTTGATAACATGCCAAAAAAAAAAAAAAAAAAAGAATGTCCAAAATAACAGGTGGAAGAGCAGAAAAATACACTTTATCAAACAGGTAATGTCATCTCTCTCCAACAGTGAACAAGAGGTGTTTTTATTTAGAAAGGACTGTGGTGTAAGAGAACCTGGCTTGCTTATAACTCCTTACCTGTTTTACTGCTTGTTTGGAGCACAAAGGGTACCAGTGAGCTTGAGCTCCAAATTCTTGAGCAAAGATCCTGCTCTCTAATCCTGATGGGTCAGTGTTATTGTATTACTTGATAGGAAAAGAACTGTTAATAGAATCTATTTGGGAGCATGGATAATGTTTATGCCTCTCTGTTTTCATTCATATTAGAATGGAGATGAACAACAGATGTGGTATCTGTAAAACAGATTAGGCTGAAACTGCTTTCTGACTTATGCTTTTTAAAAGCTTCTAAAACTTTAATTAAGAAATTACCCAAGTTGTCTATACTCCTGAAAAAATGTGTTTTGGTGAAGTTCAATGAACTTGGTAACTTTTATTGCAGGAGGTAGTAAGAGACCTTTTCCAGACTCTTTTTTTACAGTCTATAGAAAATTTTCACAGACTGACTTGCAAACTTATTTCTCATTTTTAGCATGCATCTTAACATATTTGCATGTTTATTCTGAGGTCTATCTATTATATTTACCAAAATTATATGTAATATTAGTTTTGGGGGTATTGTAGGTATAGACAAATGTAAATTACTGCTTCTAGAAGGTCACCATCCTTTATCCCTCCAAGAATTTCTAACATGAGAAATAACAGAAAAAGGCAGTGTTTGGATTGATAGATGATGACACAGGGTAATTAGATTGTTCAGAACCTCACTAGAGCCTATTATTTATAAATTTCTACCGCCTTGCTTTTCTCCTAATCATTGAAAGCATTTGTCAACATAGATTTCCTCCTCCTCCTTAGATGATGACATGAAGTGCAGCCCACAGTATATGCTGACAAGACAAGAACTTTTGAGATTGCCTTAAAATATTCTGTGCAATGACTACATTTTTCTAAATAGAGATTTAATCATACAAGGAGAACGTACATGAAAGACACAGATTTACCTAGTCTTAACTTTTATTAACTGCATGATTCAAGTAGCTTCATGACTCAGAAGGCATATCCTGATGGTGGAGGAAAAGTGGATAGCCTGGTCAGGAAAATGCTCCCTCTTTGCTCACCTTTTCTCACACAGCCCCAGAGAGCTGGGGGTTTAGTGATGCCTGAACTCACATTAGCTCAAAAAATTGTAGGAGGACAAGGTGAGTAACTGCTTGCAAATTGCCCACTGTCCTCCTCCTCAGATGTTTTGCAAGGTCACCTGAATGATGTTCTTGGAGAGAGAGGTCAGGATGTGGCATCTCTGTTTGTGTGTGGGAACCACAATGTCCCGGGGAGATGAAGAACTGACAGAGCTCTGAGTGGTGGCACGTGTGTGCTTGGGGTGTGAGTGCATGTGTGTTGACTGTCCTGTGCTCACCTCCACATATGTGTTGTTTCTGTGGTTTCCCTTCACAGCTGATCTGAGCCTGGTGAACGGAGAGGAGAACTGTGTATACTTTGCTGGGAATTCTCTTGGCCTCCAACCAAGAAAAGTTAAAACTTACTTGGATGAAGAACTGGACAAGTGGGCTCGAACGTGAGTACACTATGGGGCATGTGAGATGCTAACCTGTGCTTCAGGGGAGCACTCTATTTTAGGGTCTTCCTTGAAAACACCTGAATTGTAGAACAGTGTGTTAAAACCACTACAGACAAGGAGTAAAACACATTCAGTGTTCCCCTAGCACTATTTAAATCTCTTCTAAAGGTATGATCAGTAAAACAGGCAAAGAGACCCTTCCAGCCGTGACAACCCACATTGTGCATGGCACCTCTGCTTTGGCTCACCTGGAGAACCTGCACAGTTTAACCATCCCCATCCAACAGCTTTTATAAACAGTGTTTACACACAAGGCACACAAACTCATTTGGTTTCTGCTGCTTGCTGGTGAATGTGGTTGGCTTCCAGGCCCTGTGATTTTCTAATTAGTGTTTTTAGCTGTGTGTGATTCACCCTGCAAGTCTTCCAATGGGCAGTTCCCCTTGAAACAGCACTGAACACAGGTGAAGCTGCTGCCAGCACTGGCAGATTTTTGGCTCCTCTTAAACCAGGTCTCTGCCTGACAAGTTCATTTTATTTAGAAGGAAACATTACTGTCTTCTCAGTAGCATCTCAGCAAGGAGCTGAGAGTGGATGGCAATAAGATTTTCTGAATGAACCTGATGTAAGAGAGACAGTAGGACAAAAGAAGGACACAATGCAGGAAAAGGACACTGTCATCATAAAAAAGGGAAAATTTTAATATATATATATATATATAAAAGAAAGAAAAAGTTTTTTTTACTCTTTATTTAACTTTTATTAATATTATACTCTGCTTCCATTGAGAATCTGTGCTTTGAGGTATTCAGCACCTGCCTGAGCAGTTGGACCAGGGATGAGTAAGGAAAAAGATAAGTAAAACCAAAGGAACTGAAGGTGGGAAAAGAAAATAACATCCAGATGAATAAGTGAGCTGTGAGAGAGATGGACTTTTTTATAGGGTTCAGAATACAAGTGGAACCGATGTGATTTCTTGTTGATAGAGCAGAGGAAATATGGAGAGGCAGGAGAGGAAAAATGAATTCTGCTAACCGAGCAGCCTTGTTTCAGTAGGAATGGTCGCGATGGAGGCTTCACAACGTAAATGGGAAAACTCCGTAGCTGCTCTTGTTAATACATGAATGCTGTGAGTTCATATATGTGGTTTACTGTTTCCTATTTATCAACTGTGTTCTTATAAGTAAGAAGCTGAGAATGAATGGCGATGAGTGTGAACTTTGGGAAGCATTTGTTCCTGCTGGTTATTCAGTCAGCACAGCAATGCAGTTTCTCCTGTGGCTTGAAAAAAATTGCAACCCTGTCCATTTCTGTACTGTTGATCCTACTTTATCAGGGAAACAGCTGAGCTTCTTCAAAAGGTAAAAGTCAGATAGCAGCCTTATCTGTTAGAGTGATGCACTGGGAGTGCAAACACATTTCAGCTCCTCCACTGTATCTTTTCACTGGCTCACTTCTATTCTTATGTTTGTCTTTGCTGCAGTGGAGGATTGGTGTTCCCTCAATGACTATGAAAACCCGTAAGAAAAAGGTAGGCAGCATGTTCCGATCAAAAGTGCCTTTAGTAACTGTATCTAAGGGGGAACTACGGCTGAGCATGATTTCAAGCCATTGGAAGAGAAGGAGCAAACCTAGAAAGACTTTTTGCCATAAATACATCTTAGCCCCGAAAGCCTTACTCAGAAGAAGTGAGGAAGTTTAAAAACTAATAAAAAAACCACCAAAGAATCAAACAACAATAACAACAACATGCAAAAAACCCTCAAAATAAACACAAAAATCCAAAATAAAATCCTGCTAGTAGCAGATGTACCTAAAGCAAGGTAAGGTCAAGCTAATTTTGAAGAGAATAATGTATACTTAAGCTGGTGATGATGTGCTGGGAGCTCCAAAGGTATAGGTGGTTGGAGGTACAGAAATGGGTATTTCTATTTCAGTCACCAAGGACAACTTAGTAAAATCCAGCCTAAGGTGGAAGCTCTTCCCAGCCAAAGCCTGTTTAATGGCTGGTGTGTTGGCAGTGTGGAACTTAGTGGCTGTGGCTTGGACAAATAAATAGAGAGAATCTAAGCAATGGTATGCAAATTAGGTACATCCATCAAGTCAACAATGGTATAGATTCTGGCTTTCTTATAAATTGGTTTATTGCATTCTCTGTTTGTTCTGTCTTGGGACCCATCTCAAATAGCTATGAGTCCATATAAATGGTTTTGCTGCTTATAGTTAATGGCAGGAGTGGAAAGGAAGATAACCCAGCAGTGGTGGTCAAGGGCAGGGAAGCTCGTAGCTTTATCTTCTTGTGGTGATGGCAATTCATTAGGGCAAAGCTGGGAGAGAAAGAGGCTTTTCTTGTTGTGTTCCCTCTCAGTATTTAGTCCCTTCTGTCCACCCCCACATTCAATGATAGGTTATGGCTTTCTTCTCTCAGACTGCCTCCCACATACCTTCTCTGGTTTTGTATTCTTCCTCTCCATGTTCTCAGACCTTTTTTTTTTAATGCTAATGTATGAAGATTACAAATCCAAGCCACTGGCATTCTTACTGTGGATTTAAAAAGAACCTTTGAGACTTCATATTTCTGTTATTATTTCAGCTAAATCCAAGACTTATTGAATGAGGGGCAAAAAGGGGTGAAGAGTTGTTTCCTAGTACTTAGCCTAGAGTAGCCAATATCCCAATATTTTGAAATCAAGTCTGAGCTTCAAGGAAATTGCCTGGTTGGAGAAAGGCCGAGAGGTGCTTTCGAGTGTCTAGTTTTTCTTTGCCCTGCCAGAACTGGTTAAGTAATTAAAATATTTTATAGAATCATTACTGCATGTGAGCATACTCAGTGCAGCAGGCAATGTCTCTCATGTCCGAGTAACTCATTAAAATGGAACTATTAAAAGCGAAGGGAACCTGCTGTAGCCAGTTGTTGTTCTCTTCTGAAGGGCTGGCAGGGGGACTGGGGAGTGGAGAACCTGCTGTATGGAAGTCTTGAGGATTAGAGTTCTTAGGCTGAGCAAAATCAAGACTGAAAGGAAAAAAACATACTGTTCTCTGTGGATGTATAAATGGGTAAATGTAGCGGGGAAATGGATCCACTTATGTGAAATAGCATTCTGCCACAGCAAATGTAAACTAGGAATTAATAAATTGAGGCTGAAAATTAAACATATATATATATATACACTTCTAAGCACTGCAGCAGTCTGGCAACAGGATTCTGACATGAATACAGTAGATTAACAACCTTGTAGTCCGTGGAAAGCTTTACAATATAACACCTGCAGTAGCAAAGACTATTTTCAGTGAGTCAAAAGGTGTCTTTGGTTTTATGTGCTGAACTACTCCTACAAAACACAGCAGCCCTGCAAACAGGAGTGCAGCTTGGGGTGGCTTGGCCGTGTCCTGTTGGACAGACCCACCTCTCCCCCCACTCACAGGAGCCATCTCAGCCCTTTTCCTCTCAGCAGGTTGTGTGTTAGAGCTGCCTGTTATAATGCCCTGGGGTTTTTTTTAGTTTGCCTTTTATCTACTGATCCATACAGTTATTTTTCTTTGGATTTGTGTTCCTTTTTTGGCTGTTTCTTTTCTTGAAACCATGGTCCAACTTCAGAGCCTGTACTGGCTCATTAAATACCTTACATCATTTTTGGCAAAGAAGCAAGAAGGAAATTTACACTTAAACAAGATTTGGATGAGCACAGAAGATTCCTGAAGCTGGCAATTAATTTAAATCCCTTTTCCCATCGCCTTTGAAACCCTGGGATCATCTCAGAAAATGTGTTTCTAGTTCCCCTAGCAAGCTTTAAATCAACCAGACCTCAGCGAATAAAACGTGGCATTGTGATTTCCTGCCAAATTGAAAATAAAATGGTAACCAACTTAAAATTAATTTGGGCAATGAGAAACTGTCACAGTACTTGAAGAAATAGTCTGTTTCTGTGATGCTTTATGATTTGATGGGTGATATTTTGTGTTCATTAGTTTGACTATACCTTGATTTATATCTCTTTTCCAACCAAGGGTGCAGTGGGAAAAAGAAAAGGGATGTAGGCTCTCCATGTCTGAAGGGAATTCCAGAAGCACAGCACTTGTGTCCTTAAAGATTATTACCCCCAGTGCCTACCAGAGCTGAGAGAGGGGTGGCATAATATACAGAGATATAAATTCTCTGAGGCAGAGCATAGAATTTTACAACCTAAGTGTAATAGGATGTATTGTGCCATCAGCAAAGTCTACAGAGTTTCATGTGATTAAAATAAAAAAAGGGTCCAAGAATATGCCTTTAACTACCATTTTAACAGCAATAATTTTTGTCTCTTGGCATTTATATTGGCCATCAAGAGGGAGGCAAGCTGTAAGCTGTGCTGTAATAATAATAATAATATGAATAATACTAAATACTGCATCTCTCAATATAGTTAAATGTCCGTGTTTTTGTCTCAAAATAAAATATTCTCATGCCCAAAATCTCATATCTGTTTTCATGATAACTTGGAAATTTATTCTGAAATTTTGTTAGTCCTGTGTGCTGATAGAGAGAACTTTCATTAGTAAATTCCCATTAGGAAGACACTAATGGCTATAAAATCAGAGAAAGCTAATGAAAGAGAATCCCATAGGTAGTTAGGACTTATTTTTCCCATCTTATTATGTTTGCTATCCTCTTTCAGAAATACAGATTCCCTTTGGGCTGAAAGCCACTGAAAATCTTTGGGGGTTTTATTTTAACAGTCTCTATTATCCTAAAGTCCCTTGATCACTATATTACAGTTAAGAATAAGAAGGAAAATTACAATAAATGTCTTGCTGTTTGTGAAACACATACCACTGTCTTCAGGAAACACAGCTGCACTATGGTCTGAAAGAAGGGAGGGAATTTTAGCACTGATTTTTAACACTAATCCTACCCTTACAGCATTTTCTTCCCTACCCACCCACTGCCTTTATCCCTCATCAATGAAATGTTCTTGTAAATAAGAGCTATTTCACACTGCTTGCTCTCTGCTATCGAGGTCTCATCAGAGAGCAATTCCAAAATGGAGAAAAGTAGTCTGCTGGTGTACCATGACCTTATCCAAATTGGGGATAGGGGTCCTCCTTGGCATCTGTGGGGGTCTGCACTTCTCAAACACAGGGACGTTATTTTATCTGCCAGAGGTGATCAGTTGTACCTGTGCCCTTCTTAGCTGTTGACCTAATCTAGTCCAAAAGTAAATGGTATTTTGCAAGGATGAGAGGCTTGAAATGGTTAATACAATTGTGCTTTTTGCAGCATTTCTATTCTCTAGGATTTTAGGTTTTTTTTTTTATAAATATCCCTAGGAGGTGTGAATTAGACCCAAGTCAATCAGGAAGGGCCTGACTGTAAAATGCCCAGATAATTTGTGTGGGAGACAGAATTAAATTCTCCCTGAGAAGGGAAAGTACGACGTGGAAAGGGGAAACCAATCTTTTAAATAGCCTTGAGGATGGGGTAGTGTCTCATGCACCCTCCCTTCTCATGTCTTAATCTGCCAGCTGTCCTCTCATGATTTTATGTGAACATTGTGGGCCTGTTCTTCTTTAAAAGGTGTATTACTTTATTTTTTCCATTTTTTTTCCCCCACATCAAAGCTTTTAGGGCTTTTTTTGCTCTCTACCCAGCTTCCTACTGGCTTTATCCCTATTTTGAAACAGCTTTATACTCAGCCTCATGCAGCCTGGTGTTTCTGACTCCACAAGTATCCTGTGGTGATCAGCAAATATGAAAATCATCCAGTGTGAGATGGGAGCCCAGAGCAGTGTTCCCCTGGATTAGCAGCATTATTACTTTTCTCAATCTGCCTCCATTTGCATTTATATCTGTACTCTACACCCTACATGTTTAAGAAACTTGGCAAATTTTTTTTTTATATATATGCATGGTAGCAACCTTAGTTTTCTTCTCTGTCATAGTGGAAGGAAAAATTAGTTCAGAGCACTTAATCCAGAATGGAACGTACATATCTCTCACTTTAGAATAGTGGGACACTTGGGTTTAAAGTGACCATATGATCCACAAGAGCAGGTTGCAATATAAAGCTTTTAAATACCCTTTTCAACCCTGAAAGCTTTATGCACTCTTAGATCTAGAACAATTTATCAGGGAGAGGAGAAGCAATACAAGTTAGCAAGCAGCTCAGCTAGGGCAGGTGCTTGTCTGGGTAGACATGAATACCTGCTGGTTTATGCAGGAGGCTGAGCTCAGACTGGAGATGCAGGAGGATGGAAATTGTTTCTGACAAGAAATATTTCTGTCTGGGAGCAAGGGCAGTATTCAAGTCTATCATCCTCTGCACCATGCAATGTTCAGCTAGAAATGCAGGCAGGGTAATTCTGTGGGGTGGTCTCTGCTCACTGGGTAGTTGATGTGAGCCTTGGTTAGCTGGTGCCACCCCACACTGGGATGCCCTTTCCCAGAGACTTCTGGTACCCATGCAGACACTTCCAGAGAGCTTGCGAAAAAGCTATCATCTTTAATTCTAAGGAATTTCTATAGACATGTTGTAGGTCAAAATAAATAGTTTTCAAGCAACTGGGAACCTGCCAGAAACCAACAAATTAATTGCATTTGCTACAAGCTTTAATTGCATGAGAAAATGATCAGCTTAGGTAAGACTCCTCCTCCAAATGTGGGATCTCCAAGTCAGGAATGTTTCTTAGGACTGATCCAAAGGGAGCAGCTCATGTTTTCATCATCTCTCTCTTTCTTTTCAGAGGTGTTCATGGCCATTTCAATGGCCAGCGCCCGTGGGCTTTGGCAGATGAGTGCATCCTGGACCTGATGGCTGAGCTGGTTGGTAGGTGTGAACTGCAGGCAAAAGTCTTCCTCCAGAAATTAAAACCAGATTTGGTTTCTTTTAAGACTCGAAATCCTGAAACTCTGAAAGCAGAATTTAGTTCCTTTAATTCTTTCATTTTAAAGTAGTTTTTCTGAGTGCCTTGTCTATGGAGTAACACTTTTTAAAGACTGGAGTGATTTAATACATGAATGTATGTGATAATATATGAACGTACGCATGCCGTGAAACTAATTGCAGCAAAGGGTTTCTTGGAGCATCATAAACCACTTGCACTAAGATGTGAAGCCCTTCTAAAGGGCACTTGGGAATACAGATTTCAGTCTCTCTCCTAAAACTAAAACAATTAACTCTCCCCTTTAAAAAATTATCTCTATTTGGCATTTTCTGCTGTTCTTCCTCTTCCCACCACTAAATCCATCTTCTTATTTGAGAACCAAGATGTTTGAAATGTCAGTGAAGCAGATAATTGGGGCAGGACCTGTATCAATGAGTTCCAATTACCCTGTTTACCCCTTCATGGGCCTGCAGTGCTGCAGGACCTTGGCAGTAAATGCTTCTGGTTATTCTAGGGATTGAGAAGGAGCTCTGGAGACTTCTCCTGGTGAACTTGCCAGCCATGAAAGCAGCTGGAGGAGTCTGAATGCTAATTTCCTCTATCACATCTAACTCTGTAGTTGAAATAATTTTTCACTGGGATTTCCTTTAGAGTTGCTGTTGCAAGGGAGAATAAAAATTGTCTTGGCAGGGCCTTTTTCTCCCCCACTCTCACAGCTGCTGTCAAGGCTAGGTTAGTAGATTTTAGAGAGATTTGGCCTGTATTTTAATTTGGGTGTTGAAGGCAACTGTCAATAGTGACTGTCGGAACTGAATTATCAGACGTTCATTTGTGCCATCACTAAGGAAAAAATATTGCAATTAAGTTGACCTACTGTATGCTAGACATTGTATTGTAATTTCTCCTGGTAGACGAGTGTTCAATGAGAAAATTATGGGTTTTCTCCTTCAAGAAAAGCAAATGGGGTCAGAACAATTGAAAACAGAGAGATTAAAGAAGGTTTCATGGCATGTTTATTTATATATTCATAAATAAAATCACTTCCTGAATTCTTTATGAAGTTTCCAAATAGCTAAAATACTGGGTGTTATTATTGGAGCAGAACAAATGCAATAAATTATTGTTGTAGTTGGTCTGTCCATGTTGTAAGTGTAACATAAATATGAGTGTGGCTACAGTGGGCATCACTGGGCTATGCAGAAAATCCCATCTGTAGAATGAAATAAAAAGACTCAAAATACAGGCTGGGGATTCTGATTTTGTAAGTTGCTCCTGTTGTATCTGGTGTTTATCAGAAGGTTAAGGAATTGCTTCTCTTGCTTTCATTATGTTCAAGGACAACTCTGCACCTTCATCCATTAATTATCATAGACCATAAATATGTGAGAATATAAAGGGAGGGTGTTGAAATGCTGAACCCCGCTGATTTAGGGATTTCTCAGTACGATCCATCTCCTTTGGCCACTGCATATTCTTATTCTGGTAAGGTATAACTGGGAAACCGTGGGCAGCTGAGGAAATGTGACTTGGAATTTTAAACTGGAAACCTTGAATTTCTGAAACTGGGGTGTGGAGAACTTTTCTTATGTCTTATGAGAATGGCAGAGTAGTCACACTACATACTTTCATGCACCTAAATTAGCAAAGCAACAGGCTAAGACCATCGATGCTCTTCAGATAACCAGGAGGGAGAGCCAAGATCTCCCAAAGGGCAGCTGGAAGCACACCAATTATCATCTTTCTCTGCATCAGCTCCTGTGAATGTTTTCCACTGCTTTGTTTGCAAAACTTGGCCCCCCGTGGGCTGCCCACAGGGTGTTGGGGCAGGCTGAGCCCTGACCCCCTGCCACTGCTGGTGCCAGGGTCCATTTGGCCTCAGCTTTAGGTTAAGAGTCACTGCAGAAAGCAGGGAGTCAGGCTGGGAGCCTTTTTCCCTCAACCATCTGTCTTGCAGAGGCTGCCAGCTGTGTTTCTATTTTAATAATAAGTTAACTAAAAGATGCATTCTAGGTGTAAGGAGAGGAAAATGAGAGCTTTGCTTAAATTTCATCTAATTGAGTGTCCATTTCCTTATTTTCCTTTTCCAAGCTCCATATGGCATTGGTGTTTCTATATCACGATGGCCAAACTACACTGAATTTATGACAATTTTCTTCACTGTAAACAAATATTTTAAAATTTTCAATAAAACTTTTGACTGAAGTCACACTACCACTAACCTATTTTTTGTTTTTATTTTTTTTCCTGGGAAGTGTTTCATAGTTCTGTTGTTTTCCTCAGAAGCAAATGGAATGTCAACATTATTGGTTTGGATGTTGTTCTCCAGAATTTTTGGGGCTTTGTTTAATTGGACTATAAAATATGGTTTGGGTTCAAACCTGGCCTTCAAATTTATGTGCAGAGTTGTATTTAGATAATTTAGATAATATCTACGTCCTTTTTCTCAGGATGCAGGTGAGTGATTCTTAGAATGTAAATGAATTAACATTCCCTGAATAATGGATTCATTGTAATAAATTCAGATTTTTAAAATTGTAGGTAATAGTGAAGAGATTGAGAGAATAAATGTAGGGAACAATGTTAAAGTGAAATGCTCTCTTCCAAGGTGGTGTTTCATAGAATCACAGAATGGTTTGGGTTGGAAGGGACCTTAAAGATCATCTAGTTCCAAACACCCAATTTAAGTTTAAGTACTGTTTTCCATCAAGGTGTAATCTTGATTATGTATGAGTTGAGAGAATTCTGATTTTCTTTTTTTTAGTGAATTTAATGTAAGAACAATAACAGAATTTTACTGTGTTTTTTTTACTTGATATTGAGTACATTATGGAGGGAGGGGAAGAATTGTCATTTATCACCCTAGCTAGTAGTAGGAAGTAAAACTATTTGCTGAGATTTATTCAGGAATGGCCCAAAGACTGTAAAACTCCTTTGCCTGTTTAATGGTTTATAGAGCTCGAACACCTTGCTTATTAAATGCAGTCACATTTTCTTGTTCAATGAAAGTTACAGTAGTAAATACATTGTGAAATGAAGAGTCAAGGTCAATGGAGGCCAAGGCTTTTTTTCTGTGCTCACACCGAGTGGCACAATGCAGTGAAGGCAATCTCTTCTTCTCCTACTAGACTTTATTAAACCATTACAACCTTGGCAGGATCACCTTCTGATGGAACAAGATTAACTGTATGGCTGCTGCTGCACGATGTGCTCGAGCAGGTCTCTGTTGAGGGAAGACTGAATGCTGAGCAGATTTGTAGTGACTTTGAGTGATAAGAATTATTTGAAATAACCAAAATGTTTTCGAAATTGGGGGCCTTAGCCTTTTTCTAGTCGTTTTACAAAATGCTTTTTACTTACTCCATCGAGGATCAGCCTTCCGCAGCAGTCAGAGAGGAGAAGGATGGCAGTGTCTGCCTAACACAATCATAATTGTCTCTGAAGTTGTACTTTGCAAATGCTGCTTCCTTTTATTAGAGGGGAGATTTATCACGCAGAACATACAGGTTTTAGCCTGTCTTGGAGATATGGTATAAAGTTAGGAAATAAGGAAAGCAAACATAATTTTGTCTCCTGTGTGCCGGGTCTTTGAATATTCTAATAGGTTAATTGGATCATAGAAAGGTTGTTTTCTGAAACGCAGTGCAGGTTATAAAGGATAACAGTTTTCCAATGACACGGATGAGGTTTGTTTTGTGGGCATGAAATTCAATAATGGAAAGCTTTTAATAAATATATAATTTACAGAAGACCAAGACTTACATGACAAATGTAGTGTCATATTTAATTTGGGATGCTAGCATGCAGCTAAAAGTGATCTACAGGTTAACCATTTGTTTTATACAGACATGGTACAGCAGGCAGAGGATTGCTTCTGAAGAATTTGCTGGGAAAGCCACAGATTTCAAGGAAGGAGCAGAGGGAGAAATAAGAACAATACCATTTCTTGATGCTGTCCCTTTTCTCAGCCTCAAGAGTTCCATAGAAGTATTAAGACTGCAAATAATACTGTTTTGAGCTGCAATCATTCTCTCTAGCTGTCTTCTGTATATGCAAGAGAACAGCCACAAGGTGACCTCTTTCAGCAGCATGGAGCCTGCAGATGCATTGCTATCAGAAGGAAGAAAAGAAAAGGAGAGGAGTTTAAGTGAGGAAAAGAGCTTATTTTTGCCTATGAAGAACTAGTTCTTTACACAAACTTGTTGATGTTCCTGGTATCTGAACGAGGGAACTTATTCATGACATCTCTTTTTCCTCACGGCTCATCCCCTGCACAGGCTCACCAGAGTCACTGACAAAGATTTCTGTCCAAAACTCGGAGATTTCAGGAACACATAGAAATATCCTTGAAAACCTTGTGGAGCTCCTCTTACCCTTTTTACCCCACCATCATGTATTTCTTCCCCTTCATTGATCTCCAGGGTGGCTGCTGCCCTCCCTGCCTGCTTAGCCTTATCTTCATCCCTCTTCTGTCCACAATCTCTTTCCACTTCCATTTCTCCACGGCTGGGTAATGATTAAGGCAAGGTGCACCAGCTCATCTCCCAGCTGAAGAAAACTCTCAAAACACTTATTTGTCTTGTGTGAGTTACTGCTTTTCAACAACAGACATCAGGCAAACCAGAAAGAAACACGAATTCATTTTCTCCATGTCTTAGTCGTGCCCTGCCCAAGGCAGTCCCCTGACTTGCCTAAAGCTTTTCACCAGGGGTTGATAAGCACTGGAGAATTTTTTACTAAATACTTTGTAATAACAATTAGTGCTTGCTCCATTATCTCTGCCTGTGATTAGCTACAGTCAAAAGGCATCTGTTATTAGTCTCCTGGGAGTGATGTGGGTATGGCTTCTAGTGAAGCTGTTACATTAATAATGGTCTGCTATATTCAATAGGTCAGTTTTGCTTGGGTTTTTTTGGGGGCTGAGAGTTAGCTTGACATTACAGTAACCACTCATAATAGGTGATTGTCTTAATGTTTTCTTGCTTGTGTTACATATAAACTTCTGACAAAAATAAGCCTTCAAGTCTTGCTTTATGTGTAGACTTCTGACCTGATTTGTCTGAGGTATTCATGATAATAAATCCACTGGTGGTTTGCTGGGAAATGGAAATATTTCACTGTTTGTTGTTTTCTGTGGCTGACCTGAAAAAATAAATATTTTCCTGCCAGCGTAGTGTAGTGAGTCAGACAAGAAATCTTTTTATTTCACTCTGATGACACCTCAAACGTTTGTTTCCTTTCTAGTCTTTAGAGAGACATTGACTGAACACATACTTTTGCTTTCTCACCACTGTACTAGATTTCTCTGAAAATTTTAAGAAAACCTCCAACTGGTGTTTTTTATTTTTATCTTTTTATTATTTCAGGGGCCCAAAGACAAGAAGTAGCCTTAATGAATGGGCTGACTGTTAACTTGCACCTCCAGATGGTATGTCTTTATGATGTATATTTGATGTTGTGTTGACAAGTATTTTTCTCCTTTCTTTGTGTATGTAAGCAAAGTGCTTTCTGAGGACCTCACAGAGACAGCCCTGGGTGACGGACGAACTTTTTCT
Source organism: Acropternis orthonyx (assembly GCA_035583155.1). NCBI lineage: Eukaryota > Metazoa > Chordata > Aves > Passeriformes > Rhinocryptidae > Acropternis > Acropternis orthonyx. The sequence goes on along the minus strand of JAWWEU010000163.1, from coordinate 3,981,624 downwards.
AAGCCTTGGGAGTTGCGTCTTGAATAATGTATGTGCAAGACCTGGCCTGACTCAATACCAAGCAGAAAAGCCGGACAGAGAAATATTTTCAAGGACTCTGTAGGGGAAGTTTGGGCTGTTCTCACATGTGCTGTATGTCAGTTGCCAAATAAGACCTTATTATTTAAGAAACATTTACAAGTAGCTTCTCAAACTTCAATTTCACACCAAATTTCAAAGTTTAGGAAACAGGAGCTTAACTGTGAGCAAGATAAAGCTGTAATTTCAGTCAGGCTTAAAATGCAGTTGCACACAAGGAATGACACTTAGGGTTAAGCTGTTTTATATATGCCTACAATGTGGTAAAGCATTTTGATTTGTATGACAGAGTGGCCATAAATGTGTCTTATTTATGCTCAGGTGTCTCCGTCGCTACATAAAGCCTGTCTCTGGCTCTTTAGTATTTGCAAAGATTTGGTTCAACTGAGTGTAGATGTGAAGCTTCATTTTGTGTGATTCACTCAAAAAGGTTTATCCCTTGAATCTGCCCCTTTGTGACGTGTCTCTGACCTTTGTTAAATTAAGAAACCTGAAGCAGGGCAAGATGGAAGTAAGTACAAGCCAACGCACGTGGCTACTCTGCCATGAATTAGGTGCAGTGTAGTGAGACCTGTCCCAAATTTCTCGAGTACAAAGTCCATGGAGAGTTTTGTGTAACCCAAGCTTGAGCAGGAGGGCTCGTAAGTCTCCTACCAGTCCTCTTTGGCAGGATGGCCAGCCCAGCTTGCCTTCATGTGAGGAACTGAGAAAGAAAGACTGTCCCTAAGGTGTTGAGATAAGGTCTTTGCCGAAGGCTTAGTCCTTTGGTCAGGGTTGTTTCAGAGTAAGGGATGATTCAGTGACTAATATTTTAGTGCAGGAGTGGAAATCCAGCTCTTTTTCACTATTTGCTACGAGCTAATGCTTTTGCTTGCTGGATGGAGCTGGGTGAAATCCCAGCTTCCCTGGCTGCAGTCAAAGCTTTGCTGTTGATTCCTGTTAAGTGCAAGTTTTCACTGCTGGGTTTTTGTGGCCTTTGTTATGGATATAGGAAATACAGTATTATAACACTTTCCTACTATGATAAATGTTATATGGACAAAAAAATATTTGTAATTTCTGGGGGATTCTCTGTAGTCTACATGAAAGTAAAGCAGTCTTTACTAAGTTATATGCTGGGAGTATCTCTCTTATCTCTGCTTAGATACATTTCAATATCTCTTTTTTTTTTTTTGCCTTAACAGCTGTCTTTCTTTAAGCCTACTCCAAGACGCTATAAAATTCTTCTAGAAGCAAGAGCCTTTCCCTCTGACCATGTAAGAAATTAATATTTCACCATATTTGTATTATTAATCGTATTTTTCCAAAGAATATAAGTAGTATGATTTGAATATTTATTAGCTCATCTTGTCCAAGTAACATTACAATAAAAAAAATCTGTCAGAAGCTTTTGAGCTCAGCATATTTTACAGATTGTAGCTTTATTCCTTTTGTTCAAATAAAAAGTGTTACAAGAGGAAAAGATTGAATGGGTGCATTGATTTATTAGTCTTTTTAAAGACATTGAGCAAACTAGTGGCCTAAATCAACTAAAGTTGTAAATGTTTTATTAATTCTTGTTGCTGTTTTACTTTATGAAACCAAATCAATATAAACTCACAACATTAACACTTATATATCCCCAGACAGAGATGGAAATGTTTGTTCTTAGCACTTTAGATTACTAGTTCAAACATCATTTGTCTGCTATAAAATAGGAGACAATAGCCCGTGCATGAGAACTTCAAGCAAATTAATCTTTGAGTTTGTGGCGCACTGCTACTTTATCATCAATGCCATCAACTTGTGGAAATTGATAAGAAATTTGGTCTCTAAGGTGTGATAAAAGTGACTCGAGCTACTAACGGGTTTATTTGTAATGAAGGTGGTGGCACAGATGTATAAACCGCAAATTGCTTCTATTCTAAGTAACGTTTATATTAATCCCACATTTGTTCCAGGCACACTTGTACATTTGGACTCCATCTTCTTAAATTTCTATGGCACCTCAGTAATAATCTCTGCAACTGCCATTGCTTCAGTTTGTATTGTGAAATTTTAAACTATTTTATACTGTTATTTGATGATTGTTATTTGATCTCCAGAATCATTATTTATAGATAAAATCAGCTGATAGGATTTTCAAAATATTATGAGAGTTTAAAGCTCTCATTTTCCTCCCAGCTGTGCAGCAAATAGAGGAGGTGAGAACAGCACGGGGACAGCGTGTATGTGCTGGCCAAACCCCGCTGGTGTTGGCAGCAGGGCAGCTGTGACAGCCTGGGATTGAGTGTGTGTGACCAGGAAAAGTGGGTACCCAGGGCTCCTGCAGAGTGATGCTCAGTCTTCTCATTGGCTGTTACCCATCCAGGCTTGGCTTTCTGGCATCTGGTAAAGCACATTCTCCATCACATTATAGAACCATAGAATGGTTTAGGTTGGAAGAGACGTTAAAGATCATCTCATCCCTGCCCGTGGGCAGGGATGCCACCCACTAAATCAGGCTGCTCAGGGCCCCATCTCCACCCTCATTATGCTCCTTGAACTTATCCTGTAGAATTCAGGCTTTGACTTTGCAGTCAAAAGTCCTTGCAGTCTTACATGAATTAAATTTGTGGCTTTTTTTAATCCAAAGCAAATCTGTGAATTTTTCAGGGGAGTTAGATTATGCTTTCAAAACATTACTTTCAGTGAGAGGCAAAGCATCTGAATTCCTTTTTGAAGCTCTGATGGTTGCCCTTTTTTCTTTTAGTTGTTTGTTCTTTTTTCTGTTTAGTTGTTTATCATGTATTTGTGATAATGTTGTCTGCATGGAATTCTCTTCCAGTATGCTGTTGAGTCCCAGCTTCGCCTGCATGGGCTGGATGTGGAGAAAAGCATGCTCATGCTGCAGCCACGGCAGGTTGGTGAGGAATATGTCAGTTCTGCTTGCTGTCACTAAGGGCAGAAACATATTTCAAGTGAAAGTAGGGCATATATTCTCAAATTTTCTGATGTCTGCCTGAAGAACTTACAATCCGTTTTTATTAAAACTTTTTAAGTAAAATTTATTAATTGTGTAGTCTGTTTCAGTGTGTATTTTTTGACATTTAAACCCATTTTGTAATTGTTGACTCAATAGTTAGTTTTCCTGGAACAATAAGAAAAAGGTTATTTTCCCTATTTTTTCTGTGTGCAAAAACTGACAGCATCCTGAGTCACCTGCAAAATATAGTAACTCATTGAGAAAGCCCAATGTCCTCTGAATGTCCTAAGGTAAGAGATTGCCATAACACGAGCAACACTCTCTGTATCAGCACAGACTGAGGGAAAGGTCTGCTCTGAGTAATATGCAATTCAGATTAATTTGAAAGGCTGCCTCGCTTCACTTCTGCAGCATTAAGAACTTTGTCACCTAACTATAAACCGAGGGTGACCTTTTGCTTTTGAAATCTGAGTCATCTTGTGAGTAAAGAGCCCACTCCTGAACGCTTGATAGATTTGCAGAGATTGTTGAGATAATAACAGTCCCTTGCAATTCAACCATCTTGCCCAAGCTCTTTTCAGTAACAAGTCTAATTTAATTCTAGGTTTTCACTGCCTAATTGATCCCTGGGTGGTGGTATGTTTTACAAGATCCCTTGCTAGGAAGACAGGAGGAGGATGGGGCAGTAATTTTCCTATAAAGAATCAAAAATGAGGGTATTTTTTTTCTTTCTTTGTGGTTGAAATTCTTCCATATTTAATGACCACAGGTTTGGGGATTTTTGTACTTTTGATGATGTGAGACATTGTTTTTGAAATATAAATATGGCAGGTTTATAATAGCTTCCTGTGGGATACCAAGTTTATCAGAAAAGTACAGAGTGAAACTGAGAGGCAACTTTCAAGTCTTGTGGGTGTCACAAATTTCAGATGCCACTTAAAAGTTATTAGATATTCTGTTTGCACCAGGAATTTTTTGCTGTAAATTAAAACTGTCCAAAATATTAGAAAGTATGAAGCATGTTAGCATGAAGTGAATAGATTGGTTTTTTTAACTGACGCCTTCAAGACTCATTTGGTAATGATTTTTTTTTGAGGTTATTTGCTCATAGGATACTTCATACCACTACCTTTGTACATCATTACCATGCTAAGGATTAGCTTTTGATCTCCTTATGCAAGCAGCGTGGCTCATGGTAAAATATAGATTATGAAATAAGGACTGACAGTTTCATTACTGCCAGAGTTGATGTAAAATGTGTGCTTTAATTTTGTTTTAGGGGGAGGAGACCTTGAGGACTGAAGATATCCTTGCTGTAATTGAGAAGGAAGGGGACTCTATTGCTGTCATTCTGTTCAGTGGGGTGCAGTACTACACGGGACAATTGTTTGATATCCCTAGAATAACAAAGGCTGGCCAAAAAAAGGTAGGACTGCTCCAGACTCATCTTCTAACACCACTTTTAGATCAAGTTTCTGTGTGATATATTTTTAATTTCTACTTTTTTTTTTTTTTTTTTGATAACAAAACATGGAGATTTGTGGGACTTGGGTAAAATGTAAAAGCTCAGACCCTTTGAGGGCTGTGGGCTGTATGAAGAAATATCCCTGTGAGAGCAATCTTGCAGGTGAGTCTTAAACTATATGGAAAGCTAAATCCTGACTATCAACTTCTACATGGCTCTTCTTGAAGGACAGAATATCAAGAGTTTCAGTGCAGAAGAAGGAGGAGGTAATCACGGCTGTAATCTGTTTTAAAAGTTAGTTTATGTTACATTTCTGCTTTTTTTTGGCAGACTTTCATGATTTTCCTCCTTTCCTGCAGCCATGCTATGGCAGTTTTTGCCCCCAGTGAGTAGGGAGGTGAGCTCCCTGGGAAGCCAGAACTGCTCAGACTTGGCTGAGGAGTTTTCAGGAGACAGGCACAATGTGGAGCACATCAACACCACAAAATGACGGTATTTTTGTGAGGACTCAGCCTTCAGAGCTTGCAGGCAGTGTGCTCTGTGGACATTGCTGTAAAACTCTTGAACCATCTCAATTGCCTCAGGAATTCAGGAGAAAATAGTTTTTAATTAAGTCATCAACAGGAAGTCACCAGACTTTCTGTAGTGGCAGCCTTTTACTGGATGCACCTTATCTCATACAAGATTAAACCAATCAAGGGTAAACATATTTAGTATCACTGGACTTTTGGCAAACCAGCTAACTCTTTATATTTGATGGTTTAGCTCTCTGGAGAGGTTCCTGGCTCACAACAGACTATATGTCTTCTTTGCTGTAGGTTTGGCAGTGGAAATTTTTCTGGAGGTCAGGGCATAAGTTATGCTGCTGGAAAGTGATGGTAAAGTCCCCCCTGGGAGAGCAGAGCAGGTGTGAGAGTTAGTGCAGGGCCCATGGGATATAAAAAGGGAATGTTCTTACAGAGCAGCACCTGGCGACAAAATTGGTGCTAAAAACAGCACAAAACAAAACCAACTTCTGACATGGATGTAGAAAACTAAGGAAAAAAGAAGTGGGGGGAGTCAGCAAATGGGGTGTGTATTAGGTCTAAAAGCAACACCTTTACGGTGCTTTCTTGGAGGGTCTTCCAGCACTTTGCTGACCACAAATAATCACAAGACTATGTTGAAATGTCAGAAGGGGAAGACAGGTTATTAACAGGATGATGCCACCCACTGCTCTACTCTCTCACACTCCTGGTGGCAGCAAAGCTTTCGTTCAGCCGCCAACACCTACGTGCCTTCAGTGCTGCTTCCCCGAAATCTGCTCCGTGATGTGTCTGAAAGGTGTCTGAGAGAAAGAGAGAGAGAGAAATCTTTCTTCCATTCTATAAACATGAACAACCTGGAAATAGCCTATCACTTTACCACCTCTCTAAAGATGCTCTGTGGCCTGTGGGATGCATGCTTGGATGAGTGCAAGTGATGCAGTTGCACTGAAAGCTGTAAACCACCCCAAAGTGGTTGAGAACCTTGTCCTGGGGGAGGGTAGTCACTGATAGTTTACTACATAGAGTGAATATGGATTTGATTTCAATGATATCTGAGGAGATAACCATGACTTGGTGGAGAGAAATTAAAATTTCTATAAGGCAGTGCAGATAAAAATATTAACTCCAGGATATGTGTTTCCATGTGGAAACACACAAAACCACTTCACAGTTTATACGGAGACTGTATTGTGTTAGTGAAGAGGAGAACAACTTCTGACAGCAGTTCAGCATTCCAGCAGACACAGGTAGATGTCAAAGACCTGTTTCTACCTCCATACCTGTTAGGAGTGCATAAGTAGACCTGAATCTCTTCTTCCAGTTTTTTCTAAAGGTGGGAGTGTGAAGGGGAACCTACTAAATTTAATTACCAGTCCCTGTGTGGTTCGAGTGTGTAGGACTGGGATCCAGGTAGGTTCATGACCTAAAATGTCTCTAGTATATTGAAATAGCAAAATTAATTCAACCTGAAGAACTGTTTAAGTACCCTAAAGGCTTGGAAAGCATGAGCCAGCCCTGTTTTCATTTCCCTCCTGTCAGATACATTCTGCTCAATGTCCTTATGGATTCTGCCCTGGGGTTAAGTGGTGTTTATATGTTTATACAAACCCACTGTGTAGCATACTCTTATTACCACACTTCAACATCTGCATATGGCAAATATTTACTTGAATAGCCACAAAATCAGTGAATCATGAAGAGTTTCTCTCTGAATATTGGTAAGAGCTATACCCTGCTGCTTCTCTTAGTCTCAGGGCTTCTGGTTATCAAAATTCCCAAAATTCTTCAAAAGCAATTGGCTCCTCTCCTCTTTTCCCAGGCCAGAGCTGATGTTAAGAGCTGCTGTTGGATGAGAGGAGAACAAAAACCAACTGCTAAGGCAAAGTAATTAGTATCTGTAGGTTTAATTGGACTTAAAGTCTATGTCTGCTTCCGGAGCTTCTGAAACTGATGAAACCAATATTGTCTTATGCATATTAGCACAGAAAGGTTGGAAGTCCTTTAAAATACATTTTAAAAGAGGAAAAGACTGAAAAGTCATGTTTATAGCAAAAGTAAAAGGTTTTCCTTCCCAATGATGAAGGGTGGGGAATGACCCTGTGCTCCTGAACAGAAAATAGGTTGGGGAGAGCTGACAAGCAAACGACTCAGAAGGCAAAAATACAAGGTGAAAATGTCATTTGAAAAGAAGAGAGAGAAAAAAAAATCACTTGTCAGCCAGTATATTAGAGAGAAAGTCCTACACAGATGGTCTTAATAATTCTTTTAATGTACAGCTGAAATAAAATCCCACAGTGTTGTGCCCTATCAGGTCTTGGCAAGAGATTTGAGCTGTGAGCTCTGGAGGTCTGGAAAATGTCCTAGGATTCTTGAGGTCAATCATTTATGAATTAAGTTACTGATTTCCTTTTACATTTTTTAAGCCAATTTCCTAAGTTCGCTACGTACATTAAGATTCCTCCCAGAGTGAAAGCTCTGCACATAGACAGCTTCATTAAGTCATTAAATATTAAATGAACTAAATTAAGCTTGAAAAATTACCTCAGGCTATTTTTCCATCTAAGGTCTCTCAGATAAATCAAAATTACTACGTATTGTGCAAGAGACTCATCAGCAGGCTGAGGAGGATGTAACAGTTTTCCTTGTTTCATACTCTTGAGCTTGGTCCAGAGGATAGAGGGGGCTGAGTCATTTTATTCTTCTATAAGTGAAGAAATGGCTGACTTTTAGGAGACTCTACTTTTCAAATACAATTTTCATTTCATAAGTTATATTGTACTTTCCACTGACTCTGTACCATTATGTAAAATATTTTAATCTCTTGAGTTCCCAGTAGGAAGAGCTTTAAGATCCTTCATCTTCATTTCTTTTCCTGTCTCTCTTTCTAAATGTCCCAGCTTTGCTGGTGTGAAGCTGTCATTTCTCTCCCTCTCTCCAAATGTCATTGTCCATGCTGAGTTGTTACCTGCTGGTTATCAGCAGCTACCCAGACACTTCGCAGAAATGACTTTTAGATGTTAGAACGGAACGGAAGAGACAGGGGAGAGCACATGTCCTCTCCTTCGCCCAGAGCAGATGGAAAGCTCTGTTTTTCCCCCAGTCTGGGGAAGCGCCGTTCCCACGCAGTCCTGGTTCTGCATGGCTTGTGCAGGGAGAGCTGTTTCAGTTTGTTTTACTTTTTCCATGCAATCTGTGTGGCTAAACATTTGCTGTTTGTGTGACTCAAGTGCCAGACACCTCCCTGGGAAAGCAAACCAGCACAACCCATCTTGCAGAAGATGATTGGAACAAACTGGTGTGAGTGGGTGTTTCTGAGACGATGCAGGAAACCTGCCAGCTCTGAACCCAGATTTTCAGGCTATGCCTCAACACCGAGTTAGGAAGTGCCCAGTAGGATTTGCCAACTGATTTCAAAGTGCTGGGGAGCAATTAGAGGCAGGAGGATGACCCATGGGAGGTATGTCTGTGGCCCTTCTCTTTGAGGGCTACGAGCCCATGGTGTGGGTTCAAGCTGATCTATTCCAACCAGTGTCAGTGCCCAAGAAAGTTTGAACATGCCAAGGTTACAGATATAGATACGACTATGGAGCATCTTTATACAAACCATGACTGCAAGGGCATCCAAACTGCCACGGTCCTTGTTCTACCTCTAATTTTGTCATCTTGTGCTTGAACATATTTTTCGTAGAGTTTATGACTTACTGACAGGGAACGGACAGCTGATTTTAACACAGCACTTATGGAATTAAATTTCTTACAGGCTTTTTCTTTATAAGCATATTCCTGTTTTTTGTTTGTTTCAGTTTTGTTAACCTGCTGCCAGACACACACATTCTGCAAGATTGTCATCCTAGCATGTTATTCCTGGTTTCCACTGAAACCAATGAATCTGCATAGAACTGCTTCCAGAAGTTTGTGGGATGTATGTACAAAGGGATACCTGTAAAGGTTTAAATCCAGTCAACTGAAGTTTTGAAGTTAATGCCTTAAAATGCTATGAAAACCTTCTTGTTCACTGGCAATTGGCTTTAGTTTCCTGTAGCTTCTTTCTCTGAAGCCGTTTTATCCCTGAATGAGAGCATTCCCATGAGAATTCAATGTGCATCAGATTCTCTGCCTTAGCTTCACCATTTCAGTTGATTTGTCTTAATTCAGTTCTCTGGTCCCTGTGAAGTCAAGCCACAAAGGTTATTTATTGGGACTCTGATTTCAACGTTTAGGTCATGCAAATGCTATGGCAGTGAGTTCTCTTCCCATCATTTTGGAGCAACTTCTTAAGCTGATAACTCTACCAATGCCTCCATTAGAATTAACATGTCACATCTTCTTAAAATGCTGCTTCATTCAAATTATTATCTAGTTTATACAGAAGATTAAATATACCAAAGTACTGTTTAAATAATTTAGCTAGGGCTCCTTCCATGCAAGAAGCAGCAGGAGATTCTTTTAAAAAAAAAAAAAAAAAAAACCAAAAAACCCCCCTTTGTTTTATTATTGGACTTTGATTTTTTGAAGCCTGTGCTCTCACTCCTATTTCTACCCTGCTGCTTGCAAGCAAGCTGTTTGTGTTTTAAAAGCAAAATGCAAAATAGCATTTAATTCGTAGTCCAGGCACAAAAGGCAGTTTTATTTCTCTGTGTTAAATAAATAGCAAAGCTTGGAAAAACTTTTTAGTTTAAAAAATGCTGCCATCCAGTGGTTATTTCTGTGTAAAACTTGCTTTGTGATTTAGACGTCTCTGGTCCTTAGGTGTTTCCCCACCACCACTTTCTTTCCAGAGCCCTGTGCAATTTGTGGTGATGGCAAATACAACACTTTTCACAGAGAAATGGCAGATTTCTTTGTTTTAAGGACCAGTACAAAAGTCCTTAAAGATCAATATGTTGCATAAGCTGCTATCTCATGCATTTGGATTCCAAAAGAGAAAGATCTTCCTTGTTTAAATAGCAGGGGGACCTTAAGTATAAGTATACAGTGGAATGTAATTGTTCATGATAACTGGCATCATTATGTACATTACTACTTTGTCTCTGCACGTCGTGCCATCAAACAGGCTGAAATTTTACATTTGTTCTGAATATTTGTTTCAAGCAATGCCACTTTCCTGCATGATCAAAAACTCGGGAACCTAAACCTAAGCACCTCTGAAGATAAAACAGAAAAAGGAGTGATTTCTACCTGTGCCTGTGGTACAGAAAACTTGTTTAAGTAATAACTCAAAGCAGATGGGACTTGCTAGATTCATCATAGAATGGTTTGGGTTAGGAGGGACCTTAAAGATGATCTGTTTCCAACCCCCTTGCCATGGGCAGGGACACCTTCCACTAGCCCAGATTGCTCCAAGCCCTGTCTAACCTGGCCTTGGACACTTCCAGGGATGGGGCAGCCACAGCTTCTCTGGGCAACCTGTGCCAGGGCCTGCCCAC
>JAWWEU010000163.1:3957805-3971084 GCA_035583155.1 Acropternis orthonyx | reverse complement strand
GGCCTTGGACACTTCCAGGGATGGGGCAGCCACAGCTTCTCTGGGCAACCTGTGCCAGGGCCTGCCCACCCTCAGAGTCAAGAATTTCTAACATCTAATCTAAATCTCTCCTCTCTTAGTTAAAGTCCATTATTCCCACTTGTCCTATCACTGTCTACCCATGTAAAAAGTCACTAGGTATCATGCCTATAGAGAGAGCAAGAAAAGCTCTAAAGGTTTTATTCAAAATAATTTTATAGTGATGATTATCCTAGCAAGTAGTATAATAATCATCTCTTTCCTGCAGGGATGCCTTGTTGGATTTGACCTGGCTCACACTGTTGGGAATATAGAGCTTCATTTGCATGACTGGGGAGTAGACTTCGCCTGCTGGTGCTCTTACAAGGTAATATAGATTCATTGTTGGAGACTGTTTCCATAATGTCGTTTATATCATGGGTCAGCAAACAGGTCGGAGGAACAAGAACTGCACCTGAACTGTTGATCAAGACTTGGCTGAATCTTTGAACCAGCCAGAGAGAGGAGATGGACACTGACTTTAGTGGTGGCTTTGTTATGAGAGGTTCCAAACTCTAGTAGTGGCAATGACCTACAAGGTCTTGTGGCTGTGAGGTGGATGCTGGTGGTGGTTAAATATCTGCTCTGAAGCACATTCTGCGCTGTGGTCAAAAGATCAGGGGCTCTTCTCTTGTTTACCACACTGAGAAGGTCTCACACCTGCAAAATTTTATGAAGTGATCCCTAAATAAGAGAATATTCTTGCCTAAACTTAAATAATTTCAGATCACAGAACAAGGTATCTTTAGTTCCTTTGACTTCTGTTGAGATTAAGAATCGACAGATACAGTCAGAGGAATTGTTTGATGACTTTGCTATATGTATTATGACAGGGAATTGTTTCAGCTGTAGTTCAATTTTCTAGCCTGTTAGACTTCAAATATTGTGCATAAGCCAAGAAAGGTATTTTAAAAATCTAATCTGAAAAAAAATATATCTGCTTTTATCTACATCAGCACTTTGTGACAAATGTTAAGATCCCCAGTTAGAAAGCGCTAGAAATGTTAAAATTGGTCTGTTTCATAGAGCAGGGTGAGGAAAAGAAGGTGATATTTTACAGATAATGAGCGTGACATGTACATGTTGATTTCTTCTCTGCAGTATTTAAATTCTGGAGCAGGAGGCATCGCTGGTGCCTACATTCATGAAAAGCATTCCAAGAGTGTTAAACCATCGTAAGTATTTTTCTATACTCAAATAAAAGGTGCTGTGAGGTTTAAAGGGGAAAGTATCTTCCCTTTGAACTGAGATCTGAAAGTGAAATTGTGTAGATTCCTAGCCATAGAATGTATGTGCATCTTTGTATATATTTATAGAAACAGAAGAAAATCATAGGGAAAAAAAAAAATCACTGGGCTAATATTTGTTACTGATTTACTGCATCAATGAAAAGGGTAGTACAAATTTAGTCAAATTGGTTATATGTCTTTGTTATTTCAGATGGGTTGTTTCATGTTAATTTTAGCAAATTTTGAAATTGCTAATGTACATGCTCACATCTTAAGTGCCTTTCCCCCTTGAAGTCTGCTATCACTTCTAAACTAAATAGAATCATAAAAGAGAGTGTTGATAATATTAAAAACAAGTAACCTAAATCATGTCTGTGAGGCTGTTTAATGTAAAGAGAATATTTAACGTCTTCCTTTAAAAATGGATTTAAAAAAAAAAAAATCCTTGAAGTCTCTGGTTAGTGAACAAAATCAAAGACAATTTCAACTCTGTGCCTAATAACTCTTTAGTACTGGCATGTTTTCATTAAAATTATATCCACTGGCAAAGCTAGGAAGTATTACACGGAGATCTGTGTTCTCAAAGACTGTATAATCCATGGAAAGCTGAGCTATCAACTGAGGTTAGCTGCATTAAAAAAAAAAACACCTGTTATTTAAACCAGTATATGACTATACTCTATGTATGTATATTAAGAACAGTGAGATTAATGCTTTCAGTGCACTGACAAATGTAAACATTTCTGGCTGTAATGCTTGGAGAAATTGCTGGCACTTCCTTTTATTTTAGCTTGAAGAAGGCAAGCTAAATCAAGTTTCAGAGACAAATAATATTATAATAAGCAGCTTCGCTGCACTGTGCTGGTTTCAGACTGTCTAGACTCTCAGGAGATAACAAAATAACACTGATAAGTTTTTCTCAGCCACCCATAACAGAAAACTCATTAGGATGACATATGACCTGTTGTGAGCGAATTCAATCCTTATACGTGAATACTGGCAAAATATTCCGGATATCTGGATATGTCTTTCGGAAAGTTTTATGCTTCCCTGTTGGTTGGGTGCAGGCATTGTTCCCATGGCCCCACCTGGCTGTGTTGCTCCCGTGGATCCTGGTTTTGGGGAACTGGGAACATGCTGAACGGTAGGAAAAAAGTGAAAAATCACAGAATAGCATTAGGGCGAATGAATAAAATATCAAGGACTTGGAGTCTTCTTCCCTCCTTGATGAAATTTTGAAACTTCTGTGAGGGCACTAGCTTGGTCTCGTAGCTAAGAGTTTAAATTAGTTTTTCCTGAACCGGCTCCTTCATACATAGTCATTAATTTGTGTACTGAATCTGGCTTCTGAATATCTTAAACACAATTACCTGTATGAAATAGGCTTTTTCAGCCTGGGACCCAATTAAGGATATAATTCCAACCTTCCTGCATAGACCCTCTGCATTATTTAATCATAGTTATTTCATATTTCCTGAGATTTGATAATCACTCATCAAATTTGTTTGTAGTTCCTATGCCCTGGTTGCATTACTTCTCTTCCTTTCCTGCATCAACCACCCATTTCAGATCTCCAAATAAGGCACTGAGACAAAGGAGAATTTGTCTATGTCAAAGTATTCAATTTTATAGCTGATTTAAATGCAGAGCAATTTTCTGTATGTTGTACAATCAAATAGAGTGGAATTTAACTGCTCGGGAAGTTGCAGGCTTTCTGCTCTAAGTACAAAGTCTGTGCTGTCATCTGAATCAAGGATGACACCCAGTGGCCACACAACTTCAGTCAAAAGCAGAAGCACCAAGCACTTGTTTCTTTGCATCTTAGCCCACGCATAAGCAGGGAATTAAATTCCAATCCTGCTGATACCATTTTGTTGTTCAAACTGTCTGAAATATTGTTTTTAACTCATGGCCGATATTACGTGAGTCACTTTACCCACCTATATAGATTCCTTTAATTTGTCTCATCCTTCATATTTTCTGCACGCTATCAACTAGGTAGTTATTTTTATGTGGAAATAATGTACTGGGCCTTAAAAAAATGTATGCTCTGACCATAATTCAGAGAGGCAGTTCCAGGACATTTGCCTGTTACTGACTGAGGCTGGGGCAAAAAGGACTTAGGCACTCACTGAAATTTAAACAACTCGATCCAAAATTTCAATTTTAAATCCCCCAAACCCAGCTACTTCCCATCACTGAAGGAATTTAGGTATTTTGGTTTAACTTCCCTTAATTCTGTGAGTCTGGTTGTATTCTATGCCCAGTTTCAGAAACAGGGTTCCCCTCCAGCTGCTCCCGGAGACCCTGCTCCCCTGGCAACAAAACACTTATTTTCTGCTTTCTTTTCAAATGCAACTCGAGAAAGAGCTATTAAAGTATTTAATAGCCATCAGTACCTGAGGCCATGCCAGAGTTGCTTTCTGCTCTGGGGCTGCCTTTGAGGTTGTTACTGAAACCTCCACAGCCCAAACCTGGTATAAATCAGTAATACATGGCATGTCCCAGCAGACAAAAGGCAAACCAGCCCCACTCCCCTTCTTCATGGATGTGCAACTTTCCCACAAAGAGTTATCAGTTTGGTAATTCACTAACTTGGGAGAGGATTTATGCCTAAGGGCAAGATTTGTTCCTCAGATCTGATGGCTAAAAGACTCAGGCTAATGGTGGTACAGTCCTATATGTCCCCTTCTTGTTTTGTGTCATTGCAAACGCCATCCTGGGTGTCCTGCAAACAACTTGGCTTAGCTGGGGATAGTTCTCTAATTCACTGCAGGGGCCATGGGTCTAAAAGTGACATGTTGTAATCATCCTAATTAACATCTCCACTCAAGTATGTTGGGTAGCTCTTTGCTGGTCCCCTCATCTTTCTCTTCAGAGTAGTAAAACTGCATCCATCTGACATATATGGGTCCGATATATTCCCATTCTCTCATGATCTCACCTCCTTTGAAGTCTCTCCTAATACTCAAATAGCTTCTTTAATACCTGCTCTATATATCACAATGCAATATATTCCTGACTAATTGTGTGAGAGTGATTTCTTTATGGGAAGATTTCAAATAAAGTATTTTATAAAAAAAAAAGTCCTGGAGAGAGCAGAGCTATGAAATCCTTCTGAGACTATTGGGTCAGGGCAGGTTGAGCTTGTGCCAGAGTTTCCATGTAAGTATTGCAGAGTGGAGGTTTCCAAGACACAGAGAGCACTGAAGTGACCTACTAATATTGAAATTTTGTTTGCCTAGCTCTTTGGGCTCCAGAAAAGTTTCCTTTTTAATTTTTCAATATTTTTTTCCTCCCTATTTCTCCATTTATAAAAAGAAGGATAACTAGAATTACCAAGCAATTTATCTGTAATGAAATGTGAATATTTGTGAGCAGCTGGGGAAGAAGGTGCAGGAGAAGTCAGGTGTTCATGGCAGAGTATTTGCAGCTGTAGATGTGCAGTGGGTTCAGCTCTGCTGTCAGCTGGCATAAAGGATGGGAGAAGGAAAACTTACAGAGCTCTGAGACACTAAAGTAAGAAAAAGTAAGGCACAATTTAGAGATGAAAGGGAAATAAATGTATGTAAAGCAGCCAAGAGAATGCTAGATTAGCTATGGCAGGGGATTAAATTAAACCTGTACACAGTTTAGTGTTTAAAATGAAAGGATTTATCAAGACTTAGCTTTAGCCCACACTAGCAGCAGGTAGAGTTTAAAAATGAAAAGTTTCTGTGATGTGAAGAAATGCTGCATGTGCAGGAAGCAGTTGATGTCCACAGAATGTGTTGGCTTTTACTTTCTTATATGATTTTTTTTAAAAAGTGTTTCAAAGAACAAGAGACAAAAAGGTAGCTATTTCATACTGGCTTTGAGGAACACAAGGCATCTTCTTCATCCAGTCTCTTCATAGACAGAGGTGAGATATCAACCTTTTTTCTTAGATCACTTCCCTGTTTGGTTTTTTGATGCCAATGAAAATGCCAGAACATAAATAACTTCCTTATACTTTTTTGTAGAGATCTGCACACCTTTTTTGGTATGACCTGGCATAAGATAAACAAATAAACAAATAGGCTACTCCACTCCACAGACCTTCCCTTTCCCATTTTTCCTGGGTGTTCTGGGTCCCCATCCTTCTCCAGTGCAGACCCTCTGCCTAGTAACTCTGCTTTGTGAGAGGTTAATCAACACTTTCCAGGGTTGGCAGTTCCAGCTGAGTTTTTCTTTAATGATTTTCTTGATCTATGAGAAGATACCATATTATTCTTTTTTAGAATTAGAGTCACATAATCCCCAAGATAAATAGCTGAAGCTTCTGTGAAACTGCTGAAAATAATGTATCTTTGAGGAATGTGAGTTGGGAGCAAATGACAGTCATAAAAATATTTGGAAGGCTGTTTTATATCTACTGTACTGGAAAGAACTAAAGCTGCAGTTTTTAAAAATACTTCTAAGAATCATGGAATTATAGAATGATATGGGTTGGAAGGGACCTTAAAGCTTCTCTCATTCCAAATCCCCTGCCATGGGAAGGGACACCTTCCACTTGACCAGGTGGCTCCAAGCTCTGTCCAGCCTGGCCTTGAGCTCTTCCAGGGAAGTTCTCTGGGAAACCTGTGCCATGGCCTCACCACTCTCACAGGGAAGAATTTCTTTACTCAGACTGGGTCTTCTACTTAGACTTCACTCAGATAACAGACCGACCTTGAACTTTGTCACCTCCAAGTATCTCAGCACTACTGAAAGCAGAACAGAGCACCTTGTCCTGGTCAAGGAGAGAATCCGGAGAAGTGGCATAGAGACTTCTAAATAGAGCCAGGTGGTAAAGTCAGTGGTGACAGATGGAAGTGTACATGCTGCTATTTCCAGGAGGCCTTGTCACTGGTCCTAATGGACTGAAATTGTGGGCTAATGTATGGATAAACTACCTGTGCAGTCTAACACATGTCCCCCAAGTATCTTGTACTAAGGTAGAAAGGAACTGTTCCTTTGCCAAGGAGATGAGAGCAATTTAGCTCCTTGAGCTAATTTAGAAACCAAAAGTTAAAACCTCCCTTGGGAAGAGACTGTTTAGGAATAAAGCTATCGGCTAATTAGACTTAATTGCATTGTCTTGGGACAAGTGATTTATTAGGCCAATCTAGACCCATGATGGGCCTGCAGGGGTGTGTTCTCAAATTCACCAAGTGTGTGGCAAATATCCAAGAGCATTTTTTTAACTTTGGAGTGAGTCTGTGAGAAAAAAAAAGAGAGGTTAATGTGCACTCATATCCTCTATTCCCATTCTTATTCCTTCAGCTCTGTACATCCTTTTATGTAGCTCCCGTGATTGTCTCCTTGTTCTCTGTCAAGCATTTTCTCTCTCTCTTCCTTCAAATCCTCCATTGTAATTAAGCTGTATCTTCAAGCAATCTTGCTTCTTTTCTCATTATAAATAACCTTATCATTCTTTCCTCCCTGCAGGTCTTCCCCTTTGTTTTGTCTTCTCTGCCCTGGTTAGACTTTAAGATGTTTGAGAGTGGAACTATATACCTCCTTGTAAACTCATGGAACTGTGTGTGAACTCTGCATCACCTGCACGATAGTTGGAGTGGGGGTGAAAGAAATGTGCTGTTTTCATTCCCTGAGTGTACTGCCATGCATCTCTCCTTCTGGACCACGCCGATGGGACATGCACCACTTTGTGTGCTCTGCCACGGCCCTTTCCTTCTCCTTGCCTTGGAAATGGGAGGGAGGTGGCTCTGTTCCTTGCAGATGTGCTTTCCCATCTGCTGCCTCCAGCTTTGCTCATCAGCTGGTGTAAGACACAACTGCTCAAACATATGAAAGGAACGAACAAGCTTAGCCTGATGGAAAGGTGAATGTAGCCTGGGGGCAACTCTTGCATCCTGTTAACAAGCAAGGAAGAGATCCTGGGGCTCTCCTTGGAGTCTGGATGGCTGCTGTGATTTTTTCCCCCCACTTCAAAGGCCGTGTGTTGTTAGCTGGCTGCTCTTTGTGCCTCATTTCTCTGCTTCGAGAGGGGTAGTTTTGAAAGCACTTTGCCATGTCTTGATTTTTCCAAGTAAGACAAAGCAGTGAGTTTGTTTCCTTCCTGCTGAATGAACTTCCAGAAATTCAACACTGGTGCTGATGTCACACACCTTTAAGAAAATGGAAAAAAACCTCCTACCTTGTCTGCTTTTCTAATAAGTTACAAAAAGAGGAATTATCTTTCTTATCTATTCATCTGTATGTTTCTGTATCCACCTTGCAGAACCTCTCTCTTTTAGGGAGAAAAAAGTTTGTTTTCAACAAAATACCTCAAGTAAATCTGCCATTTCCACCAAGAGCTCACTTACCTCTGTGCAGAAATGTGCTGTAACTAATGTAATTTTGCATCTGGGATTTCCTACTAGATGTTGACTCACTTTCAGTATTTGATCATTTTTCACTTTTTCTACTACAGAAAGTTTTGGAATTTTCCATGGAGCTTTCCTCCTAAGATTCTCAGTTAGTCTGCACGTGTCCTTTAAAAATGAGATCTGCTCATGCTTTTGTATTAGTTCATTAGACCACAGTGGGGAATTGTTTCTAATTTTTCCTTATAGAATGTGCTTTGAGATCACGGTATGCCTTGAAACTGTTCTAAGCTGAAAGCACCAGCAATAGCCGTTATGCTTTTGTGCCATTAATAGCTGCCTTTTTTCCTCCACATTCATGTACCCTGGAATATGTTCCTGTAATTGTCAGTTACAGGTTCAGATGGGGTTTCCTGCCCAGCATGTCTCCCAGAGCTATTCGTGTCCCTGTCCTGGCTGGATACCTCTCTGGCTTTAGTCACAGCTCTGGGATCACATATACAGCTCATATTGTGATTCATATCACAACCAGCACCTGATTCAAACCATAAGTATTTTTAAAGGTAATTGGAAGGTCATTGCCCAGGTTAAGGGAATAATTCAGCCTCGCTATTTCTTGCAAAGTTGGTGTCCTCGGTGTGTGTACTGAAGGATTGTGTGGGCATTTTCTTTTTTTGCTTAGTTTACCACTTGTGCTGGTTTGTTTCCACTTGTTCATGGGGTTTCTGGTCCTCATACCCTCTCTTTCTCCTGGCTGAACTTTCATCTCTCCAGCCCTCAGCCAAGATAAGGTCTCACCAGGGCAGATATCTTCATATTTTTCTTTCTCCACGCCCCCCCCCCCCAACCCACTCCCCGCCCCGCCACCTCCTTTCTTGCAAAGTCTAGCAAAGCACATCCACAGCCTATTGTCCTCTACTTCTTACCCATCTCCAAACATCTTTGAATCAGGGGCTTTCTAGAGGCCTCCATAACATATATTATTCATTTCCCCCAACTTTTTCTAAGCCATTGTTCCTCTCATTTTTCCTTTGTGAAATACAGGCTTTCACGCCTCTTTGTTGCTGATGGTAAATTCTGTCATGGTGACTCCTCCTTGTTCTTGACTGAAGTAATTTCAGTGCTCGCTGGCAGTTGCTCTGCCTGCCTTCCACTCTGTGGAAACCACAGGGCAGCTACAGCCATTTAGTGCTCACTCAGGAGACTGAAGAGCAGTTTCCAGTGAGATGCTGGGAGGGACACTGCATCCTTCTCTCTTCCCTTTCCTTCTCTTAGTTCCTCAGTCAGCATGACATCAATTCACTGACCTAATCACATCACTTTTGGAAAAAGTTTAGGTTCTTTCTCTCCCATGACATGAAAAGCAACTGCTCAAAGCAAATAATTATTTATTAATTTCTTTAGCTGTCTACAGATTACTGAGCAAAAAATGTAATAGTTTCCTACCATAATCTAGATTTTGGCATCCCTCTGTTTTCATTGACAGTTTTCTGAGTTGACTTCATAGCAACCCATTGTGAGCAAGTGCAGGGAGACGCAGTCAAGTGTGGGCTGAAGGTACAGATATTTTGTGCCAGGAGATTAAGTTCATATAAACATCCTTATTTGTTGGGTTTTCACCTGCTTCTGCAGTAAGAGTAGCTTGGGTGCTCCTGAAACCAATGCTGGACTTCATGTCAAAAATGACATACTTATGTTGTATCCCATGTCAAACATTTGGCCTCATGTCAAATCTATTCTAGGGCCCAAAATACCAGTAGTTTAGGTGCTGCTGAAAATTAGGACAACTAAAGCCCTGTAAAGAAAGGTTCCTAAGTAACATTTTTTGTATGTTTTCTAGTGATGGATGAAATTTTATATTTTTGGGGAGAGATTGTTTGAAATACCTCTGAAAGGTGCCCATTTCTGTTTTCCCATTATTTCATGTCTTAGACTTCAACTGAAAAAACTCCATTTGAGTTCTTTTCTCCTCAAGTATCACTTAGTGTTAGTAACTGTTTTGTAACAGAACTACAGGATTCTCTGGCAAATCTGCTGGCACTTGAAATTTTGAATTCAATTAGTTCCAGCCACTGACATAAAAAAATAAAAATCTAGTCTAATTCTGATTGTTTCAGGCAAAGAGCAGAGGTGAGAACTTACATTTTAGCTAATAAGGATTCTAGTATGATAAAGGTCTTGCATTAATATTGTGTTTATTCAAAAACAGCAAAGACCTGAGGAAGTGCAACCTCCCAGAATTTAAAATTTTTATATTATAGTTCAGTCAGATACATTTATTATTTAGAAATATATCTAGATATCTTCCTCTGAAATATTTATTTAAGGGACTGTGGAGACTGTATAGTTCAGTAAATGCATCATAGTAATTAAAACTATCCAAGTCTCCTTTAAGTCAGATTTCACATTTAAAAGTAGCTCTAGGAGGAATTGTTGCTTTCACTTGTTTAATTTAATCTATTTGAAACAGCCTAGGGAAAAAAAAAACCTGAATTCTTAAAGAATATGTAATATGTGACTTTTTTTACCACTATAATATAATTGAGAACTATTCTGTACTTTATAAAAATCACTGAGAACTTTATTAATATCTCTGTGAGTAAATTGGCTCCCTGCTTGATTTTTAATTTCTGGTGTTAGGCAGAATATTCAATTCCCCCTTACTAAATGTGCGAACATACTGTTGGCTCTATTCCCCCCTTTCATATATCTGATATTTGGCCAGTGAAAGTGTTATATGAGCACTTTGTGATAATAGTCATTCGTAAGCTGGTTTAACAGTTTTTAATTCAACTTCATTAGCCTTAGGGGGTTTGTTTTTTGTGAGATCTTACCCTGGGATTTAATTTAGGCTCATGTTTTGTCTGCTGCTTGATCATACCTTTCTTTTGCCTGGTTGTGGCGAATGAAATTATCATCCCTCATTGCAAGCGCCTTAGAGGTTTGGTGGAGAGCTCTGTGCTACTCCAAGGGGCCCTGATTGGATTGGCAGCATCGCAGCCATTCCTCTTCCCCATGCCCCGATCACAGCAACTTGTTTCCTGCTACAAAAGTGAACTCAATCTCCTTTTGTTTTGACCTGGAGGTGTAATATGGGGGGACGTGTTAAAATTGGTGTATTCCCACTTGTGTCAAGCCTAAAAGACTAACAAGGTAAAAATCAATCCAAGAGGAGCTTGTGTACCCTCTGTCTTCAAGAACCTATCAGCTGTAAATCACTTTGCACTCGATTGACCAAATAGCCCAGGTTTTTCACCCAAAACTCTCTGTTTGTGGCAACAGTTTTGTTAAATGCCCCACCTCTAAATGTAGCTCAGAGCTGCCCAGCCACTCTCGGAGAAAGGAGGATTACTCAAATCTGGAGACTTCTTAATTTCATCCATTGCAGTTGCATAGTTAAGTGTCATTGTTTAAGTTATGAGACTGTTTTTTCAGGATTTAGGTCTTTGCTCTTAAAACTTGCTGCTAGGCAGAAAGTGAATTTAGCTATTTTTTAACCAAGGCAAGCCTCAAAATAGAGGAGAAAAATTGTCTCCCTTTAGATGGCACTGAAAATGCAAGCCTCTTAACAGAAGAAAAATGTCATGCTATTAGCCTCTAATACAATCATATTACTTTGGTCCTTTGACAAAGTAAAGCCTCATTGATATTAAATATGAAAAGTTACTACTTTCACAGTAGCAACTTTTCATAAGGAGTTTTGATTTTTTTCCGCTGAGTTCTAAGAGTCTGGCCATTAATAATGTATGGCGCCACTCACAAGTCACATATGCTTAATAATTAGGAAACATTTGTAATGAGTTGAAAAGGGTTAGGAAAGCAGCAGAGTGTGTGCAAGTCCAAAACTGCAGAAGTCTGAGGCTAATAATTACCTGGGCTTCAAAAGCTTTTCAAATTCTAACAACAGATCCTACTTAAAATTAACAACAGTCTCTGCACAGAAGAGAATAATGAAACAAGTCCAAGCTTACCATTTGGGATAAAGGATATCTAAATAGATATAAGGGGGCAGGGGGGGGGGGGGCGCGGGGGAAGGCTTTAAATATATCTTCTGGCAGTCTTGGCAAGGTTTTCTGAAGGAGACAGTGAGAGTTAGGTTTGAAATATTGCTAAAGTCTAACAGGGGTAGCTGCTAACTCCCTTAATCCCCCATGCAAATCCTAGCCTATGTAGATACACACTATGAAGCTACTCCATAAGTGACAGCTCCACACTATACGAAGAATTTCCCGTACACAGTGGGGTTAAAATCCTTGAATTCTGGATTTCAATGATGAAACTGGGAGTTACTTTTCAATTATTCTTTGTTTTGATTACCAGACCCCCTCATCACCACGTCAAACATGGTTTGAAATAGTTTTTCTCCCTTCCAGTGAACTGTCGGAAGGGGAGCCCCAGGTCAGAGCAGGACCCTGCTGTGGGGCCCGCTACGGAGAGGATGGAGTTGGAGTGGAATAACATTGTCCATCCACTTGGACCTCAGTTTTGTATCAGCATAGATGTAAAATACCATGTGGAATTAAGCAATACAAATATAGATTATTTTCTGTTTTTAATTTGGTTTTTTTGGTGTTTTTTTTTTTTCCTTATTGGAAGTGCCAGTTAAGTGACACAGATCACGAAAAATATTACATTCTGAACTGAATGGAAGCCCAACATGGGAAACAACTTTTGAGGCTGAAAGGATAATTTTGGGAAAGGCTGACAGAAGGGGGAAAAAATCAAGTGGTATCAACCTTTACCTCCAAATCCCCTTTCTTCATCTGTATATCAACAAATCCTGTATAAGGTGCTCCAAGTAGATCTTTTTCTCCTTTCTTATATGGCCCTCATTACTAATTATGTGAAAACATTTTAGCAAATATATTCTTATCCCTCACTCAAGTTAGGGCAGCCCTGAGCAGAATTTCTCGAGATTAGGGCTTGAGGCATAGAAAGACTAAATAACTCATCAACGATCAGACAAGTCTGTGATAGCAAGAAAATTGAAACTCTTCCTCAAACCCCAATCAGTGAGCCAAAAATATGCCATGAAAACAACAAGCAGGTTTTTCTGTTTTCTTGGTTGGTGTATGTGTCATTCTCACTCTTCTGAATTCTGGCATTCAATCTAAAGAAACACAATCATGCTCATGTGTTTGCAATAAAATTAGGGCAATAAAAATTAAATTGAAACATATAAAAAAATACAATTAGAAAAAACTGAAATAAAATTAATGCAGACTAGAATGTGAGGAATTTGCCCCAGCTGTTGAGCCTGGGGGTCATGTCTCTGCTCAGAGTTTTTGGGAAGCTATTTGTAAATCTGGGTGAGAGTAAGGTGGTTTTGAAGGAGTGTTAAACTGTTTTTATGAGCTTGGTTTCTGGAACTGACCTTTGTCTGAATGCAGCAGCATTAGGTGTTCCTGCTCAGGACCTGAGTCCTGGGTACTTTCTCTATCCATATTGCACAGTGTGGAGCCCAGGACACTAGATGAATGTACCTCAAGATCTGGAATTAAACATTCCGTTGAGCTGAGGATTCATATATGGCCATAAGGCATGTTAAAGAATATTTTTGATGTTTGGGAGCAGACTGTAACATTTTCTTTTTTTTTTTTTTTTTTTTTTTTTTTTGTTTTTTTTGTTTTTGTTTTTTTTTTTTTTTTTTGTTTTGTTTTGTTTTTT
>JAWWEU010000163.1:3923771-3957705 GCA_035583155.1 Acropternis orthonyx | reverse complement strand
TAACTTTTTTTTTTTTTTTTTTTTTTTTTTTTTTTGTTTGTTTTTTTGGTTTTTGTTTTTTTGTTTTTGTTTTGTTTGGTTTGGTTTTTAACATAATTTTTTATCTTGGGTTTTGAAACATAAAAGCTGGACTTTGGATGTGGCACCAATGATGTGGTACCACCATGTTCTCCCAGGCAGCAGGATGATGATCAAACATTGCCATGACTAAAGGTCAGATATAGATTGTTCCTCGCTCCAGGCTGGCTCAAGCTTCCAGCCTTTCAGTATTCTTTTATAGTTTAATTTCTAAGACCTCATGGGTATTTAACACATTTCCTGCTAATAGAGTGATATTTGAGTCACCATTAACCTCTGTCTTCTAAATTTGTGTCACACTGCACAGTGACTCTTGGTTGTCTATTACAGTTCTTAAGAATGTCATGAGAAAAGCATGTTCACTTTGAACCGCCAGTTGTGCCGTGGACATATAAAACTGCAAGAAACTGAACTTAATGACTATTTTTGGCCCTTTCATTCCTTTTCCTTTGTACAAGGCGGCCCTTGCAGACATAGCATATCTGCCTAGTTCTGTGTAACAAACTTCCCTAGTTCTCCATAAATAAACTTTGGGAGCAGTGACAAGTCCCATTAACTCCTCAAAGCTCATTCTTACTCATAGGTAGAACAGTAGCATGAAAAAAATCAAACAAATCTTTGCCAATACATGGGAGTTTTTGCAAAATTAAAGTGATGTGTGAATGAAGAGCTTAGTTGCCACCCAGCAGTTACATCAGCTGTTTTGTGGACACACTCTGCCCCCAGACTGCCTGTTTATGATTTTGCTTAATCCGTGGTTTCATAAACACCACATGCTTTGCTGGTATATGCTACTAATATAATCCTAATAATGACTATGAAATGTCTAGTTCACATTGTGACCTGGTGACAGAGAGGAGAAAAACTGTTCCATGCCAGTGAAGCTGGAAAATGTAATATCAAGTATTACTAATTTCACACTACACTCCTGTAGCTTTTCAATGTGCTTTCTCATGGACATGAAATTATTATCTCACACAATATAATGACAGCATACTTCCAGCACATTGCCCTGGATTGTAAAGCTGGGCCACATTGATGGTATTTTCCTGTTTTCTGTATCACTACTCAAGAGTTTCTTTTTTTTTTTGCTGAGAAGGGAAATGAGACCCACGTTGCTTCAGGCTGTAAATTATAAATGAGTAGCATGATCATCTGTAACGTCGAAGCAAAGGTCAAAGGAATTTTTTTTTGTGTTTTTCCTGTGTTCTTTAACTGGATCTCCTTTGATGTTTACACTGCACATACATCACGATCATTATATCCCACACTCCTGCATCATTAATGCAACTACAAACGAGATGACTCAAGTTATGAACAACCCGTGCTTCAGTCTACTGCAGACAGATACAAAGGAAGAAAATGAGCTAAATAAAAATAATTATTGAAGGGATTATTCCCTGGTGTAAATGCCCTTAAAGAGAGCATGACTAAATGAGAGGATACTGTTCCTTTCTGCAGTCGTTTTCCAACCCAGCAAATCTTTGTTCGCTGATTTGTAAAATAAGAGAATATTTTGATGTGAAAATAAGTAATTTGAAAACTTTTTTAGCGATATCTCTTTATATTCTTTTTTGTTTCATGAGACTGAACTGGTAACAGTTTGCTTTCAATTTTACATGCCACGTGCAAAAATTAGTTCTGTGCAAAGACCCAAAAGCTGGATAATTCCCTGGGAAAGTCTCAGTGTTATCAAACCATGAAGACATAGGCAAAGTTGGACAGATCCCTGAACAACCTGATCTTGTGGAAGGTGTCCCTACCCATGGCAGGGTGATTGGAAAGAGATGATCTTAAAGGTGCTTTCGAACCCAAACCATTCTGTGATGACATGGGTTTCATTTGAGGCATAAACTGCAACAATGTGTTATCTATTTTTAAAGTTGCTTACTTACAGAATTGGGTTTGTAAGAACATGCACGGCTTGCAGGAAAACCCACAGCTAATTCAACACTAATTTACTCTCCTTTTTGGCATGATTGCAATGGATTTCATATATGTTTCTGCTCCTGAATGGAGAGATGTTCACTGTGAAGGTGTTTCAGGAGCATCCCTGCTGAGCAGCCTTGGGAGGCTCCTGGTGGTACCTGGGACTGGCAGGAGGATGCTGCAACCACAAGTCGTCCATCACTGGGCTTACAATTTTAATTAGTGCTGTGTTAGAACAAGGGCTCAGTTTGGATAAATTTGCATTTTTAAATTTATAGTGGAACATTTGCAAAATTTGACCCTTTTCTCCTCAGATACTGATTTTTAACACACTTGCCAAAATGGGTTTTATCTGCAATGAAGAGCATGTAACTCTAGAGTCTCATTCCTAATATGTTTAAGGTGTTTTCAAACACAAGCACATCATATAAGGCTTTTCAAAGTCTTACACGTTATGATTTTTGCAAAAAAAATGTGAAACTTGTAATTCAAAATCAATTTAGATCTTGTTGCCTTTGTTTTTTGGAACAGGCATAGTTGAAATGGTGACTGCAGTTCCAAATGCTCACTTTGCATGCAGAATAACAACTCTTTAATAAGAAATTTTACTGCAGTAACTTCATGTGCAATTTTATTGCCTATTATTTTTAGTGAGCATTTATAAAGCATTATGTTTGGGGTTTAACACCTTAGCTCTTTCCCATCATAACAGGTTGAAATTTGGCATAGCTGTGGCAACCTTCATTTCAAAATTTTCACAGAAAATTGTAAACAGCAAATTGCTATAATTTGTGAAGATTTTGTTAATTTCCACACTTTGAAGCCTGTCAACTTAAATGTCAAATAACGTGACATCCATATGGACCATTAGATCAACGAGAGTGTAGGACCAGAGCTGCCTCAAAGTGCACATCCTGTAGTGACACCTCTGAAGTTCTAGAACAGCCAGAAAGGAAAAAAAAAATACAGAAGAGAAAAAGCAAATTGTCAGATTATGGTATGAAAGGGCAAGACAGCTAAAACTGTCTTTAAAAAAAAATCCTTCATTCTGTCATTTTGGAAAAGTTCTGAAATTTCAGTTTCCAAGTTGCAAACGTGGTGCTGCAGCAGAGACCTGGGTTTCAGCCAACTTCAGAATTAGCGAGTTTTGAGCATTCAAAATGCAACCAGAGTGCTTTTCATCAGGCTCGACCTGGGTCATAGTCTGATTGATACTTATTTTGTCTTTCACTTTAGGATGTGGTCCACAAAAAAATGTAGAATAGTTTTCTCCTTGCTTCTGAATAATAGACCAAATGTTATATTTCCCATGGACTTTTTTTCTGTTTAAAACTTTTGGAATTCATGGAATGTGTTTGCTATCGACTTTAATAGTATGTTGCAGTAACATACAATACTCAGGGTTTGCTTTGCAATGTTGTCTATATATTACAGAATTCATATAAAATAACTGAAATATCTTTTATGATTAGAAACATCAGTAATCGAGTCATTTGGGCAGAGGCTGCATTACACTTTATTTGGGGTGTATTCATTTTGGCAACGTAATATCTCATTTGAAATGAATGTATATTGCACTATTAATTTTCATGGGTCTTAGAATAATAAAAACATCATGGAGCAATAAAGAAAAAAACATGTTTTTTTTTCTGTATGCACTCTGTTTGGATGCAGCTCAGAGCCTTTCACAGAAGTAAACATAAAACCTATGTTGTTATACAGAAATACGAAGTACTTTATTTTACACTCTGCAGTATTCATATAAAAAGTTTCTAACTTGAACATGGTCTTAATTCTGCAGAGCTAAGCTCTTTTAGGCAAAGTGCTCCTGCTTTAGAGAGGGGCCATGATGTTTCCCCCCATTTACTTCTAGAAAGGCTGATCTACTGTTCTACTTACAGATATTTTATTATTACACGTTTTGAACACTTGCCGGGATTTATGTGTAACAACTCTGCTGCCTGGCACAGGGAAAACTGGGCAAATCCTTGGAAGAAATGGTGGCCAGTATGTCCAGCCCTGGAGAGCTTAGAAGTTCAGGAAGGAGTCTGCAATGGTGACTTCTTCATATTGTAATAGCATTGCTACATGGGGAATCTCAAGTGGAACTGACAGTATTAGTCACTGATATTGCTCTGGTTTGAGTTAAGAAGTAGAGAACCCAAGGGAGGTGGAGAGGGACTCCTTGATTTTGCAATATTGATTTTTATCTGCAGTGCCTTGGGCACTCGATGATCCAGTGCATCCAGCTGCTTTGGAAAACTCTTCATAGCTGTGTCCTTGAGTATATTCTTCAGTAAATGTGAGCTAATAATGTAGTGTCATCTCAATGTGCAAGTTCGGATAAATTATTTTCAAAAGATTTGTTTGTTTCTTTTTTCTGGACATATTCTTAAAAAAAAAAAAAAAAAGGAATATTGGGTTAAATCAGATTTGTTTTTATTTTAAAGAAAGTTTTTTGAATAAATTCAGTTCAGGAGGAGAAAAGTGTGTGCAGAATTCACATTGAAGTCTCACAGTAAGGACAAGGCAATGTCTGCACAATCCTCACTCTGAGGTCCTGTTGTCTGCCTGCTGTTTGTTATAAAGGCCTTTTCTTGGTGAAACTAAGTC
The DNA here is from genome assembly GCA_035583155.1 of Acropternis orthonyx. Taxonomy (NCBI): domain Eukaryota; kingdom Metazoa; phylum Chordata; class Aves; order Passeriformes; family Rhinocryptidae; genus Acropternis; species Acropternis orthonyx. Next base: position 3,953,085 of record JAWWEU010000163.1, on the reverse strand, counting down.
AGATTTCATCACACCTTTTAGCTTTCAATATCCATTAAACTAAATTTAAGGGTGAGGGTTGAATTTAATGTCTTGGAAGTAAAAGTGGAAATATTTATGTTCTATTTTTTGTTTTGTGAAATGAATTCAGAGAAAAAGGATATTGTTAGAAATCAATAGATAATTGAAAGATGTGGTGTGTTTTATCATTAGTAGTAAAAGAAAAATTTCCAAATAGTAATATTAAGTTTTTAGTGCCAGCCATTTATAGAATTTATTGCATTTTTATGTCATTGTTAGAAATAAAATGTATTATTGGAAATGTATATATTTCTTAATCTTACATAGTTCTTAGCTCTCAAATTAAATTAAAATATACTATACCAAGATTTATATTAATTAATTTTCTTTACAAACTCTTAGGCTAATCGGCTGGTGGGGCCATGACTTCAAAACACGATTCCTCATGGAAAACAGTATGTACTTTTACACTTCCCATTTTACCTTATTTGGTGTATTTATATCTGACTACCTTCACTTTTTTAGTAGTCTGAGGAGAAAGGACAGAACTTTGCATTTTCTCACTTATGTTAAAGGCATTAAGCTAAACTCTTCCCAAACGTGTAATGCGATGGAGTTAACAAAATCAATGTTGGAATAAATTTATGTGTGGGCCTATGGGTCTGACTGTCTGCTTCTAGACATTTTTCTCAAATACCTTTAAAATGCATCCATAGAATATGGATGAAACTTTCAAAGTATCTCAGTGAATTAAATCATAAGTCCCTGAGGAGCAGGGATCTGCTATCATTCACTTGGGTAATACCTTACCTCAGGATTAATTCCACTGGAATTAATGAGAAATTATATAAGTAAAGGTAAGGCAACCTGACATAAGTAATGAAATACCACCAAGGTTTCAGCACCTCCAAATTACGGGTTATAAGACCAAACCTATTCTGAAATAGTGAAGTATTATTGTTCCAATGCAGAATGAGGACTCCTTTCCAAATCTGACAGCTAGAATGTTCAGCTCCAGTTTAAAGGATGGCAGAGAGAATGTCCTGGGGGATCAGGATGAAAAAAGAGCTTTTTGGTTTGATTGGTTGTTTTGTTTTTAATATATTTTTAATTTTCTGTGGCAGTGCCTGTTGATGTGGCTTTGGCTGGAGAACACCTCCCTAATAGCCTCAGTCTGCTCTTTGTTTTCTGACCAAATGCAAGAGAGTGGCACTATGGAAAGCCAGCAGGAGACACAAATTGCCTTGAAACACTGTTAGACGGAGGAAAACATTGTTTATTCATTTCCATGAGCAGTTTACAGGAGAGAAGTTGGGCATTATGAAATCATCCAGTCTGCTGTGCGTGAAGAGCATCTCTTCCGCCTCATCCTCTTGCTCTGGTGCTGGAGCATGAAATATAGACGGTGACATGGAACTTACAGTGAGGCTTTGTAGATTTATTAAACAGATTTTGTGAAATTTCACAGCCCAAAGTCTGGGCAACTTCCCTGCATGGCCTGGAGCTACACTTAGCTGCACATGCAGCCTCCCATGTGTCTCGTCAATTTAATAAAGTTAAGGAACGTGATTCCCGGCTCGTGCGGCGTGGCTCCGCGTGAGCGGGCCTTTGCTGACTTGGAATTTCTCTGGCTTGTGCCAGCATTAAAAGGGAGTCGAGTGTAAAGGTGGTTTTAACACACACCATTTAAACAAATTAATTGCAGTCCTCTGGTTCCCATGAAGCTGCTAATGAGGTCTTCTGCTGGATAAAATTGGGCTTCTCTCGAAGTTAAAAGTATTAGCTGGGAATAGATTACTATTTCCTTTTAATGACCGATTCCTACAGGCCACATTAGGGAAATATTTTATTGCATGAGGACAGACTTCAAGATAAGGTCCAATCCATTAAAAGGAAGAAATCAAAAACACTAATATAAGTTATTCATTTTCCAGAATTACAACTAAGTGAAGGAATTAATGGATTTCGGTTATCAAATCCTCCAATTTTACTGGTCTGTGCTCTGCATGCCAGTTTAGAGGTAAGTAATTGCTTTACTTTGAGCCTGAATTTAAGAGTGTAAAAGTGTTTAATGAATGTTACATGTATTATTGCTGTCTCCCTCAAAGAAATCTGCAGCATAGGTAAAAAAAAAAAGGGAGAGATAATGAAAAGCAGACAAAGTAACCCCACAACCCTGAGACTCCGAGGCCTTTAATGAATATGCTCCTCCGTTCACTGTTCTCACAAACTCTGCTATTGTATCCAGTGACCACTCAGGAGTTTTCCCACTTAAATTTAGGGGCTCAGTATGAACAGCAGCTTTACCCCATAGAAATATTCAGGTTTTCCTCAGTGCAACTCACACTAAGGGTGCTGTTCAAGATTTTCCTAAAAAGGAGTCACATAACTCTGAAAAGTTGCATCCAGAGTTGCTTCTACATTTACTTCCTGAGCAAAACAGATTTAACTCCTTTATGAAAGAACATGGATGTGGCCACTGAGTGTCCTGGAGCCTAAACTGAACCAGTGACTCATGGAACTTGTCCTCTGCTGTCATCCCTTTGGTTTCAAACAGAAAAGACAGAAGCTGTCTGTGAATTTGTGAGTGGAGTATAGCTCCAGACTGGTTTGTTTTTTGGTTTTTTTTTTTCCCTTTCAGCTCTTCATTAGTTTTCTGGTGGCCAAAGGAGCAGATGCCCATCTCTGTCCTATCTCTGTATGAATCACTGCGACTGTGTCTGGGGAAAGGGCAGTCCTGACACAGAGAGCTAATCCCTCCCTTTCTGTAAAGGTGTGATCCATGTCCTGAAAGCCTCTGGTCCTCTTTGAAGAGCTCAATTCAACCCTGCTGGAAGGCATGGAGCTGTTCTCCCAACACCTTGTATTGTGATGTGTTTCATATTGAGACAAAGCAGCATTTCCCTTATGGATAGTTCACCCCTGAAATCAGGACTGTAGGTCTATGTGGATGAAAAGGGTGGTTTTGCACAGATTTCCCTACTATATGTTATGTATTCTGCTATATTAAAAATTTTCCTAAGCTGCTTTTCAAGGTAGCCTTTGGTGAGCAAGGTTTTGCCACCAGCATAAATGAGAGAAATATATTTCTGTTGAGCATTCTGTTAATGTTAGTGGGACAGCAAAGCTGATGCTGGAACAAAGAGCAATGTCCACATACAATGTCCCTTTATTTACTGAAGAAACAGTATCTTAAGCAAACAAAGTCAGAAAATTGCCAGTTATGCTCTCTCCATCTTCCATGCAACACCGAAGGACTGCAAAGGGCACAGCAATGCTTCTTGTTCCGCCTGACAGTTTGTTTGTTAGTCCTTAAACATCCAATATATTGTTTTAAACTTTATGTGACCTCTGAGATAAGCTGAAAGCTATTCTGCTATGACCCAGATTGTAAGTGCTCGGGTTTGTGTGGGCTGGTGTCATTTAGCCCACTGCAGGGAGCCTCGAACAACGAGGGCTGAGCAGTTTCCATCGCCTCCCCTTTCCATGCCCACATTACCTTTTGGCACAGCCAGGATTTCCCAGTGCTAATTGCTCTAATACAGTGGGAAACAAAATAGTTTTCATGTCTGGCAAGAGATGGCTAGTGAAATTGCATGCCACCTTCACTGGGACACATTAAACAGAAGGCAGTGTTTCCAATGGAAACAATGAAAACTGCAAGTGTTAATGGATGTTATTCCTCAATAATGCTTAAAGTGACTGTTATGGCAGTAGCTGCTCCCTGTCATGGAAAAAAGGGGAGTGCTCTACAGCCACATTTAAAAGACCTTTTTCAAAAAATTTCACCCAGGAGACCAAATATTCCTAGTTCAAAGCCTGTGGAAACAGATTTTTACATGCAGCCTAAGGAGATCTATTCCTCATACTGCTGAAAATCCTGGAGGAATAGGAGGCAGATCTCTGTTTTCTCTCCAGTTAAGTGCTGAACAGTCCTTTGTGCTCCCTGCCTGTCTGGGTGGTGAGGAAAGCACCCCTAGATTTTTGTTGACCAGTGCAAGTGCCGAGTTCTGATGACTCTGGTCCCTGTCACGTTCATTTCCTTTCAAAATCTGTCTTACAGCATCCATGTTCCATTTCACAGAAAATAGATGCAGGGGCTTTAGGTTTTGGACAGCATCTAATGGTTGTGAAAGCATCAGAGAGTAAGACTTGGGATATTCTAAAAAAGATTGATTTCCAGATGCTGTTGGAAATCAGACTGTGTTGTGTGCTGAGTAGGATTTCTCAGGTACCTCTCTATATGGTCTTCCAGGTTATCATATAAGTGAACTTAAAACTGTTACTCTGCCAGTGTGGATCAGTGTTTTCTTGAGAGCAAAGATCATGGAGTTTTATCCAGAATATCTGCCCTGCCTGTGATTTTGCAGCTGCAGTCAGTGGAGGGATAACCGTCCACGAGCAGCAATATTGCACTGATGTGCCAGGATGTGGTCTGAAGTGGCTGTCAGGCACTTGCATATCTATATATTTTCATTCTTCCCTGAAGTTACTTCCATGGGAAAAAGAAAAGGGAGGGTTTGAGGAAGGCATGGGTAGATTGTTTCTGGGGTCACATATTCCGTTATTCCCTGTAACTGAGCCTTCCCAGAGCAAAAGCAAAAGTTGTCTCACCTTCTGCTCCCAAACTCCTTTGTCATATTGTTCTTGTTTGTGTGGCAAAATAGTACGGCCATTTTCAAGCAGTCATTTTTGCATGTCTCCAGCTATTTCATCTTTCTGAAACTCACCTGTTCTTGTAGCTGTGTAAGAGCATAGAGCTGTTAAACTAGAATTTAATGAATATGTCTTCTTCATGTGGGCTAGAGAGAGAACCTGAAGAGGACTTAAAAGCAGTAAGGCCAATATGTTAGTATAAATTTTGTGCTTTCAAAGACAAGAACTTGTAGACCTGTCATGATATTTCAGTCTTGGTCCTTGGATTTTGTTAGTAGAATTATAGTATCATTTACTTTGGAAAAGACTTCCAAGATCACTGAGTCCAACCTTTAACCCAGCACTGCCATGTCCACCACTAAACCACATCCTCAAGTGCCACATCTATCTGTTTTTTTAACACATCAAGGAACAGTAATTCCAATCTTTTATTTAAGAAATCTTGACTAATATCCAATCCAAATCTCCCCTGGTGCAACTTGAGGCTGTTTCCCCTTTTCCTGCAATTTCTTACCTGGGAAAAGAGACTGACCCACACCTGGCTAAACCCTCCTGTCAGGTAGTTGTGGAGAGTGAGAAGGTATGTACCAGAGGTACATATATGGAAAAATGTTCATGTGATTTTGAGTTTCATGCAGCACTGTAGCATCTATAGGAAATGTATGAATCCTCTCCAGATATGCAGATGAACGCTCTCTTAGCAAACTGGTTTTGTGTGCATGTTCATTTATGCAGAGATAGATGTGTATGAAAATTTTTAACATTAGACACAAATGTCTTTCATTATCTAAAGCATAACATTTTCCTGGGTTTTCAAAGCCCAGTTCTTCCATGTTTATATATAATGTTTATCTGATATTACTGCTTTATTCCAGTGATAATGTATAGGGAAAAGTGTCACCACAGTTTTTCATCGTCTTTATTTCCTTTTAACTTTCTATAGCTACACATTCTCATTCCAATGGTTTCAAATCATTGTAGGTTTTTAGCCAAACTACGATGAAGGCATTGAGAAGGAAATCCATTCTGCTCACTGGTTACTTGGAATACCTGATAAAACATTACTACAGTGAGGATAAAACAAATCCAGAAAAGCCCTTTGTAAAAATTATCACACCATCTCGGATTGAGGAGAGAGGATGCCAACTCACTCTGTCGTTTTCCCTTCCAATCAAATCCGTGTTTAAAGAGCTGGAGAAGAGAGGGGTGGCTGTAAGTAAACCAAACTTCATGTTCTTACGCCCTGTTTTGTGAGTTTATAAAGTGACAAAGAAATAATTTGCTTTTATTCAAACATAGTCCCATATAAGGCAAAAAAAAAAAAAAAAAAAAAAAACAACACATTAGGACTTGTATCTCCAATCTTTACTTGTGCACTCAGAAAAAGAAACCACTGAATGGCACTGCCAGGTAATGGAAGGATTACCATGAAGCACTGCTCCAGAAGAATATAAGTTAAATTTAATGCTATACATTGGTGATTTAGATGTGCTGGAAGGTGAAGTTGATAGTGTAATGCCATATAAGTGACATATGAGTTTTATTTCTGCTGGTGACTTGTCTCCCCAAAGGGCAACTCTTCTAGGCTAAGTATAATGCTGTTTTAGTGCTGCCAGGGAATTCCAGGAACTGTGCTTTTAAGAGGGCATGAGGCCTCACACTGTTGGCTTTGTCTTTGCAATGCAGTAATATGTCTCAAATATGAGAGATTATATTCAGGAAAATGTTCAAAATCACAGAGAGTGGAGGAAAAATACTGCAAGCCCTGTGACATTAGTTGTACCTGTAGCACAACACACTATCATTCTGGAATGGGGGTTTTTCATGGTGGTTTTTTTTTTGTCAACTCTGTGCCTCTTCAACAGTGCATTGTTATAGGCACTAAGGTGAATTTTGGGTATACACAGCTGGTTTGAAGTGCTCGATAAAGTCCTACCCATCCTGAGCTTTGCACCTTTTTTAGGCAACACACTCTTCTTCTTACTATGTTCCTCAAAATAATACTCCTCACTGTAGTTCCTTGAGGATCCCAAGGTATTCACGTGTCTCCTTGTCAGTCCAGTCATCCTTCCTTGAAGACAAGTATGGCATTTGAAAACACTGTCTGACAGATAAATATGAAGTTACCTGAATTTACTGGATGTTCCCTCTCTCTTTTGCAGTGTGACATGCGAGAACCAAATGCTCTTCGTGTTGCCCCAGTTCCTCTCTACAATTCTTTCCATGATGTGCACAGATTTATCGAAATCCTGGGATCTGCAATTACATCTTCAAAACAAACAGCAAATAATACTGCACTATCTGGTTCTCACTGATGGCTCAGCTGTATCTTTTAATCTCTTTCTGACTAAGATGCATTTATCCTGCTGAGCAATTCTTTGCTTTGAGTAGACCGAGCTATATCCCATGCAATTTGCAAAAAAATGACTGTGCTTGAATAGTTATTTACAACAGACATAGTTTTATTAAAGCTCATATTTCCACTCTGCTTTGACTTTGACTTCATGAATAAGTATGCTTTGTATATTTTAATGGGACTTTTCTTAAATATTTTCTGCAGTTTTATTGCATTAGCTTTGAGAAACATGGAAGAATTGCTATCAACTAGAACAGGAATGAAAAAAAAATCCTTTATTATAAAAATGATGTGTAATAAAATGTGGAAAGTAGACAAATCACCAATTGTTAAAAGACACAGTCCAATTTACATTTTTAATTTAGTAATTCTATTTAAAGTACAGGGTATACTTGAAAAGTAAAAGTTGAACAATGAGTTGTTTCAAAACTAACTGCTGCACACCAAATCTTTCAAAGAGCCAATATTTTGAAATTCCAGTTTAATTAATGATTTAATTGAAGAATGAGTTTACATTGCCAATAACTTTTTTTGGTGTGATACAGTTGGCTAAACCAAAACATTTTATCTTTCTAGGTAGTCATCTTGGAGATGATGGACTTGAGAAAGCTGAGTTGTAGATTTGTGTAAGGCAGCATGAAGGGCTCTATGGGTTAGGCAAAATCAACTCTGAACTCTTTAAGCAACAGCAAAATATCTCATTGTTAACTTACTATGTGGCCCAACTTTATTAGAGATTTCCACCAGGCAGCTAAAAGCCATGTAAAAAACCTGCTTCTATTTCACCAACACTTTAACCAGAGTTGTTTTAAGACATAATTAACACCTTGACATAACTGGCAACTAAACCTTGTAGTCTGTACTATTCACATACCGTTTTTCAAGAATCAACTAGAACTTTCTCTCTGATGGCATTCAATGAGTCTGATTTTTGGTATGACACATGTAGAAAATTCTGATAGTACTTTCAGTACTCAAAGGGGGCCTATAAAAAAGACAAGGAACACATTTTTTGAGCAGGGCCTGATGCAATTGGAGAAAAGGGAATGGTTTTAAAAGGGAGGATTGATTTAGGTTAAATGTAAGACAGAAAGTTTTGACAATGAGGTTGGTAAAACACTGGAACAGGTTACCCAGAGGAGATGGAAACACTCAAGGCCTGGCTGAATGGGGCTCTGAGCAACTAGGTGAAGATACCCTTGCCCATGCCAGGGGGATTGGACTAGATGACATTTAAAAGGTCCCTTCCAATCCAAATCATTCTATGATTCTGTGATACTTCTTTTTATTCTGCTTCAAGGGTGAGAAAGGATTTTGGGGAGAGTGAAGGCTACTCTGTTTTGCCTTATGATATTTGTAACGAGAAATGTTCACATTCTTAGGGCATCTCCCGCTGCACTGGGAAACCCAAGGGCCTTCATCTGTGCTTTAAAATTCCCCAAAGATGTGTAGTTTTAAAATCCTTGCTGCAGTAACACCTATTTAATTGGTTGTAATATGTAGGGGAAAGCTAAAAGAACTACAAATGAAGCATTTGTGGGTATTTTTAGCACTTGTGAAGAGTAAGGGGAGCTTCTTAAACTAGAATATTGTTATAAATAGTAGCACAGGAGTGTTGATCTGTTGGAAATCTCTGTCTCACTGAAGAGGTTTTGATTATGTTGACGTTCTTTCTTTTGAGTTCAGCTGAGACTGGACCGTTGTGTTGCAGACCAGGTATCTGTGTTTTCATGGGTTTATTTTTATACTCTCACCTGCAGCTCACCAGCTTTGTCTGTCAAGTGACATGATCTTAGAAAAGGACCATTTTCCATAAAGCAACTCCTGATGTAAAAAAAAACCAAAACACTGAATAAAAAACTGATAGTCCACAGTGTTCAAAAGGGTTTTAATTCAGTGTCAGTGACATAGAAATGCTTGTGCTGCTGTACAGCTCTGGCTGACAGTCACTTATGTCCTCCCCATAAAGTTAGGCTAGGTAAATATAAATCCAGACGTAGGATGAATTTATGTCATACTATAAAATATCTTTTCTGTTACCAGCTGAATCTTATTGTGTGACAAAGCCAAGAGGAGCAAGAATGTCAAAATCTCTTTCTAAATAGCAGCTAGACCTCAGGTTTGGACTTGCTGTTTTGGCAGTTACGGGAAGATAAATGATGAATTTTGTGAAATTTGGCATTTGCATTTTAATTCAATAACTGTGAAAACAACTTTTTGTGTCTCTGGTTGAGGAAAGTGAACCAAGTAGGGCAGGTAATATACTGAGTATATACAGTTCAGGTTTGAAAGGGTAACAGATTATTAATAAATGTTTAATAGTATTTGGTCTTTTAGCATAATTTCAGGCTACAGGTACAAATATTGACTTTAAAAAGAAGTATTTTTGTTCCATTTGATGGATTTAACTAAATTCACTCTGCAAAAATTCACTTATTTCAACCTTTATGAATTGCTCTCTTTTTTTTTGGCTGTGACCTGTGAAGATAAACATGAAAGCTCCTGGCTTTTATAGGCATATATGTAAATTCATAATATTATTTTCAAAAAGTAAGAAAAGGCTGCACTGCATTTTACTGAAACAAAATTGCAGCATAAGCACCAGTTTCACATGGTCTTTCCCTACTGGAAGTAAAAGTTTTACAAACTGAATAATACTGAAAGTTAACATTAGGTGTCAGTATTTTACATATTATTTAGAGAAAGAATATCAAGTGAAAGAGCTCCCGTGCAAAAAAAAAAAAAAAAAAAAAAACAAAAAACAAAAAAAAAAAAAAAACAAAAACAAAAAAAAACAAACCAAAAAACCAAAAAACCCCCCAAATATTACAGTCTGCTTTTTCAAATGCTTTAAGTTATCACATTCAGCTTAATATCAGGAATAATTATGTGTGAAATAATTAATTGTATGTACCCTGAATGCTTCTTGCTAGTTACATCTCTTATTTAAAATTAAGTGCCATTGTTTTCTAATTGCGGTAACATTTCGTTCTTGGATTGTCTGAAGAAATTACATTTTTCAAATTGAACTCCAAGCCATGAGTTTCGGTAGATGACAGAAAACTGATACCCAGGTAGAGTGATAAAATGCCTACAAAATGAAGGAAGATAAATGTGAAAATGTAGATCCCTTGTTTTATGTGTGATCTTTGTGTGATCTTGTTCAGCACAACACAGTTTGAAAGCGTACAGAGCTCTTAAGCAACTGTGGAAAACGTGGGGAAAGTAACATTTGTGAATTTTTAACCCTGTTTTGCCATGGGAAGGTGAAAGAGAAGGCAAAGTTCTCTTTCATAAGCAGAAAAGGGTGGGTTTCTTTTCCAAAAGAACGTGTGTGAAGAAAAACCCATGACATACAGTGATTTTCTTGTATGAGTTTGTGACATGATTGAGAATGGGAAGGATGGGACCCATTTGAAGAATTTAGGACCCAAAACATTGGGAATCCTTGGTCTGACTACTACGGAATCCACTTTGATTTTGTTTTACCAGGAAATGATTGTACATGGGTAGATCACACAAGAAAAATGGAAGGAGAAAGAAAGGTTGAAAGATACAAAAAAAAAAAAAAAAAAAAAAAAAAAAAAAAAAAAAAATTTACCTTTTTAATCTATGTTACATATTCCCAAATGCAACTGAAACCTCCCTGTGAAAATCTGGGGTAGGGTGGGCCTTGATTGGGTTCAAAAAGGTGAAAATAAACATTTAGGGCTAAATCCACAGAGGGATTAGACAGGATGTGTAGACACCAAAGCAGTGACAGTAACATTTTGTTTTAATGCCTTTCCCTGAGTCATGGAATTGTTGAGGCTCTAAAGGACCTCTAAGATCATCAAGTCCAACCATCAACCCAACACTGCCATACTCACTGAAATTAAGACATGGCTGAGGTAGGTGTGTTTTCTCATGTACTCACCTATAAAACCCACTCCTTTCAGATGCAATTAGTATGTCACAATCTGACATATTTCAGAGGGAGTTGACCTGCCCAGAGACCCTTAAAAATCTCTTCAGGTTCCCATCTGAACCTCTGGGCACCCAAATTAATGCAAATATATCTCTGAAAAGCCACTCACTCTCTATGACCAGCTGAGAGACAGTTTTGCCTCGTAAGCTTAAACTCTTGTCAATATTTGTGAAATATATTTAGACAGCTTATTCAGAAATGAGTAAGTTATAGATCAGTAATTCATACTTTTTATATGCCAAGTTTTTATTACCTAAACTTACTCTTCTAAGCATCGTTTTATGTTTCTAGTTAAATATAAGTGAGAATTGATTGGGGTATTTCTCAATGGAATTCTATCTTTATTTCATCATAATTGCTTCATATTTGAATAATGACAGATGAACTATTTCATTCAATTGCAGTTTTAAGGCTTTGAAGTCACAATAGCAGCAAAGGATTTAAATCCTGAAGCCATTATTATGGCAGAGAAGGCATCAGGGAAAAGGAAAACTTATGGTCATATAATTTTCTAGACAGAAAAATTCTTCTGCAGTTGCACTTTTTTTTTTTAAAATTATTTTTTTCCTGGATTTTTTTTAATGTTAAAAGGATCCACTAAACTTCAACAAAGGGAAGTAGTTGCAACGTCTAGCAAAACAAATGGCTTCCATCTACACTGGAAGAAGATATTGGAAATGCTGAATTGAGTCCATGCTGTAAGTAAAGTTCTGTACTTATTTTGCTTTGGAGCTGACTAGAAGCCATTTAAAATTCTAGGCAGCTGCAATACTGTATTTCACCAATAAAGAGTTCATTAGATCTTTTTTCTCTCTGACATTTACATCTAGTCCTGAGTACATGTTAATACTCCAAGGTATGAATTTCAAAGTTCCCTTTATCTTTGTGTACAGTTTTAAGCAATTAATCAAATGATAAAAAAAAAATAGCTTTAAAAATAGGAAACGAATTGTGAATTTAAAGTATATGTTCAAAAAGTTGCTACATTATAATTTGAGGGGGGACAGGGCCTCTTATCAACTGAGCTAAGTGCTGGAGTTCTTTTTTTTAAATTTTTTAACTTACATTCTATTGAAGAATTTTGAAGCGAACCTCAAATTGCTAAAACATGACCAAGTGGTATATCCAGGATAGTTCTTTCTCCTAGGAGGCCACATCAAAGTGGGAGAGACATAGAAAAATCATTATTTAATACCTTTCAAATGATTCCCATGTGGGGGAAGATTTATACAGGCTTCTGAGATGAGCATGGGGGCAAGCAGCACCAAACCCCCTTCATCTGAAATAAAAGTGAATGACAGTTGTACCATCCTTGTACAAGGCACAAATGTGAAGATATGAAGTACAGTGGGATGGGGATTGCCATATAACTTTACCCATAGAGGCCTAACTGAGCATCATAAGTTCAATTTGCAACTTTGCTACTTCAAGCCTGTCCCCGGTGCCTCAGTTTACCATCCAGGAGAAAGTCTGGTGAGGGGACGCTGTTCCAAGGGCAATTGCAACTGGACATCTGCAAAGTTCACACTGACACAAGGCATTAAGAACTGGGAGCTTTTAAATGTCACTGAAGAATCTCAGCAGAAACATGCCCTTAATTTTTTTGCCTGTATTTTCTGTTTTAGAGGTATGTCAGGCATACCGACACCATGTTTCTTTTAAATGTTTTTATTTTGATTTCCACCTTGGAAATGCTCAGAAATATTCATCCTTCAACAGGACACAGAAGGAGTTTTAATGTCTTAGCTGAAATTTTGTGTGAGATGCTCAGATGCTTTTGTATGTGATATTTAATTTCAACCATCGTGGTCATCGGGCAAGAAATTCTCCCAATTCTTACCTTCTTATATAGAAAACACCTTGCAACTGGGTGACTTGTGAATATGTGGACCTTCCTTTTTAAGGATGCTTCTAGACCTTCCTGTACTGCTCCTACTTAGAAGAAAAAGCGGGTGAAAGTTTCATTAGAGAAAGTCCATATTCATCTGCTTCTGTGCTCTCTAATTGCCCTAAAAGTGCCTTTTTTTTTTTTTTTTTTTGATTCCACAAGTGTGGTATTTTTCCGGGTTTCCAGCAAAATAGTGGAGCTTGTCTCTTAAATTCATATGAAATTTCCATTTATTGTAGAATCATAGAATCATTTAGGTTGGAAAAGACCTTTAAGGCCATTGAGTCCAACCATAAACCTAATGCTGCCAAGGCCACCACTAAACCATTTCCCTAATTGTTGTTTATGACTTCTAGTTTCAATACAGTTCAGTGACAGATTAATTTAATGAATTTGTAAATCTCATTATAGCATATAAGTTTCACTATTTGTTGAAACAACTTGAATTAGGAAAGGTAAATTTCTTCTGCGTTAAGGCAGTAGTGATAAATACACTGAATTTTGAAAAGAAATTGCTCTCAACTTTTAAATTTAATAAACAAAGCTTTCTGTATTGGTCTGTAACAGGTAGGGATAAAGGATGATGTTATGTGTCAATTTTTGGAATATTCTAAGTTCTTTGGAAGTATGGGTGTAGCATATGACTGCTTGATTTTCATTAGTATTCTTATTTTGTTCAAACTTTCTTGCTTAAACTCGATATTAAAACTGAAGTGACAAAATACCAGAAAAAGTATGAATCACCAAAATTCCATGCTAAAGTCTGTCATACTGACATTTTTCTGAATGAATATTGATGTTTCACTAGAAAAGCTCTTGAAGTTGCTCCATCAGTAATCAGACCCAGACTTTACTGGAGAAAAAGTTCTTTTTATATTTAGTTTCTAAAATCATGCTTTTAATTATAATGATCTTCATTGAAACAAATGTCTTGAAAGACTACTATTTTCAACTAAAAGTCTCTTCAAAAACATATGAAACCCCCCATAATATATATATCTATCCTGAAAAAATATTAGATAGAAAAACATCAATTTAATGAATGTGATATAGATGTACATCTATATGTATGTGCATTTGTGCTCTTCTCCACGGAATCAAGAGGTTTGGTTCTGTCTTTATTTTTTTTCTTTTTTTCCCCCCCACATTTATGGGAAATGTAAGAAGTGGTTTAATTTGATGAAATCAAACATTCAGTGAAAACAAAGGCGTTAGCTCTGAAATAAGACATCAGCTTTGCAGGGCTATAGATCCTTTGAACTTGGATGACATTGTCTCTGAGGACAAGATGTTTGATGAATTTTAGACTTTAAAGCCTTTAGTAGGAAAAATTAGTCCGGAATCTGTTCCTGTAGGATGGGGAGAAAAAAAAAATCATCCTTCAAAAGATCAGGAAAAAAATGATGTCATTTTCTATTTCCCTTAAGTACCTTTTCTTCAGATGCTTATATTGGAAGAGGCTCAACAGCCATGAATTTAGGGGCTTATGCTCCAAGTGATCAGGGCATTTATGTCCTCTCTGCACAGAATATTGAGGAGAAAAAAAAACAAAACCCCTCTTAGAATATAAAGATAAAGGGCTCTGTGGGTAAGATGGTCTTACAAAACATTGCTGACTAATTCTAATCTATTAATTCAATATAATGAACATAATGATTTGTGTAAAATTACTTTACCCCTGTTATATGCCAAATCTGTCAGGAACAGCTGCTTTGCATTCAATATATCATAATGACATATACTGTGGAGTTATAATATTTAAATTTTTTTCATTAAGTTCCTATTTTAGATTTGCAAGCTCGTGCACGAGGGGAGAAGGGCTGGTGCCTCCATCACACTGTCATTAAAGGTTATCAAAAAGAACTCTTGGCTCTGTGAAGAAATAAGTAATGAGTGCAAGTTGGTTTTGCAGACCCTGTTACAAGGGAAGAATAAACCAGGATTAAAAAGCCTCATGGAGAGTATTTTTCCCAACAAGCCTAATGTTTAATGCTTTTTTGCTCTGAAGAATTAGAAGGGTCATGGTAACTGGAGCTTGAAATAAAGGTGAATTGATAACACAGGTGGAGATGTGGACTGAAGGGTTTATAATTAATTGAGCCTTTATAAACACATAGAGGCTGCAGGAGAGATTCCCTCTTTCACTCTTTTCTAAATCCTAAATACTCCTAAAAGTATTCCCTAACTCAGAATACCACTTTCCTTTTGAACTGCTCATGATACACTTTGTCCCATTGCATAGCTTGTCTGGACTTACAGAAATAACATATTTGAAAGAGCATTTCTCAGAGCTCAGAAGGTCTAATTCTGGCTAAGAAGAAATTAGCATTGCAATAATTCTTCTAAACAACCCCCTCCCCATCATGCAGGAGTGGAAATGCTGTAAAACATGGCACTGGGTACCTCTTTTGTAATCTAAAGGTGATTTTTCTGTGGTAACCTACGTAGGTAACTGCAGCATCACAGTAGGACAGTGCTGTGTACCTGCTTTAGGAGAGTCTCTATTAATTTTGGCAGATATAAAATAAGAAGGGGCTCAAAAAAGCAAGATTACAAGCATGAACCAGAGCAAAGAGGAGGACAGAGTGGTGTTGAGCAACAAGGGACAAGGAAGTCTATGAGACCACAGACTATAGTGATTAAAAGGAACTGAAAAACTGGAACAAGCTCAAAAGCTATAGAATGAGGGCTATCAGTTTTCTATTTTTGTCTGCTTAGACCAAGCTGAAATTAAGCGTATTTGTACAGATATGTTAAAGAGCTCTTAGTAAAGACATCCCTATTTTCTGTAGGTTGTCTGCTGCGAATACATCTTCCAAGAAGTGCAAGCAGCCAACACATTTACTACTCAGCCTTGGACTTACTGGCTGCGCTGGAGGTGCATTTCTCTTTTCTTTTTTCTTTTTTTTTTCTTTTTTCTTCCCACCCCCAGATCTGGATATCCCCCTTCATCAATAACCTGTAAGATTTCCTGACATCTCCCACGCCATATGAGAATATACAATAGCAATTGCCTTTCAGAAGGAGGGAGCTTGGCAATGGGCAACAGAGTAAAGTCATGCACATAAACTGAAGTATCTGTGTATGACATGAGCAAATAAAAGCATAGGAAGTGATTGGAACTGACATACTGAACTAATTTATTCCACTAACTGCTTCAAGTCTTTGATAAACTTATTTATTTTGTTATTTCCCAGGCCATTTCAGGCAGTACAGTCTCCCCTGAAAGCTTCTGGACACAAGAGAGGACCATCATGTGTCTGCAGAGGGGTTTTACAGTGTTGCATCTGACTTTCTCTTGCATTTATTGACTTCTTTTTTCTGGCACCGGTGCCCAGGCAGTTCTGACACTCTCTCTGTGATGGCAGCATGGGAGGAAGCAGGGCGAGAGTAGAGACTGCCACACACATAAAACCCCTATTAGGAAGAGACAAGAAATTACTCCAGCAGTTCTTATTTCCACTTGATTTGATGGGACCACATTGTTTTTGTGGATGCCTTGTGTGGCTGCATGCTTACATTTCTCCTTTATTTTTGTGAATGGAGGGTTTGGAACTGTAGAAATTAGTCTCTTCCTCAAAGGCTGAAGCAAAAGGAGAAAATATACCAGAACATCTCATCTTTCTTCTGTATTAATCCTCAGCATGGGATTTTACAGGGCTTGGGACTTTCTTCACTGGAAACTGTTCACCATGTAGCTGAAACTCTTAACAGAGTTAGAAACAACACTGTCTGGAACATCATTTTTCTACTAAGGACAGAAATGTGCTCTTCCTTTACTGAGAAAACATTGGCCGTTTCTGTAACTGACTTGATCACAGGCACATTGACCAAGATATTGTCTCCCAATGTGCACAACTCTCTTGTCTTTTTAAGGTCCCTTATTGTGTGATGCAAAACCACCTTTTTGGCAGTTTAGTATTGTAGTACTTTTAGCACTCCAGAAAATACATTTACACTGCATTTCAAGCTTGCATGTAACTAGATCCTGTCAAGGAAAGTCTTTACATAATGCATCAACATATGCTGGGGATTTGTATCTTTTTTTAGTACAGTATGGCTACACAATGGGTTGGAGTGGCTTTTCTAAGTTATTAAAAATAGCCTTAGAAAAGGCTGGCCTTTAAAATAAGTGTCAAGATCCCTAAAAACAACTGGGAAAGAGACAGGGAGTAAAGAACCAACTTGGATTTATGTAGCACTTTCCTACCTAGTTGTACCTTCAGTGTCCTACCAAGTTTGTTTTTTTTTTTTTTTAACAGTGAAATGTTACATTAACTAAGCCTGAAAAATAATGAGGGTAAAACAAAATATATATATATATTATTTTCTTAGATATGAATATTTCTAAATCCAGACCTCATTTTAAGGCAAAGTGAACTAAATGAAGTAAATATTCATTCAGAGTTCTGTCCTAAACTTCTCTGCTGCTGTGTAAATTATATCTCTTGTCAAAACTTTAGCCGCTCAGCCACTAAGTGATTTAATGCAAGATCACTTGTCTCCTAAAATTTGAATGTTCTGGGCTTTAGACCTCAAGTCACAGTGCATATGTTCCTCCCATCTAGCCAACATTAAACTGCTGGAGAATCTCTAAAGGTCTGTTTTCTACCACCTGTGACCATTTTGTTAAAAATGTCTTTTGCACTTTTAAGACCGCAGTAAGTGAAATGGATTGTTTAGGGGGAAAATCATCTCAGAGTAAAAGGTTTTGGAAGATGATACCAGAATGTTTATAATGCACGTTATGGTTGAGAGGGCTGTGGGAATTTAGCCATTACAGTATATTTACATTGACATTTGCATTCAGGCTTCTACATAATGAGCATTTATTGCCCAAGCAGGTAATATTAGAGGCTGCTGTTGGACTATAAGCTATTGGAGCTGTTATATGGCCACATGCATGGCCTTCTTGATACATAAGAATGTGCTTCTAGAAACATTTTTGCTGGGATTAAATATTCAAAGCCCCTATAGCATAAAAGTAAAAGCTACTGAATGAACATCAGTTCTTGGAGCAAATGATTGCTCTGAGCAGGAATGTGATCTACTGGCCATAGAGGCAAAAATCTTTATTCTCCTTTTTAATTTAAATACTCTAAAACCTACTGCAAATATGAAAAATACCATTTCTATGGTAAAGAATGTGTGAAGTAATTAATTATTTTTTCATTACCCAAGGACAGGTTGGATGGGCTTGGAGGAACCTGGTCTAGTGGAATGTGGATGATGCACAAGATTATCTTTAAGGTCCCTTCCAACCCAAACCATTCTATAATTCAACAATTATCACACTAGATTATCTAGTTTCCTGGGGTTTTTGCAGTGAATTGCAAAGTTTTGCAACTTTATTTATTTTCATTAATAGAAAATTATTTTCTCCTGCACCCAGACACTGGATGCACAATTATTCTTCCAGCTTGTGCTGTCAGGTTTGTATTATCTATTAGGTCTTGATTTAACCACTGAATTAGATTTGCTACTGGGTGTCTGCTGTACAAGCCAGACTACAGGCTGCCTGCCAGTCATCACAACAGAGAACTAGGCAAAAAGGGGGAAAAAAGTGAAGTTTTCTTTCCCCCTCAGGAGACTGTTGGTCCAGAACAAGTTTGGGAATCGCTGTTCAAGCACCTGAGGAAGCTTCTGATCCTGCTTGGATTTATTATAACAGAGCTGGTAACAGTTGCTGGGCATTCAGCATCCTCAGTCAGCAGTGATTTTTTAAAACTGCTTTTCTAGCCTTAAATCTCTGTTCTCTGAGGTATGAGATGTGGAAATCTGGATGTTCACCAGCTTGGTGACATGTCTCATAAGCAATGACGCCATGAGTCACTGAAATAGGGGCAAGAATCAGAGCTTCAGAAATTATGCTCCATCTTGAACTTGCACAGCAAACACACAACTTATTTAGCACAAATCTGCTCCAGGTAGTGCCTATGCAGTTTCTCTTTCCTGTTTAGTTTTACTTAGATGAAATCACCTCTTAGATTTTGTTAAACTGGGGTTTTGTTGTTTGGGTTTTCTTTTTACTTCTAAAGTTTCAGCCTTTCATAGATCACACAGGAAGCTTGTGCTGCATAAGTTTGAGCTGCATGCAAAGCTGCCATCCTTTTATAGAATTTTGTCACTGCTGACATACTGTCAAGTGGATGCAAAGGGAATCAGGCGCAGTATCCAACTTGACGTGAAATTTTAGGTGTGCAGTGAAAGACATTTTCATGAGAAATGTCACATCCCTGGTAATCCAGGGTTTGGACAAGGTAACATAAGCAACTTCTGCTGCAGTTTTTTGCAGGTTTGATGATGGTTTCTTCACATTTTGGTGATGAAGTTCTGTTGTCCACACTGTTCACAAATATTTTGTGACTGTAAAAATACTTTCGATGGTTTTAATTGAGGAAAATCTTAAGACCCACAAGGCTATAATAGATTTTTCAATTAAAATTTATTTCATATGACAAAATTAGTTGGAACATATACTGATTTTAAAAGACCTAGCAATTAATTAGTGTTGCTGCAGGTTCTGGAAACACTAGAGGTTGGTTTGCAGAAAAACACCGTATTGCTTTCTCGCCTCCTCAAATCTGGGAGAAACAACTCATCACTGTTCACAGACAACATCTACTTTTTTATTCCAGAAGCTCCTTTTTCGAATATATCCCTAAAATGCAGTGCCTACAAAGAAATGGTATTTTAGAATAGAACGGTGAAGACAAGCTGTTGTGTTGTTCTCCTGCCTGTACCTGTTTGTTACCTCTTGGAGTACATAACAAGTGCTTTGGAACATGGATGGTCATGGTTTTGGCTTTGTATGGCCTCTGGCATAACTGGATTTTGGCCATTAAATGGATGCTGTAGTAGTCACTAAAGATATCAATAATAATGGTGTAAGGGTCACTCTGTAGCCCAATAGCTCTGCCATTCCTTCAACAGTGTTATGTTCCCCCTTTTCAGTTCTGGACTTAAATATTTCTTGAATTCCTGAAGGTCTTGCTTCCCCAGTGCTTCATTGAGTGCCTGATGTACTAAAGCTCATTCCTACATGAACTTTCTTGCATGGCTTATTTGTTTGTTTGTTTTTCTTTTTTTGTTTACCTTTTTATTTTTTCCTGCAATAAGAAATGATCTGCCTGAAAAACAGTCCTTTCTTTGCAGCCTTGTAGAGTTTCTCAGAATACTGTTCTAGGTCTTCCAAAGCTCCACTCCAGCCACAGCCCCACCCCTTGTTTCCAATCTGCATTAGGATAGTTTCGCTGCCTCCATTATCTCTATTTCCACTTCTGCATGGATTGTTCTGCAGGATCCTCCTTTAGGGCACCCAATGACTTTCTTGCTGGACATCTGCATAGGTGGAACACATATTCCTGGGGAGCTTTGCTGGCATGCCTTGTCAGCAAGGTTCATTTCACCTCACTGTTGGGACAAAACCTTAAATACCAGGTTGGCCAGGATTTTCTCAGGTCAAATGGCAGCTATTTGTCTTTTTCCATGGGAGGCAACTAAAAAAGATCCTGTAGTGCTACCAAAGCATCACCAGAGATCCCTTCAGCCTGACCAGCATCACGATTGTCCTCATGCCCACAGCATCACCATCCTGCCCTGCACGGGAAGCCCCACTGCTCTGGGAAGACACGCCCTTGTCTAGTAAGTTGACCTAGAAATACTGGAAAGATATTATTGTTCCTTGCTGAAGAAAAGACCATGGGGAAAATGCTGGTGAAGGCATGTGCAAGGAAGGGGCTTTTCCAGAACCCCAAAGGTGCAGAGCTGCATCTGAATTTGCTGTTTCTCTGGGTTCCTCCTGCTTGAGAGGGACCATTATGGTGTGAGATGCTGCGGAAGTGACGCAGGGCAACAGCTGTGTGCGGCTGTGCTTCTCCAAGGGCTGCTCATGGAGAAGCGTTAAAACAGAAAATCAAAGAAACAGAAGTGTTTGCCCGAATGACCTCTGCCAGGCAATAGTGTTAGTCATTTTTTCTTTTCTTTTTTTTTTTAAATAGAAAAACTCTCTGATTGTCCAGAACTTGTTACTTTATAATTCTAAATAGCAGTACAGTTAGTACAGTACAGTGAGGGTCCTGTTTACTAAAGCTATATTTCAAAATAGCAAAGCAGATTTGTTGCAAGCTATTTATTTCAGTAGTCAAAGGGTTTCATTGAAGGTAAGAAAAGGGAAGTTGTCTTGAAGCTTAGCATTGTAATTCCTTTCAGCATTTCCTTTGAAACCTCATGTTTACCTTCTGCAAAACTAACCTTCCCTGTTTGCTGCAATTTTCACAGAGAAGTTTCATACTTTAAAATTTCAGGGTTTTCCTCCAATCTGGAAGAATTTTGCACTAACCTTGAGTGTAAGTTGCTCACTGGTGAGATGGTTCACTTCTGCTCTTGCAGGAAGTGGTTTTATTTTACTTTTTACTCCCCCCCCTGCTTTCTTTCTGTCTTTATGAGTTGTGGGAGATTAACCCAAATGCTGTCTGTAGACATGTGACCTACATGTTTTCCGTTCTTTTGAAATAGTTAAAACTCGTGCTGGTTGATGGCAGTTTGAGATGAGACAACAACGTCCCTGAGGCTGCAGGTAAGGGGCCTTAAATTCATCTTAATGCAGTTTAGGAAACCTCTTGATAAAGATTTTTAAAATAATCGTGACTGTGTGTATTTCATATGCATTCAACTTGGATTATTTTAATTGCACAATTATTTCTATTGGCTTTTGTGAATTTTGTGAATTTGAAAGTAATGATCAAAGGTGTAGGGGATACAGATGTGAAATGATGTATTAAATTAGTGCTCAGAATCTAGCAAACCTGTTGCACTCCATGCAAAAGGCAACTTTATCTGACCTTCTCTAGCATCCCAAACCACTAATGACTTATATCCCTACTGGAACTAACTAGTTGTCCCTGAAAGGTAGAAAAGCTGGTGGCACTGGCTGGGAAATGAGATTAGGTGACTTTACACAGCATTTGGCTTTTCCGAGTGCACTGTTTGATTAACTGGCTTCCGTGCTGGTGACCACAAGGGAGGTGATTAGTAGCCATGGATACTGTAAAAGTCACTGAGTGTTAAGGGCAGCTATTAGTTGCTGCTTGAGACAGAAGACATTGATAGAGGGATCTCTTGCCTTGCTCAGTATCAAAAAGTTTGATACCACTCTATTACTCATCAGCTACTCTGGCAGAAAAAAGGACATATGGTGGCATAAAGGACATTTTACATAAAATATCCTTGGTTTATCTATGGGCACTCAGTGGTGTTCCTCGTGGAGCTGTTCAGTGAAAATGCCATGGTTGTGTGTTTCCTGCATGAGGCTGTTTAAGTCCAGACTGATTCCTCCTCTGCTTCAGAGCTGCCCAGAAAAGGATTGTACATCCTGAATCCTCATTTCACTCAAGTTTTCTACCCGAAGAGCTCACTTTGCATTGCTGACAGTCAGAAAACAGCTTTATGGCCTGCACAGCTTTGCAAGGAAATGGTAGTTTAGGAAGATGTTCAAACACCACAAAAAAACATTTTGATTACGGGCCACATAAAGGAGAGCCAAAATGAGCAGGATTTGTTTTATGGTGAAGATTTGTCTTCCCAGTAATACAGAGTTTGCTACAAACTTTCTGACATGTGCCCGTGTTTGTAATTGATAATCTTATTGTAACAAGCAACTTGTCTTTCTTTTGAAAGTATGGGTCAGAGTTGAAAGATATCACATGAGGCTTGGAGCTCATTTTGGAATTGTGCATGCTAATTGGAGACAGATTTTAGCGTAATGTTGTAAGATTGCATTTCATATTTTTGGTACTTCTTGGAGAAAAAAAGCTGTCCTGCCTGCATACACAAATCAGCACAGACAGGGAAACTGTATAAAGAGAATATGTTCTCTTTCTGGCCTGTGTTTGTCATGGTTTTTATGTTTCTGCTGCAATGTCTTAGAGTCATTTGAAATGCATTTTCCACAGAGCTGTGAGATTTGGTGAAGAAGCTTGAATTCTCAGAGATATATTTCTTTATTTTCTCCCTTTCTCTGCAATATACCTCTTTGTGTCCAAAGGAAATTCATTTAAAAGCAGGATCTCTTGTTCACTTTACCTCTGAACCCAATTACATCTGTAATATACATTTGTTCATTTTCTCTTCCAAATAGAGTGAACAGCTGAAGCACTCTGTTTTTAAAGCTCCTGCTGTACACTATTACTGAATTGCAAAACACCCCTTTGCTTTTTTTGGAAGCATTTGTTGTAGAAACTTCCTTCTGCTTTGACACAGAGATAAATCTTGACTTGGAAGAGATGCTTCATCTTCTTCCAACCAAGCTTGAGTATGTGAACCCCGTGGTAGTCCCAGCCACCAGGACAGCAAAGGAGTGGGCTGTATCATGGTCTTAGGCATGTTCCTCCTGCCTGGAGTGAAGCAGCAAACAGAAACTAAAATGGTGACAGAGGCACTTTTGGGTTCTTCTCCTGGTGTTTGTCTGGCACATCACCACAACCTCTGATGTGGTGCTATATTAATCCCAACAGCTGTACACAGCTCTGGTTTGGATTTCTCTGTCTGTTTCTGATCCCAGAAATTATTACTTCCTTGCAGTGATGAGGTTCAGGCCAGACTCTCAAAAGCAGCATCCCACACAAGTGGGATGGAGCACCCATCGTGATCTCCACTGCTGTGGTGGGTCCCTTTGCCTGTGCTGCCCAAAGATTTCAGCTGGGTCTCTGCTAAGCAACTCCATGGACTTTGAGCAGTGGGAACTGCTGTATTATGGCCTATTTTACTGAGTTGCATCAAAGTCAGTGGGTTACAGGCAGCATCTTCTGAAGTTTTTGGTACTTGCAATGTGTAATTCTGATACTTGCCTATTTTTCTTGACTTTCTTTTGTGTTAGTTGCCTCTGTGCTGTGTCAGCTCAATCAGGGTGAGTTGTTAACCATTTAATGAGCTGTTAACGCTTGCATGTGGCTAAACTGTCTCTTGATGTTGAAGAAGTCTGATAGTACTTAAGTGTGTTCTTAACTTGTAACTAGAAACATGGCAGTTGTACAGAATGTGTCCTAATCCTGTATCGATGTTGTTTGGACTGATCTCTTTTAAAGATGATACAAAGCCTTACCTGATCTCTAGCTGAAGTCTCTACATTCCACTTATCTAAGACTTTCACATGGATACAACACACCTATTTCTCAGTGCTACAAAGAGAGAAACTGAATGGATCCTGTATATATGAAGATGCTTTGATCATTTTCCTGATTCATTTGTTAATAGCATTGGTCCTGAAGAAAGCAGATGGAATAAAATTTTGATCCAGATTTTCCATGATAATTCAAGTGGCATTCAGAGCATTGCAGCAGATTTCTTTACCTTGTTACACAACCTGCAAAAAACTGTCCCATTTCCCATCCTGTGGCAGCTCCCAACAACTTTTGTCACCATCAAATTAATTGAAGTAATGACCTCTGAGGCTCAGGATAGACTGGTTGCCCTGATGCCTTCAGGTTGCTCACAACAGCACAGCTCCCTGTTGGGAGTGCATTTGTGACCTCTGGAGCTTGGTCTAGGTGAGAAGACATTGGTGTTACCTACTTTTGAAACCTTCTCATGAGGTTTGTCTGCTTCAACCAGCAGCCTCAATCAATCTCAATTTCCCTGACAGCTCTGAAGGACAGAGGTGGTTGTTTCTTTTCTGTTCTGGATGTTAAGATTGTCCCTTCACACACTCAACATGCCTCTGTCAGTCTTCCTGCCTTGAGAAATACTATGAGAAGGTTGTTTTGGAGACTCACTACAAAATAAACACGGCTAGCTCCTCATTTACACTGGCACTTCCTCAGTTCTGAGCTATTTTTATTTTAAGAGTGAGACCTCTTGTCACAGAGTCTGTGGACTCACATCGTCTTTATCACAACTTGAAGCTTCTTGGGTTGAGTTCTTCCAGGCTAGTTGAAACAGGAGCAAAAGGATTGAAGTTGGATTTTTATTAAGAAGGCTGTCTGAATGAGAAAATCAGGAATTAATTTTCTGGGCATGGATATTTAGATGTTGCAAACTGGCCACGGGGCAAACCTACCCCATGCTAGGTCTCAGCATGTGGGTGCAGCCAGGGCATGCTGGAGCAGGTTTTTAGGGCATTATTGGCTCCTCCTAAAGCGGAGGAAGTGGAACATGTGGAAGTGTTGAGGTCTGACAGGTGTAAAAGTGAGTCCTGTTTGCAGAAATTAAGAACCAGAATTCATACGTGCTTTAAAATTTTGACCTTTTTCTCTTCGTCTGTGGTTTTGTTCAGCTTACTTAGCATGAGAAATAAATGTTTTGGGAATTAAGTAGGAAAGATATCAGAGGGTTAAACAGATATTGGTATTCTCCAAACCATCTTTTCAAGTACTGTGTGTATGTGCAAGTTGCATTAACTCAGACAGTGCACGGATACCTACTGAAGCATTTCTTCAATAAATTAACTAAGCAAGTTTGATACTGCTATGGTTGGTTGTTTAAGACCCAATATAACTCTTCCTGCCATTTAAGATTGACAGGTATTAAATCATTCACTTGTAGTTAAGCTGGGTATTGTGGGTTTGTACTGTGATTTCATGAATATTTCTTTCAATGCCTGTGCCTGATATACTAAACAGGCACAGTCCTCAGACAGATGAACTTAAAGCGACTTCTAATTCCTTCTCCAACACATTCCTCAGCTTTCAGTACAACTGCAACCTGATAAGAGGGGAGGGGGGAGATGAGGAGGAAGGAAAAGCAGAAGTGAATGTGGCTTAGAGCTGAAGAGACATGCTTCAAGTGTGTGCTTGCTCTTTGTTTTGGGTTTCTTTTCCTGCCCCACCCTGAGCAAAGCTGAATCAGATACCAGTTAGCGAAGCTGCTCCTGGGCAGGGCACAGGGCTTAGCACCTGTACTTGTTTGTTTGCTGCTCAGGATGTTACTAAACTCCTTTCCTTTGTGGGGCAGGAAGGAAATGACAGAGATATTTTGTGAAGACAGTTCTGGAGTTTTGTCTCTGAGAGAGTCACCTCCACAGCCGGTGGGTCTGTCACCGGCCTGATGGATGTAAGGATGCTCTGATCTTTCTGGTGTCTCTGCTGGGACAACCAGGTATACGCTTGGGACAGTGGGGTTGGAGGAACTGAGCAGTCCACGGGGAAGGAATGATGTCCCACCACCTGGGGCACCCCAGCCCACATGGTGATGTTGGCCAGAACCAAACCCACACACTCATTGCAGGGACCCTAAGGGTAGCACCATGGACACCCACAGCAAACACCAACAGAAACCTGCCTGGACTCTCTCAAACAAAATGTATTTCTTACAAATAGATTTGCTGTGAACAAATCAACGTTTTCCACTGGGAAGGTGTTGCATCAGACTTTCTAACTGGCCAAGCTGCTCTGGGACATGATGCCATTTGTGTGTTGGGCTGAGTAGTGCTGAGGTTTGATCTAGGGAGATTAATATTTCTATCAGCAGTGCTTTGCATGCTTGGTTGATTTACTAGCTAAAAAAAAAAAGAGTAACAAAACAAACAAACAAAAAAAACCCACAGTACAGTAACCAGTAGTAATGAGTAATCAAATTCTCATGATGATTTTTAGATTTAGGATTAATCCATTTAGTATTGATCCTCCCACTCTTCTTGGAGTGGCAAAGAAAGCACAAAGTGCCCAAGTGAAAACATATCGGTTCCTCCTCCTTCATTAAGGACCTCAGAAAAGGCAAGGAGTGCCCTAAGTTTTAGCAGAGGCTTAGAGGAACTGGTGTCTTCCACCCATTCTTGAATTTCCTTTGGATGGTCCAGCACTGGCTCTGGGTTGAGTAGGACGCAGTCATACAGACATGAGACACTCAGAATTGCTACATGGGGTTTGAATTTGAAAACTTCTTTTCCAAATTAAATTTTCTTGAAGTTTGGGTCTTTTGTAAAACTTTTCCTAGAGTGTAAGTAACTGAAGAGAGGGAATCTATTAAGATGTGGAACAAAAAATTTTATAAAAGAAAAGAAGTCAAATGAAGATATTTCTTATCACACTTGCACCACGCACCAAGATTCAGGTGTTTAGGGAATAATGTTGATGCACTGTATGAACATTTTAACTGAGGTACATAGGATTGCAAAGATTCATTCAAACTGAGTGCAGCTATTTCATCCAACAGGGATTTGAGGAGTCCATCAGCTCTGCATTACCAGGCTACCTCATAAACCCATAGACAATGGAAAATGTAATACTCATAGAGTGTTTTTGTTCTAAACAATGCTGGGGGCAGATGAATGGCTGTGACTCTTCTCACTATGACTGCTGGTGCTCACATGCAGATCTGGCTCTGACACTTTCCTCCTGCTGTTGCTGTTGACTTTTACTGCTCCTACCAAGTGTAGCACGTCTGTGGTGGGACTGAGGGTACAGGTGGTTGTGGGCTCCTGGCCTGCAGAAAGCATGTGTACAAGGTTTCCTGGAGTCACCTTGAACCATCTTTGTGAAAGTTTTCTGGTACCCTAGTAAAGAGTTATATTTGCAGTACAATTTTTAAATATAATTAACAGAGCCTATGCTCAAACTTCTTGCATAATCAAAGAAATTGTGGTAGGAGTTGGAACGAGATGATCTTTCAGGTTCCATCCAACCCAAACCATTCTATGATTCTATGAAATTACATTTTTGACTCCACAACACCCTGGGTATTTCCCCACTGCAGAATGTACACATCTTAGCAGCACAATGTGTTATCAGATACTATCGCAGAAAACAAGAGCCTTTGTCTTCTCTCTGCTCTGCCACATGCAGAACAGCATGGTGGAGTAGACACTCCTACTGCCTTGTGCTCTGTTCTGGGCCATGGCAGCGGTGCCTGGTGAAGAAAGCAAACCAGGGGCCCCACAAAATGCAGAAGAGGGGCTGTGCTCAGAGCAAACCACAAAGAATTTCCCCTTCTAGTTCCTGCTGTAGCTTAAAATTTTTCTCCTAAAACTGTAGGTGCCGTCTCTGCTGCCTTTCCCAGCAGCATCTCTCAAAAGTGCAGCACCAGGAGCTCTGCAAAGGAGAGCGGAGATGGAGTGTGGGAACAGATTAAAAGTGTCTGGAGGCTTTTTCTTTCCTCCCTCAGATGGGAAGTGGGAACAGTGAGAAGAAGTAAGGGAGCAGCTGCAGGATCACAGCACAAAAACTGCTGCAGAAATACATGACGGAAGATTGAGAGAGGGTAGGAGGGACTGTTTCATGTGCACAGCACGGGGAGTGGAACATCATCCAGGGGAGTGAGAGGGAGGGGGTTTCACTGTCTGGGTAAGGGACAAACCTCTTGTTGAAGACATTATTGAGGCAGGCAGTGTCAGGGGGAAAAAAAAAGTGTTTTATTGTAAGTTTTAAATAAATAATTAATAGTTTTATTATAAATTTACTTTATTCTTTAGTTCATTTTTAAAGTCTGAGAAGATTTAAAGCCTCTGCTATTCAATAATCTCAGTATCTCTGTTTGACAGCCATGCCTTCTGTAGGGTGATTGGTATATAGAACTGCAAAATGAAATAAGATGTAGCAGATTTGCATTTAAACTTCTAAGTTTAGGAGCTCTGAGATACTCTAAAAGGTTAAAACTACTGTTGTTTCTTCACTAAAGGCTTTACAGAACTCAAGCAGGCATTTCTGCTAGTGAAGGGGATGGTGCTGCTGCAGTAACTAAGGACCAGAGGGCAAACTGAGGCATGACTGACACTGCTCCAGGTGTTCAGTAGTGCCCCACTGATTGACAGGTAGAGTGGGATAAAACCTGTGTGTAATTTTATGCAGTGATGAACGTGAGGTGCTTCCACCCCCCTGAAACAACCACTGGAGAGTGTGCCTATGCACGAATATGCTGTAACTTCTTTATAGAGTCCCTGTCAAATTGTACCCAAAATTTCTGGTAATAAAGCCCTGAAATTTAGACCTTCTATGAAGTGTGTTCCTTTGGCTGTTTGAAGTGGGCCTTCAGGTGTATAAAAAATATTTTTATAATACATCAGTTTGTCTTTTGCTGCTAACTCTTGTACTTCTCCAGAGCGTTTGGGCTGTTCCAAAATTACCATCACCACATGTCTAGTTCAGGTAAGCATGGAAAGTCTGGATGAATATCCAAATCTCTGTGAGGAGAAGTTCTGCAAAATTGAGCTGGAAGTATTTCAAGCAGCCTTACTTTGAAATTTCTGTCACTTCTGCTTCTGCTTGTATCTGTAAATACTGCAAGAATAACCTTTCCCATAGTATCTCATCACTTCAGATCTGGCAACATTAAAAGTAACAACACTTTTCTGAACATTTAGGCTATAGGAACAGATTTCTACCAAGCACCGGGGAAAATTTGTGATTCTTATGTGATCTTCCTAGAGAAAACATAGGCTTTTTTCTCTTCTTTTCTTTTCTTTTCTTTTCTTTTCTTTTCTTTTCTTTTCTTTTCTTTTCTTTTCTTTTCTTTTCTT
>JAWWEU010000163.1:3903093-3923671 GCA_035583155.1 Acropternis orthonyx | reverse complement strand
TCTCCTCTCCTCTCCTCTCCTCTCCTCTCCTCTCCTCTCCTCTCCTCTTCTCTTCTCTTCTCTTCTCTTCTCTCTTTTTTTTTTAGTTCAGAATTAGATAGTTTTAAACTAAAAAGTTACCATACAATAAGCGTCATATGCAGGTGTAAAATGAGTTTAGACTTGACAGTCTTACCCGAAGTGGTTGGAAAACCATGAGTCTTTACTTATCTGCAGTGTATAAACCTATAGAAGAAAGGAAGGAGGTAGAAGGAAACTGTTTCCTCGTGTGTAGGTCAGGCAAGGAATAACCAAGCATTCTCCTCTATTAATTATTAGGTCTTATTTAGTGTTAAATCAATTAAATTCATGGAATCTTAAGCAGTTATGAAGTTTTGTGCTGCTGTAAACTACTTGCTGCCACTGGTCTAATGTCTAAACCATTCCAGTCCTGCTATTCCATGTTGTAGGATGCATTAGAAGTGTTGTGTTTTGGATAAAATTCACAGTTTGTTTTGTTAATACTGTGTGTATATAATCAATATTCTTCATCAAGGACTGTAGTCTGGCTTGCACAGCATGGAAAATAGAGGCAGGTGTTGTGGATCAGATGCACTCCAGAAAGAAATGAAATGCACTGCCAGCAGGAAGACCTAGAAGTAGCAATTTTTTTTCCAGGCATGTTCTTTTACATATTCAACTGAATTTATACTATGGACAAATGTTCCCAGAACATATGCAGGACAAACTGTACACAAAGGATACTTTTAGCTTCAAGTTCCACTCAAAACCAAGGTATTAAATTGACATGGGAGTGGTGAAAATAGACCCCATTATGTTATCCCGTATGATATATTGGGACAGAGGAACTTTTGAAACAACTGTTACCTTTTCTGAGACCTCCCCATGTAACATAATTAAGAAACTAAGGGATGCAAGAAGAGACATGACCATATGCAGTCACTTATTGACTTGAAAACGCTCCTTTACCCTGTTTTTTAGTTGTTTTCTGCAATATCCCAGAGATACTTCCTAGCAAGTTTTATTTGTGCAGGGTAGCCCTGTAGACAGCAGGTCATGGAGGATTTACAGGATTAGAGTTGTTGGGCCTGTAGTTATTAAATGTGGATATGAAGAGTTTGTCACTGTTATGCAGAACTTTGGAATAATAACTGCCTTCCATTTTCTTCTCAAATTCTCAAGCCATTTCCATCCAGACAGGAAAGCATTTCCAGAGATAACCTGTCTGCCTTAGTGGGTACAAGTAGCTTTTCCCACTCCCTGTTTTTATTTGTCATCTATCCTGCTATTTTCAAAGGGCTATGTATAGCAGGAAACAGACTCTGGGGCTTTCAGCTATCATATTCTACAAAATTTCAGAACACAAAGGAGGACTTTAAGTCCCTGTTTAAATCCTCATTGATACCCATTGCCATTCCAGCACAGGTATGCAAATTTTCTCTCTTCATGTCTATCTTCATCCAGTCCTTGAGACAAATCAAACAACATTTTGTAAAGATTATTTCTACTGAATATATCTGGATATTTTTCTGCTGTTTGCTAGAAAGTGGGACTCAGTGTCAGCCTTCTATTATTTTAATTTATCCTTTTTAAATTTTTGACTGTTTAATATGCTATTACTTGTTGAGGAGATAGAAAAAAAACAACAAAACTGAGGTCAATCTTCATAGCAGTAAACCAGTCATATATTTAGTGCATTTGTCAATGGACAGGAAATCACTGAAGCACCAAAGTGTAACAGTCTGTAAGGTTTGTGGGGTGTAGACTGTGCTCATGTGGGTCTGTGACATGCTGAAAGTAGAGAATCGCATATTCCTAATATGTGTTGTAACTATCAGGAATAAGAAATGAAGCACTGCATTTTAACACTTTTAGGAACAGAGTCGTCAAAACAAAGTTTAAGTATGTTCCTAGACCCAAAATTAAACAAC
Organism: Acropternis orthonyx; assembly: GCA_035583155.1. Taxonomy (NCBI): domain Eukaryota; kingdom Metazoa; phylum Chordata; class Aves; order Passeriformes; family Rhinocryptidae; genus Acropternis; species Acropternis orthonyx. Next base: position 3,921,740 of record JAWWEU010000163.1, on the reverse strand, counting down.
ATTGTTACTGCTGTACAACAGTCCAAGTCCATGTTCTTCCCTCTTCTTATAAAGCGTATTTCCATACCAGGCTCCATAATGCAGTGAATGCTCTGGTTTTCCTCCTCAGCTGTGCTTGATGTTTCTATTGCTTTGCTGTAATTCCATCAGCTTCACTTGGTTCACTGTGAACCTGAGATGAGGATCAACCTGTAAGACCTGCCTGGAACTGTCTGTCCTGTACTGCATAAACTGGGAAGACATTATTTCATGTGGTAACACATTTTGTTCCTACTGGATATTACGCTTGTACAGGAGATTTCCATTGTGAGAATTGTGTTGTTATAAAATATAGCCCACCCTTAATACAAGAGAATAAAACAAAAATTTGAAATGGCCATCATATCAAGGACTGGGTCAATACCTAAAGATAAAAGGTTTTTCAGCCTGAAGAGTTGTTTGATCCTTTACTCTTTTATTGAGCTACTACCTAGGAGGTCTCCTAAGTAATAGGGCAAGAGGAAATGGCTTCAAATTGTGCCAGAGAGGTTTAGATTGGATTTTAGGGAAAATTCCTTCACTGAAAGGGCGGTCAAGCATTTTGGAACAGACTGCCCAGAGAAGTGGTAGAATCATCATCCCTGGAAGTGTTCAAAAAACATGTAGATGTGGAGCTTGGGATCATGGTTTATTGATGGACCTGGCAGTGCTAGGTTTCAACAGATGATGCTAGAAGTATTTTCCAAACTCAATTATTGTACGATTCTATGATTTGGGTCAATCTGTGTCAGAAAATTTGCCTTTAGGTGCATCTTTCATAAAGAATGAATTATATACCTCAGAGCATAAAAAACTGTGAATAATGGTTTGAGCAGCTTATGCTGCACATGGTAACAGAGAAGTTCTGTACGGTGAGATATGGATACAAACAAATAAGAAAAGGTGATTTACTCTTCTCTTTGACCACAGGAGAGAGTTGGGTAACTGTGCACGTAAATTAGAATTGCCTGAAGAACTTTGTAGGCCATTTCTGCTTTTATTTGCAGAAAGTCCACAAGTACCGGGCTAGAAAAGAGTGACGATAAAGCCAACTTTTAGACATGAGGTATGATGACCTCCGTGATCCTGGCTTTGTGTGTTGTGTGCTCTGAAATACACCATCAAAAGTCTAATATGGCTGCAACAGGTTAAAAAATTAAGAAGGAGTGTGATAATTAATGCTGATGAGCATGGCTTTTGTAGGACTTTGGTTGCATCAGCTCAGTGATGAGATTGAGATTTTGGGTGATAAGGGAAACTGAGCTGTTGAGTTTAGGACACTTAACATTTTACAGCAGACTGAACTCAGCACTAAATTCTGGTTTCTTGTCTGTCTGATATAAACAGACAAAACTGGAGTGGAGACCATGACAGTGGTGATGTTTTCTCATTTCTGATCTCCTACTTGGTTTAAAGATAGGACTAATGGTTGAAATTAATGCTACTTCCTAAGTCCAGGACACCTTTTTGCTAAGGAAAAGGCATAGGAATGTTACATCTGCTCTGTATTTTCATTACAATGGATTTTTCTGTTTTTCCAGTACTCAGATAAACTGGCTTCAGGACACTTCTGGGCACCAGCCCAGGACACCATATCCCTCAGCAGTCTTTGCTGTTTGTGTCCATGCCCTGGGCACAGTGGAGTGACGTGTTTGCTGAGAGAGCAATGCAGAAGGGATGACTGAAAAAAAGAACAGAGACACAGCAGTGTGCAGATAAAAAAACCTATGTGGCATTTTACTTGCTATCCCCTTGCTTTACCTATAGTTTTTTTCATCTGTCCTCCTTTATTTCCATCAGTGTGTGTTTAAGCACTCACTGCCCCAAGCTGCTTCAGCAGAGATAGCAGGCAGTGGAGCAGAGGCCGAGAGCAAAACCCAAGAGCAGAAATATTTACGTAGGTGCGCTGGTTTCAGATGCTTCTTTTGCAGACAAAGCGGTATGTTCTCCTCAACAGGAGTGCTCTGACTCACCACGTGTGTGGTATTGGCTCATTTTTTTTCAGTTGTTAACTGTAACTTCCGCTTCCATTTTTATGGTTTTGCAGGCTCACAGGTCGAGTGTGGCGGTGAGACCAGTGCTGATTTTTATTCTTCTCTGATGTTGTTGTGCTAGATTTCATGGACGCTCTTTAAGTACAGAATGCTTTTCAGCTAAGGAATTAAATTAGTCAATGCAACAAGATACACTTCAATTTTGCAGTGTTTTCACTCTACTATGTTGAGTACTTTTGTGTTCATTTTGCTTCTGACTTGATAACGGTGCATATGTCAAAAGGAGAAAAGGTAGAAGAAAAGAAAAGCTTATTTTGATAAATACTGAAAAATATATACAGTGATTTTAATCTAATAATCCTGACTAACAAATGTAAGAAATTATACTATGTATTATTTTTTTCCCATTTTTTTGGAGACAAGTACTTTTTACAACTACTCAATAATAGAATCCTAGAATGGTGGAGGTTGGAAAGGACCTTAAAGATCATCTGGTTCCAATCCCCTGCTATGGGCAGGGACACCTTCCACTAGACCAGGTTGCTCCAAGCTCTGTCCAATCTGGCCTGGAACACTTCCAGGGATGGGGCATCCACAGCTTCTCTGGTACAAGATGCTGATGAATTAAGATTTGCATACTGTCTTTTACTATATATAGCTGTAGGAAGTGTAGGCATAGCTCAAGCCAAAATTTGGAACTATTTCTATCCTCTTATTTCTTGAAGAATTAGTGCTTTGCTTTGTAGAAAACCTATATACTGACTTCATTGGTACTGCACCACAGCTGATGAAAGAAAGTTCTTGGCTAATACCAGTCAGTCCACTCATCATAGGATTAATTTCTGGACAGAGAAACATGTATAAAGTGAATTAGAACTCTGATAAATGCAATATGAAACTTGTTCTAGGACTACTACTGCTGTAGGAGGACAATACTGACTGTTTTTGTGAAACAGAAACTAAAGACATAAAACTGGCAACAAGATGATCCACTCGCTAGCTTCATTTTTTCAAAAAGCTAAAAAGTGTATTTTTCCACTTTTTCATGGAACAAATAGAAAAGGAAGTTTGCTTTGTTTTGTTTTTCACTGGGAAGTCAATAATGTTACTTTGTTCCTTTTAATCTCCTTTCTCTTTTTTAAAGGGTAGAAAAGAATTTTTCCCCCATCAAACAAAAAAGAGACATAATTGGCATATTTTCACTGTTATCAAACATCACAATTTTGTGAAAGCACTGTCTTTGAAAGAAACATTACAGAAAAGTCTTCTTGAGAGCAGTTTTGGCAAGGCCTAGCACTTTGTGAGTAAGACTGAGACCTGATCTTCAAAATTTGCTGTTCTACTCTCTTAACCTGGGCCTGATTTTCTGTAGTGGGACGCTTTGCTGTGTCTGTGGGTTTGCATTCATGACAACCTTTTCATTTTTCACCTCTATGATACGCATGTTTGAAAGTCAACTGTGCATTTAGAATTTGAGGCTTTAGGATCATTGGTATCTGTCAAATGTCGCCTTGACTATTTATCAGCCAGCTCACCCTAATAATTGGTGCTTGAGCTCTGGCTTAAACTCAGCCTGCTTTGCTATGAGGTTACTATGGTACTTGCTGGAGCAGATTTGAATCCTCTCAGGACATCTCAAACACATGGACCAATTTGTGGGAAAAGTGACTGCAAGGGTTGACCCACCAAGGCTGCAAATCTTATTTAAAGGATGAACTGCTTCTTCCTTCAAGGAAGGGTTTTGACCTCCTGAGGTATCTCTGGAAGTGGCTGGCTCTGACAGAATGAATTGGTTTTGCTTCCACAGGCAGAAAGATGATTTTATGCCTCAGCTCAGTGGTGTTTCTTGCCCCATAAGCAAGCTGATCTACCCACTCCCCAGAAACTAAAGTTCTCCTTTCTCATACTCAATGTAAGCTCTTTTTCTATGAATCAGTTTTCCTTTCCTGAATCATCCATTCAACCTCACATCAAGGATTTTTCTTGTCCCTCACTTTCTTGCCCTTTTCCAACCTGTCTCTTTTGTTCCACAGTGCTCCAAAACAGGTAATTCCAAGAGGAATTTTCAATGTGTTCCATTGTTCCCCTTCTCTTAGGCCAATGCCTCAAAGTTATGCTGCCCCTTTGCTCCAGGAACCCTATAAACAACAGGGAGGAGAGGAGAAGGAAAGTCTGTCTTGGTTTAATGTCTTTCTCTAACAAATCAACCGCAGGAGGTTTCAAAACTAAAATTTATATCCAGATGCTAACTATTTGCCAAAAGGCAAATTAGATAATTATATAATGAACATGGAATGCCTCACAACCAATTGCACAGGGCTTGGCAGCTCTGCCTTCCAAAGGAAGTGAAATGAATTCCCCTACGAAACTGGCCCAAACTTGGCCCTGATGCTGCTAATAGCAGGTTGGAAGCACCATCTCATAAAAGCAGAAGATAGGATCCTTTTTATATTTTCTGTCAATATTTCATCTGTTTCCTGATGGTCTTCCCCTCTGTTATTTTTAAAAATGAAAATGAAATTTAAAAAAAAAAAAAAAAAAAAAGGCAAAGCAGGGTAGAGCATGAGCATTACCAAATTCTTCTCTCAAATGCAAATGTGAGGCTGTTGCATTCGTGGAGCTCATATTCAGGGTGCCATCTACTGGCATATAGGGCTGGTAACGCTGTCCGGAGCCTGAATGGAGTTTGGACAGCAAAGGATTCCTACCCGAAAATCCCGAGGGAATAAGTTCTGTAACTTGTACCTTTCTTTCATTTTCTGCAAGATCTCCTCTTGTCCTCCATGATTTTACAGTGTTTCACACTAAGACAAATCCGGTGGAAATGTGCAGATTTTGTTGGTTTTTGTTTTGTTTTGTTTTCTTTTACGGTGGTTCCTGTAATTTTAGCACCCAAAAAAGTTTCATTGTAATACTCTGGTGTATGCAAATTAGTTAAAATTTTCAAGAAAATTAACTAAGGTTCAATGAGATTACAATTAAAACTTTCAGAAGTCTTTGCAGCCCAGTCATTTACTGGCTGTGTTCCTACTTGAGATCCAGGGGATGACTTTGTCACACTATTAAACATTTTTTATAGCACATCATGTACTGACAACACCAGACAGAGAGTACCTAATTAAAACTCATGATGCTCCCAAGAAGGGATACGTCAGAGTTTTATAGGTGGGAGATTTCAGAAGAAAATCTGAGTGATGTGCTCCAGCCAAACATTGGATCCGTGACAGAGCCGGTGTTGCTCTTGTCTCTCGAGTCTGATCAGCTCTCCAGCCTGGAGCCTACTGAAAATCTGTTGAGAAGCAATTTTGATTTGATACCAACATGAAATACAAAATGGTTTGACTCTCCAAGTTTAGGAGGAGAAAAAAAAATCATTTCCTGCTTAGAGCAGCTGCAATCCTGACTGCCAAAATGGCAAAATGTCCCTGTGACATGGATTTGGGTGCTGACTGCTCTGAAGGGTGGTGAGGAGTTTCTTGGGGAGGGAGAACACACAGTGCTGTCACCAAAGATCCACACAGAGAGTTTTCTCCAGTGGCATGCACCAGCTCTGCAGCAGTAATGCATTCTCCTGAGTAACAGGAAACAACTTTAACCTAATTTTTCTCAGGTGGGGTTCAACTTCTGTGGTCCTTGAGTAACTGATTCAAGGCAGGAAACAGCCAATGGGCATAAGATTTATTTTTGCTATTATTAAATTCAGTGTTTCTATCACGGCGTGTCACGTTGAGCGAGTAGTGCCTAATATTAAAGCACTTCCTTTTTCTCATTTCTCCCTTCAAGAGTGCTGTTGAGTCCTCATGTTTACATATATCTGGCTGAATGAGTTTCAATTCCCCTGAAGGTCCCAGCCCTTGGCAGGGAGTTTGGAACTATAGGATCTTTAAGGTCCCCTCCAATCCAAATTATTCTGTGATTCAATGAAAAGCCTTCTGGACACGGTCCTGGTCAGAAATCTCTTGGTGGTCCTGCTTGAGCAGGGGTGTTGGACCAGGTGACCTACCAAGGTCTCTTCCAACCCCAGCCATTCATAGCACGGCCTCTCATTATTGTCCTCTACACCTAAGGCAGTTTTCTGCAAGGAATGGTTTTATTGCCAAGAGAAGGTGAACCTATGAGAGCTGTGTTCTTCCACCAGCACAGTGGCCATGGTCCTGCCCAGAGACATCCAGCAGAGCTCCTCATCTCTCTCTGATGTACCAGGGTCAACAAGTGGGGAAGAAAACAGAGCAAGAGTCGTAGATCACTGTCTTGATGTTTTGTACAGGAAATACAAAGCAACTTTTGCTTATGAAAAATATTCGTGGACTTTGCATCACTAAAGTAGATGTTTTGAGTTGTTCTAACACCAAAACCAGAGGTTAAACAGTAGCACTGCTGGGAGACTGTGATCATCCTTAGTCCCCCCCCAGCCCATCCAAGGGCTTGAGACCTTCACCATTTCTTGATTTCAAATTTAAAAATGGACAGAGAAACAAAAATCCCCTCAGTGCCTTTGGTAGAGTTTTAAAAATTGAGGGAAATTTTATTACCTCTGGGTTTGAATCTGACTCTAGCAGGATTGCAGCATGGCCCTGTAATGCACTTGTAGCATGCACGTATGGAACTGTGGAGGTAAGATATGTTAATTGGCTTCACAGCGTGTCGTTTTCCTTTGCAAGATTTAAAATGTGTCGTGTAAGCAGGGCCAAAGACAAAGTGTAGTGGCTGCCAGCTGGACGTGACAGAGGCTTGCAGGGAGATTACACCATAGAGGAGAATGGCTTTTGAGATAAGGATAATCTTTTACATAAACTAACTCTTCCAAGGCAGTTTGGATGTGTGAGTGATAAGGACAATAATAAAACTACAGGCTGACACAGCTGATAGTTATCCTGGTGTTCAAAGATGATCAAGATCTTGCCAGCAAGATAACTCAGCTTCTTCTCCTGACTACAGTGATGCAGAACTGGCAGTGATACATTTCTGTATGAAGAGTCCCCAGACTAATGCTCTTATTTTCTGTTCTTCAGGTCAACCCAGTAACCATGGAAAGGTCTTCAACTTCTGATACAGCTTCTGAAAAGCCTAATCCTTCCCACCACAGTACAGGGGCTGTTCAAATGAGGATCAAAAATGCCAACAGTCACCATGATAGACTGAGCCAAAGCAAATCTATGATTTTCTCTGAGAATGTGAAAGTTGCCGAGCCTGTAAGTAAAACACCACTAATATTTTCTGATTCATCCAATTTTTAAAGATCTACAGAATTATCTTACGTGTGTTAAGATATTGGTTTCATGATCATCCCTTGAAAGGAGGGATTTAAAGTCACTAATACATTTTCAGGAGTACGGCTAGGCATTGAAATAACAATTTTCCTTCAATAAAAGGCAGAATTTGGCTTTGGTGGCCATGATCGTAAGATGTCCTCTGCATTTCAACTCTTAATTGTAACAGTACTTCAGTAAGGCCGCTGTAGAGAATGGTGCTTACAGTGTCAGATTTATGTCATGGTTTCTCAAAAGGCAAACTTTAAAAGCAGAGAAAAGAAAATGCAAATTTCAGATCTGTAAATAAAGAACAACTTTGCCTGTAAGAAAAATGCCTTGTTGTAAGGCTGAATGAATTGCACAAAAATCGGTTGCTGAACTTACCTTTTTATTTTCATAGCTGACAGAGTTGAAGGAGTTGAGTCATTTTTTACCCATTACCATTTTTTTTCAAAATTAAATAGTTAGTGATGAACTCTATTGCCAGTAGTGTCTCTGCCCCTGTACCCCTTCTGAGCTACTAAACAAACTGATTGGTATGAGTCTCCCCTGGTTAATTTTCTTTCATAATGGTGGCAACTTGCAGCTGAGGCCATATGATGTTACAAAATTATTTATGCAATGTTAGCCACTTTTTGGACTCCAAATCCATTTGTTTTCAGAGAATGCAAATGAGGGAGAAAACTCTGTTAGCTGGGGACAAGAGTCCCAGGTCTCAGCCACTTCCCACAACCATGCCAACCATTAATTTTTTTGTTCTGTTGATGTAATGGATTCCTATGAAACATTCAGCTTTCTGACAAAGTTATTAAATAGAGGAAGACTACAAGACTTTCTATATTTTCTTCCCTTTTTACTCGAAATTCAAACTACAGATTCAGACTTATTTAGAAATATATTATTCTAGTCATTAATTTCTCTGGTATAATTTAACTCATTTCACCTTATATTTCTAGAGAGAAAAATCTGTTTAGATCTTAGCGGCCAATAGCATACTCATTTAAATTATATTCTTTGCCTCAGATATAATGCACGTTTCCTCCTTTTATTTGTCATGGAACGTTCCTCCATCACAAACCTGGAACGCTGCTTATAATAATTTACTGGGAATACTGTAATGTATTATGAGGAAGAACTGTACCTTTGAAAAAGTTTAAAAGTTAAGTATATTTAATGATGCCTAACATTTTATTGGCTGTGTTTAACAAAAGGCACTAGGCTGCAGTTGTTTTTGACAAGCATGAAAACATCACAGCATGAGACTGCAAAAGGAATTATGTAGAGAAATTACAAGTGATCCATCTCTCAATGAATTATCCACCTCAATAGCCTGCAGAACTCAGCTACCAATTAACACCTACTTTATTACATGTTGGGATGTACTTAATAACTTTCATGTGTTTATGCACTATTACCTTGACTGATGCCTCTTGTACAATTAGGCATAATTGGCATATCAATATGCAAAAGTTAAAAGGATTAACCCTCTTAAAACTAATGAGCATTTCTGTATCCAGCTGCTAAATGAGACAAAATTAGCATTTTTCACTTTTGGGCAGGATTTTATCATGCAGTTTCTCATTGTTGATATTACCTTGTTACATAACTTTAGTTTGGGGGATAGTATGCTGGACTGTTAGAGAGCAAGGGCTCTAAAAAGTTAAATTAGACATAAATATTCACTGCTGCATTCCAATAACCATAGCAGGTACAATATATGTGCATTGGCTGGGAGCTGAGAAGTTGCTCTGTGTTGCATTTGTTTAGTAGCTAATTATATAAAAGCGGAATTTTACCGAGTATATGTCATTTTACCAAGCAAACTTGGCTCCAACATAATAGATTGAAAGCTTGCCACGCTACTAATTTCCTTTCTGTTTCAATTCTTTTCATCTCTTTTCGCTATGCAGAATTTTCTGACTAGATATTGACAGACTGAAAGTGTTTGGGCGTATTTACTCAAATAAGCCTCTTAAAGTTGTTTGCTAACGTCCAAAGTAAAAGCAAAATTCCTACAGATCCAAACATTTTCAAATATGGGCTTTAAATGAAGTGAGATTCAATTCAAAGGAGCAATGAGATACCAGTTGTGTGTATCAGCCGTGTGCTGACATGTCTGTGCATGTGACTTGGGAAGGATTTGGGGAAAAGTAATGGAGGGGAGTATTTTCTGTCCATCCAAGTGTCTTGAAAAGGAAAGGTACAAGTGATATACACACATATATGTGTGTATGTGTGTATATATAGAGATAGATAGACAGACAGATAGATAGATAGACAGATAGATAGATAGTAATGTTGCTTTAAAATTCGTGACACTCTTCTCCATTGTACTTCTATACACAGTCTTTACTTTTCCATTTAAAGGCACACAGATCCCTGTTAAAAGATATATATTACCAGTATATCAACCAAAACTGATAATTTTGTGCTAAAAGATAGACAGAATTTATCCTGATCTATTTGGAATTTTTCTGTTTTCACAGTCTGCCTCTGTTTAGATGATGGATATAATCTATAAGGTATCCATTGACTATGCTTATTTTCTATTTTTCATTGACTGAATATTTTTGTCCTGTTAAAAGAGATTTTTTTTTTTTCCCTTGAAAAGCTAGGAACAGCTGAATAAAGTACTCCATATTACTCTTTCACTGTCCATATTCTGTGTGTGCAATATACTCTCTTCTGCTAATAAATAGGTCAAACCCTTTTTACTCAACTTATGCAAAACCTGCCTACTTGAGTGGATTAAGACAATCAGCATTTGGCACATTTTGAACAATCAATAGAAATTTAGATTTCTAAAACATATTCAGAAAAAAATAAATGCCCCCTCTGGACAATAAAGGGCAAAACCCAGGCACAAAAGTAGAAAGACGTCTGGTGATTTATAGAGAAGAAAATACCTCATTTTCTCTCAGGGATTTGCTGTATTCTCAAGCATTTGCTGTGGTGCTTGTCAGCACACCTGGGGCTATACTTTTGGAGGTGGACAGATTGTTTTCTATAGTGTGACAAAGAAGGATGTGCCCTGTACATCAGTAGGGCCATATGCACTAGGTGCATTTTATAGTGGTGCAGATGCAGATTCTTAGAGGTTTGCATTGCTTATTTTGATGGAGATGCTTGAGCTTTGTGCAAAGGTGGAAATTGATATTAATGTGGAGTTTAAAGAGCACAAATCATGAAGCTGGACACAGACTGTGGGAAGAGAGGGCTCTTTTTGTGCTTAATGGTAGCGTCTGAACTAGGAATGTAAATGAATATTTGCTATTTTCATCTGTTAAACCCCAGGGAAGTGCATTTTGCTTCATTCAAAACAACTTCAAACAATGAAATGTCTTTTTTATTGGTGTCTATATTAAGAATTAGAACCTATTCAGTCATTCCAAAATGTTAATGTATTAGAGCTTTCTCTGATTAGGTTAAACAAACTGGTAGGTTTATTTATCTCTCTAATACATTATCAGAGAAATGGGAAGCAATCTTCTTTTGTTTCTTACTCCTGTGATCATAGAACACTTGCCAAAGTTATGGCTAGCCAAAAAGACAGAAATAAATTTGCTAAAAATATAAGCCTTCTGTTTAGCAGAGTTCTTGAGCCATATTTTGAAATTGCAGGGCTTGTACATGTTTACTTCAAATCAAGCTTATAGTCAAGTTTGAGGCTTTGTTTGTATAGATTGTCCTGAAGTAGATCCTGATATTTAATTAAAATGACACTAAATCACATTGAATTGATAAGACTTGGCATCTCAAACAAAGGTAATTGCCCGTATTGGTTTTGTACAAAAATAGAGCTGCTTGGAAAATGTGCAGCCAACACAGACTGTCAACTCCATTTATAGATCAATATGTGAAAACCATTGATCAGGCAGGCATGTGTAACAGTAACACTTTGCATTTATTTGTTGTTTTTATACCACGTTAAGGCTTACAGGATTATCGGCTTCCAAAATATTTTGACTTCCTCGTAAATATGTTATCTGTTTAATGTTAATTACAAGACAGTCTCCAGCCCTCCTTTAGAGTATTTGCAGTTTCATTGCTATGGGTAGTTTTAGCTGAAAAAGGGATTATTTCAATCTCTCAGAGATCATCAGACCTTCTTTTATACTGTAGTTTATTTAGGGAAAGTTTTTGAGGATAACTCTTTTTTTCTTTCACCAGTTTACTTTTTTTCCTGGAGGAAAAAACAAATCTTGACAAAATATTTCTAAAAGCAGAAAACCTTCTCCTGTCAAAGTTAGGAAAAATATTCTCTTTTTTGTGATCTAATAGTTCACTGCCTAAGCTTTATTCTCTGAAAATTTTGTCATCAAACACTAGTCTGTTATAGATGCATCTATGTTTATCAGGAAAAAGCTGTGTTCCCTTCAAATCATATAATAGCACCGAGACAGATATAGAAAACTCTGTATGCTTCCCATATACAAAAATATATGAACTTGCCATGACAAGTGTGTTAATAAATGCAAGCTTACACCTTGTTTGCTCCAAATATTTCAGGGTAGGTATGAGAGCACTGAGTCCATAAACACAGTCCAGTTTTACTTCTTGAACATGAATATTGCTAAAAAAATAAATAAATCTGTTGAGTAACGTTAGCAGTTCTCCTTTCCAGTGCAGGAAAATGAGAAATGAAGTGTGTCATATGTCCCCTTCCTGTACTCAGACTGGTTTTGTGCTTTGAAAACCTCGATCTGCTCCCTGCTCATGTTGTGCTCACAGACCGTCTCCTTTGGCCCCTGACTCCAGTTTTTCATCCATCTCAATGTGTGTGTCCCTTGACCCCCACCTGAGGAACAGCTCCAGCTCCAGGACAGAGGCCCTCAGCCTGCACAGATGTGCCACTACATGCTCATGTATGTTCTACATACCATAAAGTCCTTTGACTTGGAGGATGAAAGTAGAATATTAATGCCTGAGACTATTTCAGGGCTCAGTTTACCTTCAATAAGTGATTTTTCTCAATGGAGCATTGCAGGTTGCCTCTCCACCTTTTTAACAGGGTCAACATTTTGTGTGCCGGTGCATTTTCAGGCTCAGAAAGATCTTTTTGTTTTTCTGAATAATACTTTTTTTTCCTTTTTATTTTCTTAAATATGCCCTGTGAGAAGGTATTCTTTATTGTACACTTGCATCATAGCACTTCAACTGAAATTATCTTGGCTTAAAAGGAAGAAGTTAATTTTATTGTTTAACTCCCTGTTTATTTCTCCTCCCCACGGTTTCACTGTACCATTTCAGCTGCGTAGCTTGATAGGCAGCATCATAATGAGATCACAGAAAAAAGAAATAACCAGCACCTATTTCTTCTTAAAAGCGAGGATAAATTCATTTCAGCTCTATTAAGGGAGTGGTGAATGTAACTAGTTTGGCTTCCTTGTTAAGCCAAACTGAAGTTCAGATGAGATATTATATGAGTCGGAAATGCTGATTTTGACTTTTACTCAGTGTGACAGAAGGGTAGAAAAAAGGTTCAAAAACCTCCAGGTTTTTTCCCCCCCCCACACACTTTTTTTCTTTTTCTTTTTTTTCCAATCTTACATTATCTCACGCTGTGAAAATCTTTACTCTATTTACCAAGCACAAATTAGTCTTGTCAAAGGTTCTGAAAGTTTGCTACTTCAGCTTAGATCCTAAAACTTCAAAGAGAGCTGCAACTCTACAAATTAGTGTATGTGCTCTGCCATGGCCATTTTAACTTGAACTTAGCTAAATTCGTTTATAATTTAGTGCTGATTGAACGCTGCCATAAACGTACATGGGATACATTTTTTAAAGTTAGTCCTCTGATTACTAATTTGAATAAAAAACTCTAACCTTGTTAGCATCTGGACTTATTTTCATAATAACAACCCCTTCAGAACCTACAAAGTAATGAATAATTGACAACAAATGAAATGTTTTGATAGTTGTCGGCACAAAGCATGTTTAATGTTTTGTGTTGCTTCCTAGCTAATTATGTAGATGACACATTTGTCAGACCTTGACTGCCATTAGAAACGTGTTTCCAGAGGGGAGAAAAACAGGCTATTCATAGAGTAATTAACTAGAATGCTCAATGACCTGTGAGAGATTCAAATGGCTGCCAGTTCAGACATTGTTTTGTTACAGAAGCAGAGGGGTAATTAAAATTCCAAATTACAGTGCTATGATGAAGCATTTGTTTGTTGACAGTATACTCTTACTCTAGTTTGTTAATTCTTTTTTAAATTGCTTCTAATCCATTTTATAGCTTTAGGAGTTCTGTCTTTGAATTTACTGACAACTAATATTATGGTAAATTGTTCTTCGGCGGAGCACTGCGGGCTTGGCAGTTCCATGGGAGCACAAGGTGGGTGGGATAGAATCGCTGCTCTCTCCCTAAACTGACATACCATGTGCTGTCACCGAGACGCGGCTAACGCGGCACATCTTGTGAAATGATATGTTCATAATTCTGCGTTAGGGAAGATGTCTAGTTAGGGGAGGAAATGGTTCAGATAAAGTAATAATAATCAGACAAATTGAGGAAGGTGTCCTAAAACGTTAGCGGGGAAGCTGTGATGTGGTTGGGGTGAGGATGACCGTGGGTTAGGTAAGCACATTGGGAAGGCGAGGTCTGCTCGGTAACGGAGATTTGGAGGACAATTGTCTGCTAAAAGGAATCAAGCACAAAATATGAAGAATGGGGTGTTTCATAAGAGTACGCTGTATCTTTGCCAGTGCCCTTTTGCAGGCAGTAATGGACCTGACAGGATAAGCCGTCTTTTCTCCTCCAAATGGGGACTCTTTGCAAGTCCAAAGTGTTAAAGTTCTCTAAACAATGAATTAAATGCAAGCCCGAGTGCAATATTTATTTACTTTGCCAAAAGTGAGACTTTGGTTTTGTTAAGGAGATGTGACAGAAGTAACATGGTGTTTGATGCAGGAGAGCTGACAGCGGCATGGAGTGAGCGCTGATTATCCCGAAGACACTGTCAGCCGGGATTGATTTCCACTTTCTCCGTTTATGTAACGGTTCCTGTAATACAGCTGACCCCAAATCACGTTACCTTGTCATTTCTCTGCATGGATCAAGAAGAGATGAGCTGAAAATAGCTAGGCACTGACCTTGAACTTGCCGGAGAAGTGAGAAGTGACAGTGGGGGATGCTCGGCGGGCGGTCCCCGTGCAAGGGCACGGGCGGCTGCTCTGCGGCCGCGGCAGCACCAGGGGGCAGAGCAGCACCAGAGATTACAGGTGGAGCAGATGATGCCACAGACCCACAACCCTCTGACAAATTCTTTTCTTTTTCTTTCTTTTTCTTTTTTTTTTTTTTTTTAAATCCCTTTTCCTTTCCCCTTTTAATTTTTTTCCTTTAAAAACTGGGGAGCTGCTCACTAGAAGAGCAACCAACTCCAGAAAGTCGACGTTCCCATCGTCCGGTGCCTGAGAATAGAATTATTTGAAGTGATACTCAATATAAAAATACCTTCTTAACTGAATGCACTGGTAGGAAGTTCTGCCTCCTCAGTATGAATATTCCCCTCGTTATTTTCCAAACATCTAGTGAAAAAATGTAACATTTGCTTTAGCATTAATAGAGTTTTCTAGAATTTGGGGAGTGTGTGGCAGGATCAATATATTCCTCAAAGCCTACAAATCCCTTTGAGTTTCACAGAAAGAATGGTGTAAATGTATAAAAAATATTTTTAAGCTGATAGAACAAACTAAATAAGGGGTAAAAAAAATTAAAGAGTTTTTTTTTTCTTTTTCCTTCAGATATGGCACTTCTCTCTGCTGTATGTCTTGAGGGGGGGAAAAAAGAAGAAGCTTGGTTATGAAAATATTATTTAATTTACCATGTAAAAATAGTACTCCACTTCTTTTGTTCCATATTTTCTTTTCATTTCTTAACAGCCCTTTTTGTCTGAGACGCTGGCAGGAGCTGTGGAGACATGAGATGCCAGCACTGGTTCTTCTCAAGGATCTGGTGCTTTGGGGCATCACTGCTTGGGGCAGGACCAGGAATCCTCTACTCACCCTTTAAAATATCTTCCCACCTTCATTTGGGGACACCAAGGCACTGAGAGAAAAGTGGATAAAGAAACACTCAGAAAATATCTTCTAAGTTATTGTTAGTAGTTCTTCAGAAAACACAGGGAAAAACAAGGGATAAATAGGTGTTTCTTAATTTATAAGTATTGATTTTACTGTCATATATAGGATAGAAGTGGAAATTTATGCTAATATCAATTTTTGACCACATCACATAAGATGAGATGCCTTGTTTAAGAGCAGAGTACAGGTGCAAACTGAAATTGTGTATTTTCCCAAGGGTAACTGGGCACTGGGGCGGTGTAACCAACAAAAGCTTAGAAGGAAAAAGGAAGAAAAGACACCCCTCTTCATCCTTTTCATAAAAAATTTGCAAAAACGATGAAATGAGGTGAATTGTAGAATCTTCAAATGTTTGTCTCCTTTGCCTTAGCTTGTTCAAAGCCAAAGGACCATCATGGAGTTGGATCAAGTGTTTGTAGCTCAAGACTTCCTTGTGCTAAAACTCTGCAGAATGAAGCATTTGAGCTGTCCTGGTAAGGCAGTGGAGCAGACTAAGAAAATGTAGACATGAGATTTTAACTAACCAGAACCCCCTAAATAATATTATTTTCTGTAATTTAACATCTGATTCAAATTGCAATGATCCCAGTGTGATACCATTATTTCATAGTCCATACCATACATCCCTGTGTTTTTTACTAGTAGGAAAAACTTATTTCCTGCACCTGTTCTGATTGTGCTCCTCAGGCTTCTAATTCTTCTGGTCTTTTATCCTGTAAACAGTGGCATTTAACTATACACACTATACTAGATGTGTTGATGACACTGAAGTTACTACCCTAATGCTAAACAACCCAATGTACTATGAAGTTGCACATTTTTGATTCAGAAATGACATAGCAACATGCCATGATGTTAGAAAGATAATATTTTATATACATAATATTTCACTTGGCTTCCAAGATAGCCTTCTGTTGCATTCATTTGTTGCAACCAAGCGGAGAAGGATCTGGACTGGAATTTGTCATGTTTCCTTGGTCCCAGTCTGGACATTGGTCTGCCAGATTTAGTCCTTTCTTCTGTTTCTCTACCTGTTAAACAGGACTGCAGATCATGTATATTTTCTTTGCACACATTAAAGAGGCTGCCTCAAAGCTGTGTCGACTGTTACATTTCAATCATGCTCTTTACATAGATAATTCTATTCTCATCATATTAACTCTATTAATTGAAATAGAATTATTTCACAATTATGCTAGTGTAACTGAGAGAACTTGGCCCCAGGTCCTGTAAGTTTTCCTTATCTATATTCTCCCTGCTTAACAGTTTCAGTGTTTTTTCATCAAAAAAAGTCTTATTTTGGCTTCATCATTAATCAGTTCTGTTCCCTTGACTCTATACCCATGTGTTTTCAGCAGCGTTAGGTTTCTCTGAGGGCCTCTGTGTTTTATACTGTATATTTCAAAAAGTATGTCTTAAAGTGTTGTTTAAAGGAGCCTCTTTGGCAATCTGTGTCAGTACACACCATGACAAGGAACATAAGCTGTGGAATTATATTCCTTCTACGCTATCTTTATTAAGTACTGTATTACAACTGAATTGCTGCATCTAACACGTCTCCTTTCAAAATGCCGTCAGATTTGAAATATGTAGGTACTGAAACTGAGATTATATCAAACTTCCCGTAGCTAGTCTTGGGCACCTGACCTGCATAGTTTCCCACAGGGGAAAAGTAAGCTCCATTTCTTTAAATTTCCAATGAGAAGGGACATGTGTCTCCTTGCATTGAGCTACATGATATCACATCATGTGGCACAGAGTGACCCAATGCAACATGACAGGAGAGGTAAAGAACCAGGGGTTTTTTGTTTGTTTTATTACTGCAGTGAAATAATTACACTACCAATGCCATGAATTGGGGATCAAATTATTTTGTGCATGCCCTAAATACATGTGCTATTGCACTCTATACAGACATGCTTACTAAATGTTGTTTAATGTGCTGAGAAGGGGTTTTAAAACAGACAAGAGAGTGTCCTTGTTAGGCAACGTGCCTATTCTTAGACAAATAGTTGACAGCAGCATTCTCCTGCCCTACATCAGATCAAATTCCATTTGAAACTAACCTTTTTCTTTTTTTTTTTTTGTTTTTAGGATCCGATCTGCTCATATTAATGTGGTGATATTTTGTTTTCTGTTTGATTTCTCATTTTGTGAGGTTCATATCCTTAAGAGAAATAGGTCTTTATCATCCATGACTTTGTAGTTAAGGGTATGCATGTGCACAGATGGGTTGAAACCTTCCCCTTTGAAGGCCTCAAGACCTGACACCTTGAGAGAAAGAAGGAGGTTAATTTTTCAGTATACAGTCTGTTTGGGAGGAGGTGGGGGAATTAAATCTTTGTATTTCATAGACCAATACAACTAAATTTATGTTTGTTTTTTTTAGGACAGCACTGAACATGCCTAAACTTTAGAAGCAGTTATTCCTTCCTTTTTGTGATCATTGACTACCTGAGCTGTCACATATTCTGACTATTACAGTAAAACTTGCATTTAAGAGTATAGCCAAAACCAGAGTAAAGTAAAAAATGTGCCATCCTTTCTAATCTCTGAATCTTCCCCCAGTTTTGGAATCAAATTTGAAAGATTGTGAAATACCCGATTCCATTTTCCCTTACTTCCCTCCCCTGCCCCCAGAGCTCTGCAAGAAAGATTGTTCTCCTGGATATTTCATCCATGGCCAGAACTGGAAGTGCTGCAGCTGTGATGACTGAATCTGTTCTCATGACATCTCTAGCCCCAAGGCAGGTAGAAAACCCAGACGAGCATCCAAACTTTTGTGTGTTTATTTGGACCAATCCTGGATTTTGGACCAACTGAGCTTCCCGTCAGTGGTTCTGTCATCCTTAAGAGCTCATTCTTCTTGATTGTGGTCCTGAAGTCAGACTCTTGCTTTATAACCTCATTACACACAAAAAAAACAATGTTTAAAAATTAAAATGCCAGGTGCCAACTCTTCTCAGTAGTTGGCTACTTTAACTTTGAGCTTTCCATTTTTTATCAGCAAATGATAAACCGAAAATTCACTGTTCCCAGTTTAGATCTTTCTCAAAATTAAAGTGTAAATCTAAAGTGGCCACCTGTAAGCACTAAAACCTGAAGACATTTGGACACAAGTTAAACAAATTGTTTAAAGACCTGCCAATTGGTTGCATCAGGTTTTAAGAATAACTTTTCAGGGGAGATCCAAAATTTGTGGCCTATCATTTTCAATGTTCAGGTCTGATTTTCTTTGCTTTTTTTTTTTTTTTCCTTTTGGTGAAGGGAGTGGTGGGGGTTTTTTTGTTGCGTG
>JAWWEU010000163.1:3805513-3899277 GCA_035583155.1 Acropternis orthonyx | reverse complement strand
GGGAGGGGAACCAACCATAAAAACAAAAAGAAAAAAAAAAAGAAAAAAAAAAAAAAAACCAGAAAGAAAAATGAAAGGTAACACTTCTGTTCTAAAGACATAACTAGCAAACCTGTTGACCAGAAAGATTTTGCATGTGGTTCACCTTGAAATTTCCCTGTTTGAAATGACTGAAAGACCTCAGGTCATGCAGAGGAGCCTCAGGGTCCATTTCTGTGTGTTAGACCTGGGACTATTTATGGCTGAGGCATTTTTGGAAACATGAACCTCTGCAAACCACAGTGGCTGGGCAAGAAAAGGGGCACAGCAGGAAAATGGTGGAGAGCGGAAACAAATTAATTCTTCAAATTAAAGGGAGTGATTACACACTTCACAGCATTATTTGTATTTCTTAATATGCAAGCATAACTCTTCCACCTTGAATTTTTGGACTTGTATTTTCCTTAGCTAAATACCTTTGTAAGGTATTTTCTACAGAAATACTATTACTGCCTTCTCCTTCATATTTTGCCAAGAAATGATGGAAAGTTGCAAAGCCCACAAGGATGGAAGTTTCAGAGCTGTGTTTGTGCCCATTAATTTTCTCTTCTATGATATTTTCCCATTTTCACTCTGTTTGACATTGAGCCTGAGCTTTGTTCCTGACTTGTAGCCTATGGCAGTGGAACGGAGAGATGAGACATCACGGAGATGTAGAGCACACATAAAAAGAGAAGATGTGTAAAAACTGAAATGACATGGCAGCTGAAGCAGCTTGTTGCTCAGCTTGGTTGCATGTTTGAGTGGAGAAAGCGAGGTAAATTGTGATATGTAAGAGAATAACACTCGACAGGGTGTATGGTTGTAAGGTATATGGATGCTCAATCATGTGGTGAGGCAGAAGGCTGAAGGACAAGCGCCTTCAGTATCCACACAGTCTGTAGATATCCGTGTGACCTACAAAACAGGGGGTGTTAGGCTCAGAAAAATATCACTTACAAGGCATATGCAAGCAATTTTAAGAAAACTCCATCTACGCCATTAGACTGACTCTCAATCTTTCAGTAATTATTAAAATAATAAAGTTTAGGGGGGAAAAAGCATCACTATCACACGGTTCTTTGTGCACTCGCCCCATAAATAGATGAATTCTCACAGTGGTCTATACACAAACAACCATTTTCACTTCCCACTGGTTGTACTTATTAACCTATTAGAGATACGTGTTGCATTTATGCTAATTTTTCTGATCATTTACAACCACCACTCTATCTGAGCCTGGATGGGTTTGTGTAATGGATTTGATGATCTTCAAATCTGGAGTAGGATTTCTTTAGGTCAGACTCCATTTAAAGCATTTTGGATATTTGAGCAGGGACGTGAATGGCCCTTTGTATACTGACAGTAGAACATTTTAAGATGTTTATTCACAGTGTTCTTTAAATTTTGATACTTTTAGAGCCACGTAGAAAATAGTTTGCAAATTAGTTTCTATGGCAATGCCTAGTAAATTACTGAAGGAATTATAATTTAGGCGGATTTATCTTCCCTCGTGTTCCACTTTAACACACACACATGCTTAAACCTGCAAGGTATTTAAGAAATCAGCATGGCACAGTGCTCCAGCTCGCCTCTGCCTTCCTGATTGTGTGTGCACCTGTATAAATGAGACAAAATACCCCACTTTTGATTTGGCGATTTTCCTTACAGATAGATGGGTGGTTCTATAAAATGCAGTGCACTGCAAAATCAGGTTCATTATTTTAGCACAGGGAAATTGTAGAGTCCAGGTAGTTTTGTTCTTTCTGTAAGATGTGTTGTGCATTCAGCAGTCTATAAATCTATAGGCACTGAATCTGTGTAGTGACAAACTGAGATATATTGACTAATTGGCTGGTTTTTGCAATGGCACCCATTACAGACATAGACAGTTCCTTTACACAGTGAAAAGCAGACAAATGAAGAAAGAATCTTGTTTTATCTATAATGTTAAGAGTTTAATACTGTGCCGCTACAGGCTCACCGGTAAGATGATGCAGCTGTTAATAGTGATGCAGGAAAATCAGGAACAATCCATAAATACTTGTGGCATTTTATGTTTGTGGTTTGATTTTTGGGGTTTGGTGTTTTTTTTTTTTTTTTAATAGCTTGATTTGCTTGTAAGAAACTGTTGATGAACTTTCCATCTTATTAATGACTAAAAAAATGTTGAATGGCATCTAGTACGGATGATAATTTCAGAAGAAATTAGCAGTATTTGGCAAAATCTTAGAAAACCTAAATAAGTGTCATGCTGGAACCTTATAGAGTTTTCTGAGGTGGTCTATGCCAGTTGATTTAAATCATAAATAAATATTGGTTTGAAATAACAAAATTTTGAGAAAAGGCAATCATTGTGTCAGTATTCAGAAAGGGAAAATGGCAAAACTTGGGAAAATTTACAGTCAAAATAACTTAAAAATATATCAAAGTCAATTAATGGAAAAAATGTTGCAGGGTTCAATTAAAAAATTTAAGAACAGCATTGATGTCAGTCATCACAACTGAATAAACAACAAATTTTTAAAACTGCAACCAAAAGGATTATTTTTTGATGTATGTCTTGGAGAATGCAGCCATATTTGTGAAGTGCAGTGAAAGTTTGTAAGTCACTCGACTTAATAGTACATGACATTCTGATTAAATATTAGCTATGTGCTGTATCAGTGAAGCACACATTAAATGGATTAAGAACTGATTAATTTACACGTTTTGGAAAGTAGTCCCAGGGGAATCATCATCAACTGGGTGAATTTTTAGAGTTGTCCTCCAGGGACTAGTGCTAAGCTTGACACTAATCACTCTTTTTATCCATGATATGGAAGTAAATAGAACAGTTTTAATAACATTTGAAAAAAAGGCAAAGATTGATGGACTGGCAAATAGGTCTGGGTAAAGGTACTTGTGGAGAGTGATACAGATGGCTTAGTGGCTGGAAGTGCATTTTAATTTGTCCAAATATATGTATATATGGGAAATGGGCCATGTGCTTCTCAGAACTAGGAATTGTATTCCGAGATTTCACTGGAGAATGTAGTTTCTGTGGGTGTTTTTGTGTCAAGAAGTTTGAGCTGAACACCGTGAGTGGAAAAGAAGTATGGAGATGGCAAATGCTTGTGTCTGTCAGTGGTGCTGATGAGAAGAAAGACAGAGTAGTGATTTTGAAATAATGAAGATTATGCAAGGAAGAGGCAAAAAAAAAAAAAATAAAAGGAAAAAGAATGGGAGGATAGGAAAATTGTCTCACCAGTAAAGGACCTATAGACCTCAACATGTTTAAATTACCTGAAAGAAATTGAAAGGCAAATGATTTCCCTCTTATCTACCTTAAGGGACAACACTGGGCACAAAAGAGTTCTTTAATGTAGCAGGAAAAGGCAATACAAGATGAAATGTCTGGAAGTTGGAAGCCCTCTAAAATAAAATGAGAGCTACAACATGTTTTGCAAAGACTATTTGGAAACTACCAAGGGATTTGGTAAATTCATTGTGTTTTCATACCCTCAAATAAGAAATGGATTTCTTCCAGGGAGATACCGAAATGTCCTAGGCTAAGTCCAGCACAGTTTGGATTAAATATTTGTATAAACAATTCCATAAATGGTGCCATCTTGTTTCCTCATCCATGTCAAGGGGTGGAGAAGCAAGGAGATCCAGTGGCAGGTGCCATTTGAAAACCTTTGTTGAAACTGGGGATAAAAGAGGAAGAAAACCAGCACATAAGTAATAAATCAAAGCCTTTTCCCCTGCATTATGTGATGTATGTTTGTGCTTTTCTTACAGTGTTGTATATATGTACGTACAGCATGAAATATGCCCTGATATATGCAGTTAAAGTTCTGGTTTTGTGTGCCACCAAAGCTTCTAATAACAGTTGGCTCGTTTGTTTTCTTCAAGTGCTGGCTGGCTTTCATTTAAAAAAAAAAAAAAAGTTATGTGTTTATTTCTGTAATTATTATTATATTTATTTTAGAAGGTAAATGACTTGTTGGGAAGTGTACCTGGAGTAAGTCTTTATAAACCTCCCACATTTTGGATGGCAGTGGATGATTCTTGTTTTGTTTTGTTGAGGGTATTTTTTTGTGTTACGTAAGGCAGGGGACTTTCTCTATCAGAACAGAATTAGGAAAATCAAATTAGGGGCAATTTTCAGTCTGTCTAGACACTTCAGAAGTTTCAAACAGAATAATTCCATTTCTTCTTTTCTTCATCTGCTGTGTTAACATTTTGTGGTTTGCTGTCAGTGTGATGCCATAGGAGCAAAACCAGAAGATCTGGTGTGCTTGGATCAGGAATATTCACTTCCCTCTCCTCCATGTTCTCTTCAGTACATTGACCAGTTTGTGGAGTGGATTATTCGAAGTGTTTCTATATCTGTGAAGGGCAAATAATGAAGTAGTACTTCAACAATATGGAGAATAGCATTTTGCAATTGTAGTTCTTACTTTGCCAAGACACAAATAGATTGCACTTTTCCTTTTTTTTTTTCCCTTCTATTTTTTTAACCTGCATGACAAAGAATCTCGTCAAGAACCCTGAAGCCTGATACAAATTTGAAAAACTAACTTTGGTATTTAAAAAACCCCAAACCAAACCTCGACCTTTACATCATCGTACTTTTACTGTGTCAGCAGGTTTTGGTAAAAGTGCTGGGATATTAATTTTGTGTGAAATGAAAGCAAATTGTAAGGGGAGAATCCCTGAGCTGGGAAACAGCATTAGCAATCACTGCTGTCCTACCTGGTTTGCTGCAAGGTTGTGATTAAATATAAAACTGAGAATTCTCCAAGGAAGAGAGGAAAACTTAAGATTTTAAATGTTTTCATTCTTCTCCTAGCTGAATATCATGATGTCAAATCCAATAGGAAGGAGTTGTCCTGCTAATTGACCTTTGCAAAGTTACCCATTTGCTTTAAAAGCTACTTGAAGTAGATCAGTTATTATCTTGATTGCTCTATTTCTTTCATGTTAATGTTTATAATGGCACCTGGGAAAATCTGTTTGAAAACTTTGCTTCATTCTTTCTTGTGCTGCATCTGTAATTTGGTCCTCTGAACAATGCTAATAAGCAAGACTGATTTTCTTAAGGGATTACAGGTCTTGATGATATGAGAGACTAATATGAGCCAACAGGACTGGGGAAAAAAGTATTCACAAGCTTATTCGGGTTATTAGTGCAAAGGGAAGGGAGAGCAGGTGGCAAGTTAGATGGCCATCTAGATATTATCAATCTGACAGGTTCTGTATTACAGTCTCTAATTTTGGTCTCTGAGTAGTTTTTAATAAGATTTAGCTATGGGGTTGTCAGGCGTGACCCGTGTTAGAAGATATTTCTTCCAATTACATAAAAAATGTTCTTTGTGAAAATTTTTGTACTGACAGAAACAAAGGACTTTCCATTTTAAAAGCCACTGTTTTACCTCTGTTTTGCATGGAATCAACTGCCTAAAAGTCAGAAAGGAGGCAGTCTCAGTGGGTTTTGTTCACTTCAGGTTAAAAAAACTGAACTAAGCTTGAAAATCAGAGCAAACCAGTTTTAATTCCGATTCTTTGATTTTTGTCACTGGATGTTCATAGCTACTTTTTTTGGCTTGCGTTCTTTATAAATCTCATTTCACTCTGTAGCCAGGACTTTTTCGGCACCGCTCCTCTGAAACTTGGACACAAGGATTTGACAATATGTCCAGACCAAAACAGATCAGGCAGTCACACACGACTGATTCGGCGGAGCATGCTCAAAGACAAGACTGATGTCTCCACACAGCAAACAATTCTCTAGGGCAGGGACAGCACGCTCAAATCCAGTCACCCCAGAGTAAACACTAAGTTAGACACAGCCTAAATGTGCCTTCGAGCACAGGCTTTCACTGCTGACTCAGTGAGAGCCCCAAGCCACGCTGAAGATCCAGCCTTGTCGTAAATTTTATATCCTTTTTCATCCTGCTAACACGTATCTGTAATCATTTGAGCACTATTGGGGTACTCTCAGAGAGCGGAAGGGGAAGGAAAAAAAAGAGAAAAAACACTTATTAGAATAATTTTGTCAATATGTTCCATGTGTATTTGCAACTCAGTTTCTTAATTTTCCATGAGGTTTTGGAAGAGTGGTAGTTTGCTGACCAGAGTATTGATAAGAAGGTGGATTCCAGAAAGACGGATGCAGAATTTTCTTTGATTTTACCATTCTTTCTTCTTTTAAAAGTTTAGTTCATCTAATCAAAGAGCAGAAACTCTGTGACCTTGCTAATAACTCCCATACAGTCGACAAAGAACAGCTAAAGAATGGAGAGTCTGTAAAAATACCAGGGGATTTATACACACAAAGTTGTTCAAATAATTTCAATTAAAACTGAAATAAAATATATTCTTTTGGAATGGTTAACAAAATATTAGATTTTTACGTAGCTTATTTAAAGTAATAAAATTAACATCGTGTGTTGATTTGCTCTTAAACTATATTTGGGAAGAAAATTATATTTTACCTTTATAATTGCATTTTTTTCTTAAAATACCTCAATTAAGGTTGGTTTTTAGACTCAAAAATAAATAAAAAAAATAGAGAAATATATCTTCTCTATTAACTTTTTTGACCAGAACCCCTTATGGCCAAGTAGGGTTTTTTCAATTATTATTTCAAAGGGCAATGACACAAATAAAAATGGATCTTGGTTAAAATTACTTTTTTGCTATCTACCTTTGCTGGTGCCATTGTTTACCATGGAATCTTCCCTGCTGTATAGTGTATATGGAAGGTGCATTGAAGGCAAAAAACTTTAGACGAGTCAGAATTTAGTTCACACTGTTTTTTGTACGATTTGCTTTTGATTTTTATGCATTGTGGCCAGCTGAGTGAGGTGTGGTGCCCAAGGTGGTGTTAAGGGAAGTTGGGTATCAGAAGTGCACCAATTTGGGAAGCAGTGAAAACCAGGCAGTGCTCTGGTCTATGTGGCCGTGGTTCTGCGCTGATGCTCCACCCATTTTGTTTCAAGTTAGTCTGGGTATCCCTCCTCTGCCATGGACAATGTAGAGTATATTCTTACATGGGAATCCTTGCAATTTTTTTGTATCACTCCATTTTGTCTTCCCCCCATGCCGGTATATTCCCCCCCTCCCTTTATATTTCTGGCACATATATGTCCACAGGTGTTATTAAGTGTAGGGTAGCATGTGGTGTCCATGCTTCAGTGCTATTGCAGAGGAAGGACTTCCTACAGGAAAAAAATGATCACTTTCAGTGTTTTGCAGGCTGCCCATCTAAGCCCATCATTGCCTGGCATCTACACACTAAGGGCAAGGATCCAGCGAACTTGTGAGTGGGCACCATGCCATCTGAACAGATGGGCATGGAAGTAGGCAGCCAGTAGACCATGTATGTGCATCAACTGTGGGTGTTGAGGGCAAGATTCCCAGTGGAGAATGTCCAAACAGCTGTCTGGCCTGAGCCAACATGCCTACGACCAAGCAAAAGTGCCATCCCTAAATCCTGCTGAGTTGGATTAACCTTCAAAAATAAAAATTGCTTCTGCAGTAGCATAAGGTGAGTTTTTTGGCTTGTTTAAATCCGAAGGAAAGAATTAGGTAGGAAGGATAAAGAGATGTGCTAACATAAGGTCCACTGGAGAGAACTGAGCATTTGTCTAGGAATATTAATAATATTTAATACAAGGGTATTTATGTGGCGCACAGTAACGGATGACTTGCAGGAGTGTGACATCAATGTTAATTATGCTCTTTCTGTAAGACAGTCCTTTCAGGAGAGAGCTTTTGAGTGCATTTTGATTGCAGTGTATGTGTTGGATGTGTTTTTGCAAAGGAAATTCTTTCAGATGTTTTTGCACGTTTACTTACTAAGTTTTAATGATATTTTTTTGCTTTCCCCTTACCCTGAGACTACAGTTCTGGGGTAAAATTTCAGGTCAGAGTTGCTGACACAGTTTGCTGTTGCAGCTGAGTTCTCACATTTATTGTCTTTATTTTCCTAAGATCCAAAGGGGGCATGAAAAGATAATCTATCATTACTGTGTTTCTGAATTAACTTTGATTTTTACCTTTTATAGATATAACATCAAAGAGCACAGTTTTGCAGGCATAGATGTCAGAGGCAAAGAACAGTGAAACACTGATGGCTATTGCATTTTTATTCCTGCTGGTTTTACTCCGTATTTCCTCTATCACTGCTGCTCTACTCTGCAATTTTACCAAAGCACCTGCAGTAGTTCAGATAAATATATTCCAATATCATAGTGAATCAAAAGTAATAACTGAGTGATGAATAGGAAAATCAGAATAGGGAACTTATCAATATATTTTATTTCATTATATACCTTTTGGTGTATGGCTGGATGAATGCTGTCACAGGGTGCACGTTGCTATATTTTATTACATATAACAGGCTGTAATGGAAAAGGCTCACAGAAATATATAAAAGAGTCCCACTTTTAATGTTCTTTCCTCGAATCGATGAGGATTGTGCTTCATGCAATTAAAGCATATTGAAGCTTAGAGACAACATTCCAGTTTGATTTCCAGCTGGAAATCCTGAGGATTAGAGGTAGCGCAGCTGTTGGGCCCTTTGTGATAGTTTGATCCCCAGGTACGGGAATCTGAGCGACCCGCAGTCAAATTTAGAACAGCCTAAAGATTTCTTGAACACATATGGGTGGTAAGAACCTTTTGTAGCTGTCTTCTCTTCTACATAGGGTTTTGGCACATCTCCTGCTCCTGAAAATGCTAAAATGAAGCCAACTACATCAGCTGGGACTCCCTCAAAGCAAGGATCAATTGGACAAATTTCAAAGTCCATTTGAGTAACTAGAGAGGAACAAAAGGGCTCCCACTCTAGGGAAAAATCTGCTTCTGAGAAACAGCAAGCCATTAGTGGAGAAAAGTACCTGGTGAAGGCTTATCCTCGGAGTCAAAATATTAGCTCAAACTGGATACCCCAAATTTGGAACACCCCTCCAATAATTTGGGGAACGATGGTGACATAGTTTCAAACTGACTATGCTTTGTAATGAAAATCATGATTAATGATTCCCTGATCCCAAAGAATCGGTTCATGTTAACACTGGCTGAAAGTTAAACTAGGATTTGAGTAATTATTTTGCTCTTCTTTCATGAATGGAGATAAATGGAGATCCTCCCCTGGCAGAGGTGCTGTGGTGCTCATCTGCAGCAGGTCCTGAAGGCAGGGAGCACGCCCACATGGTTACACTGCCTGGATAAAAAATACCCACCTTCACAGGCTCGGATACAAAGGAAGACCCTCGCACTGTGGGAAAGGTCTATAGGATTCTGATTTATAAGGGAGCAAGAGGTCAAGGGAAGCAAAACCATTATCATTATTTTCAGAGGCTCTGGAGATATGAGCTGAGTGTAGAGGGCAGTGTGCTCAAAGGGAGGCATGCAGGGCGAGGGCAACACAATCCTGCTTGCTGCTTTTTTCCTTCCCCCCACTGATTTCAAGCTGCAGATTCTGCTGAGAGTATGTCATATGTAACAAACTCAGGCCTGTGAGGACTGTGAAGTGGTTTTCTTATTAAATGATGCATACAGAGATTATCTGGTCTGTAGCCAGCGCACAAAAGCTCCATCCATGCAAGCTCCTATTCTTGAGCAAAGTGTTTGGTCACCTGCGTTAGTAATGAGTTTTTGGGAGCCTGGGGATGGGGATGGAGGGTGAGGAGCAAATGTGTGCTGGTGGGGCCAGGACTGAAATTGCACTTTGTGCCTCTCTCTCCCTGCAAGCCTTAGAAAAAAGAAAGCAGAGAGACCTAATGCCATGTTATACTGCCTTGTAGTCTCATTACCTTTGCTTCTGAAGAAATCTGTTTGGGACAAGCAAGGAGGTGTAAAAAAAAAAAAAAAAAACACCAAAAAAACACAAAACACAAAACCATGTGGATCCAATGTAATCCTCAGAAGGATGGTGTCGCTTCAGAGCAAGTCAGGAGTGGCTGTGGCTATGGCTGTGGGCAAGGAGCCCCCTGGGATGTGAAGCTTTCCTCAGGGCTGAGAGGGGTCTTCTGCACAGCTGTAATGCACTGGGAGCTTCTGCAGCAGCATGTGGGAGAGGAAAAGGGCTGCTCCTGCTGTTACTTGACATCTTCCATTTCTTGAGAATGGACCAAATGCCTTATCCCCTGAAATGAAAGTAGGAGAACAGAATCATAGAACGGTGTGGGCTGGAAGGGACCTTAAATACCTTCTTGTTCCAGCTCCTCTGCCATGGGCAGGGACACCTTCCCCTAGCCCAGGTTGCTCCAAGCCCCATCCCACCTGGCCTTGGTCACTTCCAGGGATGGGGCAGCCTTCTCTGGGCAACCTGTGCCAGGGCCTGCCCACCCTCACAGGGAAGAATTTCTTCCTAACTTCGAAACTATCCCTGCCCTCTGTCAGTTTGAAGCCATTCCCACTCTTCCTGTCACAAAATGCCCCTGTAAATGACAAAGGTGCAACTCCAAGGGAGAAGGCCTGTGGGACTTTCTCAGTGCCTTTCCCAGCTGTAGAGAAATCATATCATAGCAGAGGGGTTTCCAGATAATGTCTGTAGATAAAGATGGACTTGCCATACTGCTCAAAACTGCATCTTTAAAACAAATCACTTTGAGCATGGCAGTAAGTGAAATATTACCTGATTTTCCTTTCCCTTGCCTAGGTGTCTTGCAAGGGATGTGGCCATTAAGAAATGCTACAATACATTTTTTGTTAAGTTTCATTATCTAAGCAATTACAAGCTGTCACTGCAGCATGGGAGTGACTGGGAACAAAATTACCACAGACATCACTAAATCAGGTGTCACCCCTCCTTCTCTGTGGAAGGAATGGTTTTCACAAAAGTTTATGTGACTGATTTGTACTTTTATTGCGAACTTTCAAGCTGCCACCAGTAAGTTCGATCCTGTAAAGAATAGAGTGTTCTGGCCCTGATCCAGAAAAACACTTAAGCCCATTGCAGAGTGGTTTGCTGGATTTGGTCCAAAGCAGAGCATCAGACAGTAGTAGGGGCTCAACAGTAGGGGTTTTCTCTTTTTTTGGGTGTTTATAAAGGAATCTCCACATACGTGAGTGCAGTGCCGGCAGGATGAAAAAACCCCAGTAGTTAGACCCCTAAAAAGAAAGGTCAAAGCACAAACAGCATGACAGGTCTTTGGTAGAAATCTATCAAAACCTCCATGAGAACCTTCTCCTTGGCAGAGCGATGCAGTGAATGATGGAGGAAACAGCAGGTAGATGTCATCTCAGGGTTTCCATCCAAAGCAGAGCTCTGGTGGACCAGGTGCTGTTGTTTGAGCAAACCATGGTTTTCCCAGGCGACTTGTAGGTGACGTTAGTGGATAAATAATCTGTGGTGAATAACTTATTTGACAAGCTTGGAAGCCACCTAGAAAGGTCATAAAATTATCTTAATTATTTAGGGATGCAAGTGAATTTGGAAAGACATTTCAGGAAATAGTTAATTGCCTGTACTTTGAACATTTTGGTTTTGTTAGGTTTGGTTGAAATCAAAACCAAGTCTGCTGCTTTTTGTAGGCTGGATGAATTAGGTTAGAAATGGGAAATAAAAAAAAAAAGGGTCCTTCAAGTTTGTTTTTAAAGCAATGCCACACTATTAGAACAGAGTAGTTGTGAGTTAGTCATGAGGAAAACCCAGAAAAGGAGGGAAAATTTAAAGAACAAATGGGAACACAGAAAGAAATGAGATTAAACATCAGGTTATTGTGCTTTACCTCCCTGTTAAAACAGCAGTTGTCAGATGGTTGTCCCTTCACACCGGGATACCAGGCATATGTAACGGAGGCTTTGCCTTTGTAGGAAGGATGATGATGGATTAGTGCTTAGATGTTGAAATAACTCTGGTAGGAGATGGATACCCTTTAGCTAAGCGAAGGGGGGGCTGCTGGGGCTGAATTTAACAAAACCAGACTTGCCCACAGACTTGCAAGCGCTCGCAGAGTGGATTTTTAGTGCTGCAGGTGACATTGTTGCTGACTGAAGAATGTTCATCAAATCAGAAAACTGCTGATAAGCTGCCTTTCCCAAAAAGGGATCTCACGAACTTCTCCTGTAAATCTCTGCCTTTCATCATACCCTGGGAGGTGAGGTAGAGGACTTGTGACAGATATTATTTAGGCTTTTCTTCAGTTTGTTAAGGGAATCGAATGGACCTATAGAGAAAAAATATCTCAAACCCTTTCTTTTATGGTCTATCAATTGAAAGCTGAATGAAAGAATGAAAATAATTGAGCCATTTTAACTTTGAACTGAATATATCTTAAAGGAAGTTATGCAACTAACTCATTCAAGGGTATTTGCAAAAGAGATTTCCGACCGAATTTGTGTATGGCCTGCTGGAATTTTACAAAATCAATCTAAAAGAATGTATTTTTTCTGTTGTTACTGGATTTTTCAAGTTGCTTTGGTTCATTTTCTTTAAAGTTCTATTTCTAAACCAAAAGGCTGGTAGAAATGAGTAAGAACTTTATTGAAGTTTCCATTAATTCCATTTTGAAGCCACGTATTTGGGATGACTTTCCAGAAAATCTTGGCTTATATAATTGTGGATTTTGGTTGTCTTTTTGTAACTAGGTTCAGACTTTGGAACTCCAGGACTTTCTTGTGTGAGATTGCTCATTGCTGGGCTATGAAGTTATGCAGTGTCTTTTATTTTTCCCTGCCAGAGAAATATTTTTAGCAAAAGTATCACATGAAATAATCAGGTGAAAGGTCTGTTCTTTCTCCTTGCAGTCATGTGGTTTACCTTAACACTTCTGCTTTGCATATGGCAAAGTGGTTCTTAAGGCACATCCACACCTGGAATTTATGTTAATATTTTTTTAATCCTTTCCTATTTCCTGGAAATCTTACCATTGTCTTTTAATTACACT
Organism: Acropternis orthonyx; assembly: GCA_035583155.1. Lineage (NCBI taxonomy): Eukaryota > Metazoa > Chordata > Aves > Passeriformes > Rhinocryptidae > Acropternis > Acropternis orthonyx. The sequence goes on along the minus strand of JAWWEU010000163.1, from coordinate 3,886,372 downwards.
AGCACTAATAATTTGCTAGGCCTACAAAAACAGGACTTTTTACTCTCTCCTTTCTCGTTTTGGTTGTGGATGGATTTAGTGCTCCTGATATATTCTTTTTAGCAAGTATCAAACATGAGCATTTCTTTTGCTAATTCTCTGATCACTGAACCAAAGCGCAGCCCCAAAGCTCTGATTGGTGCTGTTCACTTCACAAAGTTGCATATCGGGCCCCCAACAGACACGTGTGGCTCCTGGAGAGAGCAGCTGAATGTTAAAATAGATACTGTGGAGTGGTGGTGGTGTCTTGTTATTTAATTTGGATGAGTGAAGAATATATTTGAGGGAGCATCACTGGGCAGTGCGCTCTGTTGTACATTAAGGAATAATTAGAATGTTGGGGATCTGGGTAGGAAGGAGTTTCTGTGATCTAGACCTGAATACTTTAGTTATATGTCTCGAGTACTATAGAACCTTCAGAGTTGTTGAACAGTAAAGATAAAGAAAAAGATAAATTGAATTAATTTATTTTGAATTTATATACGTCTCTGCCTGCATTAATATTAAGTTCCATCCAAAATCTAAATAGAAAGACTGTAATCTTAAAAGTTCTCTCAATAGCATCAGCAAATCATTCTTGTTTACCCTACATGCTAATAAAACAGGAACATGACACTCCTGAAAACAAGATTGCAAAATACAGAAAATGTGGTCTGACATTTTTTTTCTCCCCAAAGGAGGGACTGCCACTAACTAAAGTATTTCTTATGAAAGCTCGATTGCTTAAGATGCAGAATATTAAGAGAGAAAAACACTTTAGGACACAGCCATGTCACCAGCTGTTACTCACCCTTAATGAAATTGTTAAGTGATATTCTTCATAAATAGGTCAGAGAAACTTTTGAATTGTGAAGAATGTTTTATCTCTTTCTTTGAAATGTTTGTATTAAATTTAGAACTGGTAATTCATTAAGCTCATTAGCTCTGACTAGGAGAGTAGAGCAATATCTAGGATATAGATTTCAAGGCTTAAAAACCTTAGTGCTTACAAATAAACATGAAAGCAATGTGTGGAGAAAAAATATGAGATCATAATATGTTTAACTGTTTTTTGAGCGTGGCCCTCTGGATTAATTAAGAACATTTTCTATATTCAGACACTTGAATATAAACAGAATACATTATGACTTTTGGTTAACTCTCTTTTAATAGGGGAAAAGAGAATGCATTATGATGAATACAGTGGAAACTAGTTGAGACTGTATTTTGTTGTTTATATGCTTTTGGGCTTCAGCTCAAAGAGGAACTAATCACTGAATTTTGCAGGATCCCAGCTCTGAATTATATTATTAGTGATTGACACTGAATTTAAACAGTAAAATTTTTATATATATTTATACACATATATATTTACACACACACTTTTGGGTGACCTGTTCTTTTTTGCAGATTTTTAAAGAAGTAAAATACTATTGAGCTCTGCTAAATGCTTGAATTGTGATGAAACTTTTATTTATTCTTAATAATTTCTGGTATGATACAATAATTTTCCAGAGCTTTGCACAGTTGGTTCCACTGGCTTCCTCAAGGAAAAGGGGGAACTGGAGGAAATCAAGAACTTATTATTTTGGAATATTGTATATTGTAGAATCAGAGTCCAGTATTTCTGTAACCTTCCAGACATTGAGATTTTAGAAATATCCTTTAAAGCAGTTTAAATGTACTGGATTATTATGTGCTTGTGCCCAGTTATTTTATGGTTTCTTCATTGCCTTGTTTTGTGGCCTTGAGGTTATAATTAGGAGCTTTCCCATTTCTCTATAATGGGTTTAAGAGCACCTAACCAGTTAAACAATTTTTGAGATTCCTGATGGAAAAAAAAAAAATCATAACTTAAAGTGATTATTATCAGTTGATTAATTTTTAGGTAAATTTGCCAATGTTATATCAGAAAGAAGGACATTTATACCAGAGATGTTTAGGGTATTTCAGCTGTACATTAAAAACATCCAGGGCTCAGAAAACACCAGTTTAACAGAAATGTGATACTGAAAGAAACTCCAACCTTCAACCAATGCATGCTGTTCATGCCCTGTAATTAAATTTGTTGGTCCATCTTTAATTACCTGAATCCTCTCTGAATGTAAATATTTCTTCCTTTTTTTTTTTTTTTTTTTTTAGATAAATCGTCATAGAAGAAATCTTTCCCAACATAACTTAACATTTGCAGACATCATTACTACCCAGGACTCCACAGTAAGCAACTGCTTTATAGAACTGATAAGTCACTCCTGTTATTTTAAAGGTTTTTAATGTAAATGTTGCACATATTTTGCTAAAGTATAAATACATGAGGATTTGGATGCCTCAAGATGTTCAGGGAATTGAGGAATTTTGATTAATTAATAAAAAGAGCAATTTTGGAAGGTACAAAGCCTTTTCTATAGCTTGACTTTGCTGTTAATTCTGTTGTATTCCACTGATGTTTCATCAGTATTAATACTTGGTATAAAGGAATGCAATCAAGTCTTTGTCCTGTCTTTACTTTTATTAAGTTGGTTTTAATATTAATTTTTATAAGTAAAAGCAGTTGTGACATTAAAAGAAAAAATCTCGACATTAAAAGAAACTAGGGGGAATGAGAAACTAAGGTTTTTCTACTAAAATAAAATGAATATGCAAATACTGTTACCAACACAAACTTTTCAGGATGATGTATGTTCAGAAGCTTTGAATCCTAATTAAGAAACTTATACAACCTATAGGTGACACAGTGATAATTATGTTTCCTTGTAATTTCTAATACTATTATCTCATGAGAATGAGAGGTTTTTTAATCACTATTTAGAAACTCAAATATTTACACATAATACTCTCATCTTTACTGTTCTTCCAAAAAAGCAAATTTAAAGAAAAATCAGCACAAACTCTCACAAAATAATTTTGTTTTCCTATTTCTGTGTTAATTCTTCAGGGCATTTTGGGTCATTTTCTCAACCTTCCACATGTTGAAAAGGTGCAGGAAGGGCAGCAGCTTAACGACAAATGATGATATTTATTGAGACAGAAACAACAGAGCATATCATTAGGATATATTTGGAATTCTTTTTAATTTAATATAATCTATTTGCAGAAGTATTATGAGTTGATCCTGAGCTGTTCTGGAAGTATTTCCTTGGGGAAAAAAAAAAAAAGAATAGAAAGGGGGATATTAACAGATGTCAAACAAGGGGAATGGAGCACCCTAAAAAGGATTTATACAAATATTGGGGTGATCCTAGAAATAATTTTATTAGTCTTTGTGGTAGTTGTTTCATAATTACACACATGCCCTTTATATTAACTATAGAGAAAACTGTGCACATTATCAATTAAAGGAGACCATGTTAATTTTACTTAAAGACAGCACCTGTACTAATTAAAGCAATATATATGAAAGGCATTTTGCATAGCATTGAGAGGTCTCATATTAACTGCAGCACTTATATTTTTGTGCTGTTCAATTTTGAGCTGCTTAATTTATAACAAATGGCAGATTTGAGCCATGTAATTTAAGTCATGATATTTTATATGCCCAATATTTGTTAGTGGATTTGATACCCTAGCTGAAGAAAATTAGAAGGAAATTATGACTGAGTAGCAATGTTTTCATCTGGAAGCACATCCAGTTTTTAACTCCCCAAGATGTGACAACAGAGGTGATTCAGATCTGATGTTGAAAAATCGTATTTTCCTTTAGTTATGGATTGGTTAAAATAACAGTTTGAGAAGGGTGGTTGGTAAACTTTGAAACCATGAGATTTTGGGTCTGCTTCAGAGAAACAATCAACAGCTTGAATAGTTGGCCAATGCTCCTCCCAATTTCTGTTTCCAGATGGATAGAAATATTAAAAAGAATAACTTTTCTCATATGTTATTTGGCATCTCTGACCCTGGCCAAGCACCAGAAGTTTTATGCTACATAAATGAAGGGTTAGAACGGGAAGAAATATATTGAAAGCTGTAAAGAAAAAAAAAAAAAAAAGTAGGTGGAGATGGGGATTAAACTTTATTTTAGCTGTGATAATTCATACATCCACCACTAGATAAATAGTGACATGACTCTGCACAATAATCCCTGCATACTTTCTGTCTGGGTTTTCTATGGCAAGGATATGCATGACAGGAATTTGCATGAGATAAGTACAAATTATAGAAAATACACAGGCTAATCCTTGTGTACCCATTTGAGAATGTCACCTAAATCATTGTCCACAGGTCTACAGACCTTCTCATAGGTACAAACAGATTTTTACACAGTACATATTTCATGATAGGCTGTATATCCACAACAGGGAATATCTAAGAAAATAGTTAAACGTGTTACACTGTTAAAATAATGCTATTTTGTACAATCAAAATAACAGACATATTTGATTTAAAAAATCCTTATATTGCTTGTTAGAGCAAGTTTTGCTGCTATTTAGTGACTTTGCAGACAGCACAATTCTGTTGAAATTGTTATGAAATCTTCTTGTGATGCAATTTACTACAAAGGCCATGTGCAGTTCCTAATATCCAAGCTGGGCACTGACTCCGTAGTTTGAAAGCAAAACGAGACCCACTTTGAATCACAGTTTTGTTTCTTTTCCCATTGCTGACACAGTTGAGAAATCCTTGTCTAACGAGGCCTGGTGAGATGACAGGTCGATGGGTTTGGCTGAAGACCAGTTGTCTTGCTTAGTTTGGTTTTAAGGTTTTAAGTATAAATGTACATAGTCTAAAATAACCCCATCCTAAATTGTATGTCAGAGCTATACAAAGCAGGAGGTCAGAGACAACCGAGTGTCTGCAAGGGCCTCTGACTTAAGGAAAGTGTTCTTTTCCTCTTGTACACATATTTGGTGTTTCTCTGACATTGGTACCCTAAGGGTGACTCTTTAGAATATAAGAAGCAAGAAGCTTCTACAGAAACATGATGTGTCCCTCACAGCTTTTAATGAAACTCAGTATATGAAATGATACCTTGACATAATTTACTTGCAATGTATTTTCAACTCATTTTTTACTTGTAGTTAAAAACTGCTTGCAGTAAAATAAATTTCTTCTAAATAAATAAATAGAATAAAATAAATAAAGAAAATAATGTTGGGAGTTTATAATGGTTAATTCTGCATAGTTATTGACTTTAAATATAGTTTGCAAATATTTCTAAGAACTGAATCTACCATAAAAAATAGGTGATTAACTGAGAATTAGTGGTAAAATGTCCCACTTTAGATTAGCTGAATGCAGACTCCTTTGCATGTACTAAGTGGATTTATTCATCTGAATAAAGGATATGGTTATGGCCTTCTTTTTTTCTTTCTTGCAGGTAGTGGAGAAAGAAGGATATCTTCTAAAAGCGAAAATAGCAGATGGTGGCAAGAAATTAAGGTATTACATGTGACTGTGACAGAATTTTTCTCCACTGCAAAATTCAGAGTTTATATATACATGGTTACTATTGTTGGTAGAAGACAAATTGCTGTTGATTCTGTGTTAACCCAATGTATGATTCCAGTCCCAAAAAATAAGTAACAGTAGGTAAAGGGCTTATTGTGTGCAATGATACTGTGTCAGTTTTAGCCTCTATATTATATATAGTACATGTGAATTGAGGACAATGTTAAGGAACCAGGAAAACCAATTTTGCAGTGGCCAAATTTTAGGTGCTCTCTGTGCTTGAGGGATCAAGGATGGGCTGGAGGAACCCACCTTGTGGTGGTGCCACAGGGATGCAAAGACAAAATTATCAAACCTGCTCAGGATTTGCTCCCTCAACACTACTTAAAGCAATGGGAATATTAATGTTGCCTTTATGGAGGGATCTGCTACAGTCTGCTGTATTTAGATGCCTGTAAAGTGATATGACCAGAATTGTGTGTTACCAATGAGAATGAGAGATCAGGGTGAAATACTACATTTTCTGCCAGGAAAAAGGAACCAAGCAATAAGTTCTCATTCCATTATAGTGCTAAACCCTGAGGATCCTAGAAACATTCACTGGAAAGGGAGTCTGGAGGTCACCCAGTCCAATTCTCTCTTGAGGCAACAACATTGTGACGCTCAGCCACAGCTGGGTGCCATCAGAAACGGCTGTAACCTGTATTTTCGGACAAGGCACTGAAGCCAGGAACGCTCTATTCCCCTTTTTGGACCCTAGCAGAAGCTTCTGCAGGGTGTAGAGAGGCTGGGCATCCCTTGTGATGGCGAGGAGGGAGCTTTGCCTCCCAGCGCACTGTGTCCCGCAGCCTCTCCGTGGCTGGGTGCGGGCACGGCGAGCAGGCAGCGGGGCTCGGCCACTGCTGTTTTGAGCAGCCCCAGAGGGTCCCGGATACCCAAATAGCCTCCGAGACGGTGAAGCAGCACTGCAGCTATAGCGTGCTGCCATCAGGTGTTCGCCTGGCAGAATGCAAAGGCAGCCGCGGCTCTCGAGCACCTTCTGCAGCCCCACGAGTTGAGGAATTCACTCCCATTCCTTGTTAATTCTTGGTCCTCTCTGCAGACCAATATCTACGGCTCTTTATACAGAGCAAGGATTGGCAGTGCGGGTCCATCTACTCTCCATGCACTTCTACTCCTCCCTTCGCTCACCCGAACTTGCTGTTCAGTGCCTGTGGAAGGGTCACCTGGAGCAGTGTTGGTGCTGCACAGCAAAAATTGGAATATCATGAGCTCACTTTTCCAAACAGCTTGAAAGCACATATCCCATTAAATGTGTATTCTCCGAGCGCTGGAGCACCTCTGCTGTGCAGAAAGGCTGAAGCAGATGGGTGTGTTCAGCTTGGATGTGAGAAGGCTCCAGGGACAACTTAGAACCCCATTCCAGTGCTTAAAGGGGCTCCAAGAGAGCTGGAGAGGGACTTTGGACGAGGCATGGAGGGACAGGATAAGGGGGAATGGCTTCCCACTGACAGAGGGCAGGGTTAGTTTATTGATTAGGAAGAAATTCTTGATGGTGAAGGTGGTAAGGCCCTGGCAGAGGTTGCCCAGAGAAGCTGTGGCTGCCCCATCCCTGGGAGTGTCCAAGGCAAGGCTGATGGGGCTTGAAGCAGCCTGGGCTAGTGGAGGATGTCCCTGCCAGTGGCAGGGGAGTTGGAACTAGAGGATCTTTAAGGTCCCTTCCAACCCAAACAATTCTATGGTATAGAGAGAGACTAATACACCTTAAAGCAATCTTTTTTTTTATTATTATTATTATTAATATTTTTAATCTGGCAGATGACTTTATGGACAATCTCAGAAAAAGATTGTCTTGTTTATGTGCCTTTTATCTATAGGTCATAAAAACAGTGAAGTTTTGAATTTAAAAAGTCTGTTTTTAAATGAAACAACTATGGAATAAAAGAACTTGGAAATTTACAGATAATATGGTGAAATTCAGTTGCATTCTCATAACTCATAATTCCTATAGCCTCTTGAAAAAAAAAACCACTAAATTTTCTTATTCCTGATGGAATTAAATAATTTCCCCCTTAAAATTCAGTGACACTTATGTAAAACATCTCACCTATTATAATTTAAGAAATATTTATATTTTTTAAATTTTTATACTTTTTCCTTTTGACTTCTTATTTCAAAACCACAAATAGAGCTATAATTTTAAAAACTATTTTAATGAGGTCCAGGTTGAAATTAAGTGAAAGTAAACCTTGGCAAACTTCCCAGTTAGTTTGATCAGAAATTTGAATCTTTTAAGTAGATTGCACACAGGTCTGTGACCTCAAAACACAATTACTAATTTGCATTTCTCAGCTAGAAAAATCTGCCCTGCAAATAGCTGGAGCAGGCAGCACTCTGCCTGGTAGAACTGTCTATGACAGAGAAATATTCCTACCCATAACTGATGTCAAGCATTTGACTGAATTTAAGCTGTGTTCCAAAGGGTTTAATCCTTTGGTAATCCATATTCATCCAACATATCCAACTCACAGAAAAATCTGTTTAAATCTGCACATAGCATGCTTGACCACTTATTCCCTTGTGCACTTACACGACCTTTTTAAATAGAAAGAAAAAAATAGAGAAATGTTACAAAGGACTGAAGTTGTACCCACAGACAACTCATTCACACCTCAGTGGTGATTCTCAGTTAGAGCACTCATTTCCTAGGGATACTTTAAAAAATAATTAACCGAGATTGAGCTTTTCTTTATGCCAGTATATACAACCCACAGGTATGTGGCTAAGGATACAGCTTTATAGCGGTAATAAATTTAGCTGAAAATTTCACAGTGACTCACAAACACTGTCCTTTGTGGGGATATATCTGCCAGTGATGGCCAGGTACTTTTCTAAACCCCTACTGTTTCTTCCTCTTTCTCATTGTATTTATTATTATTATTATTTTCTTCCTATTAACATGACATTAAAAACAGGGTCCTATTTCCTTCAGATGTACTAATCTTCACAAAGACTTTCTTTCACTGTTGCTTCTTCTTGCCCATATTTTTGGATTGTTAGATCACTCTGGGTGAAATCCTGCCCATGCTGAAGCAAGTGCAAGTTCCTCTGATCAAACCAGTAGCATCAGGGCTTCATCTGTGTTATTGGCTATGCTCCTTCAGCTGATGACTGAAACAAATTGAAAAGGAAAATAATTAATAGAAAAACTGCCTGTTGTTATGGCTGATGTGCAGTTTGATGGGATATTGATGCAGCAAAGCTTTGAGACGGATCTGAAAGTGAACATTGTGAAGATGATCAACAGGCTTTTAATCTTGACAAAGCCTGGTTTTGCTGGAGAGTTTGAGTTATTTAGGAATTTCTATGTAGGGGAAACTAGGAGAGACAGAAGAGAAAGGGGAAAGGGTTTCAAACAGCCCCTTCCTGGTCACTCTGCGTCACAGAATAATAAGATCATTAAAGTTGGAAAACACCTCTAAGGCCATGAAGTCCAAACATTTAGCAGCGCTGCTGAGTCCACCAGTAAAATATGTCCTTAAACCCCACATCTACATGTCCCTTAAATCCCTCCAGAGATGGTGACTCCAGCACCACGCTGGGCAGCCTGTGCCAGGACTTTAATGTGTCCTTACAGGCAGCTCCCTCTTTTCAATGCACTGCAACACACTTGTGAACCAGCCTGTTTGTCACACGTGGACTGAGGTTTGTTCTACAGTATTCAGATTTGTGATTTTCATTTGCATAAAGCAAATCAATAGTGTGTTTATGAGGACTTCTGTGAGTATCAGAAGACCCCCAAATCAGAAAGTCAAACTTGGGCTGTTGATCTAAAAATAGTTTTTTATCAGATCAGATCCATTTGTTATGATTTTGTAGTGGTTTGGAACAATATCTTATATGTAATATATATAATAGCATTTTCTTCTGAGTTAAATCTTATATTTTTCTGTATCAGGGGACATTCTTTCACATATCCATGTGTATTTTTACTTCTCTTTGGCTCTAGCAGTTTGTTAGTTCTCTAACTTAAACCTCTCTCAGATATCTTTCTTACCTTCTTTGTTCTATAAACTTTTAATTTAGGGAAAGGAGAAGGCATTTGGGACCTTTCAAAACAGACCCTTAACTGAGCTCTGTGTAGTCAGATCAACATTTTTCTTCTTCAGTTTTATTTTAAGTCTTAGGTACCAGAAGGGCACCAGCTATTTTGGAGTTCTCTAAGTATCTGTGAACTTTGAGCATGTGTGATTGATCCCACCGTTTTCCTGTGGCACCACAGTGCAAAAGAAACGTAGATGGGCTTTAAAACATGAATGAGGAGAAAGAAGGCCCTGAAGCTTTGTTAGGCCACATTTGGATATAATTAGGATGGTGCAATTCCATCAATATTGGTGGGAATACATTACTCATATTGACTTTAGACCTTCTTCTGTTTTACAGGAAATAATTAAAAAACAAGTCTACAAATAGAACATCTTTTACCTCATGCTTGCATGCCTTATTGATTTTACTTTTTTTTTTTTTTTTAAATTAATTTTTAAGGAAAAACTGGTCCACATCCTGGATTGTTCTCACGGCTCGGAAAATGGAATTCTACAAAGAATCCAAGCAGCCTGCACTGGCCAACCTGGTAGGCAATCAACCATCTGATATTTTCAGCCTCCTGGCAACTCTTGTTTCAGTATAAAAAAGTTTGGTGTTTACAGCAGACAAATTTAGACTGAGCTGGCAACCTTGAAAGATTTGAGAGCAGATGAAGGAAAATGCCTTAATCAGATGTAGTGTATGAGAAGAAATAGGACATAGCACGTCCTTTATTAAGAGGTGCATTTCGAGAATAATTGCAAAGTGAGACAAATGGTGAGTGACTATCCAGTAATGTGAAGGTAACACTTTAAATTAAGGTGCCATTTATAAATGCTTTATTCTTATTTATGAAAATGATCACTAAATGCAGCTACTTCCTCAAATAACGTATTATAAAGTATGTTATAAAATGCATTAGTAATAAATGCTGAACAGATGATGCGATGAGAATCTGTTGCAAAGGATATTGTGAGACGTAAATTGCATTAAACCATGTATGTGCATCTTTAATACATGAATTTAAGTTGTTATCTAGCATCCTATAAAGTAGCTTATACATTAATAAATAATAATAAATTATTTATAAATGGCACCTTAATATAGGGTGTTACCAAAGCAGAAAACATTACAAGTTAGCAAAGTGATTTTTTATCGCAGTATAAATGTGACATCCACCATATCCCGCTAACCTTCCTGAATATTTCTATGACTCCATCTAATGCAGCTAATGCAATTTCTGTAGCCTGTAGTTACTACAAAGTGAAATTTGCAGTACCTTTTTATTGTGCCCCAAGGAAAGGCCACCGATCTTCATCCTTGGAGATGTGACAGCTCTGTTTGCGCAAGCGGTAACGGCCTGAATCCCTTCAGTGCTGGTTTCTGCTGAGCCCAAGCCCACAAACTGAGTGTGGGCAACAAAAGGGGGATTTGGTGGATCTGTGACACTGTGGGCAGCGAAGGCACAGGTTTGACAAAGCCCTGTTGTGAAAGGCTCTCAAGGCCTGATCAAACCTGCCAAATCTCATTGCCGTGATGGGTGGCCACAAAGGTGCTCTCCTTGGCAGGAGTCACAAACAATAAGCTATTTTTCCTGTGGCAGGTGATGCAAACCATTCTTCTATATGTCCTTGATCTATCCATGCCACCTGTCATAAAGTCAGATTTAGAGAGCACCTTTTTGTGCCTTCCTTTTTTTTGGAAAGATGGTGAGGGTTGTAGAAAAATATAAAGCTATCAGATGAAACAGTAAAAGTAAAGGTAAAATCTGGCACTTTCTGCTTGGTTTTGTACTAGTCCAGCTGGAAAATATCACTTTTCTGCAGACATGAAAACAATACAGCTTGAATTAATACTTTTTTTCAGAATCATCTGTTTTCCTTAAAATTGAATTTTATTTTATTTTTTTTTTTAAATTGTGTCAAAAGTGCTTTTATTAGAATGAATCTTATAATTTGCTAGGTGTCTTTTACTTCTACCTGTTACCTCTTCTCCTCTCTCTTTGCAAGCCCTTGCCCAAATTCCAGGAGATAAATGAACTAGCAGAAATTTAATACACAGGAACCTTGGCTTTACTCTGAAACTTCTCTATATGGTTAAAATCCACATTAGCTCTTTAGGGATTTAGATACTAAACTAGACCTGCCTGGAGAATGGGACTTTGGCCCAAATCTCAATCTGTTTAACTCAAAAAAATTAAGGTGTGCTGTGATTCAGGACCTTCTGAAAGGTCAGTCCCTTTGCCCGCAGTCTCAGTCATCACCAGTGCTCACAATTGGTGAGAAAACATCTACTGCCTCCTGTGATAGGAAGAACACAGACATATTGAACCTGTATTTTGCTCATTATGGGGACAAAAATAAAAGTGTGGTCTTTTTTTTATTTTATTTTATTCCATGCTGGATCTGAACACTGGACCTGTGAACTCAGTGTTCACTAGGTGAGAAAAATCTGTTAAAGTTGCATTTTCTGTCTGTTGCCTAAAACTTACAGGCAACAGTAAATAAACAAATTGGGTAAAGCATGAAAACAAGTAGAGATGTCAGCATTCACAATCTTATAACCCAGTTTCCTAAACCCAAATTTTACACATCAAAAAAGCTGAACTGGCTTGTTGATCTGATGTGATAATGTAAATGCAATGCTTATTTCCTTTGTAAACCATTTAACCAGATATAATTTTGATAGTGGAAAGGAAATAATGCAAAAAAAGATTCATTAGAAATCATTTGTTTACTGATTTTTTTTCTATTTTTCCAGTTGTAATTTACTTTGGAAAAGGGGGAACTCAACCATTAATTAAATAGTGTAAGAGAGGGGATGTTCATTCACAGTAGTTTAATTTACATCAAAGCATTTTTATTGTTAGCAGGAACATTATGTGACTTAACAAAAATATTAAAACTCCTTTGTAGTCTAAATATATTAATTCATTAATTATTAATTATTAAATTCTGTACATGAAGCAAAAATTTAAATTAAGACAGCATCATTATAAGAGGAATGATATTTCACAAAACAAATGCAACAGGAGAGAGGGAAATGAGAGCACCTCTAATATCTCTTTTTATGATCATAGGACAACATTTAGAGGTGGTTTAAAATTATATTTGCCCAAATCTCTAATCATACCCTAATGCAAAGAATTAGTAAGAACTACAGAGTTTTTGTTGCTCCATTGTATGATTATAGATTTAGGACTCACTATGGCAACTTTCATGTTGATTTCTGTGAAGACTGGGATCCACTGCTTTGCTTTCTTGTGAAGCTGGTGACAATATTTGGTGTTTTGATTAGCAATAGAGCACAACGATTAAAACACACAGAGGAGAAATTCAGAAAATGAGATTGTCGGCAAACACTACTGAAAAGGCAAGTTTGCATCCTGTGTAACTAAACCATTAGCTTTTGCTGCTGCCTTGATCTTTGTGGTCCTGGCTTTGATACACTTTTTCTTAGCATTCTCATGAATATGACTTGCTTTGTATTTTAAATTAAAGACACTGTGATCTAAATGACTCACAGCTCCATTCTTCTTTACCAGCATTAAATTCTTTTATCAGTTGGTCTTTCTGACCAAGAAAAAGGAGTCTGTTTTTTCCCTGAAATAGTTTATGCAACAGAGGTTATTTTAACCTCAGGTTATTAGCCCATCTGCAAAGTAATTTAGTGAGTGAAAATGCTGCTGAAATCCATATTCGTGTTTAGGAAGATTTCATCGTAGCAGACACTTGTATCAATTTACAGCATAACCCCCTCCAACAACACTGATATAACGTAATTGCTCTGACTGCAAAACACAAATCAAGGACGTGGAGTACTCAGGCTTTGCAGTCACCTCAACTTACTCTCTCCCAGTGACTCTGGGTGATGCATAACCTGGGAAGCCATCTATGCCAAAGGACATTGTTTAGGCCAGAATGAATTTCCAGGCATTTTTCCGGGAGTTCTGATGGATTTAAGTGGAGTCTCCCATTGCGTGGAGCCCCCCCAGGTGTACAGCAGAAGGTGATGGACAGTTTCAAGCGTGATGGATCTGAATAGTTGTATGTGTAGTTTTCATTAGAAGCTTCACATTCTAATCCATATCCATGAGTCTCCATGGTGTTCACAGACACCTAATATCCTGCTGTGGCCAGAACTGATAAATGCTCCAAAGAAGTTTTCATAGAATCATAGAATAGTTTGGGTTGAAAGGGACCTAAAGAGCATCTTGTTCCAGTCCCCTGCCATGGGCAGGGACACTTCCACTAGACCAGCTTGCTCAATTCATATTTCTTTCCCCTAGAGAGAAAGAGGCTGAATCCAGTAATTATTGCACATAGTAGAAGCATGTTCAGCTTTCCACAGGCCTGCATCCCATCCTTTCTGGAAAGGGAGATGCACATGCTTGTACTTTTCTTCTGCTTATTACAAAATCAGAGCTGTAAATAAACTGCAGAGTACTGCAACAGCAACAAAATTAAACTCTTATTTGCATTGAGTGCATGGAAGAGTCCAAGTTCAGCTGTTGCCTATATTTTTGCATGATCAGAGAAATTAGAGATGATAAAATACTATAGAATTCACTGTTCTATCTTCCTCCAAAACTTCTCCAGATTGTTCATTGCTTTTTATCCCTTCCATGTTCCATGACAGTGTTCCTGGGGAAAATATTCTGTAGCCCAGTAACTCTCACTATCAAATAACTGTTTCTGTTTCTTTGTCTACATGTTAATCTCTTCTTTTAATCTCACTGTGTGTTTCCAAAATTTCTCAACTCTTTCTGCTGGTGGAATAAAGCTACCCTTCTTTGTTAAAGTATTTTCAGACTCAAATTATCCTTCTGGGTAATTTTTTTTTTTTTCAAAGAAAGAAGGATTATCCATTTTGACAAACTAGTGTTGTGTGTCATGAGGTTTTGCAGAGCCGCCTGGGTGGTGCAGACCTGGGCATTTGTGGAGTCCTGGAGAGGATCTAGTCCAAGGAGACCCTATAGCCCTATTTATAAAAGTATAATACTGAAATACTGAAAATTCATTTATTTCCTCCACAATTTGAATATTTATTTGCATTAATATATTGGTGTTTGGGGTTTTTTTCTAACTTTGTGATTTTTGCACTGGAAAGACTAAATTCCTAAACTGACTAAATTCCACAACATCTTTGTAAAATCAAGTTTCAATACTGTAGTTTTGATCTGTTTTTAAAAAATCAGAAAGGCTAAGCTCTTGTCAGAGGCTAGGCAGGAAATTTGAGGCAGAGTTGGGGAAAAAAATTCCAAACTCTACTCTTCCAGTGGTTTAACCACAAGAACATCCTTCTGTTTTGAGCAACATATTTCTTCTATTAAAAAAAATTTAATAATAACAAATAAAAAAAGAAGAAGAAAAGAGGAACAAAGACACACAGGACTGTCAGTTTTAGTGGAGCTGAACCATCGTGGTTTTATGGTTTGGCAAATGGAGAACATAATTACGACTCCAGTACTGAAAACTTCCAGACTCTGCCTGCAAATCACTTGACCAGGATCTCTCACTCTGCTTAGGGATTCTTTTCCTCCCATCTCAAAGACATCCTTGAGAACACACATATTTTAGCATTTAATAACAACATCAGAGAAATTCAGTGAGCAATCTTTGAAAAGTTGACTCTGTGGCTTATGCTGGACTGGCCACAGTTAACTTCCATTAAGTCTGTTTTCTGTATCACTAACGCTATTTTTAAGGGAACTGTGGTTTAAGAGTAGCATAGAAAAAAAGGTGCATCATGCTGATTAGTTATGTTATGTGGATATTACTCCATCTCTTATCCAAAAGGGACTTATTAGTGCTCTGTGCTGTTAACGGTAGCATTTTTATTGTTGAGTGGGATGTGCAGCAACCCAATCTGCAAACGCTACTCTAAACTGCATGGGCTTTGGCAGAACTTCTGCACAGGCAGAGCCCCCAGAGAAGGAGCTTCGATGGCAAATGAGGACTAGTGTGCTTTACACCAACTCCCAGCAATGTAAATGATACAGGCAAACAAATCTGCTCTTTGAATTACTCGCATCCATACGGAGGAGTTGGGGAGGCAGAGCTGTGTCACCCTGGGACGCGTGGACTGACACTGAGAAGTATCAGCCCTCATGTTGAGCTCTTTCTGGGTGTCACACATGCCCTCGAAGCCTTTTCTTCTTTTTTTAGGAGCTGGAAATGGTAATTTATTTGGAGAAAGGAGATAGCTTGTCTTAGAGATACGATGTATGTTCCTGTCTAATTTCTGTCCTTTCCAGTTGCATCAGTTTAAATTTGCATTTGGAAAACCCACAAAATTTTTCCTTTAAACCCAATGACTTTCCAAGAGGTTTGGCAAAGTAAGCATTGCAAATAGCTGGTGAATGTGTATGCATTTGTGTTTTGGTCTGCTATATGTTATGTTAGAATGGTTTTTTAAACTAATTATTTCAAAGATTCTGTGTCTAGTAAAAGAGCCTTATTTCTGAGTTAAGACACTTCAGGAATGGTTATTTAATAATACCAAGGAATAATGAACTCTTTTGTTGTAATACCAGCAGCTGTGTTACAACAACCTGTCACTAGAACTTGTTCTATTCTTGTTTTATCTGATAACTGTCCCCATTTGTGAAAAGTCAGGTCATATTCATGGTTGATTTTTTTTTTTTTCTTTTCAGAAACCGGGATATAAACCTGAGTGTGTGGATTTGTGTGGTGCTCGCATTGAATGGACCTCAGAGAAATCCAGCAGAAAGAATGTCTTTCAGGTAAGGGGCAAAGCATTCCATTGCTCATTTGAGTGTGAACTCTGAAGAGGTAGGCTTTATTTCCTTGGTTTTAATAACTAGAGCCTGATTTAATGTGGCTTTTTACTTACCAGTACAGGAGTGTAGCACTTTATCCAGCATCGGTTTACTATTTTTCTAAGAGAAGGATTTCTGATGACTGAGTCTCCTAAACACTTGAGAACTTGTTGATTTATTGATTAATGCTCTATATTCAATTTGTTTTTAAAACTTAGTAGGTAATTGCTTTGGGTTGAGGCCTAGAATCTTGACCTGAAGGACTTCCATAAACACAACTTCTTCAAACTGCTTATACAAGCATTGCTCCAACGCAGTGTGGTTACGCTGTTTATTTTTACTGCTGTTCAGGGTCCTCAGACGGTGATGACCCAGGTTCACTTCTGCCAGGGGAGGGAAGGATTTTAAAAGCTTGCCTCTGTCAGGGCCAGCATAGAAGGACATGCATTTCTCATAGGACTATTCTTCATTGATGGAAAATAATATTATTTAATTCCTTCATCTAAATCCCATTGAATTGAAAGGGGCAATCAAGGCCCAAGACGATGAGAGAAGGAAAGCGTTACTGCAAGGTTAATATTCCAGGATCTAGGGGATAAAATAGTTTATTGCAACATCTTCAGGTTTTGGACATAGTTCAGCTCCCATGAATATCAGTTAGTTGGTTTTCTCTATTTCACTAAATGTTGCATCAAGCCACATCAAAATATCATTTATGAGCCCACGTATTTCTCAGAGTTCTAACACTGGAAAATTTTAACAATACAAAAAATAAAGGGGGAAAATATGCAGAAAGGAAGCATGTCAGGGTCAAGATATGGTTTGTTGCTCGATAATCCTTTGGCATCTTCACCAGTGGAACATGCTGGAGGAACCAACTCTGTCTGGGTCTTGGGTTTAAGAAAAAAACCCACTACACATAAAATAAACCCCTAAGGGTTTGCATGTGGCTTCTTGAAAAGAAACCTCTTTGGGTCAACTGGGTGTTACAGAGGCTTTTTCAAGGTTTATTTTTCTAGACAGCTTTCTAAAGCATATGCAATATTTAGAAATATTTCTCATCTCCAAGACAGAGGGACTTATGCTTCTATACCCCCCACATCCTTCAGGTTGTCTTGAGACAACACTTGGAGCTTTGTCATTTCCTAGGTATTTTTAGAATAAATATTTTGGTTTTGCTGTCAATCTTCAGCTTTTTCACTTGGAATGTGATTAAATATAACCTTAGCCTTCGCTCCTGCAACCCCCTGAGCACACTGACAGGTCTTTTGAGCTTCTAGGGTTTATTTCTCATTTTGCAGTAAGCAAAATTCTTGTTTGGAAATGCATATCAGAGTGATGATTCACTGCAGCTAATACATTTCCAGCGTAAAGACAAGCGAAGCTCTGCTATTGATTTACCAAACTGGTGGTACGAGGGATCTGCAATGCATTTTCTTCTCACTTCTGTTCATGTGAGGTGTAACTCCACTGAATCAGAATAATGTGAGAAAGGAAACTCATGCACTACTGCTTGAACCTATTAAAATGTGTCTTCATCAAGCCAATAAGTGAGTGGGAGAGACATTAAGAAGTAAAAGCATAGGAGGAAGGACATATGTTAAGACACATTTTGAAAAGGGATGGAGCATTGTTTAGACAGAGAGCTACAAGAAGATTATGCCAGATGGTAAGAGCGAAAGAGGAGAAGGCTTTGGCACCAGTAGTGGTGACATTTTGGGAAAGGAAGGGACTGAACGAGACTGGTGTTACATGAGCAGATAGAGTGGGAAGAGGACTAGAGAGAGAGAGAGAGAGAAGATTTGTGAGATAGTCTGGAGGGAATCCAAGGCGAGTTCGAAAGCGGAGAGGTCAGTTTGTACCTGGATACTGAATATTTCAGGCAACACTTCGGATGATCTACTTACTCCTAGTGGGTGGGAATAAGATTGATAATATATGTCTACTTATTCATAGATTTGTTCAAATGGAAAGAACATGAGCGATTTGTTTTAATTTATTTATTGCTATTATTATTTTTATTGACCTAAATATAGACACATTGCATTGCTATTTAAATGCATTAGCTGCTTAACTCTGAAATGATCGCAAATACATTTGATTATGTCTTCAAAGCATTGGTCGGGTTTTGTTTCATTACTTTCCAACTAATAAACCCTTCTTTCTTAATTCAAACAGAGCAATGGTTGCTCTCTGCTAATGTGTTGTATTAGGAGTAGGTGCAAAATTTTGAGTTTGATTTAGCCAGGGTGCTCAATTTAAGTTCATGAATTATATATTAGATATGGAAAATGACTATTGAAATTTTGGTTTGAAGAAAAAGAAGGAAATCTTGAACTTAAAATCTAAGCCTATGACAGTTAATGGATGGTAACAAGGAGACGGAGCATAGGAGTATCATAAAGAAAATTAATTGGAAACATGATCGATGCAGAAGGGGAAAAAAAAAGAGGAAACTGCAAGTAAATGACATTCAGGCAGGAAGATTTGGGTTTCTGGTCTTGATCATGAGGTTTTCAGCAGTGTTACTCCCCTCTTTTTAATTGAGCTACTCCCAATTTAACAGGATAAGTGTGATCTGTCTCACACTATCCAATTTGTGCATGCAGTCTATTCCTGTTCTTCATGAACATATTATGTGGTGTATTTTTTTCTCAACTTTTCCTTAATAGTAACTGAAAATATGCAGATCTTACATAACCTTCTGATTTCCCTTCATTTGTTTTATTGATGACATAGCTGGCACCAAGGATAAGATCTGGTTAGAAACAGCTTCACATGATGAGGGGAAACGTGGCAGTTTGCAGTGAGATGCTGTGCTGTTTGTTCTTGCTGGCTGAGTGACGTGATACACTAGGTCTTCATCGGAGGAGTGGTGAATAAAAGAAGATTTATGTTCAAATCACATGCTTTAAATATTTCTGCTAAGTGCTAGTTTGCTCTTTGGTGTTTAGCCTGAAATTTAAAGCACTGAGGATTAAAAGGATTACAACATAATCTTAAATAATCCTAAGTGTCATTTACAGAGAGATGGTTGTAATAACTAAATAAAACCATGTTAAGGGATGGCAGTGTTGTCAGTCAGCAACTGGAACAGAAACAGCGCCTATGTTACTCTGTCATTCTCCTCTTGCCTTTTTTTGGCTTAGTTTGATGTTGGGTAGGTGCATTTTGATGTGGGTTATCAAAAAGGAAAATAACTTAATGGATTCCTTTTCTGTGAACACTGATATGGCTGTTGAGACACCAGTAACTAGGCTAATTTGCAGATTTTTTTCCCAATATTTCATATTTTCTACTTCTGGTAAACTTTTCAACCAGATCTTATTCTTTCTTGTTTTACTCATGCTCTACTCTAAGTCACCCAGCCTTTTAATTTCAAATTCATCCCAGACATGGTGGAATACATGCTCTCAGCCTCTGGATTTGTAATTCTGGAGCTTCATTAGCACAGTTTTGCAGTTGGACCCTGTTTCCTTGAAGAGGTTTTGGAAGATTTCTCTCAGATGATTCAAAAAACAAAAGGAAAAATAGGAGAGAGGTGAAAAGTGCAAAAAAGGTCACAAGCAGCCTTTGCGAATCAGTGAAGCTGCTTTGTTCTCTTAATAACACCATTAATTTAACTACCAGACATTTTTTTTTTGTTGTTTGTTTGTTTCTTTAGTCATATTTTTCCCCCAGTTTACCAAGTTCATATTTTAGGAAGGTTTCATATGCAGAATTTCTGGAGTTCTATGGCTGGGCTCTTGCCACAGGTCTGGTGTGATACTGTTTTTTGTTTCAATGCACTGCAGCTGGAAGGGTTACTCATTCATTGCAACTAAGTATAAGTGTATCTTACAAACAGAGAAAGCTGTGTAAGACCTACAGTACTTCAACAGTGAGACAGCTGAAAGTACAACTGCACCTAAGTGTAATATGAAAGAATTTGTCTTGCAGCTGTTTCATATATAATAACATTTATGGCATTGATCTGAGGTAACTCCCTTGTCCTTGAAGCTATCCAGCTTTGTCCGAGCGCATAATCTGAATGATAAGCTATTTTGTTCTACATATTGTAGGATCAGGATAGTATCTGGATGCCTCCCAGGAACGGTTTCAGTCACAGCTTTTTGTCATGGGAGGATCATTTTTGTTTCCATGGTCTCTCTAGAGGAAGCACTGAGTGTGCGATGTGAAGGGGTTTGGGTTGGGATTGACATTTAAAATTCTTTGTATGTTTTTAAATATAAATGCTGTCTAAAAAAAACACCTTGCAGTCATGGGTGTGAGTCTTCTGGTGGTCCTTGTCAGCAGCTGGAGCATGAGCATGTTCCCCACTCCCAAACCTTCCCTTGGAGAAAGTGTTGTTTCCTGAGCCTGGGAGGGCTCTTGCCTGCAGATCCAATGAGATGTGCAGGAACCTCTGCCGGCTTGGAAATAGTTACGCATTAGATGGGCTTGTAGTGATTTTAAAACACCTGTGCAGATTTTTTTTTTTTTTTGCTTCTGAACATTACTGCAATGATTAGGGTTTAATTTCAATCCCAGGAACCTGAATATATTATTAGCTAATTAAAAGACAGCCACATTGCACAGTTACTAGGTGGTGTCAGTCGGGAATTCTTTAAATAATAAACTTAAAATTACTTATATATATATATATATATATATTAAAAAATCTAAAGAAGTTGTCTTCATCATCTTTAAAAGGAGTGTGACCAGCAGATCAAGGGAGGTGATTTTTACTTTGCTCTGGCGAGACCCTACTTTGAGCACAGGGTTCAGCTCTGGGGTGCCCAGCGTAAGGACATGGACTTGGTGGAGCAAATCCAGAGGAGGCCACAGAGATCCTCCAAGGTCTGGAGCCACTCTGCTCTGGAGCCAGGCTGGGAGAGCTGGGGGTGTTCACCTGGAGAGGAGAAGGCTCCAGGGGGACCTGAGAGCCCCTTCCAGTGCCTAAAGGGGCTCCAGGAGAGCTGGAGAGGGACTGGGGACAAGGCCTGGAGGGACAGGATAAGAGGGAATGGCTTCCCACTGCCAGAGGGCAGGGTTATGTGGAATACTGGGAAGAAATTCTTCCCTGTGAAGGTGGTAAGGCCCTGGCAGAGGCTGCCCAGAGAATCTGCGGCTACCCCACCCCTGGGAGTGTCCAAGGCCAGGTTGGACGGGGCTTGGAGCAACCTGGGATAGTGGAAGGTGTCCCTGCCCGTGGCAGGGGTGGAACAACATAATCTTTAAGGTCCCTTCCAATACAAACTATTATGTGATTTTTACAGAAGTACTCTGATTTTGTTGGTGTAAGTGGGACATCTTGAACACAACACTGTGGAGTGGCCTCTCAACAATGTCTCCAGTTTTCTCTTGACCTTACTAGCAGAGCTCCTCCCAAAATATCCAGTAAAACCTGTTCAATGCCACATAAGATTCAATGCAGAATCAGAGCTGTAGATGGTCAACACTTCAAACGGCAGACAATATTACATTGATTCTAGGACTCTGGGACCTGACTCTTATTCTGCTTTTAGGATAGTGTAGTTATGTTGACATTTTTGGAATCACTTCCAATTTAATTCTGTTGAAAAATAGGTTCTTTTTAAATTATCTTTTTATTTTTTTTAAACCAGAAACTATGAATGAAACTAAACTTTCTTTAGTTCATTTCCTTACTCAAGTCCCCAGGTTTTCTGAGGTCTCAAGCATACAGATCACAATCTTTGCTTTTGGAATCCGCTGTTGTAGTTGTAGTAACGGCAGTAGAGGCATGTTCTCACTGTGTATTTGTATGCCGATTTTTTATTGGTGGTTAAAACAGAAAAAGAAGAGTACAGAATGTAAGAAGAAAAACCTCCTTGACTGTGGGGAAAGTTTTGCAGAAAGTAGAAAATAGTACACAACATGAATTTTAAACATTGTACAGTTGCTTTATAAATATTTTAATATGGCATTTTAACATAATAAGAGAAATATTTAGACTTCCTCTATATTTTATTTCACTGTAATCACTTTACCTGTGTTGATAGTAAACATCTCAAGCTGCTCTTGAGACCAAAGGAGGTGTTGAGGTATCCCTGCTTATTGAAGAGCACAACAGGCAGAAGCCTGAGAAGGGAAAAGATCCTCACCTAATCCAGAATAAACAAGAGCCTGGTAACTGAGGCACTCATGTAAGTTATGGGAATGTATTTCCACTCTTGTTTCAGAAGTGTTGGGTCAGGCTTTTACCATCTTGGGATTGCCAGTGTGTTTGCCTTCCCTCGCCAGTGTTTAAGTCTTAGGCTGACGTTATTCATGTTAGTCCAAAGAGAGTATATGGAAAATGAACTGAAATTCAGGTTGCTCTGCAAATGTGGACACAAAAATGTTCAATGTCATTCATATTCTAAGGAATGTCAGGTAATAAAGAGCCAGTTTCCCCCCCTAAAAGGGTGTGATTGAGAAAGGGACTCATGTCATTACAAGCAGTGACAGAAAAGCTTTACACCAAAGGACAGGAACATACAAAGAGTAAGGCCTTGGATTTCATATGTATAAGACACCTTATAGAAAATGATAAAACTTTTTTATAATATGTACCCACATGTTTTTACTTTATATTTCAAACTATACAGTTTGAAAATAGATGAGGTATCTGACTGACAGGCTGACAATAGTCAAAATGCATTTGAAGGGTTTGGGAAACTCTCTTTAACCTCTGTATTAGAATTTCAAGGAACCCCTCTATCTATTGAACTTCTGTAATGGAATTTCAAGGGTTTCAAAGCACAGCAATTTTATTCATAATTTGACAAACTGAACAGTTAAGGTAAAGCTGCCATAAAGTTATAGTTAATCCATTTCTCTTACATTCTGTGGTTCCTTTGTCTGCTTTGGGGTAACACAAAACAATCAGTCATGGCAAAAAGGCCTTGTGTATTTTGTGGCTACAAAATTAGGACAGTACCACTTTTTATTATTATTTTTTAAAAAATCACTATTTTAAAAATAGTGTCAAAAAGTGATTTTTGCAAAAATAGTGGTGTCCAGTCCTGATAAGCAGCATTTTATCATATGTTATTTCTTGAAGGAAGATTCAAAATTCTCAGCAAAACTTTGGTTGATTTGTAGTTAAGTATGACCTTAGCTAGACAGGTTTTGTTTGTTTGTTTGTTTGTTTTTCCAAATTATTGCCTATAACAAAAAAAATTTCAGAAAAAAGGAAGTAACTTCAACAACTCTTGGAGGTCTTGGAAAGGCTTGAAAGTCTGGCTGAAACAAGAGCTGCTCTGGGCAGGGTGCTGTGGGTGCCTGTGGCACTGCACATCCCGCCTGCTGTGGTACCCACTGCAGACCATGACACACTGGGGCAACCAGCTCCTATAACCCACCTGAGCCTGGGGGGTCTCACTAAATTCTAGAGAACTCCAAAATCCATTTGAAAACCAAGCCCAGATCTCCTGTGAAGATCAGCCTGATTTAAAATACTCACATCCTTATTCCCCATATCTGTCATTATGTATACATAGACATCTGTCTGCTAAAAGTGATTATTATAATAGCTCACCACACTTGTTTAAGAGCCCATCTTTTGTTGGGTGCTGGTGCTGATCTGTGAGTGACTGTGATAGGTACGAGTGTCGGAGTGTGCTCGTACACATGTGCTTCTTAAGAAATCATATGAATCACTTAGCCTGTGACAGCCACGCTGCAGCTTTCAGAAGTGCAGATGTTATTTGTCCATCAGAAAAGAAAATATTTATTTCAAGCCACAGGCATTTTCCTCGTTGCAGAAATAAAACACAACATCAGTTAATGCTTAATGTGCGTGTGACATAATTTTGTCAGGGACAGAAGCACGGCTGAGCACAAGGACCTGGGCAAATATGTGAGCGCAGAGGAAGCACCTTGTGCCTCAGATAACGCCAACCCTTAGGAGAAAGCAATCCAGGCGGCAGAGCCGCTCTTTTTTCCCCACTGTTTTTCAGCTGAATTCACGGAGGGCTGGGTAGTTATGTTTTACAGCTGAGGAAGCGAGCGGCGTTCTGCAGCTCGAAATGGCAGTGGGCTGCAGCCTCTTGCTGCATTATTCATAAACATATTGCTGCCATCTCGTGGGCAGCGAACGAGCCGGCGGGGCGGGCAGCGAGGAGCGGGGATGCTGGGAGGGATGCGCAGGGATGCAGGAGGGGATGCGGGCAGTGGAGGCAGCCAGGGCTCTGCCCTTCTCCATGGGCCACCAGCTCTGCAGGGAACAGGGTGCGGGTCACTCTGCACGCACTATCGCGACACTGAGCGTTTTTTTAGCATCTTTCAGCTCAAATCGGTGCCTGGCTGAGCAGTTCATGCTATTAATTAGTCTAGTGGAAGGTGTCCCTGCCCATGGCAGGGGGGTCGGACTAGGTGACCTTTTAAAGTCCCTTGCAACCCAAACCATTCTATAATTAACATTTATTTTAGCTGGCAGCTGAACGAATTAATATAATTTTTTTTTTTTGAAGGAATAATACTTCTGCAAACCTGTGTTCTCTAAATTACACACGTGGTAGTAGTTTTATGTGTTAAAATGGTGATTATCTCCTGATCAGCTGATAAGAAAGGTAAATAGCTTTGTAAGGACAAGTTGGCTCAAGATAAAGCATGTAGTGAGAATTATTGCTACAGATAGCTAGTATGGTGAACTAGATGAAGCCCCTGTGATGCGAGTGAGGCCTTTAATGCTGTGTTTTGTGCACTCATAACATGAGGAAAATGGTACTTTCCTAGTCCTGGCAATCAACACCTGAAGCAAAAAATGTAGAAATGAGAAAGGAGCCTGGATTTCCTGATTCTTTAGTACTTTAAGGTTTAGTGCTTCTCCTGAGTGAAAACAGTGAAATTAATTTAAAAGCATTATGATTTTTGCACGTTTTTTTCAACTTGTTAATGTAAGTTAATGTTAAAAAAAAAAAAAGAGCCTTGCTATGTGCCCAAACATTGCGTTCCTTTAATTTATCAAACTCTTGGAAAGAAAAAAAAAAAAAAATCTTAAATGAATTCACTCAGAGATAATCAAATCTGACTTGTTTACATGTTTGATGCTGGTATTTCTGTATTCACCCACTGCATTTTTAAAAATCTTGGCGAAGTCACTTGACTCCATTTTTTTGTGTTTCTCTTTAATGACTGAGGCAGATATTTGGACTTGGCTGGGCACGGGGAGCCTTGGCTGTCCTCTCTCTGAATCTGTGTGCACAGGGATGTCAGAGGAGGTGCTTGGGATCCACACTTTTTGTGTAGGAGCGATTTCTTTCGGGAGAGGATGTTTTTGGATGCTTCAAGGTGTTAAATGGACAATGAGAGGCAATTTAAATGCGAGCGGAGTAATGGCAAGCGGCAACCTGCCCTCTCTTTTAGATACTACACCTCTGGTGTTCAGCAGAGCAGGAATTCCTGAACTGTGATTCAGGGACCACTAATGGGATAGGGAGACTTTTTGAAATGGTAATGCAGACCTAGTCAGCCTGAAAAGACATTTAAGGTAGTTCCCAGATGGTACAAATGAAAGGAAAACTCACAAGAACGGGTTACCACAAGGGATCCTGACTTTTCAAACCTCCTCCTCGAGTTTATCGATTTTGAGGATGCGCCTCCAATTGATCCCACTTATAAAGTATTTTTATATGGATTATGTGAGTTGTTAAAAATTTGAGCCTGAGTTCAGGGGCTGGATGTCTTGAATTCTAGAGTGTTGGGATTTTTTTTTTTTTTTTTAATATTAGGGTGTTCTATTATTTGTGTGTGTCTGTGTTATTATTTTATTTTTTCCTTTCATAACCTTTTCTCTGATTTGGGGTAAATAAATTCCTAGGAATTTCATGCCATTACATCTGCAATTACATCTGTAAAACACGGCAATCCAAGAAGTTTAGCAAACATTTTCTTTGGCAAAGAAAGTTGCAAAGAGGGCATGTGGTTTGCTCACCGCTTCATTTAGAAACGGTATTGAGCTTAAATTACCAGATGATTTTAGCACTTAAAATCCACAACACATCAGCCACCCTCCTTTTTTTTTTCTATTCTGCTGATAAGAGTCACGATTGTTACAAGTGCGGCATTGTTTAAAATTTTAACATATTTAAAACCCCCGACCCCCCCATTGCCCTTCCCTCCCCGCCAGAATTACCTCCAGAATTTGCAGGTAAAATTTCACAGATTGAGCTTTAAACTAAGTTTTCAGGAGGGAAAATGCTTATTTGTATAAGTGCATATTTGCATGAGAGTGCAGTTTAATTTAGGAAAATGAGAGCCAATTACTATGATTGTCTCAAGTAATAAGAATTATTATTATTTTTTATTATTTGTACATAGTCATCACTAGGTGGAGGCATACTTTACATATTCTATTGAACATGTCATCTGTTGGGACTGAGATGAATTGCACTGATACTACCGAGTTCAGTGAATGACACAATTTTTACCCTGAGCTGTTGAAATAACCTGTTACCACCAAATGCCCAGCTCTCAAGTAGACTTGCGTTTCAACCACTACTACTGCTAAAAAACAATTAAAATTGAATATTTTTGAATCACTTGCTGTCAGAGATGAATTAATTCAGAAACGTTGTTAACGCGTGATGAACTTAAAAGGAGAAAACAAAGCAGGTGTCACAGAGCAAGAGATTGAAAGAACAAATATCTATTTCAATATCCCATCCTGCAGTACTTTAATCAATATATGATGGATTGAGTGGGGATTTTGTGTGTTTGATTCTTTTGGGTTTTGTTTGTTTTTTTTTTTTTTTCAGTTGTGGAGCAGAGTCCATTCTCAGTCCATCCATATTTTCTCACAGTACAGGACTACCTGCTATAGATTGTACACATTAAATTTTGACTGAGGGTTACAAGACCTCCCTTATGTATGATCTCATACAGAGAGAAACACAAGCCTGTGCAAGGTGGTCCTTGGCACAAAGACACAGCCCAAGCCTTGTGTTTGAGAGGCCACAAAAGGAAACTTTTGGGTGTGAATGTGGAAGTCAGAGAGAAGAACTAGGTTTCTCCATACTTTGAATACTGTATTATGACATTCTGCAGATTATAATACCTACTGGAACTTATTGTAGAGAAGGAAGAGTCATGGTGCACAGGTTATAAAGAAAAAAAATCACTTAGTTCAGTATTTATTTCCTATATTTTTGGGGTAAGACACTTCTAAACATATCAATAAAATTGGGGTAAATATATTTTTACATCTCCGTCATTTTAATATAATTCAGAGAAGGGAGTCAGGATTGTTGAGAAATTTCCTGAGCTTTGCAGCTTCTTAGCCCCAAACTTGCACAGTGGATATTGCTGTGGCCTTGAGCTTTGTTATCTGATTTGGGGTGTTCTGTCCCTGCTGGGGCTGGGCTCCTCCATCCTGTGCGGTAGAGTCAGCCAGTTACACCCTGGGACACACACCCTTCCATAAAGTATATACCTGTCCCCAGACAGGGTTTTAAATATACTGTAATGGAGCTGAAATATGCCCCTCCACCGTGTGTTGGGTTTGTTGGATTTTTTTTCTCCCTGTATATTCTTTTTTTTTTTTTTTTTTTTTTAATGATTTGGAATCACACTTTTAATAATTATACTCACAATCTGAAATTAAATAAACACTGTGCTTAGTGCTCAAAGAATTGCCAACCAGTACTGGAGAAAGTATGTCCAGCAATTTATCAGCCTGTAGAAAATAATTATAGCAATATTTTAAAATGCATTGGTTGTGGCTTTGTTTTGATTTATAGAATGTAAATAATCAGTTTTCATTCTTCTGTTTCGAATGACTCTTTTAGAAGTAAGGCTTTTGAACAAGAGTCCCGCAAACCAAGCTGTTACTCCTGGGAAATTCTGTAGTGGTATGTTACTGGCATTTGAAAAATGCACACCTTCTGAGAAAAAACAGGAAAATTCTGTCAGACAGACTGATGGGAATTCCCAAGTTTGGAAATGCAAGTTCTGTTGGAAAACAATGGCAGCACAATTCAGCTAGGGCTGCAGTTGGAGTGAAAAGGAACATGTTTTCACCATTGAATACATTTTCCTTCTTTTTTCTTCTTTTTTTATTGTTGTCATTCTGGAAACAAATATTCTACATGATCACTTAAAAAGTGCAAAGTAAGGAATGAGAGAGAGTAATGTGTGTTGGAACATAACATAGACTTTACCCATGTAGAAAAGTGTGAAGAAATATGGTAAAATTGAATGTAAACAAAGAAATGGGGAAAATGAATGTGGGAGTGAAGAACTGTGTAAAGGGAGTAGGAAGAATGTAATCCAATAGTAGAGATCAAAGGCAGGGAAGCCAATTTTTTCAAATATTCCATAATAACTTCAATGTAGCAAGGTAAAAGATCTGAGCAGAGGGGCAGAATACCACAAATGGGAAAGGAGAAAACATTATATACAGCAAGGAGTGCACAAATTATTATTTTTATTTATTTTTTTTTAGGATCAATTATAGTCTACATCTCCTGGTATTTCAGGACTCTTTTATAATTACAAGCATTATTTTCGCTCCCTCTCCCGCACACACACGCTCTGTCTCGCTCCCCCTTCCAGGCAACACTTCTCCACTCGCGCAGATTTGAGGGGGTAGGAGGATCTCAGGGGTTCTTTGCAAGATGCTCGTTTCCCACCGCAGTGTGTGGCATTGCCAGGACTCTTCAGGGGACTCTCTGCCAGCTATCCTGAAAGGCTTGCAGAGGAGTGGGAGAAGATTTGCATACTGCCCAAGCAGGGCCAGATTTGAACCCCCCTCTCTGCTGAATAGTTTGTTACTGAGTAAATAATGACACCAAAATCATTGCAGCTTTTGCGGAAGAGTAGGTGCTGTGCTATGTCAAGCTATTAGGGTCTGTCCCTTAATTTTTTCCTCCCCCCACTCCGAAGATGCTCCTTTTTTTATTCAAACAGAGATTTCACCTGCATTTTTCCCCTCTAATTTTACCTTTCTCTGCTCTTGTTTGGTTTTTTTACTTTCCCGTCTATTTTACATTTTTGTATTTTAATAACATATTTTAAGCCATTTTTTCTCCTGTTCTCAATGTGATGACAGTATATTCTGATGGAAAGATAATAATGCCCAAGGAGGTTTTCTTTTATGAATTCTGCTGGTGTTACTTTCACATGCACAAATATATCATCTTGATTTCTAGCTCTGGGTCATTTCATTGCTCTTGTATGTCTTGCTACGAGATGTTTCCTGTAATTAAAAGATTAGGTTAAATAGATTATTTGTGCTGCCCTGTCTACATAAATGTTCTGTTTCTCTGCCTCTGGATACTGGCTTTTGTGTTTTAAGGCAATGTTGTGTACATGAAGTTACATCATGTCTCCTTTGTCTTTAAGCTGCTGATTTATTGGTCAGAGAAGCAATCAAACAAGACATTTACTGCCATAGCCTCGTAGGGTCAGTGAATTAACAGGTGCCAATAAGTTCTAAAGAAGTGTTTTAATCGTTTCTAAAGTATTTAATTAATGGACTTTCTTAGAGGAGTGGTGACTGAGCAGACATAAGGTTGATGAATATTTAATGCTTGTATCTAGGGAACTTTTTCTCCCTTTCATGTAATTTGAGGTGTTTACTAATGGAAAACAAAGCCTAAATTGTTGTGTAGCATGCAATCAATGATAAGCTGCTATTAGATTGTCCAGGGATTGGATACCTATCAGGAATTAATCTATATGTGCTGTGATATTCTGCATTTAGAGCTGATTTTGTTTAGAGAGGATTTTGGAGTCAGGTTTCTCTGACATAGCCAGATATCTCTGTTAATACTTATGGGCCTCTGTGAACTCAATTAATTGAATATTAAGTGTATGCATGGCTGTTTGCTTGAGCTGACATGGTTTCAACAACTACCACTAGTAGGGAGGTAGTAGAAAAAGAGACTCCACTTCCAAACATTCTTGTTGATCTATGTGCTAGTCACAATACTTAATTTGAACCATAATACTGGTAATGCCATAAGTATGCCTAAAAGTTTGAAGATTTTTTTTTACTTACCTTGTTTTTCTTCATCTTAGAGGAAAATTTCCCTTCCTGTTACTTTGCTAATTTTTCACTCCTTACTTTTTATTAAAAAAGTAAATAAATTAAAAAATCTGTTGTGTCTGAGCTACATTTGATGTTGTATCATTCCTCTTGCTCTTGAATACTCGTTGTATTTCCATGAAAAAATAATGATTCTTTTTTCTTAATATTCCTGCCTTAAGGTATGATGTTTGTGATATAGCTAGTGTGACTCCATTAATTATAAACCATTTCCTTGCTTTTCCTTGCCTGTTTAAGCTTTGTTAAGTCACACCATGCTGTGTGCTGTGGCAAGTTTAGGAACACAGAACCTGTTGAAGAAACTGAGTCCATGTGCTGTTGCAGCTCACTAGAGCTCTGCTCCGCAGTGCTTGAGCACACCAGGCTGTTCCAGCTACCTTTTGCCATTGTTAGTATAGTAGTAGACCTGTTATTAAGTTGTAAGAGTTAATTTTGTTACATTAGGAAGGAGAAGTTGCAGTATCCCAGGACTGGAAACAGCACAGGCCAACTAGTGCACTCGCAGTGTGTGCGAGGAGCTCAACTCTGCTGATTTGGGGCATCACTTCTAATTAAAAGGGCATGTTACTGGAGTAACAAAAATATGTTTGTATAGTGTCCAGGCCACTTAGCTACACAGAAAATGTAGCTAAAAACAGGTTACAAAATTATTTTACTAACCTCTGAGCTAGTAATTGGAAAAGATGGCAAAGATGGGCAGTGGCACTGTACCTTACCTGAGCGGGGAACAGCAAGTTTCCTTAGAAGTGACTGATGCTGAGGGATTAGAAAAACCCTAAGCGACTTCTGAAGGTGTCTCTTGTGTTATATAGAATTTTGAACACACAGATCTATGGAAATGACGTTCTATGACCAAAGAACCCTGAATCTTTCAGAAGTTTTAGCTGATATAAACTATATACTACAGGCAAGCTATAGTACATTTCATAGTGCATTTTTATCTTTCTCTCACTTTTTAAACTCTTACTTCTACCTGCTTTTTCCTTCCTTTTTTCCTTCCTTCCTTATTAATAAAATTACTTCTTTGAAAACCTTTTGTGAGCCATGTATGATGTGTCCATTTGCTGTCTCTGAGGATGGTGGGTGCTGGGTTTGAAGTCATCCACATTTTCTTTCCAGCTCTGTAGCATGTAGAGGAGAATGTGCTTATAATCAGTCAGGGTAAAATAATTGGAAATAGGAATAATAATATAGCAGTGGGGTAAAATAATTGGGAACAGGAATAATAATGCAGCAATGGCAAATGTATTTGTCAACTGGGCTGCGATGGTTTTGGTTTTCCACTTGACTCAGTGAATGTGTACATGGCATGTGGAGGGAAGCAGTCATCTCTGAATCTGATCCATGCAGACCTGGTAATGCAGTTATCACAAATGTTGATTAGATCTGCCCATGTAATTAAAAATACACATCTGCCTCCTTGAAAATGCAGCTCAGTTCTTGCATTTTTGTTTTTAGTCTTTTAGAGACAACTGTGCCAATCTGAGCAAGTCTTACAGTAACTTCGTTTAGACAAACTCTCACTGTTACTTTTTGTTCATAAATGCAGTTAACAAGTTCTTTTGTACTTCTTTGAGTGTTAATTGATGTAAACAAAGTCTGCATTTTATCTAATCCCACTGAAGCTTGTTAAAATTAGAGATGTGCCAAATTATTCCAAAGCAGGTTGTAAAGTAAGTGAACCATTAGATCCACTGGCTCACAAATGGCATAGACAATGTGTGCTCTATTTTCTTCTTTTTCAGGGATTGTTTATGTCAGAACTTTCAAATCACAGGTTTTTTTGCATCTTTAAGATTGTGTTTAGTTAATCTGTATGGCAGAAGTACAGTACATGCAGCAGGGCTGCACGTGACTAAAGCTATTTCTAGAAAAGTCCATATATACACTCCTAATTGAGCATACCTAGCAGTCAGCTCCGCTAATTTCTGTATCTAGCATTTTCTTTTTTACAGACACATCCATTTGTTAGGGTTTTCTCTTTGTAGGAATTGTTATTTGCAGAACTGGTTATTACCCAACGTGTTACTGGCAATCTAATGGCAATCTAACATGCAAGGAGCCACGTTGGCCTCAGCTACACATCCAGGGTGCACAGTGAGCACTAAGGCATCATTTCCACAAAAAAAGTTAGTGGGTTTGATACAACTGCATGAAACCGATGGCCCTCCTCTCTTGGTAACTAGCTCCCACACCACAGGCTGTTCTCAAAGTCCAGTTGCTCAAGCTTTCTGTGTTTCTGCTCTTCTCCCACATCTTTTTTCTGCTTCTTTGCCTTGTCTTTTGGAAAATTACTGTTTTCTACCTCCTGCCTCCTCTCTGGACTGCAAGGTCATTGATGCTGTGCTGGTAAGGACAGCTCCGTGAGCTATTGTGCCTGCACTGCAAACACAAAAGTCTACACTCCTGCCCTAGTTCTCATCCCCTTCCTGACTTGAATACAAAGCGAGTTCTCTGAAGTCTTCTGATATTTAACCATGAAGACAAGTTCAACATACCCGGATGTAGAACCCGGAGAAGACCCCTGCACTCACATTTGGACATGTGCTGATGGTCTTGTAGTAGAGCTCAGTTTACCTGATTTCCATATGAACAGCACTATAGCCAGTGGCGTAAAAGGTTCAGGTATCAATTAAACAATCAAGCATGCATCAAGTACTACTCTGAGTCAGTAGAATTGTAGAATCACAGAGTCTTAAAATGGTTTGAGTTGGAACCAACCTTAGAGATCCTCTAGTTCCACCCCCCTGCCACAGGCAGGGACACTTTTCACTAGACCCCATTGCTCCAAGCCCTGTCCAACCTGGCCCTGAACACTTCCAGGGATGGGGCAGCCACAGCTTCTCTGGGCAATCTGTGCCAGTACCTTATCACCCACTGAGTAAAGAATTTTCCCTAACATCTAAGCTAATCTCTTCTTTTAGTTTAAAATTGATCCCCCTTGTGCTATCAAAATCTACCCCTGTAAAAAGTTGCTCTCCCTCTGTTTTATAAGCCCTGTTTAAGTACTTAAGTACCCTTTAGTGCTTCAGTAGCTGGTCTGTGCTCTATTGTCAGTGCTGCTCTCCTCAAAGTTCTTTAACGGTGAACATGTTGTCTCTCCCCTCACACTTTCCCCGCAGGTTTCGAGGGACAGAGGTGATGGGTTTGTTCCACACACAGAATAAGATACACAACTTAGGATTTATGGTAAAACAAATTATAAGTTTATATAATAGCAAAGGAGTACCTCTCTCTCTTGTTTTGCAGTTTTCTTTCAAGCTGTAAATGACGACCAGGGGTGAATATCCTATAACTGTACGTTTTATAGCATCTCATGGCAATTAGTGCTAACCAGAAGTTTGATTATTAATTGACAAATATTATCTTGGGCAAAAGATATTGTGTCTGTGCATCAGGAACAGGCACTGCTTCCCTCAAGGTGAAGGACAGCAAATCTAGAGATAAAATGGCCAGTGCTAGGATTTTCCTGAACCTTGGGAACTGGCTAGCTAGATATGGAGGAGCTGAGGTACCTAATTAGGAATCTCATGGACCTAGTTAGCTGTGACTTTATTTTAGCTTAATTGCTAGGGCTTTTCTTCCAAACAAAAATGTCTTATGGACAATTCTTTTCTCAGGTAAAGCTGAGATAATCTGGTAATGCGTGTCAGGCAAGACAGATCTCAAAGATCAGCACATATAGATGTTATCTTTCATAATTCTGTGGTTTTTTTCTAGCTGCCAGCACCATAGTATCTAATCTTTCTAGCAAACAGGTGGCTCTTGCAGCATGCTTTACAATCAGTCAGACTTTGGCTCAGTCTAATTTGCTTAATCATATTAATTAATTACTTTTGTAAATGTCAGAAAAGTTCAGCACACATTTTACTTTTTAAAAAGATTTTTGAAGATCTTTCTAGTAAATATGTAACTTTGAAATATCTACAGTATTTTTACTGAAATTGCATAGTTGCTCAGATTATTCATTGCAAGCAAACTATTCGACTTTTTTTTCCCTCAGCCTTCTTTCACTTAGCAAATTGACTTAGATGTCTATGAACTTATTTCCTATTTTATATCAGTTTAATTAGGTGATGCCAATCAATTTCAGCCTATGACCTGTTCTGCTAGTTGCAGTGTGGCATTTTTCCATTGAACATACACTCTGATTGGAAAAAAACAAGTAGTTTAATGGTAGGTAAACACTAGAGACAATAAATTATTGGGGTTTGCATGAATGTATTTTATTTCTCTATAATAAGACTTGCTTTCTGAATTTTCTTCCCAAGTATTGTATACCCCAAAAGTCAATTTTAGAGTAGGAAATGGAAAAGGTACAACCATAGAGGTGCTGTAAGCCACTTGCCTTGGCCGGTGCTGTTCGTTAATCAAAATGGTGACACCATGTTCTTGATTTGATTAATAATATCAGTGAGAGGTTGAGAACAGCCACAGTACAAGGATTAATAGCTCCATGCAGTTTTTCTGCCTTTTTTGCTGTAGCTGTGTTTGGATACTATGTGGTTGTTTAGTAAGGCTTCAGGAAAGAGGTCAAAGCATAGGTGATGCTTTGAGAGACAGTTCTGAAAATCAAAATACTGAGATTATATAGAACTCTACAGTCTCTGAATCATAGCAAGCCTAGGTGAACTGAAGGAAAACAAATGCTGCTACCTCAAGAAGCCTTGGGGGAATCACTTGAAATAAAGCCTAATTGACTAACAAATCTACAAATGGTGTCTTTCCTTACATCTGACCATGCTGCACACTCATCATAATTTCTTTGTGTTAACACATTTTCTGACTGGTGGCATCTCATGTGTGCAGCCTCAACTGCCAGTCAGGGTGTAGATGATGTGCTCCAGATGTACAGTGTAAGGTCATTGTCCTGCAGCAATAAGTCCTTCTGTTCCCATCTGTAACAATATTTAACTTTAAACAGAACAGCGATTGTTACTAAGAATTTATCCCTTTTTGTTTGGTCTGTATGAAAGTCTGAGACTTTTAGGTTAAAAATAAGAAAACATGGGAAGTTTAACAAAATCCCAGTATTCTGCCA
Organism: Acropternis orthonyx; assembly: GCA_035583155.1. NCBI lineage: Eukaryota > Metazoa > Chordata > Aves > Passeriformes > Rhinocryptidae > Acropternis > Acropternis orthonyx. The sequence goes on along the minus strand of JAWWEU010000163.1, from coordinate 3,851,029 downwards.
CATGGTATCTGCAGGTTAGTCATGATCTCTCCTCTAATGTCAGGATCAAACCAAGGAGCAGCTCTGTCTGTATGTATAAGGCTGTACATGCGTGAGTATGTATGTAAGTGCACTCTTCTTCCTGACTAATGACATCTGCAGGCTGCAGGTGCTGATGCCAGGAGAGCACTGACCAGGCAGAGATGGTTTTTTATTGTTTACAGAATCACAGAATGGCCTGGGTTAGAATGGACCTTAAAGGTTTCTTGCTGGTTTGTTCACTGTAGCTCAGGTGGCAGAGGCAATGTCTCTACAGGTGTATATACAGGTCTTTACAAAGTGGACTATCAATGGAGGCTTGGAATTGCTAGAAAATTTTCTAGATGGCAGTCCTGCTACCTAAACCTGGTAATTAATTGAACCACTACTTTTTAAAGGAACATGATTTTTCTACAGCACTTTTATGGAAAAATGTTGTTCTGGTTCAGAGTGGAGCATGTGCTCCACACCAGGGAAACATCCACAGCAGCAAGCTGCAGCCAGTATATAACCTATGCATTTTTATCACCATCAGGTTTATTCCTGCACCATCTTAGAAATCATCTTAAATTGCAATCCTTTGAGGATTTCATTGTTCCATGTATGCTTGTGCTGCTGTAGTATTAATACTGTTCAAGTTTGTTTGGATAGTATCTTCTAATTTCCCAACCATGCATGGGAGCAGCAGACATTGTATAGAGAAAAAGGAAGCTGAATGTGAGCATAGGAGTTTGTTTTAATTGTCTAGGAATTTGTCTCTAATTCTGAGGGATGGCTGTGTGTGGTATTTTTTAATGAAACAAAATGAAGGTTACACCACAAATTGGCCTTGTTGACTTTAAAGTGCATGAAATCTCACCAGCCCTTCAATGAGCGTGGGGTAAATTTAAGCAGAAGAAGGCAGATTTTGTGTGGATCTGGACCAAGTGATGTTTTTTGGCAGAAACAATAGAAAACATATTACACTGTGTTTTTATGTTTATTTCCTCACACTGTGTGGTTTTGTCTGGTTTCTCTGCAAGCAAGGTTCAAGCTGGCGAGCCACACAGTTTCCTTTTGATTTCTTTGTTGTTCGTTTATTGGAATTTGAGATTGGAAGCAGATACAGTGGATGCAAAACCAAGCGAGCCAAAATGTTTTCAGTCTGCCTGTGCAGCCCTGCCTGAAAGCTCAAGTCACTGAATTTTATACAGCAACAATATTAAGCTGCTTCTTCCAACTCTTCTGGAATGTATATTTCCATTAGGATGGATGTATTCACATAAACTAGTTACTTTAATATTCTTCTGAACTGGAATGCAATTACTCACTCAAATTAGCCTTTCAAAATATTGACTAAAGGGGTTATGACATTCTGATCCTTCATGAGAGTATGGTCAAAAATTCAAAGTTTGTCAAGATCCAAGATGCAGGCACATGAAATGGAGTATAAATGCAGGTTATGTATACTCCATCTGCAGCAATAATATTTTAAAAACTTAATCAGTATAATACTGCTTGACAGAATAGCACTGGATAAACTAATATTTTCAGTTCAATTGCATAAAGGCAGTTTAAAAATAGAAGTTACCATTTGATCATGCATTATTTTCCCAATGAAAGAACATGTGGAAACAGTAAGAAATGATAATCCAACATAAAATATACAAATGTACAAATTTTATCCAAGTGCTCTAGACAAGCCAATATGGCAACCAGTGTAACATACTCTGCTGCTCACTAGCGTGCTTTCAGCATCAGTTCTTAAGGGGCTTTTTTAAGGTTTAAATATATTTGATGTCCATCTAGGGGTCTAGACAAAGCACTGGGGTACCCGTACCTTCACATCTGAAGCCATTGTTTAGCATCTGGCTCCCACCTGCCCACTTAACATAATTGCTCAGCATCAAACACTGTTTTGCTCATCTCCAGACTTCAAAGCCTCAAAGGACAGTTCTTTTACTCCCCTAAGAGCCTGTTATGTCCATCACTGGTGCTGATTTGGGGGTTTCTTTCAAACCTTCTTCTGGAACTCTGTGTGTCTGCCCCCATTCCCACGTGGTGCAAGAGGGCAAGGGAGAGCTATAAGACCAAATGGTTTTCCCCCATGTACACATAGCACAGTGTGAAGCACAGGATTTTTTTCCTGTTTTATTTTCATTAAGAGGATGAAAAGACTCCCTTCATAGGTAAGAAGACTAGAGTGCTTATTTTGGTGTATGCCCCACCTTATGTACTTAACCCACTTCCTTATTCGGGTGGCTTGTTGTGAACAAAGATGTTGAGCCTTTCCTTCTGTTTGAATAAGATATTAAGATCTCCATCCTTCTAGCTTGAGAAATGCTTTGTGGTCTTCAGCCCTGAGGCTGTGAGATGTGTTAGTGAGCTGCCTGGGACAGTCAGGCTCATACATCTCCATCTCCTGTTTGTTGTGGCGTGGGATTGATCTCACTTGGAGCTTCCACTGCGTATTCACCACGTGCAGTGGTTTTGCCCTTCCTCAGCTTCACAGGAGTTGCCGAATATTCCTAGAAATACACAGGTGGCCAGAGGAAAAATAACAGTTTCTATGATCATTCCACTCTGAAGTATTTGCAGCCCTCCTCAGTATAGTGCTCCAGAGCTTGAATTCATGATGCGCTTTCCCAAGTGGCACAAAAGCCATGTCATGGTGGGCATACTTTACACACCTGGATGCTTGAGGATTAAAAAAACCAGTCTGACTAACAGATTACAAGACCTAGCCTTTGAATATAAGCAGAGCAAATGTGTCAGAGAACAGAAGCTGCAGGTAAATCTTCTGGTTTATGTTCTTTCTAGATCAACTGGATTTACATACATTGCTTTGTTATGGAGGTGTTACTCTTTCTTACTTTGGTTGCTTTCCTTTAATTCATGGTGATTTAGAGATGTTGGATAAATGTTGTTTTATAATGAAAAATGTGTAATCCTCAAAAAATGTAAAAGAAAACTTTCCTAAAAATGTTATGCTTACTTTTCCTGTATAGATTAACGTGTCAGACAAATGATAAATATCAACAGTGTTTTCAGAGCAAAAAATACTTTAGATAAAGGGCAGAAACAAAGAAAATACATGTCGTGTACATTAGGATATGAGTGAGTTAAGAGTCTTTGATAGCGGTTATTCTGCTAGTCCAAATAATGACTAATTACCACGGCAATCCTTATGTTCTGTGCCATACGGACCCCACCATTCCTACTTAAAAACACTAATGGCAAATATACATTGCAAACAGATGCCATGTGCACATATCATCTGAAAAGGCTTTTAGGAAAACAAGATTGCTGGTCTTTGGATAGAAGCAGAGCAGTTGCACTGCAGGATGGCAGAGCACCAGTGATTCCCATCCCACAAGAGAGTCCCCATCTGTGCCACCACTGCAGGAGGATCAGGGATGGAGTGAGAGAGAAAAGCCTCGCTCAGGTTTGAACACAAATCACCCTTGCCAGGTAGAGCTTTTCTGTGCCACTAGCCCACCTTGGTCTTGAAATATTAAGTTTGAGCAGACTGAGCTGCTCCTAATTAGTTTCAAGCTGGTGGTGATCCTCAGCTGGCCAGGGAATGCCTTTGAAACCCAGACTGCTGAGGGGTCCTTATCTGAGAAGCTGTCTGGAGGAATGATGTTTAAGGTCTTTCTAACCCAGAAACTGATTTTCCTCTGCCTGTTTGGAGGTAACTTCTGCTCAGTACAGCCTGTGTGTTCCTGTCTGGACCATGGGAGTCCCAGCCATCTCAGGTCACCTTCACGGAGCTCTGGAATAACATGAAAATGACAGATTTGTAATCCAGGGGCTGGTACAGCTGTACTGGGAACAGGGAGAAGGAGGAGAGGACTGTGAATGGACACAACTGGTACCCTGGTACTGCCCTGGGGTGGGCAGGTCCTCCATGGTCCAGGGGTCCTGGGTGGGCACCAGCTGCACCCATAATCCAACCCTTCTGTCATCCCTGTGGAGGCTCAGGGCAAAATTTTGACTTCAGTAATGAATCCATTTAGGAGGGAAAATAGGCCTGGAGGAAACAAATAGATATCTACCAAGAGCCAGTAATCTGAAAATATGGAGTTAAATTTTGGAAAGCAAGGGACAACCATACTTCTCAGAAGAAAGGACAGGAAAACTTAAAAAGGAAAGGAAAACTAAAAAAGTAAAGTAAAACTGAAAAGGGACAGGAAAGTGGAAAGCTGAAAGGAAAAAGGAAAGAAAAGGAATAAGAAAGGGAAAGGAGAAACGAAAAAGGAAAGCAAAGGGGAAAAGGACAAGGAAGGGGGGGGGAAAAAGGGAAAAAAATACTTGGGTCTACAAATGATTGCTCTGCATCTTATCACTGCATTCTGGGTTTAACCATCATCAAACTGCACATGAAATGAAAACAAAAGTCTCTTTAAACTCGATCCCTGAGATGAGGGGGTTTGGTCCACAGAATCTGCATAAATGCTCAGCCTACTGAGGACCCTGTATGTGCATCCTGTCCCACAGCACAGCTCAGCCGTGCTCCTGGCAGCACCGGCGGCACTGGGATCCGGAGATGCTGCGGGCGCAGCTGCTGCCAGGACAAGTCGAGGGACACATCCATGTCAGCTCAGCAGCCGTGGCCAGTGGCACAGCTCTGCCACTTGACACAGCATAAGACAAACGTGTCAGGAGAGAATTGATATGTTTGAAAATCAATGTGTGAGCGGCTTTCAGCATCAACAAAGTTTCTGATATTTCTGCCATTTTCCTGTGTTGTGATTTTAGAGGAATTAAGATATTCTCTTTTATAGGGATCCAATTCTTTAAAAAAAAATCATTAATAATATGAAACTTAGCATCTCATAAATACTGGTGAAAATTGTTTCTAATATGAACTGTCTACCAGTAGGTTGATACAGACACTACAGTGTCAGAGTATGTATAACGCTGACTCCATGGCAATTCCTGAAGCATCATGAAATCTTGATTAATGAAGCATGGCCAAAACCTCACCAGCTTTGATAGAATAAACATCTGAAGGAAAATGTGTATTTTTTCTTAAAATATGAAGTTTTCAAGGCATTGAAAGAGAAAGGCCTGCTGTGACCTTATAATTGTTTAAAGTGATATTCTGAGGATATGAAAATATTTTAAAATCTGGTCTTAGAATACCTCCAGCCACCTTCCCCTCATCCTGCACACTAGACCTACATTTTTATTGCTTTATTGTTCCACTACTGGGCCCTTCAAAATCATGCTTACACTACACATTCCTCCAGACAGGCGTTCACACTTCACAAGGCTCTGAACTATCATTAATTAGGAGGCATTTCCTCCTGCAAGTCCCCTACATCTCTCTGATGGCTCATGAAGAGATAGATATATCCTCACCAAATGGATAGTTGCTCCTGTTGGCCATTATCACTGTGGGACAGTGAAATCTGTCCTGGTGTCACTGACCATGGGCACGCAGAGTAAGCTTACAGAAAATGCTTGTGTTTCCAAAGGTAAAGAGGTGTTCTGCTTCTGTATGAGTGTATGTGGTGTATCTGTGCTCAGTCAAGCCCTACCCATACTACTTACAGCTGCAATAATCTCTCCAATTATTTTTTTTTCAGTAAATCCCATTATTTATATTTTAAGTTTCTTCTTTCTTTTATAAGAGGCCCAACAGTGAACATGACATGTTATTATTTTCAGTGCATTCAATGCTTAAGCTGCATTCTTTTTTTCTTTTTTTTCCCCTGGCTTAACTTCTGGGTGAAAATAGTGCTGGATAATTTACATTATTAATACTTTTTTTTCAAATGCTTCTCCCTGTGGGGGAAAGCACCTGGTCTGATCACTTTATGCATAGGCTAAAGCCCAGTGTAGAAAGCTCAGCCTTGTTTTTGTAAAGCTTGAAGACATTTATCTATGTTATGTGTATTCGGATACTTAGGAATTTTCTCTATCTCTCCCCCGGGACATTATGGGACATTTTCCATGTATATCTTAGTGGGATTGTTCAGCACCGTATCCATTCCATCTACCTCCAACTTCACCTGAAGGGCAAAATCCTTAAGATCTTGACACAATACTGATAAATACATGGAATTATTAAAGTTGCCATCTCAGCAGAATAGGATTGCTGCCGCCTTTGTTCTCGGGGGAATACATATTTCACCCAGTAGCAAGACACCCAACTGCTGCTACAATCAAAACTCTCTGAAATGCCTTTAAGCTAATCATCTTTGAACATAAGCCTTTGTTGTTAAATCAGGGACCTTCTAGATGCAAGGCACAGAAACCTTTTTTGTTTTTTCTCCACCTTGCACAAAACAGCTTTAAGCCTGTCACCGCTGACAGTAAGGTTCAGTGATCTGTCAACATTCACCCCTGATAAAGACAGTGAGAGAAATCCGTGGCTCTGGAGAGTTCAGTAGAGACCAAACAGTATGTTTGCAAAAGAGCATTTTTATATGTTTTCTTGTGACAGCACTAGTTTAACAGAAAATAGTTGGAGTGTGCCAAAAAAGGGTAAAAGAGAAAGAAAAGAAAAAAAAAAAATAGGAAAAAAGACAGAAGTAGTAAGTTAGGCTAGCATGACATGATGGATCTGGGCTATGACAAACAGAATTGGAAAAAAACTTCCCTGGGGACCAACTATAGCAGGTTTGCTGAATTGTATTTCTTGATTTCTTACTGTGCAACAGTGCTTTTTAGTGTTAGATTGACTAGGCTTCAGAATATTTTTAAAATTGTACAAATCAAAATCCATGTAGCTTAAAAATGAAAGATGTAAAAGGTTTAGGAGTTTGATGTATTGAAAGGCATTCTGTATTCCCTCATGTGAGTATTAAATGTACACTTTGTCTGTTTGATGAATTTTAAATCTTTGTGGATTGCAACATGCAGTGCAGCAGTTTAGAGGGTATAAACCTTGTCTGAAGGAAAGCGTAAAGGATGTGCAGTGGTCAGGCTTCAAACTAAGCTATTCTTCACTTTTTCTGGTTTTCCTAGGTGCTGCAATACATACAAACCCCAATTTATAGAGACCTAAGTAAGAGCAGTTTGGGGGAAAAAAATCTTGAAAGATTCCACTTGGAACCAACTAAGCCTGACTACATTAAATGCAGGAAGATTTCAGCTTGTTTTAATTTTAGTGGAATATGAAAAAAAACCAAAAAAATACTTATGAAGAAAGGACAGGCTGAAGGGATCAGAATATTTTGGAATAATAAATGCCTTTATTCAAACCTACTGTCATGTCAGACAAGGGTCTTGCTTGGTGACAAGCAAAGTGAGGACAAAAGGCTTTAGGGGCTTGAAAAATGACATTAGATGACATTCATCTCAAAACCTCTGGTTTCTAGGTACATCAACAGAGAGCTGGCATAGCAGGCCAGCAGCACAAGGCATGTTCTACTAAGTCGTGTTCTCTCAATTTAATTCTGCCTTCCAGTGATGGATATCTCTGCCTCCACGACAGCAGCATTTTCTACAACACACTCAAAAAGTGCTCATGAGCACAAAACACTAAGACATGAAGTGATAGTTATGAAATCTAAACAAAATGTCACATCTGTACATTAATGGGGATGGGTGTGGATGTGTGTTTCGTCTGCATGTCAAGTGCAAGTGAAAAGCTGGTTGGTGTTCGGGAGGGACAGTTGGATTATTAGGAGTAGAGGTTGAGGGTGAAGCAAGGAAGATAAGCCCAAGCCTTTCTATGAATTTGGTTTTTTCAAATCAAAATAAGTTGGTTCCTGTTTCCTTGCACCTCTTGAGAAGTTCCCCTCCCCTTCTGCTTTAATACTTAGATGTTTACCCCGGCTTGAGCTTCTGATATAAAGTTTGTAATTCTTTGGGGATTTTGAGAAAGACAGACTCATGATTGAGTGTCCGGACAAAAAATTTGCGATCACATGGAAACCTAATGGTAGGTGCAGGGCTGATCCTGAACAGACATCAAGAGGTGATGAAGATGTACAAGACTTTAATTTTTCAGCTTTCACTGTGAATATTAACTGATTAATCTTCAGGGCAATTTCCAGAAAGGCTTCACTACATTTGTTTACAGTTGGGGAAATCAAAGATGTAAATACAAGGCCAGGAATCATGTAAATTTTTTAACACTCAAAAAAAGTTACTATTTCTAGATCTGAGGCCACACAGCCCCCACGAGGTAATGGGGGTTGTATCTGCAGCTGAAATATCCCAGATCAGGGACTGCTTTCGTTCATTTTCTAATAAGGTACAAAAAAGTACACCAGCAATAATTTTTAAGGAACATAAAAAGTCATCTCCTTTCCATGACCTTCCATCCTGTATCATCAAAGGTCACCTGTGAGATTATAAGTAAATTCTGGACTCTGTGAGGGGGATAGTGGTGCTGTTGCCAATTGCTTTGACTCGCATTATCAGGCATGGTACTGCCAATCACTCTGCTGATGCCTGTCAGGTTTCTGCTGCTGCCAAGCAGAATGTAAAATTGACAGGGAATATTACAGTGCTCGTCAAAAGCTGTGAGATACCTCTGCCTTGGGGAGAGCAGGCACCTGTGGTTATAGACAAGGATCAGGGCTCAGGAACACTTTGTTGCTCCCTTTACATTTTTTGAAACTTATTAATTTTAGAAGTGAAGCACACAGTTCACCCATATTGAGATTCTGATTATGAAATTGATATTTCCACAGATTGAGCTAACATCCAATATGCTTTTCTATACAAGGCTTAAGCAGAGATGTGAAATAAAATCAAAATGGGATTAAATTTTTGACAGTGGAAACAATGCTTGTTAATTCTGTAGTCTAAAGTTTTGAGTGGTTGATCTGTATCTTTTTATAATATGTACTGTGGCCAGTTCCAAAAATCTGTCTACATGTTTCTTTTCTATTTGACATGGTTTCTCCAATTTCAGGAAGTTCTCTTCCACCTATTGCTATATACTTGGGTTTTACTGCATAAACCCAGATTTTGTATTTGTACAGCCATCTATAGAGTGGTTCATTAATCATCTGTAAAGTGTGGGGTTTCACAAATATAATATACACAAAAGCTACAGCCAGCTGGACTCTGGATTTCCAACAGGACAATGACATGCCAGAAATACTTTGCCATTACAACCTGACACCATGTTTTCTGTTGAACAGAGAAGTCTCATGAATACATTCAAGAGAAGGCAGTCGCTTGTTCAGCTATCGAGAATTATTTAATTAAATCTGGAAGCTTTCGAGGAAGCCATAAAAATGAGGTTAATATGTCAGACTAATAAATTCTATATAATTAAGCTCCCCAAATATAGAAATTTCAGAATACGATGCTAAACATATCACAGTAGGGACATCAATTTATTTAGTCTTAACATTGTTGCATTGTCTCCATGAACTTCCATTGGTGTCACAATAAGATTATTATGACAGCACCATTAAGCCCCATTCAAATGAATGGGGAATTAGTGTCATGATGGAAACAGCTGCAGCTAAGAGCTGCTGTCTATGATCCGTAGTCATTTTCAAAAAGTCAGATATTTTGCTATTACAACAATTATATTTTCTCTTTAAATATGTATATAGCACAAGGAGGAAACCTGGGTTTTCAAGGCGCAGTGAAAACCAGCACAACAAAATGTGAACTGTGTGGTTATTTAAGTCATTCCACAAAATCTTCACCATTCCAACTAATTTATAATATTTTTCCAGATGTGTACAAAGCTTCGATTGAACAGACATGTTGCTAGATTTTAGGACTGTCAGTCGATAACTTGCAGGTTGTCAAGAATCTCTGCTTAGTCCATTGTCCACCTTTCCCAGAGGATAGATAATAAAAGACTTTTTGTCAATCACAGCAGCCACAGGGAGGGTGGGATGGAGATCGTACCAGTGACAAGAAGTGAATTTAATGACTTAGAAGACAGAGTACTATGAAGTCTTTTATACCTGTCCACCCTATACCACCTTCCATCCTTAATTACCTGCACAGCACCTCTCCATCTGTCTTTCCATGTGCTGCTGTACCATGTTGAGAGAGAAGTTCCACTAAAACCATCCAAATCCCAGCATTCCATGTTACAACTTTCCTTAAATTCTAATGGACTCAATAATAAATTTAGGATTTAAAACTCTTGAAACAGCTTTTCTCTCATATATTAAACACTGAGATCTCTGCAGACTGGTAAAGAAGCGTACTTAGACTTACGGCGATATATTTCATATATATTCTTCTATTTAATAGAAAATGAAAATATTTTATTGATAATGTCAAAAAGAAAGTTGAGAGTTCTTTATGCAGAGATGCATGGCTGAAGTGTATATATCCATATCTAAAAGATAATTCTCCATGCTTTTCAGGGCAGATTTAGTTAAACCTGCATGTTTCAGGACCAAAGAAAAAGGCTAGAGATATTTAATATGTTAAGCTCCAGGCTGGGGGGTGTTGCAGAGTGGTTATTTGGAAATCCATGTTGTTTTATGCTTAATATTATAAGTAGCTATTTGAGTGAGATCACAACCTTATGGGGTCTTAGTGACATTTAAATGAAATCATTTTTTTTCTTCATAATGAAAATTTCAAATTTTACATTAAGTAGTTGGAAATACTTGTTACCTGTGTATCAGTTCCCATTCTGTCCTAAAGGATTCAGAGATTAGAGTGGTAATGCACAGTTTCACGGTAAAGCCTTTTTCTCCTTGTGCAAGGGGTATGCCCTGTCAGTCATCACCTATACAGATCCTTTCTCACACAATCTAACCTGCTACAGCAACTCTGCATCCTACACTTCAAATAGCTCAGATTGCTGAAACTTGGGAGGTCAGTTCAATCATTCCTGCTGGGCTCTTAGGAGAAAACCAGTAACATGAGACTTCCAGTCGTATCCCCTGGCCAAGGGGAACAACGGCTCCTCTGTGCAAATGGAAAGTAAGCACCTGTTGTAAACAAATTAAACACTGTTTTTTAAAAATATAAATATTATTACCTGCCAAAATTATGCCAATCAAATGGAATGAGTTGGTGGTAGAAAGTTCAATACAAGACATGTTCTGAGTAGGTATACTGTGCATCCCTGGTGTAAGCATTCTTTGATGAAAAGGCAGCTTGTTCAGGATACCTAGATTGAATTTCTTGTAAGGCAGCTGCTTTAGAGAATATAAGATATTGCTCTCAGCCACCTGTTTCCTTTTATTGTGTTAACATTTGAGTTTGCTGGGCCAGCCCATGCAAAGAGATAAGGCAGAGTTTCTGTGTTTTGTTTATCAGGACATGCTTGTTCATGCTCTTAAATATTAGGGGAAGGAGTTCAGCAGGGCAATCCCATGTGAGTCAGACAAAGCAGCTGCTTTTGTTCTGAATTTTAGTTACTTGTGGTTTTGTGTCTTGGCACACCACTGCATCTTTTTTTCCTGGCCTTGACATAAGAAAAGAGTTAAAATAATTTTATCTTTTCAAACAGCTGCAGAAACGAAGAAGGAAGAAAAAGCTAGGCTTTACAGTAGAGAAGTATTCATCATCGGTGGTCTTCAGGCCAGCACTATGTCTCATCATTGTCTATGCCTGGTGTGGTCCTTTAAACCAAAACAAACCAATTACTCATCTTCTCATTTGGTATATATGATCTATTCTTCCCTGTGAGGGTGGAGAGGGACTGGCACAAGTTGTCCAGAGAAGCTGTGGCTGCCCCTGGATGCTTGGAAGTGTCCCAGGCCAGGTTGGATGAGGCTGGCATGTTGGACGGGATAGTGGAAGGTGTCCCTGCCCATGGCAGGGGGTGGAATTGGGATGATCTTTAAGGTCCCTTCCAACCCAAATCATTCCTAGATTTGATTATAATTTTCCTCTCAGGCTGCCTTGGTGGATCCTGGTGGATCCTCATTTCAGGTGTATCACAAGAGCAAAACACTCAGTGTGGAGAGATGAGATTGGACCAGTATGTTGATGGTTGTGACAAAGGAGTTCAAAATGCTGCACAAATACTTGTGTAGGTGCAAAGAGAAATTCTTTTATTTTTGTTAACTTAGAGCATGCTTGGCAACATTGAGCAGCACCCCCAGATTATAAAACAAAGAAGGAGAAAACCCATAATTACTTCTTTGTAGGAATATTAAGGGACATTACTGGTGAAGTGTTCTAGGGCAAGAGAATTGTTGAGAATAAAATAATGTGAAAGTAGTCCTGTCATTTACATCACAAATTCAGTATACAGAAAAAAGATTAAATGTTAACTGTTTATTTAATCATTGTTTACATTAATTTTCCAAAATTAAAAAAAGTAAACAACGTGACAGGTATTTAAAAATATGGATGTTACAACTTAATTGCGATTATTTTTATGATGGTACCTGATCTCTACCTATTGACAAGGATGGTGTCTTCTGACTGAATTCATGTTCATTAGCATAAAAAAATAATCCCCCACCCCTAAAGAAACAAACAAAACAAAGAATTATTTATTTTCTCAAACTATTTTTAATTCTTTAAAAATCCCAAAGCCCTTCCCTCTACTGCTTCTGATTCTTGATAAAAATCATGCAAACACAGCCAGTTTGATGCTATTTTTTTGTTTACAGTATTGCTGTGTTGTTTTGGTTAACAGAATGAAAAACAGCACAGTTAGTCTACAAGTAAAAATGTTTTATTCTTAGTTTGTTTCATCAATAAAAGCTGACATTTTTGCAAGAAAGATGTTATACTATTGGAATTAACTCTTAGTCAATTGTAAATAATTGTATTATATTGGTATGTTATCATGAAGATTAGAAATCATTTCCTACAGAATCATGTTCCTGCTTTCTCAGCACTGTTTCAATTGAAAGGAATTTGAATGAAGTGCATCTCATTACTAACATAAAGTAGATGGAGCTTGAATAATTTTTATATTTATTTTCCATAGATAGCTATTACATTTCTTATCCTATCCATCCAAATTTTATAAAATAAATTGTTTTAATCCGTTTTTTGGAGAGAAGCAATGAATTTGTTTTTGCAGAAGTAATACATCTGAATATATTGTAATATGCATAAAAATCTGTTAACACAGTTATTTATACAAAAAGTGTAGCTGCCTTACCTTTGATTTAATTTACATACTTTATTTGCCTTCTGACAAGTTCTTCCCTTGCCTTTTTTTATTTATGTGCCAAAAATATGTCTTTTCAGATAAGTCAACTAAAACTTTAATGTATTGTATATTTTAAAACTACATAAAATGTTTTATGCATTCGCTAGTTTTTTCCCACAAGCATTTGTTAAAGGTGATGCTATATCAAGATTAGACATGTTTTACCACTGATAACAGAGTAATGACATTGTATTTCTTAAATATTATGAGCAAATAGATGTGTTCTATTTTAAAGCTGAAGCTGACATTTAGGTTGAATTATCAAGCATTAAAAAAATAAAAGAAAGAAATAAAAAAATAGTCTCTATTACTCGAAGGTCAGAACTTTGGCAGCCTTTGTTTTTTAAATATAAGAATTCAGGCCCACACCCTGAGAAAGAATTTGATGCATTTACTTTAAGTATGTGAAAGATGTGAGCGACATAATTATTTTTCCATTCAAATGTGGAAAACAATAAAAGTTTCCCATATGTAGTTCATAGGCTGTAACTCACATCACTCAGCACTAAAGCAATAAGCAATCGAGTGTTGATACAAAGAGCTCCAACTCTGGAAATACCAGCTTAACCCTTGCGGTCTTTCTCTGCACTTTGCTACTGTAAACATGGTTTGAATTTACATAAGCCACCATTCATATTCTTGTGAGTTCATAATATAAATAATGCAGAAAATCTCATTCACTTCCCTAAATTATGCTAGTCATTACAGATGATTCATGTAAGTATTAATCTCTTGGATGTGGCAGAAAACTAGGGAGAAGAAACTACCTATCATATCATTTGCAGTTAAGAACCTGCTGCGTGTCTCTAAGCTTTGCTTGGAATGCTTTGCAGTAATTGGGTGTGCATCTTTTCACTCTCCTGTAATCCAAGTGGCAATATGGGTTTCTCTGTGATTTCCTCATGCTAGAAAATACAATTTGTGGAAAAATGCTAAAGTAACAACATGCCTGGCGGCTGGGTGTTGTCCTGAATGCAAGTTTGAGGAAAAGAGCTTAAAATATCTTTATTTGTTGCATCAGGATGCGTGATGAGGGGATAGATTAGGAAAGCAAATGCTTAAATCACAGAATCACAGAATCCCAGACTAGTTTGGGTTGGAAGGGACCTTAAAGCTCATCTCATTCCAACCCCCTGCCATGGGCAGGGACACTTTCAACTAGACCAGGGTGCTCCAAGCCCCATCCAACCTGGCCTTTTAGGAATGGGGCAACCACAACTTCTATATTTTTCTCCTAAGACAATTTTAGTGCAAATTGGTTTATGTCCCTGAAAGCAGGCCTGAAAATGCTGGCTGCCTCTTACCTTGAAAAATCTTGGCACAGCAGAGTCTCAAAGGCTGTCAGGATCAGCTGTAGAACTGCATTTTTGGTGAGCAATGCACCAAGATGTAAGTCATTAAGAGGTTCCTATGCATTTCAGCATATTCAACTTTCTCCTTCATTCACTTCAGTGCATGATCTTCCTCTGAGCTTCTGCACCTCATTGTTTTCCAGGAGAAAATAAAGGCTAAGGGCAAATTACTGAATTCAAACAGTTGGATATCCTATAAATATGGGTTGGAGCCATAATCTCAGTGTTCATACCTGCGAGAAAACTTGTGCAAGATGTTCTCCTGGACAGGACAACTGGAGGGTGATAGAAGAAAGCTGTTGAAACTCCAAGGGGTTCAGGTCCGGAGAACCACCAAGGCACAGCAGGGAGCAAACACGTAACTGGGCATTTCCCTGCAAAGCTCAGAAAAGTATAGAAAGACGCACTCTAGGAAATATATTGCAACCATTAGTCATATATATTAGGAGTTGGACATTTATACCTGATGTTCATTAATAGCTGATGGATATATATATAATACATTGCTGGGTAATTATATTTAAAATGCTTTAAAAACACTCTCTTTTTTTGAAAGACAAGTAGGGCCATAAAAAACATTGGTTTTGCTAATGGCAAATATAAACTATAGACTCTTTAAAATCAGTCTTTAAACCCATTTTTTGTGCAGTGGGTTTGTAACACTGGCCACCCAGCCATGTTCCAGATTCTTCAGTAGCTCAAGAGTATTCCAGTTTCTAGTGAGAGGAACATGAAGGGGTTTATAATAGAAAGAGATTTGATTCATACTGCTATAAATACTACTATGAAGAATCAGACGTGTCAGACAGGTAGTTTTAGGGTTGTTACCATTGCTCATAACATGCTCATTATCACAGAAGACTTCGAGGAATTCATGGGATCTATGCTAATGTACAGATAGGACAGAGCTATACAGGTAGATACCAGGATTATGTTTAGAAATTCACATCTCAAATATCTTGAGTATTGAAATACATTCAAGGCAGAATAAAGGCATTGATTGTAGTTTTTATTCAAGCCAATTCATAATATTTTCCTTGCATTTTCTTGTGAAACTGCATTCAGACTCGGTTTTGAAAGCCTTAAAATTAATTTTTTTGTGTGTGTGTGAGAGCTTTTAGCTTAATTTTATGGATTATATGGTATTCTTCACTATGAAGTTTTAAAAGATACAAAAGAAAAAACCTTGCTCAAATGTAGAAGTTATTTTTGCAGTAACGTATGTCATGATTTTTAAACATTCAGGCCTTTAAACTTTTTTTTATAGTGTATGTTCTTGCCAATCCCAGCACAGTTCTACAAAGTAAAATATTTGGCAGTGGATTCATATTAACAGATGGAACAAGAAATTAACACGTTTTTGCTTCGCTAATTCACAGTTCTTTTAATACGCTAATTCTAAATCACCTGTTCTGACTTTGACAGGCTACAGACACCTGTTTGGGGTAATATTCCACAGCTAATTATTACATGAGAAACTCAGTTTCCAACAAAAGGGTTTCTGTGTGAAATTGTCATAGTTAACAAATTAGTAATACCGACTTTATACAAAAATAGCTTGCAGTTTTAATTTACATGTACTTAACCTTGCCTGAAGAACTGGGAGCAGTGGAGGTGCAGGGGGGCAGCTTCTCCCATGGCACGCGATGAGCTGGTGCCTCCATCCAGAGCTGGAAAGTTCCTGATGTAAATCCTGGTCCTCATAGCTGAGTCAGTGATGCCAGATCATGAGGAACACGGTGCTGCTCACCAAAAAACAGGAGAAGAGGGGAAGAAGTTTCTTCCAAGGAGAAAGCCTGGAGTTATTTCCATCTCACCAGGGCTGGTGCAGTTTAGAGTCAGAGTAAGGAAAGAAAAGCCTTTTTTTTTTTTTTTTTAAAATGATAGCCCTGCTGCAACATAAAGACATTACAGTGCTGTTACACTTGGAGTTTGTGCTGTTTACCTCTATAAATCAGATATAGCAGTTTAGAACTGAGCTTCATTGTAGGATGTAATGTTTAAATATTGCCCCAAAAGCTGACAGGGGATAATTTAATCCTATATCATTGAATGTGTGAGATTTTTTCTTTTATGTATCTGTTCCTGTCAGAAAAAAAAAAAAAATACATGTTTTGTGGTTGCTTTTTTAGAAGTTTATTGCACTTCTGTCATAATGAGTCATCATGTTCATATGGAAAAGGGGGGAAGGGAGGCGAGGAGAAGTTATGCACTCTCACTGCTCTTCTCTGCTCTTTCACTCTTGACACAAGAGAGATGATACAGCCCCCTCCTCTGTCCCAGTTGCTCACCAACGTGGAGGCCTAGTAGAGTCTGTAGCAGTAAAATCTTTATGGTGGAAAACCCAAATCTGGTGTGGGAATGGGGGGATAAACAGTGTTACTCAGTGTAATAGTATGAGAAAAAAAACATTCAATGCGAGATAAAAAGGGTAGAGATAGTCTGGCCACAGCCACGTCTTACCACAAACTACAATGTCTCACGGAGCAGCACTGGTGCTACCATGAACTTTATACTTTGCCTTTCTCAACGCCCTTAATTCTTTAAACACAAAATTAATTTAAAGTCCTTTGCTAGTCTTGCTTTGAACCTCTTCCTTAATTCGTCTCCAACTGCTTTATCAGGAGCTTATTGATGGTAACAGTCTTTTATTGGTCAACTGTAACATATAAATGTCTCAGTGAACCTCTTTTCTTTGTTCTCTCTGCTTTTGATTCCTCCTTTCCTTTCTTCTCTTTTTCACACCTTTACATCTACTCCTCCTTATGTTTTTATAATGTTAACTATCTTGTCAGATAATCTGTTGCAGGCTGTGATACAAATCTCAAAACCTTAAAAATATCATTGCTATGTTAAGCCTAATGAAAATAATACAGTTCAGAGGGAAAATTCAAAAGCATCATTAGTCATTCTTGCTTAATTGTGTTTCCTTCAGAGGTCTGAGGCAGCAGGAGTTTCTGGGGAACCTGGTGAACTCATATATGGCTACTCCTTGACATTCCTGAGAATGCAGATGCTTTGGAGTGACAGTGCATTTTGCCCAAACTGACTGGAGTTGTCTTGACCTTTTGTGTTCCCTGAGGAAAATAAGTAGAATCTACCCCAGATTTTGTCATGTCTGTGTCCACACGTGCCTTATAGCTTTCCCCAGGAAAATGTATATGTGTGGTGGTTGGTAAGTCAGGAAATGTTAACCAACCCTGAAGAAAATATATACAAATTTAAGAGTTATTCCAACTAAATTAGGCAAGTACTTATAATAAAGGGAATGTGAGTGGCCCATGATGTCTCTCTCTCTGCTGAGTCAAATTAAGTTCATTTGCACACACTGTGTTAGTTCTTTTTCTTTGGAAAACTGATTGAAATGAAGACACCTGATAGCTGGTGTGAGAACAGGCTTATGTTATTCCTCTAATTACAGATAGCAGTTTTATATTTAAACAGTTTTACAGGTATAATTCAGTAAAAACACCATATAGTGTCTAAAAATCCCTTTAGAGATAAGTATAGGAGTGTAACTACTCTGGTAAGTGTGCAAAGTCTCAGAATCAGTGCTGAGTTTGTTTGAATTGCTCAAAAAAAAAAAAAAAAAAGGGAAAAGGAAAAAAGTTAAATTATCCATTTGTAGTAATCTTCCGCAGCTTGTCACAGGGAGAAGGTAGAATATCTATAATGTAATTTCCTTTCTGCTTTCTGCAGGACAAAAATTGTTCTAAATATCGCATCCCTCTGTGAACTAAGACACCCCACTAATTTTTGAGTGGGCCGTAAGTCCTTCCTATCACCAAAACTATAACGAGGGTCTGCAGAAGTTAGGGCTGGCACTTTGCACTGGGGGGATCTTTTAATTTTTTTCCACTGTATTTGCGTGAATAGCATTTCATTGCTAATGTCTGTGTCCTTAAATGACTCTTACTTAGTGTATGACAGTAGTTTTCAGTTGTAGTTTCTGCATGCTGCTTTGTAAGACTTTGTTATTGCTTTAATCAGTTTCATTACACCTCGGTGTCTAGATCCTCTCCTTGTCAAAATATCATAGTCAGGCATTAACCATGAAATGATGATATGAATCTTAAGGCAGTAGGATCTGGCATTGATGCCGAGGGATTTCTACTCTTCCACTTGTGTGCACTCGCGTGTTCCTGTCTTTTTCTTTTGCTTATTTGTGCCTGACCTAAGCAGAACTCCATCCAGTTAAAGTCCTGTAAAAGAATTTGCCTCTTTGGTTTGCAATGGATTTCTTGAGAATCGCAGTCAGCACATTTTGGTTTTGCTTATCTGACCCTGGAAAGCGACAGGACATGAACCAGGGGGAAAAAAATTTCCGATGAACAGCACCAGATGAGCGATGCCTTTGCCCACTGTGGCTGCGAAATCACTACCAAGTTGGTGGTTATAGACAGTGATTGATCCCCGCTCCTCCAGCGGATACGTGATAGATAAGGGAAATAGTCAAGTCTGGAAGAAGCTATTTTGTGCTCCTATTAACTGGAGGATTTTCAGCAGATGTCTTAATAGTTGGAAATCAGCAATAGTATGTGGATTTATTTGTGTGCCATCTGAACCATTTGACTTGCCAGATGCATGTTGTTTAATAGCCTTTTGTACATAATTTTCAGAAGATAGTTCAGTAAGATTTTCTTTTATTGTGTGAAATAACCCATTTTGTGGATAGCTTTTCCTATTGTTAGATTATGTGTTGAAGAGACTAATCGGGTGCAGCCACTGCAGAGAAAAGAGAATATGCAAAATCCTCGCCTGTGTACCGAGAGGCACAATAGAAACTTGGGATGAAGTCATCCTTTATATCTTTTTTGAACATCACACATTTTTCTGCTTTTTGGATGCCTTTTGCTTGGCAGTGATCTTTTGTTTAGGTACTTAAAAGCCACTTTACTGCCTCAGTGTTTAGATTGTTCCAGTCATTCCTATCTTGTTACTGTCAACATTATCATACGCTAATATGGTTTAAATTATTTGCAGACATTTCAGTCCTCTACCTAATGTGAAGATAGTTTCAGCTTTCTATTTTTCTTGTATTAAAGCATATCTGAAAAGATAAATGAGATCTTAGCTCTTATCTGACTCATATCATACAGCCCCTGCCAATCACCACGTGATTCGATGAACATGAAATACAAGGACACGTTGATGAATCACTAAGAGCAAGTTTGTTTTATTGGTTTTTACTTTGATTATCCCTCAGTATATCAACGATATACATAAATGCCTCTGGTAATTTGTCTATATGTGTGCTTAAATTATAATATTGCTGTATTTTCTGTGGACATGGGTGGTGATTCAGTCAAAATTATTCAGATTTCAGTAGCAATTCCTATTGTGATGTATTAGATTCTGGGAATGAGTCTTTGTATACCAGAGATAGTGAGCAGCAGGGTAAAGAGAAAGAAAATTGTCAGGTCAGCCTGACATTATGACTTCATAAAAATTAATCTGTTGGTCAATTAACACCAAATACTGTGACAGGAATATTTTTTGCACAAAGGTATTAATCAGAGTCTATGGAAAAGAATGGCCAAATACTGATCAAGAAGCTCACCCAGGTTTTTGGAAAATCTGCTGTGGTGGTAGATGTAAATTACTCTAAAAAATATCTTTAAGCGAGACAAGATTATCAGGCTGGAGGTGCCTCTTGACTCCAGTTATGGGAGAAAATTGCTGTCTACCAATGACAAAGGTCCCACTGGAATCTTGATGCGGTAATGTGTAGGATGTACACTCAGCAACTCCAGCCACCAGATGGTAGACTCTGCTTACTGGTTAAGTCAGCTCTAGTGTCTGGTCACCAGTTGGCAGAAACAGCAGTAGACAAATTACATCACCTTAGAATCACAAAGCACAATATCACTCCTGTATTTTGATACAAGTATAACCCTTCTTTCAAATTTCTGCTAAAACACACACAAAAAAATGACCAAATCCCTGTCAATATTATGCAGCATCTATAAATATTCTCAGATGGAGACCAAGAAGGAAAGTATATTTTTATTAGACTGTTTATTATGTGAGTGGAATTAGCAAGAGACAGTTGGTGTAGAAAATTAATGAACTAGAGTTTCATGGCTGGAATTTACTCCAACCTGCCTTATGTTACCAGTAAAATTTGTTTGGGGAACCTCAACATACTCTTTAGGAGACATTTGTCCATTTTGCCAAATGATCACACAACTAAGCACATTCTAATGGAATTCTCTGTTATATTTTAAATTCTCCTTTCATTGTGTAGAAACAAAATATAGTGATAGAACACAAATGTTTGCATTTACAGAAGACATTTTTCATAAAGCCTATGAATCATTTGCATGTGTGGGAGATACATGTGTATGGTCTAGAGTCATACCAAACATTTTAAAAAAGCCAACAAGGACTAATTGGACAAAATCTCAATGACTTTGTGCCCACTAAGGTATGAACTGTAAAAGACAGCTGAAAAAATTGGGCTTTGCAAAGAGAATGAAAACCATCTGTCAGAAATACTTTCCATAGATTATATTCAGTCCAGCTATTAATTAAGTGATTTTGCATGACTACTTTTAAGAGCAGAGCCTTCCTTACCGGGAGCAAACCTAGGTACACATTTGATCTTCTATGTCAAAGATGGCTGCAAACCACCTCCTAACACTGAACAAAAGGGATGGAGGGGTTGTCTTCTATCATGGATATGCTTTACTTCAAAGGCAAGGTTTCAATGTAGCGGCTGTGGTGGATTTTAGTTTACTACCTCAGAGGAAGAAAATGTTCTTGTTTGATAGTCAGGTGTGCACTGTCCCCTCCAGTGCCATGGGAACTGATGTGGGCAGGAGCTGGTGTCCTTCAGAGCTACCTGAGGAAGTGTGGCTGCAAACCACAGCCGCCTGCTTGACTTTGGCAGTGGCTTTTCAGCTGAGTGTCTGACACACCAGTTGCCAAGAGACTGATCCAAGTCTCATTTAAATGAATGGGACTCTTTTTGTTGTGTTTGGTAAGCTCCAGTTCTGGCTTCATTTTTTTCAGTGCCACCAGCCTGAGTGCTGTCCTCCCTTGTAATGCACTGCAGCGAGACT
Organism: Acropternis orthonyx; assembly: GCA_035583155.1. Lineage (NCBI taxonomy): Eukaryota > Metazoa > Chordata > Aves > Passeriformes > Rhinocryptidae > Acropternis > Acropternis orthonyx. The sequence goes on along the minus strand of JAWWEU010000163.1, from coordinate 3,829,544 downwards.
GTGCTCTGGGTTCCTGGTGGACCTCTGCAGGTGGAAGAGGGAGACTGAACTCATGGTAGAAAATGAGGGAGAATTTCTTGCTCTTTATTCTTTTTCATAATAATGTATGGACCAAGTTGAATTTCCCACTGTTTTCCACATGGAGCTGCAAAAGAGGTTTTGTCACAGCACTGATACTCATCCACACCTTGACGTGACTTTGTGCATCGTGTAGCAATATGCTCCTCTCTGTCCTCAATCTCCCTTGTTCTGGGGAAGATGATGTGGTGAACAGCAATTTTCATGGTGAACTACATAATAAAGGCTTTACAATTTCCTGTGAGAATGAACTTTAATACAATTTAATTTTTATAATGGTCTGAGAATCTTGGCAACTAACAGGTTCAGTGGAAGGCAAACACCCTTACATATCTTGGCTGATACTCCTTAGTTCTGATCTTTCAGCATCCCATTGTACCTCATGCAGACCTATGTTATTTTGTCTTCCAGTTCATTGAACAAATGAGTTCTGTCCTAGGGCCAAAATCTGAAAATATGAGGTGGAGATCTCTGGAGTAGGGTGCTGATTCAGAGGAATAAACTACCAAGAGTCGCCTAATCTCCTTTGGCATGAAAAATTTAACTGAATGCCTCACAAAAAATTTCCTGTTATGACCTCTGGTACTTTCTTCTGAAGTCAGACTACTGTATAAAAGTCTATGGTATAATAAGTTGATTTTTCTGCTTCTTATTCTGAGTATTCCAGGAAGCATTATCCTGAGCTGTACAAAGTGGAATGACTGATTTGTTCAAAGCTAATTGAAAATTCTCAGACCTATTAAAAAATCTGTTCTGGATTTAGTTTAGCTTTTTGTTGAATCCATTTTTTTCAGCTTTAAACCTATGAGTCAGAATGTCTTAAAAATCTGAATTACTACCAACACTGTCAGTGTGGAATTGCGCAGGGGGTGTTGCCTTATTGCCACAATGGTCTGAACCGTTCAGCTGAGCTGCTGTGTAGGGAAGGCAAACTCAGAGTGTTATGGGGCCACTACAGATTATTTTCTCTATTCAGGAAACTACATAATAATGTGGAGAAATTAAACCAGTTTTAAGTGCTCCAGCTTTTCTGGAGACAGCAGCAACTCATGGTATCAGTGAGGTTTGAAAATACCACTTTTGGAATGGAGTCCAACCATTAACCTAACCCTGAAGATCCACCATCAAACCAAGTCCCTAAGCAGCACATCTACAAATTTTTGACCATTTCCAGAGACAGTGATTCCTTCACTTCCCTTGGGAGCCTGTTCCAATGCTGTATGTATTACTGTACCCTGGAAGACTGCTAAAGTCTTTGCTATGTGATCCACCTATAGCAAATGATTATGTAAATTTAGCTATCTGAAACATTTACAGTTTTAGAAATCACACTGGTGCCAAGAAAATGAGGGTGATTGAGATGACATATCAGACTGAGAAAAGACAACAAGCAGAAGTAAATAATGATTGGTTCACCTGGGTTATTTTTTCCCATTTTCTTTTGTAATTCTGACTACATATACCTAAGATACATTTATAAATGAATATGCCTGGTTCATTTCTCCTTTTAGAGTGTGTGCCAATACATTATATAAATAAGCACTTTTGAAGCCATTTAGTGTTCCACCGAAGTAGCAGGGCATTAGGTTCTTCTTCATTCATTTGAAAACAATTAGGAGAAAATGCCACTTATCTTAAATAGTATTTGTCAGATTTTCTTCATCAAACTTGGTAAATACATATCTTTTGACATTTTGATGTATAATCATCAGTCTAGAGTAAACCTAAGTGACTGGGCTTTGGCCCATGAATAGCTTTTGTTGCTGTGTGACACTAAAATGTTGTGTTGTGAGGTTCTTTTAAAAAAAAATAATATAATGAATATTCAAAATTAGAGTTATTCTCCGTTGTGCCCACAGTAGGTCAAGCGTCATAACACAAAGAAAATACTCACTATGCAATTGAGAGGTTTTATAAATGTTTCTGAGTTGATTTTTTTCATATGGTGTAGACTTTAGAACTTCTGGCAATGAGAAACATAAATTGTCAATTTTCATTTGAAAGGACCACTAGTTAAAAGGGAGATATTTTAATTGTCCTTACAGGTTCTTTGAATTCATAGATAGTAATAGGCATTCACGCCTTTTTCCCTGAAAACTTCCTTTGAATTTAATTCCTATAATATTAGTTTTCCCATCCTCTATTATTGTGTGCCACATGGTTCAGACTTCAATAAAATATTCAGTGACGCCACCTGAAGACACACAAGTGATGATGCTACCTGGGTCGTCATTAGGATTGTTGTTTATAACTTTTTGGCATTCAAAATTTAAAATGATTTCCATGTCTATGGTAGCTTCTTCTTAGAAGAGACTCAAGAGCTGGTTTTTTGTTTTGTTTTTTTTTTTTTTGTATTGCCCTGCACTGATTTCAGTATTTGGCAAGTATTTTAGTCATCAATTCCTGATTCAACCATTTGTCTGTGATTTGCTTAGACTAACCTGTGGAAGTGTCCATCTGGGTTGGTTATGATTCAACTGTTCAGCAACTTTTAGTCTACAAATCAATACCTCAACATCCTAAGTCATAAGAAAAACTATGTAAATTGAAACTATGTGGAAAGATGGATATAAAGTATTTGATTCAGTATCCTTTTCTGAAGGGGAAAGAAATATGAATTGAGCTGTGGTTGCCCCTGGCTGTTCAAGGCCAGGTTGGATGGGGCTTTCAGCAACTTTGTCCAGTGGAAGCTGTCCCTGCCCATGGCAGGGGGGTTGGAACGAGATGATGTTTAAAATCCTTTCCAACCCAAACTATTCCACCATACAATACAATTCTAGGAACAGAGGAAGGGTCAGAATTGCAGTTATAGCTGAGCAAGGAGGTAGGGTAGGTTGTTTTAAAGCCTGTTTTACATGTTCACATGGAGTTAGCTGCACCTTGTCTGTTTTAACTTTCATTTTCCCTTTGTTGCACCTGGAAGGGGCTGGGAGGGAAGTATCCATTTGTAGCTGAGTTTGAAGAGTCTCTCTGGGCAGAGGGAGGAGGAATGTGGTGGTGTTTTCTGAGGGTGTGAAATAGTTGGTGTCCTGCAGGTCAGTGTGGGTCATGCTTGCCCTAAGCAGGCAAGTCTGGTGGCTCTAAGGAACAGCAGATTAACCACGTGGGTGCAGAAGGATTATAGTACACATGTATGATAGACCTTGTACTCCTGGAAAATGCAAAAAGGGTTTATTGTCTGCCCAGAATAGCCAGACCACACAGCCTCGTTAGCCTTCAAGCTTTGTTGTGACTCCAAGATCCTCAAACTGCCTGCAGGAGAAGGGCTTCTAGGAGTGACCAGTCAAACAGAAATTCTTGCTGATGGCAGGTGAACTGTGGCATATGGGTCAAAACAGAGCATCCATTGATTTCCACACACTCCCCAAGCTCTCTCCAGCCCGCTGACCCCTGTTCTTGAGGATCTTTTGTTCTTCAGGTATGACATCGTGACTCTCTCCCCAAGGCAACCTTCCTTCTAGTGGCTCTTACCCAGTCCTCATAGGGAACATGGTTATAAAAGGCAGGTCATAAGCAAAAATTTTCTTTTGATAAGGTTGGTCACCCAGAATAACAGAATATTCGGAATTTAGAGGGTTGTTTATCTGGTATTGCTCACACTGTGGGTATTTCGCTGCCTATCTGCCTAAAATTGGTTATTGCAAGGGGGACTACTCATGTTTTGGATTATTTTTGATAAGTTTTGTGTAAATAAGGTTTTGTTTTGTTTTGTTTTGTTTTGTTTTGTTTTGTTTTGTTTTGTTTTGTTTTGTTTTGTTTTGTTTGTAGTCCCCACATAAGCATACAAAGCTCCTCTGAGAAAAGGCAAGAATGGATGGGTGTAGTAGTGAAGTAAAGTTTCAAAGACCTGATCCTACTTTCCTGACTCATTTGAAACAAGCTGTGAACTCAACAGCATCTTTGTTTCAATAAAAGCTATAATAATAATGAGAGCTCCAGATTTTCTAAAAAAGAAGAAGGTTAATGTAGTATCTGGAGTCTGACCTGAGGTCTAAATTGTGATTCTAATGTTAACTATTACGAGACATAGCTTCACACCTCATAAATCCAGTCAGCCCATTTCAGCTATCCAGTGCAATATTTAAATAAAGAGCAGTTTCACAAAGACATGCATCACTATAGATTCCCTTTTTGCACCTTTTGAAATTATGTTGCTGCTTTATACAAACCACCTTTCATAAGCTGTCTGCCAGAAAGCTCTAAAAATAATAGCACAGACGCTTGCAACAACAAATTGGCTACCTCACTTTCAGTGAATCGAATGTTCAAATGAAAAGGTTTTTGCTTCCAAGTGTTTGAGGCATACCTTGAATATATTACCAGGCTCAGATGTACTGGTTATAAAAATAAAATGAGAGATAAAAGGAGTTGTTTACATTCTTTGTGATTTCCGTTTTTTTAAAATATAAGGTTTATTGAAATAAAGGATGAAAAGAGTCAGTTTTCTACTAAGAGAAATGGTCAGGGATTGTTCATAGACATAGCTTAAAAATAGTCTGTGACTGTTTTTAACTTGAAATTGTACTTTCCACATCATCTGTATGGATGTGTGCCCATGTGTTCATGTATTTATGTTGGTTGTCTCATATTTGAAGGTTTTGGGTTCATCCCATGTCCAGAAATGAGCATAAAGTTGTGTGAAAAGAACAAAGCTCATCTGTGCATATCTGGGCAAGGACACAGCTCCTGCCTGGCTGCTTCTTATCAGCTGGAATATAATTAGCCCCAAAAAGAACCAGAGCAACCTGAGGTTTCCAGTATTTGCAGGTGTCCCTAGCTGCCTTGTTGTCTTTGTGGCTGAGAAGGAATGGTTCCTTCTTTATTCTGAAAAGAAAAGCTCAAATACATTTGCAGAAGTTCAGATGTTTGAGGAAATTATGAGATTTCCAGTTATGTGGCCCTACATACACTCCTTGTGTGAACGAGTAGTGCCATCGAAGTTGGTGAAAATGTCTGTGAATGTTCCCCTGCATGAAAATGTATAGAAATCATAGAATCACTGAGGTTTGAAAAGACCTCTAAGAACATCAAGTCCAACCTTTAACCCAACACTGCCAAGCCTACCACTAAACTATGTCCCCAGGCACCACATTGACATGTTTTAACACTTCCAGGGATAGTGATTCCACCACTTTCCTGGGAAGCCTTTTCCAATGCCTGACCACAATTCCAGTGAAGAAATTTTTCCTAATATCCAATCTAAACCTCTCCTGGTGCCACTTGAGGCTGTTTTCTCTCACTCTGCCATTTGTTATTTGGGAAAAGAGACCAACCCCCACCTGGCTGCACCATCCTTTCAGTAGTTGTGGAGAGGGAGAAAATTCCCCCTCAGTCTCATTTTCTCTAGGCTGAACAACCCCAGGTTCCTCAGCCACTTCTCACTCTTGCTTGTAAAGAGCAAAAAAAACCAACCATGAACACCTCGTTGTAATACTGAGTTTGGTTTTTGTCCAAACCTATGAAAACACCTAAGCACATAGAGCTTTTTATACTTGTGGCTACTATATCCAGTTATCACATGCCTTCAAGTGGGACGTGATGACATACTTATGTATTCATGAGCTCACTTCTCCTAAGCTGTTCACGTATGGTGTTTGCAAGCCACGCGTCCTGCTTTCCTTTGGGAACTGGAAAAAAGAACAGCTGAAAACTGAGCAAAAGTATACAGTCTTTTTTTAAACATCCATTTCTAAAACTGAGTTTTTATAGTTTTCCCCCAAACTTCCTGGGACAAGTTCTTCCCGTTCTTCATACCATAAGTGATAAAATGCAAATATCAAACATTATTAGTTCTGTAGCATAAGTACTAATTTTTTGGTTTTTCTAAGTAGTTTATATAGGAAATTCTGGAATGTTTCCAGTCATCTTCACTATCATTTAGTCCTTAAAACCCAGAACAGACATTTAAACTGAAAAACATTATATCTTGTGTGCAGATGCACGTGCAGCACCATCACAAGATGAATAGTTGTAGTCCTGAACTGGCGTCGCTATCAAGTAGACTCTGTATAATTACATAAGAAAACATTTTAACAAAAAAATTGCATCTTGGGCACTCCTTTGTGAGCAGAGGAGTGAGCTGCAGGAGAAAAGTCCAAAAGTGATTAGCAGTTGATTTCCAAGAGAAATTTCCAACACCTCTAATTTGATTTTTCTTTCTTTTCTTTAATGAATACTTCCCTCAGTGATGTTGTTTGTTGTTTAAGATACCTCCCAGCATCATTTTTAATGTCATTACAATATGCAGGCTCTGCAGTTTGGCGAACTTAAATACCAGACAGCTCATAAAAAACTGTGGCTCTTATGGCACTACAGATAGCAGCTTCTGTATTAGATTTGTACTACTTTAATGCTGCCTTTTCTATATCTCAAGGCTGTTTCACGCAAATACATAAGCTTAGGTATTCTCACAAACAAGCAGCCATAACATTTCTGTAACTTTGTTTTAAAAGAAAGACTTTTGAACATGCAGGAAATATTAGTACATCAAACAAAGTGAAAGACAAGGTAGTTTAACTTGTTGGTTTGTTTGCTGAAACTCTAAAGTAAATATACTGTAGCTAAAAGTGTTCCATTTTTATCTGCCTGCTGCAGTAATGGCTGTGTTACTTCAGGGCTTACACTTCAATAATTGATCAGGGTTTGTATAGCACCAGCTAAGAGCAAAAATAAGAGTGTTGCTTTGAACAAACTGCTGCAATGTTATAGCATTAGGCACAGAAACAAGATTCTGGAAATATAGATATATAAAAAACAGGAAAAAGATGGATAAGTTGGAGTGGTAAATACTGCTTCAGGCTAGAAAGTAATGAGAATTTTTCCATAGAGAGTTTTGACCTGCTATTCAAAAATTGTTTCTTGTCTTAATAAATCCTAAAAGTGTAATTTACTTGCAAAAGGGAAAGAACAAAGGCACCAAAATTCTTTTGATAACAACACTTGTTAAGGTTGATAAGTTGGGTTTCAAATGTGTGAAGAAAAATGTGTGACAGTTTGTTTTAAGGTGACAACCTAAGTGTTCAGATACTTCCATCTTGTGCTGTTTATAAAGCAGTACTCTAGTAAATGCTTTACACATGTATATTAGAAGTGGAAACAATAGATAACATATCTTCCCATCAAGTTTACAGAAGCTTTAGTGTCTCTTTACAAATTTAAAAAATCATTGGTATATTATCTATTAAATTGAGGCTATTTCAGACCAGGATCACTATAAATCAAAATTACATATATTATTTCTTTCATTTTGGCAATAAATTATTTTGAGCCTTAATTTGGGAAGTATTTTTAATTAGTTTCAAGGTTTTATATTGTTTCCCATAGAGCCAACCTTACTACTAAATAAAGGACATATAGCATATTTACTCTGCTGCTAAATATTAGTGTTGCACTGATAAAGTGTGAGAAATTTTCAGTAAAAGATTAAAATGACATCTCTAATCTGTTCTTCACAGAGCAGGTTCTTCCCAGGTGGATAATTTTGAATAGCATAGGTACCACAATGTCTTTTAAATTTATGGATTTGTCAAATATGTTAAATTATGGCTAAATGATAGGAAATGTAATTTATATACAATTCAGCATGGTTATCTCAAACTGAGTGTACACAAAGGAAACCAGGGATGAAACTGTATTTGAGGGCACTTCATGTTTAACTACCTGATACAGCTGTTGAAAGTCTGTAGGTTATTTTCAAATGTACTCATGAATAAATATTACTCTGTTTGATTACTACAGAAACCTAAAATTTCTCAAAGAAAAATAGAAAGAACTTGATAGTTACAGCCTTCTCCTCCTCCCTTCGTGTATAAAGCATTAAATGAAAAAGTATTAACTGGGTTTTCAAATAGTGTAGGGAGGGTTGCATGACATATGGTAGTTTGTTGTTATTGAGTACTTCACAATATTGCATGGATGTTGGACTCAAATACATGGCAATTTTATATATATAAAAGAAAAAGAGTCTACTTCATTGTATATCTTGCTATCTGTCCATGGTAGGTCCTAGGTACCATATCTCATTGTAATTACTGTCTGGCAGCGGTGATTTTTGCTGGAGTCACTTGGGTGCTAAAAACAAAGCAGAAAACCAAACAAAACCTTCTCTAGTGTTGTTTTGAAGAGACGCCACTTCAGTGGCATTTAGCAAAAAACCTGCTCAGATGGCAGAGAAGTTGCTCCAGCGGAATTTGATAAAAAGCCAATTGCATGGTATTAAGCCACATTCCTATTGAGAATTGGTATTGACAATGTATTGCTTCCCTTAAGAAATATTACTTGAAGAAGTAATGAGAAAAATATGTGAATGTTCAAATTCTAATTAACATCACCTTCCGCCATTTTAATGCAACTGTATTCATTCTGTTTTATCCACGTCCATCTAATGGAGCACAAAGTCTGGAAATCCTCATGATTTAAAAGCTAAAATTCCTGCAAATGGATTGCTGCTCAGGAGAACCATGGTGTATCTTGTCAGATCTGTTACTGTGATACTCCTAAGTGTGATGACACCCCCGTATTTTGTATAAATAATTAACAGCTCCTATGGAAATCCAAAATTGACTCAACTACAGTTTTAAAACCACTTGAAGTTCAAGATATTCAAGGTTAAGATCTTGTTTTTGTCCAATTTCTATTCCTATTTCAAGTTGTAGCTAACAATATCACAGCTAAAATTAAGATGAATAGAGGAAAAAATATGACTTGCTTTCCAGAAGGCAAGGCTTAATATTTGGAGAATAAAAATTATATTATACTTGCAGCAGACTGGGAAATGTTGTTTTGGTGGGTGAGTGGCCCCTGAAAGACAACCCCAGTTCTGCTCCTATCCTTGGAGCTCGCCTGAGCCATCACTGGCTTGTCCAGAAGTTATAACAGCAGCAGGTTTACATTGTAATGCCAGAATCTTGTTCTTCGAGAAAAGGAAATTTCAGTATTTGTGGGGAAGAGCAAAGCTTGGAAATGCAAACAGATCTGATGGCCTGTGTCTGACATCACGCTGCCTCTGCTAATAGGTATCCTTGGAAGAATAAAGAGAACCATTCCTTGTGCCGAGAGATCAGCCCTGAGGCATGGCTCAAGCAGGTGTGCCTTTAGTGCTCTGTCTGAGATGAAAAGAGAGAAAGTCCCAGCCTCTGGGTAGAGTGCAGGACTCCATTAGGTTGTAACAGAATGACCTGACTTCTTCCAGAAGTCATCCTTGATCTTCCAAGATTAGTGTGTCAGAGCTAGGAGATCTGCAGGTTTGAGATTCTCCATCTGCTTTTGAAATGGTTCTGAAATTTGTGAAAAGGGAATGCATAATCGTTGTTAAGAGGTGTCTAAATTGCTTATCATTGAGCACTGGAAGGGATAAATTGGTGACATCTTTTAAGATTCCATTCTCAGCTTCTTTGTGCATTTGGGCAGATGCTGCTTTATGGGTTAATGTTGTTTTTCATGTTTTCCAAAGTCTTACTGCAAGTGTTTGTCTTGCAAAACAAAGGTGATTTATTCTCTTCAGTGCAAGAGAAAATCCAAAAATATATTTTTAAGTTGCAGTTCTTCTGAATGTGAGCCGTGGTTGCTATCTTGAGAGAAGAGGCACAGTTTACAATTGTTATTATCAGACCTTCTTCAAGGCTGTACTGTTGTGTTGGGCTGTAATGAGTTTTAGAGTAACTTTTGTTTGCTTTTAAATGATATAATGTTTAAGAGCTACACACAAATCAGTTACTGTGTTTTTGACATATTGCACTATGTTTTGCCTCTAAGGTCAGCCTTCTCCTGGAAGAAAAAGAAATAAAACTTTTGATTTTGTGTAGAAATAGGTTAAACAAAGGAATGTCTAACAATTGGGTGATATTTTTCCAAAGACAAAAGTTCACCAGTATCTCTGAAAATGCCCATATCAAACATTCTTTGCTATGATCCATCAGTATTGTAAAGCTCAAGGAGCACGGGGTAAATGTTGTAAATTGTAAGTCATAATTTTAAATGGACTGTCTTAGAATGATAGACAATAATCTGTCAATTGAAAAAGATAACCTGATCCATTGATGGTCCTCTCCAAGCATTGCAGTACCTATCAAAGCCAAATTCTGTCACATAATGAAAAGCCTTTTGTCATAGCAACACATTCACACAAGTAATAGTTGCATGCATAACATGACAAATAAAACCAAATGAAATTATTATTATTTATATGTATTTTTTTATCCAATGGTAACAGATAAAATATGCCAGGCAATTTCAAGATAATGGAAGCTTCTAGAGCCCAGGGACTTTCTTTACCCTGAGGAATTTTCATCTGAAGAAACCTATATATGTAAAGGAAGACAAAGGAGACACTTGTACAATTAAAGACATCCCTTTTCTTAGCTGTGTACTGGTTTGGGCGTTTTTTAAATCCTTTATTCTGAGGATAAATGTAAAGCTTAGGGTAAGGACATGAGGAAGCTTATTAACAGAAGGAAAAGAGAGGGGGTTCATTGAAGATAAGAGACAAGAGAAAGGATTAAGGAAGGGATGGCTGAAAAGGGAAGGTGGGGAGCAAAAAAGTTCTTTCACACAGCTCTCAGCCTATGTCATACAGTAAAAAAGAAGTCACAAAACCAGTATTTTAAAATGTGATTCTGGGTTGAATAAGGCACTCAGAAGTTGGGAAATATCAGAACTACGTGAATTTAAATGAGCAGTGCACCCACACGTGTATCATGATTGAGCCTTGAGTGATGTGGTCACACTTTGCTTTTATCAGAGAACTCCTAGATACTTCATGAAACAGAAAGTCTTTGGGGTAAATCAGGCATTTGACTGTGTCTTTGATATTCTCAAAGTGTACAAGGAACCAGTAAGCAGACTGCACAAAAAAAAAAGCAAGCTGACATGTAGAAAGGTGAGCTTTTCTCACAGTAGTCAAATTAATTCTTCCAATACCCAATTCTTGCTTTTGTTTTCATGGTTTATCACTACTGACCTGCTCTTCACTTGCTGGGTGTCTGACTGCAGCACAGCTACACCAAATTCTTGTCTTAATGTCTTTGCTCCTAAAACTTCCCATTGTGGAGATTTCAACTGAAGGAATGACACCCTCTTGTAAAATTAATTAAGAATGCAAACACTACAGTTCTGTGAATGCTGCAGGAAAACACACACACCCCTATATAATTCTGAACAGGACCTAAGTACTGTGGTATAAATAAGGAGAGAGTAATAAAATGAAAAGTTTTGGTCAAACCAATCATTTGTGCTCTTGAATGAGGCAGGAGCCTATGGAAAATGTCTGTGTGCATTCATTTGATGAAAGACCACTGCAATATATATATGTATATATATGTATGTGGGGAATGGACAATGATAGCAGTCATTATGCAAACTTTAAAATAATTTGTTTTCCAAACTTCATAATGTTTATAATAGTTTGGATATGACATGCATGATAGTATAATTTATGTTAAGTGAATGAGTATTACTTGCACATCTATGCTTGAGTAGTCTGTGCTGAAGATTCCTTGCGTTTTTATAAAAAGCCTGTTTAGCCTTTGTCTGTTCTAAAAAGGCTGTTTTGAGGATTTTTTTTTTGGAGAAGGAAAGTATCAGGCATCTCTACAGTTGCATCCATTTACTTGTTTAACAGACACATTAAAAAGTAATGCAAAACATAGCAGGAACTATTTTCACCCAGCCATCAAATGCTCTGAAGCAATTCACTGTTTACATTATTGGTTCATACCTTCATTCTGCACAAGAGCAACTACATCACTTCATCTGCCATGGTGCAAATTCTGCAGCAGCCTTAAATTCAGACAGGCCCGGCCTTGAAAATATTGAGAAATCCTCAGTTGGCATAAGAGGGGCAGTAACATGAAATCCTAATGTTGCCTCTGTATTTTGATAATATTGGGGTTTTGCACCAAAAATAACCTGTTCTGCATCAAGTACTGGTTTGTTTTACTGCTTCCTTCCCCCCCTCCCCAACGAGTTCCCTGCACCCCCACCCCACCCCACCCCCCCGGCTGGCCTCCTATCTTTGTTTGTATAAATAATTGAGGATGCAATTATTTATGGCTGCACATAAGGATTCTAGATGTCTAACTATCTATCTGTGCCCACAGATCAGATAGTTTGTTATCTATATCACTATTTGCACCTGCAAGTCATTGTGCTTGGAAATTATCTCCTCATCTAATTGTGTGCACAAACAGAGGTTGAATTAAAGCTGTTTTAAAAAGAAAGCCCCTTTCTGTACAGCAAGTGCACAGATACAGTACATCCATGGTTTGTAGGTTTTTGTCTAGATTCATAAAAATACTTGCTACCATTTAAAATACTTTCTTTTGAGCACCTTCTCTATTCTTTCAAGTCCACATGTAGGAGATGGTAAAAAGTGGTTGGGTATAAGCACTGAACAGCCCCTGGTGCTGGATTGGATCGTGCATGTGATGAGTAATTTGAGTTTTTTGCTGCCATTGTGCTGCTTTTGAGGCAAACAACACAAAGGCTGACCGAGACCCTCTTAAAAGTGAGCACATTCATGATGTGCAGCACTTCTTTGAGCAGAAAACCAACACTGACTCTGGTCCCGGCATTTCCTCTTGCTTAAACCCCAGCCCTCTATCTTGGGCATTTTCCTTCTGAATCATAATTGTGCAATCTGTTTCTCATTTTAGCACAAAAATCTTCTCAAAATGGAGCAGCCTAACTTTAAACAAGCTGCATTTTTCATGAATCAGGTTGTAAAGTTCACTCTGCCATAGAGAAGGCATGTCCTTGTAAAATTCTGCTTTAAAAAAAAAAAAAAAAAGGGTTATCTAAAGATGGATGGTATGATATGTCAGGCTTACAATTACATTTTTCTGTAAACATAAAAGGGTTAGAAAAACGGGTCTCAACTGTTCAAAATACTTTTGAATAGCCAAGAAGAAATGATGTTTACCATTTTACAAACGCTACGGATACTTTATTGTCTGAGTGGCTTCCATGCACTCCAATAAATTTAAATTGGATATTTGCTGTCCAAATTGACGGTGGGTGATTAAGCCAAAAATAAGAGCATTCGCCTTTAAATTTTAGCTGTGGCATCGTGTTATATTCCCAGCATTATGTTACGTTGCATCAAGGCAGTCACTACAGACCAAAATTTTGATGGATATAAAGCAGATCAAAAGGGTATAGTGATTTTGAAGTCAGTGACAATAGATGCTTCAATATTTGTACATTTCTGCTAAAGAGACTTGCATTATTTTGTCAGTTTGTTTCATTTTTGGGGTATTCAGAAATGATATTCATTCTTTGATATAAGGTTTAAATTGTACAATTTAAGAAAACTGACTGAAAAAGATAAATTAAATGGGTAGAAATATTTTCAAACCAAAGAACAACTGACATATATAAAAATGATGTATGTTTCTTACATAGTCCACAGGGAGAATTCTGCAGGCTTGCTATGATCTCTACAATTTGCCTCCGGGCAAACGAGGCTTTGGGATATTCTATTATTCCTTTGGTCTGTTTATCATGGAAACCGATGTACAAATCGAAGGTTCTTTTGGACCTTTCATTTTGGTTTTCTAGAAGTGCTGAGAATGAACTTATCACCTGTCCTCACCTTCAGCGAAGTGCTTTGGGGAAGGTTCAGTGACCAATAATCAATTATTATTGAGAAGCAATCAATTGCTAATCTCCATAATTATGCACATCTAAACACTATGAACAAGAAAGAGAAACAAAGCTGCACTCCAAGCATTGCCTTGTTAGCAGTATTTTGTTAACACAGGCTCTAAAAAAAGCTGCCGCAGCTGGTAGCACAAATGTGTTTCCAGTATTCAGGCCATCAACGTGATTCGTCGCTAAATGTATAGAATCAGCTTCTTGCTAAAAACTACAATTACAGGTGATATACAGATTGAAATCACAGGGCTGGTTTGTCGAAGAAAATTGTCCTAATGATGGGTTTTCGGATCGGGAATGCAGCTCTTTTCTTCCTCTGTGATGGGTACTGAAGGCAGCTGCACCTGCCTCTGTGCTGTATTCTGCCGCACTTAATGATATCTGATGATATCATTAGGCAAAGTGTTCATAAACAGATGTTGAGCCTGTGCCTAAATGCTGTCAGATGAGCGGTTGCTGGCCTGAAACAGTATTATTTATATAGAACATTTACGTTTGTTATGTTAATAACCCCACTATTAGCTCTCTGGATGTTGCGATAGGAATGTAAATGTAGTTAATATGAATAACAACCTCTTTACTCTTTGTGCTGCAGTTGAGTATAACTTTTAGGCTTTTAGAGAGAAACAAAGATTTCCCCCCACCAAGTCCTTTTGACTTCATGATTTTTTTTGGCACCGTTCAAAATTTTGATCAGCAGATAAATGGTAAGAATCTGTAGGACAGATGTTAAAGACTGGAATTTGTTTCTCTTAACACTTCATGTTTTCAAGAAATTCGAGTATTTATGTGTTTTCTGGTAATTCCTGGACCCAATTCATTACCCTAATATGTCAGAGTTTTGATTGTAGACACTAAATTGACAATCACCCATTAAAAATAAAAATAAAAAGTACTATAGCAACTGGAATAATCATCTGTATTTCTAAAGATTATCTTCCCCGATTGTTTAATTTATTTCACAACAATAACTAAATATTGGGGAGACCACTTCACTCAATATCCAATAACCATCTTCTTCTTTTTTGTTTTTTTTGTTTAATCTTTCGGTCTGCTGTTATACTAGCAGTGCTTGAAATACTGCTTTACAATTGCTGAGAGTTTATTTAGCCAAAGTTGCATTTTATACCTCATAGTTAATTCATGTAGAGTAAGTTATGTAAATTTTGACAGTCATCAAAATGTGCAGTGTTTCTCTAAAATACAGCTTACTCGCGATAGCTCTGTTATAAAAATATCATTGGTGCCTTTATAATTTTATTTCATATTTTAACTGTTTCTGAATAGGCTTTGGGAGTAGAGGTGCATGTTGCAAGGAGGGGTTTCTTGTTTGTTTCTATAGCAGATGATGATGGTGTTTCTGCTTTTACATGTATGAAGTGTTATTATCTGTTGTGTTGCTCTAACCATGCTTTGGAACTACAGCAAACTGTTTTCTTCATTGTGTGTATTAATGCTTTTATAGTCCTCCGTGTGCAGGGAAATGTTAAAGCTATCACTGTCAGAGCATGCCTGTAGCATAAGGAAAGATATTATTCTTTTTTTTTTTTTCCCCCACATGAAATCTTGTGTGGTTTTGCTCACTTACCTCTATAATTTGTAGCACTCTCCTCAGATGAGTAGCCTGCTCCATATTACACTGAAACCTGTATTTAGGGGGCAAATAAACATTTGTTGTATCTTATGAGAAGAAATGAGATAAGAAGCCCCAGGATTTGACTATCCAAGGGGACAATGAAAGGGCCAAACAGATCCTTGGAAGGGAATTATCTGCTAGGGAAGGGAAAGAGAAAGGACTACAAAAGAAAAAGTAAGGATTAGGAACCATTCTTGAAGAAGAAACCCATAGCCTTTCTCAGGTAGTATGCCAGGTGGGAACCCAAATGCCTCCAAGGGCATTAAACCATCCAAGTTTTCCTCTCAGATAGAAAGAAATTGCTGGTAACTGGTTAGAAATATCAGACATTTGTTTGTTGTGCATGTTTGGGCTCAGCTGCACTTGAAGGAGTTGAGGTACCACCCTAAGGAGCACTGGAGAGGTTGTAAGATGGAAAAAGCAGTCCTGTGTTGTTGGGGTTTTTTAGATGAAAGCTCCTTTGGCCCAATGCATAAAGTTCTGGCAATCTATGCAATCACAGATTTTATTTTTATTAGGCTGGTAATGAAGACCAGAGAGCATATCTTAAGACATGTTTATGCTTTTGGGACCTGAAGGGTGTGCATGTATCTAAAAGGAGAGAATATTTCTATAGCTCCATCTGGTCCCATCTACTGTTGTTCTTGTACATATTCTATTGTAATCAGTGGGAATCAAGTGAATATTAAGGCTAAAGAATCACATCATGAAAGAAGGATAAATTTTGTATAATAGACCCATTACAATTTGTGAGTAATCAGCCTTTCAAGAACAGACTTGAGAAAGCACAATGCAGATTCATTGCTATTTCCCCTTAAATATTTATTATATGTTGTATTATTAGGTTATCGAATATTAGAAAAGAATAAAGAAAAATGGCAAAACAGGATATTAAAATTCTTAGTTTTTATCTCCTTTCTTTTACTGAATGTTATTTTTAGGTAAGTCTGAAAAAGAGCAGAGACAGCAAATGTAGACATTATTGAGCTTTAAACAATTTAAAAATCTGGAATTGGATCAGAACTTCGTCATGTCTGCCCTATTTCAAATGAAAAACGGGAATCAGCAAACCATTTTAAGTAGAATTGGTTTAATTGTGTTAAAATTCATGGGGATTTGCTTGCTTTGAAGAGGTACATTTTTGCACAGACCTCCAGTGTCTGATGGCCTGAAGGAAAGCTGTCTAAGCGAAGAAAGAGAAGTGTAATGCTGGCGTGCATTAGTGGTGATGTTAACATATCACACTATCAGTTCATGTTGTGATGAGAACTGTTATAAGTGCTTGGCAGAAATCACAGGTTACATCACAAAACATGCAAGACCAGAGAGGTCATCATTTTAGTTATCAATAATATATCCTCTGAATTTTACTTTCGCTGCATTCAGTCGGGCCCCCACCCCCAGGTACGCGCATAGTTCTGGCTTTATTTTTTGTTTGATTCTTTCTGTGTAGTATCCTCATTATTGCATGGCACTATCTATAATATCTGTGGACAGGATGAGATTTCTTTGTTTCATATATCATTGCTGGTTCCTACAAAATATGACATAACTTGTTCTATTTCTCAATAAATATCGGTTCTCTTTTTGTTTGCTGTGGTGCTGGCATTCAGTAACTTTGGGTGTCTAAAATTAAGCCTATAGGCTAAATCATTTCAGTATCTTGTGTCAAATTCTGTGATTTTACACTGATCAAAAAGCCTAAGCAGGTTTACTTAAGCCAATCCATCAAGGAAATTCACTGGTATAGTGAGTGAAAGACAGCCTGGCTCATCAGATTATTAATGGGATAAGTCTTATTTCATTAAAAACAACGTGGGCTTTGTCAGTCAATGATTTTGCTATATAGTAGCAAGAATTGAGTTAAACTTCCTCTGACATACCCATAGTGACAGGGATTTGCTGAAGAAAACAACATTTTGAGAAGACAGTGTTAAGATAAAGACAGGAACAACAATGGTGACTCCTACTTGAATGAGCACAATTTTTATTTCCTGCTTACACTTAACAATGTATTGCAAAAGTCTAATTTTATAAAATGGTATTATATTTATAAATTGTATAAAAGACCCTTACTTCATCAGGTAAGGATTTAAGGCTACTAAGTAGGAATAAAGTCAATTCTGAGATGAAATCTGCTGAGAAATTAGAAGTCTCTATGCAGTAAAAATCTCTTTACAGTCAGTAAGGGCAAAAAATCTGGTAACCATCCACAGGAGGCTGTAGCCTCTTTAGTTCAGTGTTGGACCCACTGGGAGAGAGAATTCATTGAAAAAAACCAAAACCAAACCAAACAAAAAAAAAAAAAAAAAAAAAAAACAGAGGATAAAAAATGTTGTTTCATATTACTTTTTTGGATTACTCTACTTGCATCTTTCTAGGAAAGGAGTGGGCAGAGCTATTTCTGTGTTGGATACCAGTTGCACAAATATTTTTCTTACTGGGGCTGGTGCAGTGAAGTTGAGCTTATTGCAGCTAAGCTAGAGGTAGTAAATAAAGGGAGGGGGGAAATAAAAACTTGAGAGCAGACAGGTAAAGTACACATTTCTCTATAGGGTTATCAGGACTTGGTTCTGCAAAGCCTGTGCTCCTGCAGTAGTGATGTGAAGACAGTCTCCTGTAAGGTGTGGTGGATATTTAAGCACTGAGGAAGCAAAATGATGCCTAGCTGAGGAGGCATTGCCACAAAAATGGGGTGCAGTGGGCTTGTGCAAGGCCTGAAATAAAACAGCATTGCATCTGCTGGAAGTCATGGGCACGTCCATAGCTCTTGGAAGGCACAGCTCCGTGATGGACAGTCTATATCTAAAGATCCACATGTTTCAGAGTCTGCAGGGCTCATTCAACAACATTTCAGTGCATTTCCTTTCTGCAGCCTTTAAAGTTAAGCAGTGGAACTTGATCTTTGACTTAACCAGATAATGCACAGTAAAATACCTTCTTCTCTATGTATTGACTGTTGTGCATATCAGCATTGCAGCCCATTACCTGAGTGTTTCTGGGTGGCTCATAAAGATAAAACTACCATAAAGGTGAACAGATCAATGTAGTGCTCAAGATAAATGCAAACCCAGCCTAACTGTATCTGAGTTTCTAGGAAAATGATGACAAGTCAGACTTGTGGAGATCAGTGGGACACTCTTGATTCCTGAGTTGTCTCCCTGTTTCTTCTCAGCTCTAGCATTTATTCCAGTATTTCCCAAAGTTTTGGTGAATGGCCACAGAAAGGTAGTTCTAATGAGTCAATGACTATTCCCCAGCTGAAATGTAAATTTTCCAAGGACTCTGTGCTTTTGTGAATACATACATGTACACTTTATGAGACGTTAACTGAATATTATATATCCATATTTTGATGTTGAGCTTTGGTGCTGAAAATATTCCCTGCACAGAAGAAATAAAAACATTTTTCAAGAAGGTCATAAGATATTCCCGTTTTCATCTCCTTTGTTTTCTCTTAATTTATTTTGAAATGCCATGTTTTATTCAAGTAGAAGGAGGTTTTACCATAAACTTGGATGCCATATGTACAGTTTATAAAGGCTCTCTGCTTCTCCTTGATTTCTGTGGTATTTTATTATAATAAATTTTTTGTAGGTGTGAGAGTAGAGGATTTCAGAGAGGTAGACAGTAATAAATTCTCCACCACCTGTTTCTGAGTTGAAAACTTACTTCTGTTTCTGTTTTGTTCAAGATTTTTGGTCCAATATGAAAGCAGGCCTTTAAATAAGATGATTTCAGAAAAATATTTGAAAACCCTAGATGAATCATCATTTTCTGCTGTGAACAGAATAGATTTTTTTAGTTAAAATATTAAAATGTAGGCCCATCAGTGGACGGTATGTGGAATTTACTCAGATCTTTTGAGTGCACAGCTGGCCATGTCCGATAAGGGGGTACTTTACAGAACAAGGGATCTTTAGCAGGGTAGACTAAGGTAGATTGTAGTGCTTTCATATTTAAATGTCCTCAGTGTCTTCTCAATTTTAGATAATATAGGGAATAAGGAGCAATCTGGAGTTTAATTTTTTGTTTGTACTGTCATTAAGACAATACCTTGTCATTATTTCATACTTTCGAATTTTCTGTAAAAGGGGATATTTGAGATATACGTTATACATGATCATTTGAGCACCAGGATCTATGGATTAAATCAGTGGACCTACCTTTCTGTCTCTCCCTTATGGAGAAAGCAGTTTGTTTGGGTACAAGTAGAAGAGATCACAAAGAAGCAGCCTCTCATGGAGTCAGCAATTTCACTCTTCCTTCTCTTTAGCTCACTGCAAAGGTGCAGCCCAAATTATTAAAGGTATTGGCAAGTGAAGAGTTCTTAGCCTATAACTTTCCTGTATAGTTTTAAATTTTTCACTTATTTTTTTAATTCATCTAGATCTAAATTCCCAATCTCTTGAATATTTTGCACACAATATTTTCAACAATTCCACTGTTACCAGCATTAGGTTCATTCACACTGAGAACATATAAGTAAAGATTTGATCTTCTTCACTGGTTTTTGCCAGATTTTTGGGTTTTGTTTTTTGGTGGGGTTTTTTGGGTGTTTTTTTCCTTTGTTTGTTTGTTTATTGTTTTTGTTTTGAGGGGTTTTTTAATTTTATTTTTAAGAGTGGGTTGATTGTTTTGTCTTTTTAAACCTAATTTTGAAGAAGAGATATGTAGGCTCAGGGGTCTCATCTAGCAATAAGGGAGGTTTGATAGCTAAACACAGACACTTAAGTCATACAGACACATTTTTTAGTAAGTAGTTCTCGATCCTTGTGTGTTGCAACTAATCTCTATAATTAATGAAAGTGAAATTATAGACAATGAGCTTTTAACTATCGATATAAGGCAATAGATCATGTACTTTTGCTTACTACTACTTACTGCTGGTCTTTAAAAAATGGTTATGTGAGTAATAACATTGAATTATTTTTCTTCACTGCCTTACAAATAAGAAAACCGAACAATTACAATGGATTAAAGATGGCAAATGAAGTTCTGTGTTGTTAAACCAAAGTGATGTACCCATCTGTCTCATCAGTATTTCCCTCAAACAAAAATAACTGGTTTGTCTGACCTGCTGGAGAATATGTCAACCCCTTTAAAGTCCTCCAGGCCTGATTGCTCAGCCACGTCCCACCAGAAGTTACTCTCCTCTGTAGTTCAAAACGCAGAGAATTCGATGCAAGTCTGAATTCCTGTATGCTAAAAGGTAGAGCTGGAGGGCGAGAAAGCTCTCTGTGAGATAGGCAGAGCGTTAGACTCGCCACCTCCCCTGAGCCCTTGGTTCGTCTTTACCCTCCTACAACACATGAGAAACAGCACAGAATGCAGAGCAGCAAGAAATCGCCGTCCCCAAAATGTTCTAGCAATGTGATAATGCTGGCAATATGAGCTATATCATCAGCTGATGTAAATCAATGTAGCTGTAAGAGAATTTATAATCCTTTATAGCAGTTGAAGATCCAGCCAACGGTTTAGGAAAGAAAATGCTCGGCTTTTTTTTTTTGTAGACATCAGGGAAACTGGAGAGGCACTCCAGGTGGGAGTGAGAATATTGATGACCGGGAATAAAGGAGTGATACCAGGTAGACCAGCGAGGAAAACACGGCTCCACTGGCTCAGTAATCCTTGGATCTTATAGCAGTCATTTAATGAGATCTCTTCATCTTGGAATTAAAGTACCAGGACTTTTTTTACTGAGAAGAGTATTCAATAACAAAATATTAAATGATAAACACAGATTGCTTAAAATCAGATGGGCCATTTTAAGAAAAAGCATTTTAGCTCATCATGATATGTAGCACCTTATTTAAATTAGGAGGTGTTAATTCTTAGCTTGAATAATATATTAATATAATATGTAAAGTGAATGGCATTGTTAATCACAGTCGCGCCTGGAACGACTTTGCTTCTGTGCACTGAATGTTAATTTTGCAAAACATTAATTTCAAAGATTTTGCAGCAGTGCTTTTGTAATTAAATATTAATGTCACATGTTATTGCAGTAGCATGTTTATGAAAGCCGGCAACACTTCAAGTCAACTCATTTGTTTTTATATTTATTCTTGTACATCTGCAATCCCTTCCATTTCACAATTTCAAAGTGAAGGCCATTTTGAATAGTCAATATGTGAACATTTTTCATTGTAAGCGTTTTTTAACATCCAACAGGGTAAATATTTAATGTTGTGTTTTTAGCTGGTATAATTTTTCAGAAAATTGGCTATAACTTTTAACAACTCAAAGGTACCTAAACTGTCTACATTTTTGGCCAAAGTGATCTGAAAATAATATAGTAATAAACATGATGAAGCTGTAAAAAAATACTTTAAAAATTAGAAGCTTTTTCTGAAAGTTCGACTTCCAGAAGTTGCGATTTCCCAGCCAAGTGTATTCTATTGTCATTTTATTACCTGTGGTGTTGTGACTTTATATCCACTTGAGTCATTTCAGCAAGTGCAGGACTGACTTTGGAATAACTTTTCCAAGTCATGGGTTTGCGTTTGTGCTAGAGAATGCACGTCTGCAATATATTGCTTCATGATTGTTGTTCAGTATTTTAAAATAAACATTTTCTGTTTGTGCCCTAAGCCACTTCACAAGCTCTGGGAGGATTCAGGTTCAAACAGTTTTCTATTAGGGCCAAATTGTCAGGGCAACTAAGTTTGTCAGCTGCTTTTATTGACATGTATACAGTATATACGTGCCTGTATTGGTTTGCCCAGGTCTGTTTTGACCAATTTACTGTATCTCACGATCTTGCCTGTGGCTCTTCAAACCTGTGAATTACATTAGTCCAAAAAGAAAGTAATTTCCATTTCCACATGTTGGCGAGAAGAAATTTGTTCAAGGTATCATATTTTAAACTGTTCTTACTCTCTCCATCTTCCCTTAGTACAGATACAGCAAAACAATTTGGCAGAACAAATTGTGAATTATAAAATATGTTATTTATTCTATCACAAAATATATGAACAATCAGGATGCATTGTTTAGTTACAGGCACATTTAATAGTTAAAAATTATATCTGCACCTGATGTTGCATATTAACAGCTAATACCATTTGACAGTGATGAAATTAAACGATGAAGAAGAGATACAAACTACATTTTACAAGCATGATGGGTCTCCAACAATGCCATTTAAATATTATTTGTCACTATTTAAAATGAACCTTTCCCCTTTAAGCTATGCCATTATGCTCATTTGTCCTGTCACCACTGACAGGCTCTATGAGTCACACACAAAAATGGTCATTAGGTACTGCATCTTCATCTTATTTAAAAAAAATAGAAAGCATTCTGATGCCTCTAAAAGCCTGTAATTATTTTCATCCGAGGAGATAGTGTTGCTTGGAAGGTAATTTAATAACCTTTTGCATGTACCTGGGGAATGCCTCTCTGGGGAACCAAGGTGCCGACATGCCATTCAGTCGTCAAAACATGACCTTTAATGGTTGCTTGGAGAGAAGTTAGCCTGGAACGTTGTACACAGCGCGATGCTAATTCTGCTCTCTAATGTATGCAAAATTTAGTTCTTGAGCAATGATCTTTGTAAGATGAATTAATATAGGTACTGCTCCAGGAAACAAAAGAAATTGCAGTTGTGAGAGCATTTCCCCACCACGATCTTTTACTATATTGTTTTGAAGGAGCACCCTAGCTGTCTGATATTTTTTTGTTTTTTTTTTTTTTTTTACGAATCGCTAGCAACAACAAAACTGTACCTGGCAACATTGCCCAGAATTTGTGGTTTTAATTCCTGCTTTGGTGAGGGATGCCCGGTATCTCTCACAGGGAAACTGGGACAGTGTCTGTGTGGTAGCTGTATAGGTTTTTATGTTGGGCTGTGATGGCTGAGCAATAAAAGAGAGTAAATATAAACTCTAAGAAAGTAAAATGACAGCTTGCAGGAAAATGAATATACATTGTGAGTGGCTTTGAAAAATTACTAATACGGTTATGGGGTTAAGGCAGAAAGTGTTGAATTTTCTGCAGCAATAACATATGCCAGGCACCTACAGAATATAGTAAATGAGGCACAGACTATGTCCTGTGACATCAAGGTCCAGAAACTCTTTATTTTGGTGCACTGATATTAGATCCCACCCTAGTTAGAAATGCTGGGATTTCAACTCATACCCCTGACATGCCATCCGTCAATTTATTAGCACGCTGGTGCAGTAAGCCACTGAACAGGCTACAGCAATTCGTTTAGGGTTTTTTTCCCCCCCTCTTCCCTTTAAAATGTCTGTAATCCTCAGCTCTGCTCTCTCAACCGGTCAACATTAAAGATTTATGTTGCACTTTTTTTTTTCATTGCCACACCTGAATATGGATTACTTAAATGGGCTGTAAATAATTCATATCTGGGAATAAGTTTCCATTACTGACCAATGTTGTAATTTAATATACTCTATTATGGGTTATACAATTTTAGATTGTTTTCTGTGTGCATTCAGTAGTCGGGCAGACAACAGTTTAAGTAAAAAGGGCAAGATGTTTGTTCAGCTTATTTTCATGTTCAGTGCTGTACTGGAGGGAGGGAAATGCTAGTTTTAACAGCATTCTTTGTAGCTGTTCACAAAAATAAAAAATCTTAACCTGAATCAGCATAAAGAAAACTGAATGAGTAAAAGGGGGGGGGGGGGGGGGGGGGGCGCT